>CM062241.1:18807334-19407334 GCA_031216185.1 Syzygium aqueum | reverse complement strand
AATGAACTTTTTAGGGCTTCGAATTCATGAGTTAGGGATACTTACCTGATTGGTTTGATGAGATCCCTCTTGTTCGTCTTGTCTTGATCATTCATGAAAGATTATCTCTTTTGATCTCTTCTCCCAATTTCCATAGGGATGATAAAAGGGAAAAGTACGTTAGAAAGCAACATTGAGAAAAATGAATTTGAGAATGACACTTCCCTTTTTGTTTTCCAACTCCATTGAAGGATTTTAGAAGTCTTGAGTCATCTTAGATTTCCTTTTGTCATATCCTGCAAAATGAACAAACACGTTCTATGGAATGCATGATATGCACATGTTATAAAGGGTGCCAATCTTGTTTTTTAAATGCTCAACTTCATTTCCTGAGTAGAACATTTTGATAGTATCTGGAATGAATTTGATGCATGAGGTTTTATGAAAAACCATTTTGAAAAATTATTTTGAAATTAGTTTTGAAAGGACCAAAAGGGCAAAAGGACACTATAAGTGCCATAACTTTTTTTCGAATCACTTTGGTGACAAGTCGGAGGAAAAACGATCACTTAAGTGTCATAAGTTTTTTTTGGATCACTTCAATGCTAAAATTTTTGAAAAACAATCACTTAAGTGCTAAATTTTTTTTAAAACGATCATTTAAGCGCTAAAAATTTTGAAAAACGATCACTTAAGTGCCAATCTCCGGCGAGCCTCCGATGAGCCACGTCAGCTTTAGAAATTAATAAAAAAAATGCCACGTCAGATTTCCGGCGAAAAAATTGTGTACGGCACCGGAGTTTGCACTTAAGTGATCGTTTTTTAAAAATTTTATCACTTAAGTGATCGTTTTTAAAAAATTTTAGCACTTAAGTGATCGTTTTTCAAAAATTTTACCACTAAAGTGATCCAAAAAAAACTTATGGCACCAAAGTGAGCACCGTACACAAGTTATGACACTTGTAGTGTTCTTTTGCCGGACCAAAAGGATAGAGCTAGTCCTCATATCCTTGGACATCATTGCTCTCAAAATCGTTTTCACAATTAGGAGTCATATAGAAACCGAAAGCCTCACGCCTCACAAGTGAGAATGATATTCATCATCGGTTTGGTTTTGTTTCCATATGTCCTCAACAAAATATCAAATACTTTTATTGAATTGAAAAGCGTGATCACAACTATATTGACGAGAATGAAAATTGCAACTAAGCGGAAATTGCAAACAATATCAATACGAAGCAGAAAAATTGTAAAAGCAACAATAAGGAAATGGTTCAAGAGTATTTTCCTACTCCAATGCATAGGTGTCTTCGTCTTCAGTTATAACGACGCTGATAACATCCTCTTCAAATAAGCCTAGTAGGATAGACTCTGCTTGTGCATGTAAATTTTCTTCTAAAAGCAGTTTGGGAGACCTAGGAAAGTTTTCTTTGCTATGAATCTGATGATAGGGTAACTCTCTAGCTTTACCCTTCCACGTTGATGGGTTAATGGTTCAATCACCTCGGCTTCCACGGCCTTCATGATTTTTTTGACCTTGGCCTCGGCCTCCATGGTGATTACTAGTGACTTCATACGCCACCCTATACTTTTTCTTTGTGCAAACTGGGATAATGAGTTCTTTAATTCCTTGCGCTTTTGTCCCAGGTCTGCCATCAAGGTTAAATCCATATTGGCATAATACCTTTCCAGACATAATAGATGATACCAAAAATTCCGGAGACTTCATGACACTACCAACGGGAATTTATATCATAGAAATCATCTCAAAGGAATGATAGCTAGGCACTTCTTTTATCTCAGGCTCGACATAAGGTGTGACACTTTCCTTGTAAGTGGTGAAGTCTACCTCCCTATGCACGATAATCATTTTACCATTGATAACGAATCTAACTTTTTGATGAATACTAGAAGGAATAGCGCCAGCCATATGAATCCAAGGCCTCCCTAGCAATAAGTTGAAAGTCCTTGGAATGTCTACCACTTGAAAATCGATCAAGAAAGGCACATGGCCTAGAATTACTTCCAGCTCGATGTCATCGATAACATCCTTCTTCATCCATGGAACGAACGTACAGTCACCTTTGAAGGTTTGACTGTCATGCCCCGTACCCCACGAAGCGGAAACATCCCTCTCTGGTCGATTATGGTGCAACGCTCCCAGGATGCGTCGCCGACCCAACAATCACAGAGAACAATACACATGCAGAAGCAACGTATATAAATATATATATACACCCTAATAATAAAATACATAAGGCCAAGGTAGCACAACCAGCAAACAACACCTTTGAAAGTATATATACTAATATTACCAAAGAAAACTTTTTACACAATTCATTTATACAACAGCAGAGAAAACACACAGTCAGCAGCCACTCAGTCAAAAGGGGTCAGCATATAGCACTTCGGCTCCTCAGCTTCCATGACCATGGCTGCAGGTCCGTCCCCACAAGGGTGCACACTAGAGGACCGCTGGATGAACTGCAGTATACCAAAAAGAGGTGCTCTCCTTGGCATCCTACGGCTGGGGGTTTGAAATGTTTCGGTTTACATAACCGTGAGATGAATCTCAATGAGTTCAACCCCTAAACCTAGGCTAGGCTAGCATGCAATCTCCTGACCGGAAACAAGTAATTAAATCACAATACACAATAATTAAACCATTCTCTGACCCTGCAAGTTAAACAAATCAATATATAATACTCACGGCGCATACGTGGCACATATTATCATACGTATGCCAATCACATGCTCACGTATCGAGTCTCGCATACTCGCATGCCAGTCGCTGGATGTTCATGTATGCAGATGTCGTGAACATGTCATGTACATCTTTCGGCCCACTGGCCCACACTGGCACTGGCAATTACCCAATTTCTTATTAATTACGACTCGAGTCCACAATAATCACGGCTCAGTGCGTCTAGCCTACTCCAAAGTGCATGAGGCGCAGCAACCGATCTGGCCCAGTGTCTCTAGCCTGCTTCAAAGTGCCTGAGGCGCAATACTGTTCTTCTTGCGAACCAGAGCCTGCTTCAAAGTGCATGAGAATGGTCGCCTTCCGTACGTACCGGGCATCGTCCTGCTTCAAAGTGCATGAGGACGGTATCGACCCGAAGGTCCTTAGGTAATCACGCAACTCATTATTATCTGAACCCAGCGTATAATGCTTTGGGGTATTTTAGGTGATCACACAACTCATGGCAGACACGCATTCTTGCACAAGTTCATCACATGCCTCACTCTCGGCATACACAATGCGTGTCCATATTCTGCAATGCAATGCACCATGAGCGCCAATTAAATTCAAACACTCTATATCATAACATGTGCTCAATTGGCCCAATTAATACCGTGTGGCCCAATGTACGATTCACAATTCAATAATTAATTTCAAATCAACAGTGTCCAATCGCACTCCACAAAAATTAGCCACACAACATGCGACATGGTAGTACGCAATCAATCACAATCATGCACGAATTACATACAATCAGTCGACCGGGCACACCCAATAATTTCTAATGGGCTCCTAAAATTGGTCGTTTAATCCAATTAACCTCCCCAAATAATTCTCATTAATCCACTAAATTTTTCCCGATAATAATTTCCACTAATCGGTCATCCACCCAGTCTAAAATATGCACCGATAATACCTAAATCAGTCCGGACAAATGCACTATTAGTCCTAATCCGGGTTTAGGAATTTTACTCACCTAATTCAAGGTCATGACGACGGGGAACGGTGGCCGATCACCGGTGATCAGTGAAACCGGCGGCGGAATTCCCGGCGATCGGCGGTGTACGTACGGACACTGTACGGACAGGCTGGGAACGGTGGCCAGAGAGGTGGCGGTGGCCGACGTGCGGCCGTACGGACGGCGGTGTACGGACGCTACAGTACCGTTCGTACGGGACACTGTATGGACTGGCACGGTTGGCGTCATACGGCATCGCTGGACGTCCCTGTGGCGACGGTTTGGCCGTTCGAGCTCCGGCGAAGCTCCGACGGCCCAAAAATAGAACCAAAGAGAGAGAGAAAGAGGGAGAAACGGGCGGAGAGAGAGGAAAAGAGGGGTCTGTGAGGCTAAGGCTGAGGGTTGCTGGGGCTGAGAGGGAGCAGCAACGTCGCCGGCGGCGGCGCACGGTGGCCGGCGTAACTCCGGCAAGGCGCGGCCAAGGGAGGAAGAGGGAGAGAAAGAGGATTTCGGGAGAGAGAGAGAGGAGAGGCTGATCGGTTCAAAACAGAAAATGAAGGAGGAGAGAGAATGGACCGATCAAAAAGGGGGGGCCTATCCGCCACGTGTCACCGATCCGGCCGTTTGACGATTTTACCCTTTGATCCGACGATCCAAAACCGTTCAACCTTAATAATTGAGGGACAAAGCGGTCAAAAGGTCCAATTATTGAGCTGATAGACATCTGAAAATATCCCCAACCTTCACCCAAAAATTCGGACCTGAACCAGTCTAGGGGTAAAACTGTCCTTTTTCGGCCCCGGGGCAAAATTTTCAATTTTCACACATACACGTTCCGTATATGCGTAGCCAATCTAATGTGGCGTCAGAATCGCGAAATTCACTTTCTAAGCCTCCGGAAATCGACTGCGAAGTTTCGAGAATAAAATAATATTATTTTTCAATTTTTGTCGAAAGTCTAGTTTTTGTCCAAAACGACTTCTGGCATGCGTGGCCACTCCAAAATGACGTCTGTCTCGAGAAATAACCTCATACGGCCCCCGAATCCAAATCTGCCTCCCGAGGGCAAAATCGTAATTTTCTGACCCCGGACCGAAAATCCAATTTTTAACCCTACTTACTCAAATTGTGCGTGGCCAGCGTAATACAACATCAGATTTCCAAAATTAATCTCTTAAGCTGTCGAAAATCAATATTCTAATCCGAGCCCAATTCAGTGTCCAAACTTCGCTCAATTTTCAATTTTAGGATCTCTCACTAACGGGTGGCTGTTTAGAATATACGCGTATCGACCTAGGGTTATCCGAATCACGTCGGTTCCGTCTTTTGAGAGAATGAGAAAGTATCCACGATCATACGGTTCAGGCTTAGGACTGACTAACCACACGTACTTTCGGTCTTGCAGAATTACCTGCGATCCGATTGCACATCGTTGGCCTTAGTCAGACTCAATCCATTGCCTTTCCTAAGATCGGTTCATATTGGTTCAAAATATTTTCTCAATACTTCTTGAGACCGGTATCCTATTCGCAATCGAGTCCCTAATCCACGTACTACTTCCTAATTAGCCATACCCTATTAGTTAGTATCCCAAGAGTGATCAGCTCTGGGCGAGATTTACTAAAATGAAATGCGAAATAATATCAACTTCATTGATCCAAGAATTACATCAAAATTCGGGCCGTTACATTGACAAACTCTTCATTAATTCCTAGATGATGTAGCGTGCTTAATGGACACAAATTAAGCGCGGAACCATTATCAATCGGCACGCAGGATACTTCCTTGCCTCGGCATTTGACGGCAATATATAAGGCCTTGTTATGTGAACAGTCATCCATTGGAAAATCTTTATCAGAAAAAGCTATCTGATCTTTCAAAAGAATAACTCCAACGAAATCTTCTAGTTGCATTTCGTCGATCGTTTCAAGAACATGTACCTCGTTAAGAAGGTTCATAAGCACCATTTTGTGGCTTTCAGAGGTTTTGAAAAGATCTAGTAATGAAATTTGTGCTAGCATCTTCGTCAATTGCTCAATTACCTTATATTCTATTGTCCTCATGACTAACAACAACTGGTTGACATCTTCTTCAGTTACTCCTTTCTTTTCGTGCTCACCTTCTTTTAGAACATAACATATTCTCAATCTAGTTATTGCATCAACTTCTTTAGGCATGTAGTCTCATGGTACACATCTGGTATCAAATTTCTCCTTCAAAGGCAAAGTGATGATCGCTGGCTGAACCTCTTTCTCTTCGATCTTTAGTTGACCAATTGGGAGCTCAATGGTAATTGGTTCAACATGATCTTTCTCTTCCTCAAGCCTATCCATTTTATCAAGATTAATCAATAGTGGTGTAATCATGGACACCATGCTTTTGTCAGCTTCAATAGTATCCATTCCATCCCAATCGTCAGGTTCGATATTTTCATCTTTGAATGCCCATGAAGGTTGTATGTATTTGACACAATAGTTATACCGGCCATTGTCTTGTCCCAGATAATCCACAATTTCACCTTGTTTTCGTGCTTTGCGAATAAATCATCTGTCTCCTTAGCGAGCCTTTTTCTTCATTTTTTCGTCTTGATCTTCTTTCTCCTCAAGACTTAATTCGTTAATTGGGGTCTCATCTAGGCCTCCCCATCCATCAGGCACAATAGTTTCGTTTTTAAAAGCCCAAGGTGGAGGTGTGTACTTAACACAGAAGTTGTATTTTCCACTGTATTGACCAAGGAGGTCTACAGTGTCACCTTGCTCAAGTGATGTTTGGGTAAATCGCCTTTCACCCTGCCGGATCCTTTCTTTTTGCTCTTCTAATTGATCCTCTTCATCACTGGATGGAGTTCCATTTTGTCTGTTGAGCACATCGTCTATACCACCTCAACCGTCGGTCACAATCACTTCACTTTTAAAAGCCCACTGTGGTGGAATATACTTTACTTTGAAGTTATATTTACCAGAATTTTCTCCCAAGTTGTCTATAATTTCCCCTTTTAAGAATGCTTCATTACGAAAGCGAGCATCTCATTGTTAAGCAATCTTTAATTTGGCCTCATGCTCATCTTCATCGTCAGGTCTTGTTATTCCTGCTTCAGTAAGGATCATATTGTGCTCAAGAAGGGGGTTCTGATGTACATTTGGCTCTAGCTCTTGAAAACTTAATATCTTATCGTCTATGAGTTGCTAAACTTTGTATTTCAAGACCATACAATTGTCCACATCGTGTCCACTTTCTCCCATGTGATATGTGCAAGTCTTTGACTCATCATACTAGGGGAATCTTGCAGGATTATCTCTTGGCACTTCTTTGGCCACCAAATGGCTTTCCAACAATGTTAGTAGTAATTTCGACAAGGGCCGTGGCAATGGAGTGAATTGCCTTACGGGCCTTTTCTTTGGCTTAAATTGTTTTGGATTTCTCCAAGGGACGGTAGACTGTTTTGGGAATGAAGCCTGATTAACATTGGGGTTAGACACCATAACCACGTTATGCACATGTTCTTTATCCTTCTTCCCAAGATAAGGTCTTTGCGTTGTCATTTCTTGAGATTTCTCTTCTTTTAACGACCATTCAACTCTTTCACCGTCTTTCACTAACATGGTGAACCTTTGAAGCTCATATCCTTAGCTTGCAAGGCATTCTTCAATTTTGGTCAATCTTCTGGTCTCCTCTTCATCTTTAGATGTCTTTTTGACCCGAATGTCTTCTTTTAGATCCATTATTTTCAGGTGCAGCTTTTGGATTTGAGATAGTAGGATAGGATCCTTTCACGGCTATAATAAAGGCCTTCATTTCTGCAATCGTTGCAGCCATTTGTGTCATCTGGTTCTCCACTTCAGCTAGTCGAGTGCGAGTTTCTTCCTCGGCCATTTTAATTTGTAAACTGGTTCGGAGTCTTTTGCCTTCCGTTGCTAGAAGACCTGTTTCCATGAAAACTATCAGGATATTAGAATTGGCGAAATGACTATGAAAACCTACATTTTTTTAATTGTATGGTTTCTTGTGATTAACAAGGATAAGAACTTTTACACAAGCCTTAGCCTTGCATAAAACTTCTCACCAATGTTTTTCTCAAGCAATCTTACCATTTAGAGAATTGTAATCCATGGTGATCCTTTTTTTTTAATCATGTCTTTGAATTTATCCAAATGTATTTTGAAAAATGAGTATTTCATATAAAATCCAAGTTTGCTTTACAAAATGATTTTAAACTCGAATGAGAATTCTAAATCATCCAAGTTTAGGCTTTTTGCTAACTAAGGTAGCTTCTGCCCCGTGGTAATCCTTCCATTCCTTGATTTGAGATTTCCATTCTTCAACATCGATCACGACTTCTTCGAGGATGTAAGGCTCAACTCCAGGCACGTAGGAAACAATGTATTATGGGTCATATTTCTCCTTGTGATCCGTTATAATGCTCAATGGAATGTATGGCTACATATCAATTGGTCGTTTACTTTCCATCCACTTGATGTATTCTTTGGATGCCATATAAATCTCTATGTCTCCTTCCAAGTTCTTTGGCCATTCCACTACTTGTTAAGGTGAATTATCCAAAGAAAGGATAATTTTGTGAACCTTGGCTTGAAGGCCTTTCTTCTCTTCTTCAGGTATAATTCCACTTGGAATGTCAAAAGCAAACTCTTCAGGGTGCCATACCGATGGGACTTATTGAAGCATCCCAAATTGTCTAACAACTCTCAAGGGACAATAAGCGGCTCCCCTATTCAGCCCAAGTAATGGTACCGTGTTCCCTTCTTGGCTTGTAATCCTTGCCTTGCTAATCTTTGGTCAATTGATCCACCATTGGATTTGATTAGGAGTTAAGGCTCTAATGAAATTGGCCCAATCTAAGAAAGATTGCTTGGGCAATTTATGTTGAATACAAAGGTATCATTCTATGGGATTTATCGTTGGGCAAATCTTACAAATACTCATGGAATGACACCATGGTCGAATATGTGAGATGAACCATAGGGATAGGAGACTCGCAGAAGCTAGAAAAATTCCCTTTCCACGATTATGGTAGGTGTTTAAGGAGATGACGGTCTGGGCCAGAAGCATATTAGAGAAATCTCATTTGAGACATGCTTGCCTCGCGATTATTGCAACTAAAGGGTCGAATCCCATTCTAGATACGGGGAATAGAACAAAGCCAAAGAAGACTAGAATGAAAACCTGAGCTGAAGTGTTTCCCATTTCCCTAGGAAGTTTGGAAAAATTGGCTATTAGAAAGGATAATGGAAATTTACCCGTGTTTGACTTGATTAACTTTTCAATTTTGGAAACTTTGAGGTTAAGGAATTCTATAAGAATGCTTATGGGATTAAGTCCAACAGGTGGCTCTACGACTCTAGGCTTGGAATCAATTCCAATGGTGGCTTGATATTCTTCCAACGTCGGTGTCAATTCATACTCTTCAAATTGGAAGGTGGCAGTGGAAACTTCCTAAAAATGCGCCAATGCTTGAATCAAACTGACTTGATGTTCCACATGGATTAAGTCTAGAAGGTATCCCAACCTATCTTGGACATAAACTTGATTATCTTTTGTCATGTCCTTCCACCAAGCCATGAGCTCTTTTCGTGGAATAGGAACCACTTGGATGTCTAGCTTTCCCATTGAGCCTAATTATGCAAAAAAGTTAATTATTAATCACCATGGATTACACATTAATTTTTAAATGCCCCCATTTTAATTATACGTCCTTTAATAGAAAAAATGAAGGTAAAGTACATTTGCATACTCCTTACCAAAAAAAAAAGTACATTTGTATACTTATGATGTAATACAAATGCCACTTCTAATGCATTTATGCCATAAAAAAGAATATACTTGAGAATGTGATTGAGTCCAATGTTTAATGCAAATGCCTTTTGTCATGCTCCATTTTGACCATAAAGTCCTATCCTATGATTTATCACTTTGAATACATCAAAAATAGACTTTTGGTAAATGGGATTATACGTGTTACATCTTGAGCATTCAATCTACTCGAATTACATTGGAAATCACCATAGACCTATACATTCCATCTAGAAATGAAAAAATATGACCAAATGGAGCACGCCACCCTATTCATTCATTCTAATATAAAAAGACATTTTGATCAAACATTGATAGTCATTTGGGCATTTTTTAACAAAATTATGTCAACTAACTTTGCATAATTAAAAAAATGAGAGAAGTGGAATAACACTTACTTACCGACACATTTTGCTTGGTTTTAGGTATACCAACCACAAAGACAAGCACATGCAACAAGTGAGATTTTGACACTTAAAAGGGTGAGATATACTAAAGGCTCAAGGTCACCACCTTAATGGATAAGGGATTCCATTCCAATAGGTGATCGGCCTAAAGTAACGAAATATTATTCCATCTTGGTGATCGGTATTGTATTTAAATGATCCGATGAGCAATCGATTCAGGGTTTCGCATAAACACATACCTCCTAAGGGTGATCCTAAATGTAGCCGGGGTTAGGCCACGGGTGGTGTGTACTAAAAGTGTAGTGCTAAAGTAATTTAAAGGCAAACACAACAATTTATAACCAAACAACACTTCTAAAATTTGGTGGAATCACATTCAATCCCAACACCATCCTGCAAAACAAAGGTAAGCACCGACTACACTCCTTATACCTCCTACCTGCATCACCATTTAACACGTCATTAGTGGAACGTATCTGGAATCCTTGCGAGCACAAACACAAGCATATCGTTCTATTGAGGCCTAAGTCCACTCAGAATCCTAAGAATCCCTAGCGGAGTCGCCAAGCCTGTCGTGCCACGCTCTCACGTTCTAGAACGGAGGTATTTTTTACACGAGTCTCTCCCAGAGCATACCTCACGTGACAACAGGGTTTATTTGATCTAAAATTGAATTTGGAGTCGCCATTAGTCATTTACGGTAGGTTGACTAGAAACCTAATCGAAGTATGGGAGAAATACCATGATCCTACGAACTAGAGATTCTGAATAAGGGATTTGGTTACGTTAACGATCCCAAATTGAGATCATTAACGCCCTTTCAATACCTAAAAACGATATGGCATGTCTAACGTGTCACACGGATCCCTAAGATTAATTCACTATTCTAATCATGAACAAACAATTAAGCACTCAAGAAATTAAGTGCACAATCAATGGCAAATCAATCATAGAAACCCTAATTTGGCCACTAAAAATGAAAATCTAGTAAACACCCAAATCCTATTGAAGCTATAGTAGCTTGTTCATTTCATAGTGCATTTTTTTGGGTTTAGGGTTTTTTAGGGGCTTTTCCTTTAAATTTGGAGTTTTCCAAAAATGCCACTTTGGCACTTTCCAAAATTCAAATTTCGCTTTTTATGGTTGGCCAAGATGATTTTGGAACATTCTGTGAGTTTTCAAAATTTTTAATTTTTTATTTTCAAAATTCAAATTTCACTTTTTATGACTGGCTACGATGATTTTGGACCCTTTTGTGAATTTTTGAATTTTTTAGAATTTTTTTTAAACGGACAATTGATTTTTTTATGACTTTTTGGAAATTTTTATGAATTTTTCAATTTTTTAAGTTTTTTATTGATTTTTCAAAATTTTCAAATTTTTTATTTGTATTTTCTGAATTTTCGAAATTTTTATGAATTTTCTGAAATTTTTTGGATTTTTCTGAATTTTTCTAAAATTCCCAAAATTTCTAATTTTCTAAAAAATCTAATTTTTTAAAGATTTTTTTGGATTTTTTATGCAATTTTCTAATTTTTTGATTTTCTAAAAAATTTCTAATCTTTTTAATTTTCTGATTTTTTTTATTTTTTTATTTGAATTTTTTTATTTCTTGCCGAAAAATTGAACCGGACCTGACCAGTTCAGACCGGTCCGGTCGAGACCGAACCGGCCAGTACCGGCACCGGCACCAATCACCCCCTCCGGTAAGCACATAGCCAAAACGACGCTGTTTTGGGCGTTCTTTATTTATGCATTTTTCCGAACACTTGGTGTGCATGATTTTCGGTTCATTGCTTTCGAAGCCGTGACTTCGGGCCCGTCGCCGATGACCCTCCGGTGACATTTTGGCCATTCTGATCGCATCAAATTGAAGTCCATGTGTTCTATTATTGATCTGACCTAGTTGGAGTGTCATCGGACGTCCGGCGACCGGCCAAAATTCAGTCCAAAAATTCTAATTTCCTAACTATCCTAAACCATGTATTCAAGTCCATGGATTATTGCACCAATCGCCGTAACCGTCTAACATGAGCCTAAAGACTAGAAAATCAACAAACAAAGTTCAGAGAAGCTGACTTGAACACCTTAATGGATAAGGGATTCCATTCCAATAGACAATCGGCCCAAAGTAATGAAATATTATTCCACCTCGATGATCGGTATTGCATTTAAATTATCCCATGAGCAATCGGCTCGTAGTTTCGCCTAAACACATACCTCCTAAGGATAATCCTAAATGTAGCCGGGATTGGTCCACTGGTGGTGTGTGCTAATAATGTAGTGCTAAAGCAATTTAAAAATATACATAGCAATTAATGACCAAACAGCACTTCTAAAATTCATTCAAACCACATTCAATCCTAACATCATACTGCAAAACAAGGGTTAGCAAAGACTACACCCCTTATATCACACGCTTGCAAAATCATTTAACACTATTGTTAGCGGGACGTACCTAGGATCCTTGCAAGCACAAAATACAAGCATATCGTTCTATTTAGGCCTAAGTCCAATTAGAAAAGGTAAGTCTCCAGTGGAGTCGCCAAGCCTGTCGCGCCGAGCTTTTTGGACTTTTGGGATTTGCGCGCTAAGGAGGTATTTTCCGTGTAAGGGTCTCTCTCAGACCATACCTCACGTGACAGCGGATGGTAATTTCCTATTTAGTCTAAGTTTGTGATTTTGGAGTCGTCACTAATCATTATTGGTAGGTAGACTAGAAACCTAATCGGGGTATGGGAGAAATATCACAATTCTACGAACCAAAGATTCTGAGTACAGGAACTTGGTTATGTTATTGATCCCAGATTAAGATCCCTAACGCCCTTTTGGTGCCTAAGAACGATACGATGTCTAACGTGTCATGTAAATTTCCGAGACTTATCCACTAATTCTATCTATTCTTACCATGGGAAAAAACCAATCAGGTATTAAATGTGTAATCAATGTCAATCAAATCAATTAATCATAAATGATCTCTAAAAGTGAAAATCAATCAAAACATACAAACCCTAATGAAGCTCTAGAAGCTTATTCATTTCATGATTTATATTTTTTAGGGTCTTAGGGTTTTTTAGGGGTTATAACCCTTGAATTTAAGATTTTCTAAAATAATCACTTCGGCACTTCAAAAAATTCAAATTTCACTTTCTAAGGTTGGCCATAGTGTTTTTGGACCATTCTGTGAATTTTTGAAATTTTTTATTTTTTGATTTTTTTCGAAAATTTCATTAACCGAGAATTGATTTTTATTATTTTCTGAAAATTTTTTATGAATTTTCCAATTTTTCAATTTTTATTGATTTTCTAAATATTTCACATTTTTATTTGAATTTTTATGAATTTTCTGAATTTTTTTGAATTTTTATGAATTTTCTAATTTTTCTATTTTTTGTGAATTTCTTTTTTTGAAATTTTTTGAAATTCTAAATTTTTTTTATATTTTTCTGATTTTCCACAATTTTATGAATTTTTTTTTATGTTTTTATGAATTTTTTATTTTTTTGGATTGTTTATTTATTATATATTTTTTTAAATTTCCCGCCGGGAAAATGAATGGGATCGGGCCGAACAGGGTGTTGCCGGCTCTAGTCCCCGGTCATCTTCTTCGGGGGACACGATACCCAAAACGATACCATTTAATGTCTTTTTGATTGGGACATTTGATCAAACATGTGGTATAACATGATTCTATGTTATATGTTCTCAAGGTCGCCGGTTTGTGCTCGTCTCCGATGACCTTCCGGTGAATGTTTTGCCATCCCAATTGTATCATTGTGATGTCTATGTGTTCTATTTTCAATCTAGACTACTTGGAACACTGACGGACGCTCGTCGGCCGGCAAAAAAACCAGTCAAAAAACCTAATTCACAACTATTCTAGATTAATTCTTCGAAACTTCAAGTCCCGATTCTACTCACCCTAGCCGTCTAATTCGGTTCTAATCACTAACAAAGCATCAAACAAGGTTCTAATCACTTGACAGGCCTATGGCCACGGTGATGCTCCGGTGAGGACCTCCGAGCTCCGGCGAAGTGATTTTTATGCATGGCCGACTCGGTTTGTGCATTTTTCATGATCTAAATGCAATCAAACAGCACAAAATGTAAGTACAAACTCTTAACAAACTCAAATTAGCAAAGAAATTACATGATCAACAAAGTTTTAGTTTAAGGTCATTTTCTGGAATTCTGGAAAGTTAATGTTGAAGACTTTCTCCCAAGTTGATTTGTGGCTGTGGGGATGTTCTACAACACCTGGACTATCGAACAGTGGTCTGCACTTCGTCGGAGAGTCCCTAGATTGATCAACCAAAGCACCTTTTCAGGCCTTCACAGTAGGCTTATTTGCAAGTTTGCCGGTGAGGAAACTCACAGGCAAGACCTATTTGCCGGTGCTTTTCTGGTTGGAAAAGCGCCAATCACTAGGCCTTAGGGAGTCTCAACTCACTCTTTCACTAGTTTTCTCTCTTTCGCGTCTCTAGTTCTCTCTCTTTTTGGCAATTCGTTGAACACCTTCCCCTCTCCTTTTCTTTTGTTTTTGTTGATCAAAATTTCTGCCCAAAGTTCACTGGAACTGACTTTTGATCGGTTAAATCGAATATTTGGTGCCAGCTGGAGATTCTCCGGCTGGCCAAGTCAATTTCCACTTGCTAGATTGACCGGAAGAAGCTCATGAAGTCTTGGGTTTAATTTAGTTTTTCTGGGTTTTATTGTGTTTTGAGTCAGTCGGGCGAAGAAGGTGACCAATCCTGTTGACACCTAAATTTTACCAACCATTTAGTTATAACTTACATAGAAAATTAGGGATTAAATTTTTAACCCCTAAACAAAAATATTTAAATTGCATAACATATAATTTAGGTTCATTTAGTTTAATTGCATATTTTTACATCAAATTGGCGTTGGCGAATGAGCTTAAATTTCATCGGACGAGACTCGGCTCGCTCGGAATGCAAGGGCCGGGAATTTTAAGATGAACGGGCTCGGTTGTTTTAATTTGAACTTAATTCAGCCCATTTAAATTAAATTAGAGCCTAAGCCCAAGTTCAAGCCCATTAGGATTAGTCAGCCCATCATGCTTAGTTAGCATTATATAAACATATTTAGGTCAGATTTTTAGGGAGACGAACACAATTAGAGAGGACATAATTTTTCAAGATCAGAATTTCGACGCGCCGCCCGGAGCCATGCCGCGCCGCCCTCACTGCCTGACGCCGCTCTTCTCCCTGCACCACGACGACAAGCCAGCAGCGGTGTCGCTAATTCGAGCATCCCCAAACCAGCTTCAACGAATCTAGCTGAATTTTGGCTACTCCTGTGCAATCCCGTTGGTTGCCACTTCGTTGCCCTGTTCTTCATCGAACTTGGGTTCTGTTTTGCAGGTTTATTTGATGCTGATTCAGAGTTAATTGTTCCTGATCGCTATTCTAGCTGTGGCATCACAGCAGTACCTTCCGAAGAAGTCACAACTCTGGCGGACAGGCCTTCTTGATGTTCCCTGCTCGCTGTACAGCCTGGCCATAATGCTCCTCTGTATCCAGCGTCCCTGGTGTCTCCTTGCGCCAGTTTTCTTCACGATTGTAGCTGCGGCAAGCCACCAAGACCAGTCGTCTCTGCCACTACTTTCCCGAGACCCTACCATGGCTAGCTGTCAAGCCAAGGCATGATCTTTGACGATGATCACCCGCTGACGGCACTTGGTGACCAACATAGAGAAGACTTTGCAAGAAAGCTCACGACAATCACATCCACTTGACGGCACTTAGTGGCCAACATATAAAAAAATATAATTTTTTGAGCCATAGCAGAATCTCGTCCATCAGTTTCCTTGCACATCTATTCCTGCACTTCAACGCTTTCACGCCGGAGGAGCACATCACCGTGAGCAACACCGACGAGATAGCCTTGCCGTGTCGTCGACGGCCGCGCCTCCATAGCCACCGTCACTCATAGTCACCGTCGCAAACAGCCACCGGTGAAGCCCCACCGAGCATCCTCTCGTTCGGACAGCCTTGCCGGACGTCCTCGCCGTGTCGACACACCGTCCCGTTGCTCGATCCCGATCCGCAAGTTCGATCCCGAGTCGATTCGAATTTGGGAATTATCTGCAAATTAGGTAAGAGATTATTATCCGACACTTATGAATATTTAATTTTCTAATTTGCATGTTTGGAATATTTCGTGAATATCGTGTGGATATTTAGATAGGATAATGTTCGATATATCCGCAATTTTTCAAATATTCAAAATTAGGAAAATTTCCTAATTTAGCAACATATCTGGACGACTATCCAACCTTATCCCTAAGGTATGATACGCAGCGATACGGAAAATTATTATCCTATCCATGACCACTTGGATTCGATAATGATTTTTATCTGCTTTTCCAAATTTGAATGATCGACTTTCCGTCAATATCTATAACCCTATAGATATGACTGATAGTTCGATTTTTGTGCCTAATTCGAGTTTGAAATAAATTTGGCGGATCGCGTGGATGTTTTGAATGTGGTTGCTATCCTTGTTTATTTAATTGGTTTCCCTTTTCAAATAAACATAAAATTCAAAAAGATATCATTTAGATTTGAATTAGAGTTTTTGCATGTCTAGGAATCCTAAATATATCTAGAAGATAGAGTAGTTATTTAATTTAAATTAGGACTTGAGATGATCTATTTCCTAGTTTAAATTAAGTAATATTCTAATCTTAATAGATTATTTAGGTTATTTTATTATTTCGAATTTCCATGAAAACCCCAAAAAAAGAATGAATTTTCAGGGTAGATTAAGATAGATTGCATTTTTAATTTAAGTAATTTATAATTTCGAATTTTGCCAAAAATCCCAAAAATAAGTCATGTTAGGATAGATTAAGTCATCATAAGTTGCATGTTAACTTAGGCATATTTTTAATTCGAATTTCCTTAAAAAATACCAAAAATAAATCCTTTGCCCGTCATTAGAATTAGGTCACGTCGTCGCACGACATATAGTTTACATGTTAGGTTGCATTAATTGCATGTCATTTTTGCACGTCATTGCATGTAGACAAGATTTCATTTAAATAAGTGAAAATCCAAAAAATATTGATTGAATTGCTTATTAATTAGAAATCATATTAGGGTTGATTGATGTGGTTCTCTAGCTAACAATGCAGATGTTTGCGTTGCTACGAGGTAAGTCATTCTTCTAATTTGCAATTTATTTAATGCTTTCTTGGGTGTTAAATTGGTGGTTTGCGCACCCGCATGAACACCTCACATGTTAGTGACTAAGTTAAAATGGATCTAAACTGCTTACCAAAATATTTTTGAAAAGAAAAGGTACCAAAAGGGCGTTAGACTAGATCTAGCGTAATCAAGTCCCCGAGCTTAGAATCGTCTGGTTCGTAGGAATAAAACATATCTCCCTATGTTTTATTTAGGTTTCTAATCAACCTACCGTAAATTGATTAGTGGCGACTCCAAGCATGAAAACATTTGCATGTTAACAACTTAAACCCTAAGTTGCGAATTGGTAGGGCTTGGGAGGGCCCAAGTTAAGATTAGTCTTAATAATCCATTAGCCCGAAAAATGTGAAATTTTTTTTAGGTCGCGAGAGCTTGGCGACTCCGCTGGGGATTTGAGTTAAAACTCTTAGTGGACTTAGGGCAATTTTTCTTTTGAAAAAATATTTTTGTTTGGCAGCGAGGATCCCAAGTTCGTCCCTAACATTTTAAGGTGTTAAATGTTCTTGCAGTATGGGAGGTATAAGGGGAGGCGTGATTGTTAACCCTTGTTTTGCAGAGAGGTGTTCGGATGTATGATTTAATTTATGCACGAAGCGCTGTTTGATATAACCTGTTGTGCATGCCTTAAATTTACACTACATCGCACACACTACCCGCTGCCGGACCTGGGTGGCATAGGTTTAAGATGATACTGAGGTAGTGGATACCCCGACCAAAATCACGTGGTACGGGTCGCCCTCCTCGCTCCCGAAATTTTCTTTCATGATGTCATTGAATACCTACCACGGTTGCCCCCTTTACAACCCGGGTTGGCTCTTTGACTAAGCCGGAGTCAGGGGAATCCCAGCCTAACCACCACTCTAACTGGTTTAGCTCGGTAATCCTCGCGTCCTCACTTTGCAAGCCAGAGTCTAGGTAGAAATCGAACCTCACATTTCATGCGCTTGTCTATGTGATTGCCATTTCCTTACCCGATGAAAGTAAGTGTTCTGAATCTTTATCTTGCAATTTACTTACTTTTTCGTACATGTGGTCGATCCATGATAGATCTAGGTTGATCGTAATTTTTGAAAGTAATGATCATTGAATTTATTTTCAAAGGGAAAGAAAAAGAAAAATAAAGCTTTGAAAAAAAATTACTTTCGATTCTTATCATTATTTTGCTGGGTCTATCATAATTCATTATTTCCTGAGAAATTTGCCATCATTTTTACAAATACATGGAGTAATGAAAAATGTCATGAAAAATGTGAATAAAAAAGGATGATTAGACTGAGTCATGGACCGATCATTTTGAGGACGCATACTTATCATGCTCTATTTTTGGAATTAGGTAACTACGGGCCAATCACGATCGCCTATTCGCACACAGTCGAGAGCCAGAATGGCCGATCAAACCGACTTGCAAGAGCGAGTTGTCGGCATAGAAGACCAGATGAAGCAACTTGCCGTCGCAATGCAACAAATGACCGCTGAGATCAAGGCCCTTCGGTCGATCCCTGTTTCGACACCCCTTGAAGCATCAACCCCGAAGCATAAAAGTGGAAAGAATGCTGGTGTTGATGAAGATGATGATATTCTCGATTTGGAAGATGACCACATCCAGATCCTCGTCAACAATCACAAGCCTGATGAACGTGTCAACAAACTTGAAGAGAGAGTGAAGCAGCTGGAGGGTTCACAGGATTCACCCTCGATCGATATGTCCTTGTACTCGCAGATCAAAATCCCAAAGAAGTTCAAGATGCCGGATTTCGATAAGTACAATGGCACCACGTGCCCAAAAGCCTACCTGCAGTTATACCACGTACAGATAACTTCATACGTGGATAATGAACTCCTGATGATCCATGCGTTTCAAGCAAGTTTGACGGGTCCTGCTTTGAATTGGTATCTCATGAAGAAGATAAATGGCCTCAAGACCTGGAAGGAAGCTAGTGAAGCGTTCCTAAAGCAGTACAGGTTCATAACGGACATCACTCCCACCCGCGATGACCTCGAGCACGCTCAAATGAAAAAGACTGAGTCCTTCAAGGATTACGCCATCAGATGGCGAAATTTAGCCGCTCAGGTTGTCCCAGAACCTATTGATAGTGAGCTAAAGAGGATGTTCATCAAGACTCTCCCGTTCGAGTACTGTAATCGAATGGTGGCCATTCCGGCTGACAACTTCAACCAGCTCATCCCCATAGGCGAACAGATCGAGATAGGACTGAAGGATGGGTGGTTTGTGGAGCCGTCTTCATCGACCAAAAGATTTGGCGCAAGAAAAGAGAAAGAACCGGCAGCTGAAGTGAATGTAACTTATAACCAGCCGGGCCGGCGGAATACCAACTCTGCCTCAGCAATCCAAGTAGTAGAAGCTCAGCAACAAAACACGGGTCGTCAACCTTTTCAGAGGAGGAACAATAAGAGGCAATTCACCCCCCTCCCTAGATCGTTATCTCAAGTATTGGCTATGCTCCGAAAGAAAGGCTTGTTGACTTCTGAGCCAAAGCGGCCCAATCCTGAGCAGTTCTATAACTTCGACCCGTCAAAGAAATGTGATTATCACATGGGCGAGCTAGGGCACTCAACCGACGATTGCTACGCCCTCAAACACCGAATCCAGAACCTCCTCGATATGAAGGCGTTTTCATTTCAACCCGCAAAATCGAATGTTCAGAGTAACCCGCTCCCTGATCACGCGGGCAATGTAAATGCCGTTTTTAGTTTCAATCCTAGTCGAATCAGGAATGTCAAAGTGTACACCACCGACGTCTATAGTGAGTTGGTAAAAGCCGGTTGTTACCCAGGTAATGGGGCCATTTCCCTAGCCATCATGAAACAAAGAATCTCAGCAATGATAGAAGCTGGGATGATTGTTTATACTAACTACACGGGCATCGTTTCCACTATCTCTGAAGTGATTATTAATTGAGACGAGGAGTTCGCCACGTTGGACACCGGGAAAGATAAGCTCGATCCCTTGCCTGAAGACATGCCCCCACTCGAAGACCCAATCGATGATGAAGAGATCGTAATAAGCATGCCTGCAGCTGATGAAGCAATAGTCATCGAGATACCTCAACCGTACCAGTACTCTGATGATAAGGCAGTTCCTTGGTCCTACAGTCTTGACGTCGATTTAGTCACCAGGTTCGGGCGTGCCTATGACCAAGCTAATGCTCAACACGCGAAACCTGTCACCGACGAGGAAGCTAAGGAATTCCTAGCCATGATTAAGGCCAGTGAATACAACATAGTTGAGCAACTACGTAAGATGCCTGCGCAAATCTCTCTGCTTGAACTCCTCCAAACGTCTGTCAAACACCAGAAGGCCCTAATGAAAGTGTTAAGTGAAGTCCACGTGCCAGAAATGATAGATCATGAGAAACTAGAAGAATTTGTGGGTTCCATACTCCTCAAAGACCTTATAGCCTTTTTGGATGAGGAATTCCCTCTAGAAGGTAGAGGACATACTAAAGCTTTATATATTTCTGTCAAATACAAGGCCACGCACGTAGCTCGGGTACTCATCGACAAAGGATCAGCCTTGAATATCTGTCCACTGGCGACTTTGCACCACCTCAATATAGACCCGTCTAAAATTAATTCCGCGAAGACCTCCATACGAGCTTTTGACGAAACAAAGAAAAAGGTGATGGGAGAAATCCACCTCGATATACAAATAGGGCCAACAGTGTTTAACGTCTTATTCCAAGTTATGGACATTCCCACTGCATTCAACTTTTTGCTTGGTCGTCCATAGATTCATACTGCCGGAGCTGTGCCTTCCAGTACATCAGAAGGTGAAGTTCGTTGTGGAGAGAAAGTTAGTCACCGTATATGGCAAAGAAGAGCACTCGATCTATCATGCCACGGCTATCCCTTATGTCGAGCCGGATTGCAAGATTCAATCGAGTTATCAATCGCTTGAGCTCGTATCGACCATACACGCGTCTAAAGGATCATCACCATCAGTTCCTAAAGTGTCAAATACTGCTGTCATGGTCGGAAGAGTAATGGTGTCCCATGACTTTATTCCGGGCGAAGGCCTTGGCAGGGATGGTCAAGGTATCCGCCAGCCAGTAGAAGTCTCTCAAAGACCCCGTACTTTTGGATTGGGGTATCAGGGGTCAATTGTACCGAATGATTAACGACGTGGACATGGACGTGGTCGAGGTCGAGGTCAAGGAGACGAGCAGAATAGACAGCAATCTAAAGAAGAGCCAAATAATGGAGAACTCGGGCGTGGTACGCTGCTTCCACACATCCGCACCATATTCCCAGGCCCTGCAAGGATGATGCACGAAGAGAAAGAAGTGATCGACACTCTAGGGCAACCGAGTGGCAAGTTTGACTATTATGTGAAGTACTCAGCGCCCCCGAGCTTCTATGTTGATCCTCGTGATATTGTCTCTGACGGATGGGGAGGTATGGATGATCCAACACCTCTAGTTATAGAAGACTCTGACGATGCAATAGAGGGAATCACTGCCCTGTTTGATGACGTCTTCATCGGAGCTATCGAAGGAGGACCGTTAGAGGGAATGGGCACAGGCCTACAAGAGTAAAATTTTTACTTTTTCGCACACTCCCCTGCATGGGAATTTTTACTGCTTTTTTAGGACTTGCCCCGTCTCGGGTGCTGCTTTCCATTTTCTTTTCTAGGACTTGATTGTTGCAATTTCCATTCAATAAATGTAATTCATTTCAAAATATTTAATGAAATTACAAGTTATTTTTAGTTTTGAGGGCATGTTGAGGTACATCAAACCAGCCCGGTGATGATATCCAACCGATAAAAGAAAATATAGTCCAGGGAGAATTCTGAGGCCTAGGCTTCTTCATGTTTCCTCGTGTTAAAACCTTTTCGAAAAATTTTTTTTTTGGTAAAGGTAAGAAAATGTATAACTAATCACAAGCACCAGTACAACCTAAAGCTATCGGAACCCACAACCCAAAAAGGGCTTAAAAGCCTAAATGGGGTCAAGGGACCAAAGCAGGAACTATACAAAAGCCAGAGCCAAAACAACATGCCAACGACCCAAAAAGGCCTAAACGCCCAAATGGGATCAAGGGACCAAAGCAGGGCTAAACAAAGCCAAAGGCATTACAACGAAAGCCAAACAGGGCTAAAACCTTTTCGAAATGAATTTCAGAAAAACAAAAAAAACAACAAAAAAATTAATTATATAAAAAAATGCCATGTTTACCCCTGTTTGTCTTTCTGAATCCATTACTTTATATTTCAGGGGTAATCTTGTGACACATGAGGGTATGGGAACGGTCCAATCCGATGAATTATATGCAACTGAGGTTGATCTCGATGATATCTGCGAACTCGATGATTCCTCAGATATTCAGCGTGACCTAGAGCATCATGAAAGACCTAAAGTCCTGACGATAAATCAAACTATCACCGTCAATCTGAGTGATTCCGGAGAACCCAAAGAGGTGAAGATAGGGGCAACCCTTCCTGAAGGTGAGGCAAGACTCCTAATCCAATTGCTGAAGGATTACCAAGATATCTTTGCCTAGTCATATGCTGATATGCCGGGTTTAGACTCGTCTATTGTGGAGCATAGCTTGCCTGCTAATCCCAGCATGCCACCCAAGAAATAGAGGTTACGAAGAACCAAACCTGAGCTTTCGAAGAAAATAGAGAAAGAAGTCATGAAGCTCTTCAAAGTCGGATTCATCGAAGTCACCCAATACTCTACCTGGGTGGCCAACATCGTGTCAGTCATGAAGAAGGACGGTCGAGTTCGAGTTTGCATCGACTATCGCGATTTGAACAAGGCTAGCCCTAAAGATGACTTCCCATTACCGCATATAGACGTTCTGGTAGACAGTACTGCTAGATTTGAGTTATTTTCCTTCATGGATGGTTTCTCGGGCTATAACCAGATAAGAATGAAGGATGGCGATAAGAAGAAAATAGCGTTCATCACCCTTTGGGGTACATTCCACTATAAGGTCATGCCTTTCGGTCTTAAAAATGTCGGGGCAACATATCAACGGGTAATAATGACTCTTTTCCATGACATGATGCATAAGGAGATCGAGATTTATGTCGATGACATGATTGCTAAGTCTCGACTTGGAGAGTCTCATGTTGACACCTTGAAAAAGTTGTTCGACCGACTTCGTGAGTTTAAACTCCGTCTCAACCCAGCGAAATGCATATTTGGGGCAACGTTAGGCAAACTACTCGGGTTCATAGTAACCAGTAAAGGCATTGAAGTTGATCCTTCCAAGGTAAAGGCTATATGTGAGCTTCAACCCCCGTCGACCGTGAAAGAAGTGCGGAGCCTCCAGGGTAGATTGAACTACATAGCCCGTTTCATTTCCCAGCTCACCGAAACTGCTAAACCGTTCTTCAAACTTCTAAGGAAGAATGCTCAAGTGGAATGAGACGATAAATGCCAGGAAGCGTTTAGTGAACTGAAGTAGTACCTGATGAAACTACCAGTGCTAGTCCCTCCGATGCCGGGCCAGTCTTTGATCCTTTACCTCACTATTCACAGCGAGTCGCTAGGTGCGATGCTAGCCCAGAAAGATCCTGAAGATGGAAAAGAGCGAGCTATTTATTACTTAAGTAAGAAGTTTACTGTTTCGGAGTTGAATTATCCTGAAGCCGAAAAGACTTGTGCTGCATTAGTATGGGTGCTCCATAGGCTGAGACAGTATACATTGCATCACCAGACTTTGCTGGTGACTGAGAATGATCCCATCAAGTATTTACTTGATCAACCAGCTTTGGTAGGGAAGCTAACCAAGTGGCAAATTTTGATTTCATAATTTGATGTTCAGATGATGCCATAAAAAAAAAGTCAGTTAAAGGCCGAGTAATTACTGATGTGTTAGCCGAGAGTCCTGGAGTCTCAGATAGTGATAGATATTCTCCAGAAGATCGCATTCTGGTAATAAAGGAGGACACTTGGACCATGTTCTTCGATAGAGCCGTGAACTTAGCTGGTTCCGGCACTGGGGCAGTTTTGATATCCCCATATGGGCAACATTATCCAGTGGTAGCAAAGTTGGTGTTCCCGTGTACCAACAACATAGCCGAGTACAAAGCTTGCATCGTCGGACTCCAAGCTGCAGTGGAAATGGGGATAACCAAGTTGAAAATGTTTGGTGAGTTCGCTCTGATTATTCTCCAAACTGTAGGAGAGTAGAAGACGAGAGACACCAAATTGGTGCTGTATCATGAATACCTTGAAGAAATCATAAAATAATTCGAAGATATCTCCTTCGAGTACTTGTCAAGATCCCACAATCAATTCACTGATGCACTAGCTACTTTATCTTCCATGCTGCAAGTGACTGGTGCAGTAGAGGTAGAACTCTTAAAGATCGAAGTCCTAACAAAATCGGCCTACTGTATGGTTGTGAACGGAAAACCTGATGAAAAGCCATGGTATTACGATGTCATGAACTACATCCAGAGACAAGAATTTCCTGAAGGAAGCACTCCAGCCGACAGGAAGTACATAATGAAAATGGCTTCAAAATTCTTTGTCAGTTGTGAAAAGCTGTACAAAAGATCTTATAATTCGATCCTGCTAAGGTGTGTAGAAGCAGCTGAAGCTACTAAAATCATGCAAGAAGTACATGAGGGGATATGTGGTCCACACATGAATGGCCATATGTTAGCTAAGAAGATCATGAGGTTGGGCTATTATTGGCTCAGTCTTGAAAGTGACTGCATCCAACATGTTCAAAGGTACCATCGCTGTCAAATTCACAGGGATAAAATAAATATTCTGTAACAGCCCGAATTTTGATGTAATTCTGGGATCAATGAAGTTAATATTATTTCGCATTTCATTTTAGTAAATCTCGCCCAGAGCTGATCACTCTTGGGATACTAATCAATAGGGTATGGCTAATTAGGAAGTGGTACGTGGATCAGGGACCCGATTGCGAATCAAATACCGATCTTGAGAAGTAATGAAAACTACTATGAATCGATATGAACCGATCTTAGGAAAGGCAACGGACTGGGTCTGACCAAGGCCAACGATGTGCGATCGGATCGCAGGTGATTCTGTAAGACCGAAAGTACACGTGGTTAGCCAGTCCTAAGCTTGAACTGCATGATCGTGATTCTTGGGGTTAATGATTGATTCTCATTCTCTCAAAGTACGGAACCGTCGTGATTCGGATAACCCTAGGTCGATACGCGTATATTCTAAATAGTCATCCGTTAGTGAGAGATCCTAAAATTTAAAACCGAGCGAATTTTTAACACAGAATTGGGCCCGGAATTGGATATCAATTTTTAACGGCTTAAGAGACTAACTTTGGAAATCTGACGTCGTATTTCGCTGGCCACACACATTTAGAGTGTGTAGGATTGAAAACTGGAATTTCGGTCCGGGAATGAAAAATGACAATTTTGCCCTTGGGAGGCAGATTTGGATTCGGGGGCCGTATGAGGTTATTTCTAGGAACGGACGTCATTTTGGAGTGGCCACGTATACCAGGAGTCGTTTTGGACAAAAATAGGAATTTAGACAAAAATTGAAAAATAGTATTATTTTATTCCCGAAACTTCGCAGTCGATTTCCGGGGGCTTAGAAAGTGAATTTCGCGATTCCGACGCCATATTAGGTTGGCCACGGATATTTGGAACGCGTAGGTGCGAAAATTTGAGTTTCGCCCCGGGGATGTAAAAATTACAGTTTTGCCCCTGGACCCAGTATCGGGACTTCCAAATTTTGGACTGATCAGTGGGATTATTCTAATGATAAATCAGCTCAATTATTGGCCTTTTGACCGAAATGCCCCTAAATTATTAAGGTTGAATGGTTTTGGATCGTTGGATTGAAGGGTAAAATGGAAAAACGCGCGGATGGGCGACACTTGGCACGACCAGCCCCCATCTTTGACCAATATAGACTGGCCCCCTCTCTCTCCTCCCTCATTCTCATCTGATCTCTCTCTCTCTCCTCCCTCTCTCTCCCTCTCTCTCTCTTCTCCCTCTCCTCTCTCGGCCAAGCTTTGGCCGGAGCACCGCCATCCGCCGTGAGCCATCGCCGGCGACGCTGCTGCTCCCTCACGCCACCACCAGACCCCAGCTACAGTCCCAGCCCATCTCAGCCCCCGTTTTCCCTATCTTCCAGCCCGTTTCTCCCTCTTCCTTTCTCTCTCTAGGTTCTGTTTTGGATGGCCGGGGCTTCACCGGAGCTCGAATGGCCGAGCCGTCGCCACAGGGCCGTCCCCCACCGCCATACGACCTTAGCCATCACCGGCCGTACAGTGTCCCCGTACGGTCACTGTTCACGTCCGTACGGAAACACTGTTAATTCCCGTCCGTACGATCTCCGCCGGGAACCGGTCGCCAGATTCACTGTTCACCAATGTTCGGTAGCCGTTCCGTCGTCGTCGTGGGCCTAGAAAATTGTGAGTATAATTCCTAAACCCTGATTAGGACTGAGAGTATGTTTTTCTAAACCGGTTTAGGTAGAATCGGTACATTTAGGACAGGGTTAGGTATTACCGGTACTAGTTTTGAAGTGAAATGTTGAATTGCATGTGTCCATAAAATCTTATATGATTTAATGGGACTCTTAGGTATGTTTATTAAGTCCGAATTAAGGAAATGTAGATTTTCCTAGGACTAGAATTTGTATCGGGGCTGATTAGACCGCGTGAATTGCCGGGTGTATGGTTGAGATTGCCCAAAATGATTGACTTGGTGTTGATTGACATTGTTTGGGGCCAATCTCAATGTTGCCGTGTCAAATGTGTCACGTGCGAATTAATTGAATTTATTGTCGATTATAAAATATAATTATGGGCCACATGGTATTAATTGGCCAGTTGAGCACATTGTCTGTGAGTTAGGCACTATGTGATAATACCAATTCGAATGAGTGCCTGTATATGTTGAATGCTCATGGTACGCTGTTTGACATTGCATGGACAAGCATTCCGTGTGCTGGGAATGAAGTGTGTACTGATGTTATGCGGGAATGCGTGCCTGGCATGAGCATGTGATCACCATAATTGCCCGATACGTTCACGCCGGGTTCAGATAAAATTTGGGCTGTGTGCCGTGTGATCACACTAAGGTCTTCGGATCGTGGCCTTCGGGTCGTTCCCGGTTCGTCCGGAAGACGGCATTGACCGTGAAGAGATCGGTGTTGCGCCTAGAGCGTTTCGACGCGGGCTAGAGACACTGGGCCAAGAACGCTATATGCGGGCCGTGAAATGTAGAATTGGTCTTCGGATCGTGGCCTTCCGGTCGGGCCTTCGGGTCGTGGTCTTCGGATCGGGTCTTCGGATCGTGGCCTTCAGATCGGGCCTTCGGGTCGAACATAAAATTGAAAATGAATGCCGAGTTAGTGTGCCGTGTGATTTAAATCGAGATTTGGCACATGTATGGCATCTTCAATTCTATGATTGCATTAATTGTTACATTGATGCATATTATTCGGTGCATGACTTGAAATTGAGCACGTTGATTTATGAGCACGAATGTGGCGTTCGAGTGATGAAATAAGCCACGTGTTTGTCGTGACTATATGTTATTAAATTGCCTAACCTGCAGGGTCCGTGTAATCGTAGGTCTGGGTCCGAGGGCCTAGGCCATTGTATGTGATATGTTGATTGTGGTCAGGAGAATTGTACATTAGCCTAGCCTAGGTTTAGTGGTTGTATTCACTGAGATGTGTTCTCATTGGTGTTTAAACCAAATATTTCATACCCCCGTCCTTGAGAAATGCCGCATCCGCCACCACTTTTTGGGATATCGACACAGATAGAGTGGTTCACAAGTGTTTTTCCTTCGGGAAATGGAGAGGCCTACATAAGGTATCGGTCCGTGGTTTCTGTAGATGTGGGAGAGCCCATTGAACAAAAGCAAGAGTACATTGCCTAGTGTATTGGAAACGATCAGGGAAACATAGGTCCCCCTCTTAGATCCTTTGATTCACCCTTAGACGAGAACGGCTTGATGGCGCCAATTATAGCTGATGGCGAGGTGATTAACCCCCAGGATGAGCCGATAGAGGAAGCCTATGATCCAGCGATAGACGAGGAACCCCAGGTAGTTGCTGAAGATGAAGATGATTGGTTGGATGACGACGAGCTACCCGATGCCATGGACGTTGATGATGTAGAGAATGGAGAAGTCGCGGAAGTAGATAGTGACGAGGAGCTTGGGTGGTATCTTGATCCAGAGATAGAATTGGATTCTGAGGAAGAGAGAGCGCCAGCCTTTGATATGGACTCGGAGGAGTCCGAACCTCAGGCTAGCTCTCAGGAGGAGTCCGAGACGCAGGAGAGTTCAGAGCACGATTCCTCGGGATCCGATCCTGACTGGATGCCTTAGCTCCTGTCCTAACCATCAATTGCTAGTTAACTCTTTTTGGATGGCGACCTCACCTTAGATAGTGTCTAACCAAACCCTCTCGCAGCCAAAGCCCCTTTTTGATGTATTGGCTATTGTATGTCGGTTTTTGTTGTTAATAGCATAGCGTGTTTTATGGCATAGTTCTTGTATATATGTTGTAAATATTTTCAAGGATGTAAATATTTTTATGGCAATGTAATAAGTTTGTTTAATTTCTGCATTAATGATCTTGTTCTGTGCTATCCATGGTTGTCATTATATTTGTACGGGTGTATATATAAATATTTATATATACGTGTCTTCCGCATGTGTTTTGTTCTCTGATGGTTGGGTCGGCAATGCAATCTTGGGAGCGTTGCACATCGAACGACCAAGGGCGATGATTACAAACTGAGTAGGTCGGGGCGTGACATGTTCCCCCCACGGAGTTACATCAGGTGTCCGAGCCATGGCCTTTTTCAATGTGGGGCATCGATGTGATTGGCCCAATCAATCCCAAGGCATCAAATGGACATCGATTCATCTTGGTTGCAATTGATTATTTCTCCAAGTGGATTGAGGCGGCATCTTATGCAAATGTTACTGTGAAGAATGTTGTAAGATTCATCAGGTGAGACATAATCGCTCGTTATAGTGTCCCCGAGGCTATTGTCACAGATAATGGGACGAATTTGAACAACAAGTTCATTGATCAGTTGTTCAACGAGTTCAAGATCCGGCATTTGAATTCATCTCCCTATCGTCCACAAATGAATGGAGCAGTTGAAGCCGCTAACAAGAATATCCAGAAGATCCTGGCCAAGACAGCTGAAAACTATCGTGACTGGAACGAAAGATTGCCATTTACACTAATGGCATATCGGACTTCCATCCGAACCTCTGTCGGAGCGACCCCTTTTTCCTTGGTGTATGGCATGGAAGCAGTCCTGCCCATTGAAGTAAAAATCCCTTCCTTGCGAGTTTTATCCCAAGTAGAGTTGTCTGAAGCAGAATGGATGCGACAAAGACATGAGCAGTTGAACCTGATTGATGAAAAGCGGTTGAGAGCCAATTGCCACGGTCAAATCTATCAGCAGAGGATAGCTAGATCCTTCAACCAAAAGGTACGTCCAAGACACTTCGAGGTAAATGATCTAGTCCTAAGGAAGGTGCTACCAATCTTCCCTGTTCCCGGAGGAAAATTTGGCCCAAACTACATCGGTCCATATGTGGTTAAAAAGGTGTTTCCCGAAGGTGCCCTGATTCTCGCAGAAATGGATGGTCGTGAGTTCTCCAATCCTGTTAATTCTGATGCTGTAAAGGTATATTATCCTTGATAAAATCATTTTGCAGCAAAAGTTTTCTAGTATCTGGTTTTATACCTCTGAATTGCAAACATTTCGATGATGAATAAATGATTTCAATCAATTTCAAGCTAAAATATTTGCCTTGGCTTTAAATTCTACATGGTTATTTTGTCAACTAGTATCATTGACTTCAATGGGGAAGTCTATTTAGACAACCCGATAACTCATGTGGAATGAATTGAATGTGTCGAATGAGATACATCGGGATGATGAAAGGCAAACCCTATCCTATACACAGTCCCATCTATTAATCCCCAGTGAGTTAAAAAAATTCAATGTCTGCAAGGCAAAGAGTTCTCTCGCAAAAAGTACGGCAACTGAAATGACAAGAGGCATTTCATTTTTTTACTTTAAAAACTACAAGTTATCCTGTGTCTTACCTCTTTGAGTCTAAACGTTTGAAGAAATTCATTCAAATTTCCCCTGTCAAGAACCACCCCGCATCGGGGTAAACTAAAGATAAGTCAACGATATATGGTGAAAAATGACTAGAAATCTTCTTGCCCTCACTTGCATCAATCTTCGAGTATTGCTTTTTCAGATGAATTCACGTGAAGTTCAAGTGCCTTAGGATGACGAAGAACATTTCTTTCTCTATCCTTTGCTAAGCCCAATTGAGCTTGCAAATTCGTTTCTTAAACCCAGTTGGTGATCATCCCCTACACTGGGGCAAGGCAAAAGGTCATCATTGTTCAAACAGCGTATCCGGGGCATCGATGGAAGACAGGAATCCTTGAGAGTTCCAATGACAAGTCATTCAGTCGGATTAGCTGACCAGTGTTTACATTGTAAAAAAAAAGGAGGAAAGGGCAAGAAAAAGCAGTGTGCCCGGTAAAAGCAAGGCCAATGCCCAATAAAAATGTAAGGAGATGACATGTCAAAATCATCCCCAGTAGAGCAGTAGTCCTACAAGTCTCAAAGGAATCAAGTGAAGGACTCCTGAAGCCGATAGAACATCTACCGAGGAGACAATCTCTGGTGAAGAAGAAGACCGGTGACAATGCCAAGATGATCACCAACCTATTCACCCCAATTATACACATTTTGAGCCTAATGATTCATTCATTTCTCAACCCATGAGCTAAGCCTACGTTACATCCCTCGTAAAGTCTCTTCAGATTAAGGCACTTGAACTAACGTAGAGTTTCAGATGTTTATAAGCTTAGCTCGAAGAAGTGCAAGCAAGTCCATTTCTAACTCATTTTGCAGGGTTCTTGACTTGTAAACCCGGAGACAATTGCAGAGTATTTTCTTTCAATAGCCTCGATTCGAAGAGTCCCCTTTGCTAAGCCATTGACCAAGCCCATGTTACAGTCCTGGCAAAGACCTCTTGGATTGGTAAGGTCGTACCACTTGCGAGAATACTCGGACCCTTGTCGACATGATGATGGTGAGATAGAGAGATTCTCCTAAATCAGCCGTTTTCAATGAGGATGAGTGAAAGCCCTTTCAGATCGGAAGTCCCTCATTTGACATTTGCAAGGCACCCACTTGTGAGTTCAGATTGTCTTGTCATGATTTTTCCCTAGCAGAGTTTGTAATGCTGATTTGACAAAACTATCGTGCATAAAAACCAGTTGAATTCATAGTGCATGTGTATATATGTTCTTGATAGTGCGCGAATGCATATTACATATTGCCTAAAACCGTGTCTAGCAGAAGACACACCCTCAGAGTTGGAGATATCACCAGGTAAGTATATCTCTATCCCTTGGATATCTATGACTATCTAGGTATTCCTAACCTGTTCGAGCAATCGTCAGGTCCCATATTTGATCATTTTTTTTTTTGCGATTTCTAGATGCCTTTGATGATGTTTAGGTGTCTATTGATCAAACCTTTTCAGGTACCTCTGATGATATCCAGGTACTTTGTCAAGGAATCCTTGAACATTTGGGCTAGCCCTTTTGTTCACCATATCATAGATTTTCATACAATCTCAAGAAGATTCCCCCGTTACATGCCTATGAGTAGGTCTAGGCATAGCGGCCAAATCTTTGCATATGAGCATGTATATGTAAAGGTCGGAATATTCTCCCCAATCTCAGGTATTCCCCTGCTACTCACTTATGAGCAGGTATAGGTGAAGCGACCAAATCTTTGCATATGAGCAGGTATATGTAAAGGTCGGAATATTTTCTCAACCCCAGGTGTTCCCCTCCAGTTCACTTATGAGCAGGTATAAGTGAAGCGGCCAAATCCTTGCAAACACCTATGGAGATGTTTAGGTAGTTTGTAAAGATCGGAACTGTTCTCACGAATCCAGATGATGATTGGATACGTCGAGCTTTCTTCGTGTGTTTTGACTTAATTGCATATCACCAAAGTTCATCAGCGTGTATTAGGCAATACCTATGGGACTGAGCCCAGACATTTGCCAAACAACATACAAGTCAAAAGTCGTGCCTCAAATTGCATTATCTCGATTCTGTCAGGTAAGTAATTCTAGGTATGTTGTCCATTCATGTCAGCATGCATCATTTCTTATTGCATTAAAAAATGGGACTCTTAATCCCGACAAAAATAACATTCATTGCATTTGCATGGTTGAAATTTAGGTATCATTTAGTCTTTGAATGCACCATCTGCGAGCTCACCTTCAAAGAGGGGCAGCTGTTGACACCTAAATTTTACCGACCATCTAGTTATAACTTGCATAGAAAATTAGGGATTAAATTTTTAACCCCTAAAAAAAATATTTAAAATGCATAACATATAATTTAGGTTCATTTAGTTTAATTGCATATTTTTACATCAAATTGGCGTTGGCGAATGAGCTTAAATTTCATCGAACGAGACTCGGCTCGCTCGGAATGCAAGGGCCGGGAATTTCAAGACGAACGGGCTCGGTTGTTTTAATTTGAGCTTAATTCAGCCCATCATGCTTAATTAATTAAAAGCCCAAGTTAATTCAACCCATTTAAATTAAATTAGAGCTTAAGCCCAAGTTTAAGCCCATTAGGATTAGTCAGCCCATCTAATTGACCTAGGTTAGCATTATATAAACATATTTAGGTCAGATTTTTGGGGGGACGAACACAATTAGAGAGGACATAATTTTTCAAGATCAGAATTTCGATTGTGAGAGAAAGAGAGACCACGCCATCGCGGATCGCCGCCCAGAGCCACGCCGCGCGCCCTCACCGCCTGATGCCGCCGCATGACGCCGCTCTTCTCCCTACACCACCACGACAAGCCAGCAGCGGTGTCACTAATTCGAGCATCCCCAGACCACCTTCAACGAATCTAGCTGGACTTTGGCTACTCCTGTGCAATCCCGTTGGTTGCCACTTCGTTGCCCTGTTCTTCATCGAACTTGGGTTCTGTTTTGCAGGTTTATTTGATGCTGATTCAAAGTTAATTGTTCCTGATCGTTGTTCTAGCTGTGGCATCACAGCAGTACCTTCCGAAGCAGTCACAACTCTGGCGGACATGCCTTCTTGACGTTCCCTGCTCGCTGTACAGCCTGGCCATAACGCTCCTCTGTATCCAGCGTCCCTGGTGTCTCCTTGCGCCAGTTTTCTTCACGATCACAGCTACGGCAAGCCACCAAGACCAGTCGTCTTTGCCACTGCTTTCCCGAGACCCTACCATGGCTAGCTGTCAAGCCAAGGCATGATCTTTGATGATGATCACCCGCTGACGGCACTTGGTGACCAACATAGAGAAGACTTCGTCGGTTTACTTTGCAAGAAAGCTCACGACAATCACATCCACTTGACGGCACTTGGTGGCCAACATATAAAAAAAATATAATTTTTTGAGCCATAGCAGAATCTCGTCCATCAGTTTCCTTGCACATCTATTCCTGCACTTCAACGCTTTCACGCCGGAGGAGCACATCACCGTGAGCAACACCGACGAGATAGCCTTGCCGTGTCGTCGACGGCCGCGCCTCCACAGCCACCGTCACTCATAGTCACCATCGCAAACAGCCACCGGTGAAGCCCCACCGAGCAGCCACCCGTCTGGACAGCCTTGCCAGACGTCCTTACCATGCCGACACACCGTCCCGTCGCTCGATCCCGGTCCACAAGCTCGATCCCGAGTCGATTCGAATTTGGGAATTATCTGCAAATTAGGTAAGAGATTATTATCCGACACTTTTGAATATTTAATTTCCTAATTTGCATGTTTGGAATATTTCGTGAATATCGTGTGGATATTTAGATAGGATAATGTTCGATATATCCGTAATTTTTCAAATATTCAAAATTAGGAAAATTTCCTAATTTAGCAACGTATCTGGACGACTATCCGACCTTATCCCTAAGGTACGATATGCGGCGACACGGAAAATTATTATCCTATCTATAACCACTTGGATTCGATAATGATTTTTATCTGCTTTCCAAATTTGAATGATCGACTTTCCGTCAATATCTATAACCCTATAGATATGACTGATAGTTCGATTTTTGTGCCTAATTCGAGTTTGAAACAAATTTGGCGGATTACGTGGATGTTTTGAATGTGGTTGCTATCCTTGTTTATTTAATTGGTTTCCTTTTTCAAATAAACAGAAAATTCAAAAAGGTATCATTTATATTTGAATTAGAGTTTTTGCATGTCCAGGAATCCTAAATATATCTAAAAGATAGAGTAGTTATTTAATTTAAATTAGGACTTGAGATGATCTATTTCCTAGTTTAAATTAAGTAATATTCTAATCTTAATAGATTATTTATGTTATTTTATTATTTCGAATTTCCATGAAAACCCCAAAAAAGAATGAATTTTCAGGGTAGAATAAGATAGATTGCATTTTTAATTTAAGTAATTTATAATTTCGAATTTTGCCAAAAATCCCAAAAATAAGTCATGCTAGGATAGATTAAATCATCATAAGTTGCATGTTAACTTAGACATATTTTTAATTTCGAATTTCATTAAAAAATACCAAAAATAAATCATTTGCCCGTCATTAGAATTAGGTCACGTCGTCGCACAACATATAGTTTACATGTTAGGTTGCATTAATTGCATGTCATTTTTGTATGTCATTGCATGTAGACTAGATTTCATTTAAATAAGTGAAAATACAAAAAATATTGATTGAATTGTTTGTTAATTAGAAATCATATTAGGGTTGATTGATGTGGTTTTCTAGCTAACAATGCAGATGCTTGCGTTGCTACGAGGTAAGTCATTCTTCCAATTTGCAATTTATTTAATGCTTTCTTGGGTGTTAAATTGGTGGTTTGCGCACCCGCATGAACACCTCACATGTTAGTGACTAAGTTAAAATGGATCTAAACTACTTGCCAAAATATTTTTGAAAAGAAAAGGTATCGAAAGGGCGTTAGACTACATCTAGCGTAATCAAATCCCCGAACTTAGAATCTCTGGTTCGTAGGAATAAAACATATCTCCCTATGTTTTATTTAGGTTTCTAATCAACCTACCGTAAATTGATTAGTGGCGACTCCAAGCATGAAAATATTTACATGTTAAGAACTTAAACCCTAAATTGCGAATTGGTAGGGCTTGGGAGGGCCCGAGTTAATATTAGTCTTAATAATCCATTAGCCCGAAAAATGTGAAATTTTTTTTAGGTCGCGACAAACCCTAGTTCAGGTCGGGTTGACCCGGTCGACCTAGCAGACCCAGGTTGGTCTAAATTCGCAAATCAAGTTTGATTTTGGCCCAATTTTCAAAATTAAATCCCAAAATTGAATTCCTCATCACATTTTGAATCAAAACATGTGATTTTCTCCAATTTTTGTGATAATCATGTCCAAGATTTTCACATTTTTGTATTCGGGTTAATAGGATTTTGTTCAATTTGATGTCTTAATGACCTGATTAGACAAAATTGAATTACCCACATCTGATTAACCCTAGCAATGATGGTCTCATGGTTCAATTATTTTATATTGGGCACGATTCCCAATTTGGGCTCAAAACTCTTAATTTTCAATTGAATTTTGGGGTTTTTTTTATTTATTTGACAAATTGTGCAATTGGACCGACCATTATGTAATTCAAGGTCCCAGAATCATTTGTTGTGAAGACACTACGACTTAAAAAGGACTAGAAAATATTTAATTGCATTTTTGATTTAATTCGAGTTTGATTTTGCCAAATTTTGGAAAAAAAATACCCGATTGAGATTTTCAAAATTGGTGATGCATTAATGAAATTGGATTTAAAATAAGAATAATGACTATTTTTATGAAATTTTCGGATTCCATTTGCTATTTTTCTTGATTTTCTCACTTATTTTGACTAAAAGAAATTAAGGAAAAATGTAAGAAAATACTAAAAAAATTATTTTTTTGGTTTAGAAAGAGGTTTCTAGGCTTAGCCAAGATTTCTAGTCCTAATTTTGATATTTTTAAAAATATAAAAAAATGAGCTAAAAATCATGTCATACGCCGAACCCTACGGCGCGCGACAACCCCTTCCTTGGATTGAATTAGTATGCGTCTCAGGACTCGTCGCCGACCCAAAACCACAAATCAGAGAACAATACACATGCAGAAATGATCACACACCCATACATAATTAAACAGGACCAACGATAGCATCAAACACCATGAATACATACTTACATTAAACAAGGGAGAATTTACAATATCCATTGAGAACATAACTATACATAAACCAAAATGGGTCAACAAGCCATTATAATAAAAAAGGCATACGTGGCTTGGGGCGGTCAGGGACTAGATCTAATAAGGGCTCATACCAAAACGTGTCGGCCCTAAACCCTAGCTATGGTCAGGCTAACCCCTACGGTACCCAGTTCGGGTCGGATCCCGAAGACTCGAATGAGTTATCGGACGACTCGAACTCGAAATCCATAGACTCAGGCTCGAACTCGACCTCCAACGGCTTCTCCTTGGGATCATCCTCCAGCTCTGACTCCAACTCTATTGGCTCCGGCTCGAGATCGGACTCCCACTCCATCGACTCCTCTTCCTTGTGATCGGAATCCATGTCGGACTTGAAGATGACTAGTCGGGGGTCAGAATCCGTCTCGGACGTGGCATCGGGGCTCACTATCTCCCCATCAGCAACATGCGGGTCCCACTGGCCTAATCCATCAAACGGAATGTCGAATGTTTTAAGGGGTCCGTAGAAGCCAGTCTCGTCTCGATAACACCAACTAAAGTAGGGATGGGCCTTGAGCTGTAGCCCGCCTTCATCGACCCAAACGATAGTATAGAACCTAATATAGGTCTGCCCATTCCAACCGGGGTACTCAGTCACCGAACGATATATACTGTCTGGAATCCCAAAACGCAGAGGTACTTCTGCCATCCTTAAGGCTGGGGTTTGAAATGTTGGGGTTTAACGATAGTGAGAAGGAATCTCAGCGAGTAGGCCCCCTATGTAACATTCTAAATTTTCGATCCTTTTTCCGGGATTTATGAAATGAATATTTTGGCCAATGCACTTATAGTGAGATCTCACCTGGAACCGCGCATTCTCGAGATGCTAACCTTAGGGGTAAAGCCATCACGGGATTGAGTTCGCATGACTAAAGAATTAGACCTTGGTTCGACCTTCGACCATAAGAATTGACGAGGGAATATTTTAGGTTAATAGAGACCGATCTATGTGATTAATCGTGTCCGAATGGAACTAGCGACGGATCATCGCAATTACATGACAATCAAGGTCGCCTTGGTTTGAACAAACTTAAACGTGACTCGACTTAGTATCTGTCACGGGTCGAAAGAGCGTAATCCCAATGAGCGACCCGTTAGCAAGAGATAAGCTAAAGTCGCGATTGTTCGATTTTAATCATTTCTTGGAATTTGGCCCCGGGAATCGAGAATTTCGAAAGTGATAATTTTTAGCGGCTGATAATGTTTTTGGTGTGGCCAACCTTGGGGTCACCAGTTTTTGTAAAAAAATGAATTTCGGTTCGGGACTGGAAAAATGACCGTTTTGCCCCTATGCACCGCGAACGAATTTTGAGGACAAGATTAAGTCGGGAGACTGATAAATACCGTGTATGGTCGAAAATGGAAGGACAAGAATGCCCCTATCCTCTCATGAGCAAATTACTCTTTTGCTCCTTGAATTATCGGATAAGGACGAATGTGGACCGTTGGTTGTGGATAAGATCAAATCTTGATCCTTGAACTGGTATGGTAGTTAGAGGGGTAGTTTGGTAACTTCCGATGGGGTTTTAGAGTGCAATTATTGGGGGGCACCATATAAATATTAATATCTCTCTCTCTCTCTCTCATAATTCACACACTCTCTCTCTCCTCACCCCCACCAACCGGATCTCTCTCTCTCTCTCCTTCCCCGTGCATGAGCCATGCCTGGCTGGCCACGAGTTGCTCGCCCGCCTAGCCGCCGGCACCGCTGCTCGGTTGCTGCTGCTATTTCGGCTGTACCGACCTTTTGTCCAGCTTGTTGTCGCACCTTTTTAAGGTAAGTGACTCCACCAAATCTTCCTTAGGACCCCGGGTATTGTTGGACATGTTTAGGGTTCGATTTGGTACGTTTAGGTAGCCGTTTTGTGACTTAGATAAGGGCTGGATGTTTGGTCGTTATGGATTGATTTTGTGACTGAAAATGTGTGGTTTGGTAGGCCCGGATAAGTTGTGGAGTAGTGGATTGATTCTTGACTGAGTTGGTTGTTGTTTTGTAAATATATGGCCTAAGTAAGCTCGTACTCATGATTGTATGGCTTGTGGCTATTGGATGATTTTTGAGTAAATGTGGGATCGAATGTGGTGTGGTTATGTGCCATGTGTGTGACCGTGAGGTGTGTCGGTGTGATCGTGTAATGAGATCGCGTGCCAAGTGTGTGTGACCGTGTGGTATGCTCGTGTGACAAGGTTGTACAGTTGCGAAAATGCATGTGTGGTATAAGATCGTGTGGCCATGTGTTATGTGTGGCCACGTGGTACGATGGTATGAAATGATTGGAAATGTGGTACCCTGAGGCGTGATCGTTTAAGTCCTGAGGTGTGATCGTTTAAGCGGGATGATGCCGTCCCTGACGAGGTGACGATGCCCGGCCCGACGGGGTGACGATGCTTGACGAGGTCAGAAAACCATTAGCCTGATGCGTTTTTACTCGGGAGCGGTAGTGGTGGAAAGTTGAGAATGAGCTAGACTCGGTTGATACACGAGATTTGTAAAATTCAACGCATGGCGTGAGTTAGTGTGCGAGTATGGTTTGCCTCGCGTGATATAGTGTTTGATGAGTATGGACGAATGGATTGACTGTATTATTATCTGACATGCAGGGACGTGTATGATGGATCCCAGGTAGGTTCGCATGTGATTGTTAGTATGATTGGTCGTTTGTTTGATGCATGCTTTGTCTAGCGATACGTAAGAGCCTATGGGGGGTTTGGAGTTGTGCACTTATTGAGATTCGTCTCATAGTTCTATAACCACCATTTCAGACCCCCAGCCATGAACCCAGGAGACCCACCTTTTCGTTTTGGGATCCCTAGGCATATGGATAATAAGGAGGTGGAGTACCCTTTAAGAGGTGACCGAGCTTTTGTCAAGTATTCAGGCACTGTTTGGGTTAACGAGGGCGGATTATATTGGAAGCCTTATTCTTATATAGCCTGGACCTATCGAGATGGCGTAGAGGAGATACGTCCGCTGAGAAGCTTCGACACTCCCTTTCCCGGCATTGGTGTGCAGAACCCTATGGCGATCATCCCTCATGATGGCGAGATCATCGATCCTGAGGAGCCGCCCAGAGTATTCCCGGCGGAGTCGCAGGTTGTACAATCATTGCAGGCAATCCCTTCATACCGCGATCCACGTATTCCTTGGGGTTACGAGCCAGAGGACTTAGGAGGAGAAATGGAAGAGGGTGACCCTTAGGTTTAGCCAGGATATTTTAGGGGTTATTTAGACTAGGTCCAACTAGTCACTTTTTCAAAGATAGGTTGACCTATAGCAAAGCTAAGTTAACCCAACCACCTGATCCTTTTTGTTATATCGGTGGTGTTTTGGATGCTCGTCTTGTTAAATCTGTCTATAAAGTGATTTGTATGCTCGGTTCGATAGTAATGTATAAATGAATGTTGTTAGTTCGTTGATTGCCTTGATGCTCTACCCCATCGTCATCTTTGATAGTCAAGGTGTTTTATTTTCGTTTCCACGTGTGCTTCTGATGGTTTGGGTCGGCGATGTTTTCCTGGGACGTCGCATTTTAATTCGACCGATAAGAGGGATGTCGCGGGCTCGATGGAGTTCAGGGTATGACACCCTGAACCTAAACTAGGCTAACATGCACTTCCAGACAAGCACTAACCAAACATACAATCCATAAATTATACGACTTAGGCCCTCGGCCCATATCAAACACATGATCAGCCCTGCAGGTTAGGCAATAATAACAATACCGAGAAAATCAGTCATGGCACATACGTATTATCAAATGGTCACGATCAGTTGCCATGCACATGCTCATACTCAATAATGCACACTTCGCACACGAGCCAATTTCTCATTTAATCACCGACCAACATTAAACGCATCAGGTCCGACCCGTGTTAAATGCTTCAGGTCTATCACTACTCGGGACTTGCATGCGGGACGCCTCAAGTCCCAGTCACAACTTGCGTGTGGGACGCCTCAGGTTGGCCGTCATCTAGTAATTCGTGCATCGTCTCGCGTTAAACGTATTGGAACGGGTTCAATACTCCGCGTAAACGACGCCTCAGGATTTATGTGATCACACATACATAATTCACCAATTATTATCTAAACCCCGCGTAAACGACACTTCAGGACATTTTAGGTGATCACATGCTCAATGACATTCGTGCATACTCGCATGATTCACATAACATGCCGACACCTAATATGCACAATTCATGGCCATAACATCTGAAACTCGAGCATTCGTAAAATCCACATTGAGCACTCAATTTACATAACAACATGCTTAATTCTCCACTCAAATCAATTTAGCCACGAATCACCAATTAGTGCGCAAAATTAACACTATTAAATCATCGAAATCACATGTGCTCATGGCCCACTATGTTCCTCATTTCTCAGCCCTATCGAGCACTCATTACACATTGCACAATCAATTCCAAACCATGTACAAATCAGCCACTACATGGTCCAATCATTGCACCCATAACAATCCACATTTAAATCATGATTAATCACATATGGCTCAACCAAGCCTATACCAACCAGCCATTAACCAGACCATCATAAGCCTCTAAATCACCTTTAAATCATCACCCTAGGCCACCAAAATCACCACATGATCAGCCCTAATCACCGGCCTTAAAACAACCCCTAAAATACTATAATTAACCCCTAAACTTGGCTAAAAGTGCACAAAATCTTAATTAGAGTTTAAGGTTTCTACTCACCCAAAATCCTAAGCTCCAAATGAGGGCCGAACAAGGAAAAAATGGGTCAAGCGGTCGCTCGTTTGTGCCGGTTCAGCGAGGAACTTCGGCGGCTCTCATGGGCAGCGATCGACGGCGAACGACGAGCTGGTGGTTCCCGGCAGCTCGAGACCGCAAGGGAGGAGGTTGGTGAGGGTGTTGGTGCAGTGGAAACGGAGAGGGAAAGGTGAGGGTGGCTGTGACACTTGGGCAGAGGCAGTGCGTGAGGCGGATGGGCGGCCAGCGGCGCTTGGGCGACTGTCTCACGGCCAAGGGTTGGCCGGACGGTGCTAGTGGTGGCGTCCGGAAGAGAGAGATGGCAAGGGTGAGACGGTCGAATGGTAGTGGTGGTGGGCGAGATGGTAGAGAGGATAGCGACGGCGTGCGATCCAGGCGGGTGGTGGCGGCGGCGGCTTGGGCTACTCCAGCGGCTGCTTCACGTGGTCGGGGGAGAAAGGAGAGAAAATGGAGAGGAGAGTGGCGAGAATGAGGGGGAAGTGGCCGGCCAAAGTGAGAAATGAGGGGAGAGAGAGAGGGAGAGGTTTAAACACAAAGCTTGAGTGGGAGTTGTTGACCAACCCCACTAACAAAGTCAAATCTACCTACCCCACTAACACAATGATCCAATGGCTGAAATTTAAAGGCCAATCAAATCTATCAAAAATCAATGGCTAAGATGGATTCTAGAACAAAATATCTAGGGGCAAACTTGGGATTGAGCAAGAGTGGTGGGGGCAACTTAGTCCACCATTTTTGGCCACTATAGGGGCTGAACAAGTCCATTTTATGCTCCAAAATTCGGAATTAATGCATGGGGCTCAAGGGTAAGATGGTAATTTCTCACTCTGGGTCCAAAATTTCATTTTTCGATAATATCGATCCTAAATATGGTTGGCCACACTAATACGACGTCGTCCTTGCAAATTAGTCGCGTTTGCCCGTGGAATTAGACACTCAAGTCCCGATTCAATTTAATGATCAATTTTGCTCAAATGTGATTTTAGTGTCTCTTATTAGCGGGCAGCTTTTTAGAGGTTACACGTATCGACCTAGGGTTACTCAAGTCGTGACGATCTTAATTTCCAAGAGAACGTGAGGATCTATCGCTAGTTCCGGAGGTCGCGATCATTCGGAGTACGTCTAGGATCGTTTAGCACGAGTACTCTGGGTAGTGTGGAATCACCCGCGATTCGATCATATGTCGTTGGCAAAACCAAATCCGTTGCCCTCCTTGGATCGGCCCATATTGATCTAAAATATTTCCTCGTCGTCCCTTGGAATTGATGCTCGATTCACGGTCGAGTTCTTGGGTCCACGTACCGTTTTCCTAGTTAGCCTTTTCCTATTGGTCAGTATCTCGAGAGTGATTAGTTTCGGGCGAGACTTACTAAAACAAAATGAGAAATACATATCTATTTCATTGCTCTCGGAAGTGAGTCGAATTCAAAATGTCACAAATCAAGTGTCAACAAGGGTCACTCACTAAAATTGAACTACCCATATGTGAATATTGTCTAGCAGGAAAAGCAACTAGAAAACCATTTGGTAAAGGAACCAGATCTGAATTTCCGTTGAAGCTTGTACATTCTGACATTTGTGGTCCATTAAATGTGAGGGCGAGGAATGGAGTCTCATATTTCATCACTTTTATAAATGACTTTATGCGTTTCAGTTATGTTTTTCTAATTTCCCATAAGTTAGAAGCATTAGATTGCTTTAGACGATATATGATTTTTGTAACATTTCGAAATTCATCTCAATTTCCGGAATAAATAAAAAGAGTCTTATTTATTATTTCATTTTTCGTAAGTTTCGCCCAGAGCTGATTACTTTTGGGATACTGACCAAATGGGAAGAGCTAACTAGGAATAGGTGCGTGGACCAGGGACCCGATCGCGAATTGAGCACCGATTTCGAGGAAGTGACGAGAAAATATTTTGGGTCAATACGGGCCGATCTTCGGTAGGTGACGGACTCGGTTTGGCTAAGGCCAGCGATGTACGATCGGAAAGCAGGTGATTCTGTGAGACCGAAAGTGCACGTGGCCAATTAGTCCCGAATTTAAACCGAATGATCGTGATCTTTGGAACTAGCGATAATTCCTCTCGTTCTCTCGGAAATCGAGGCCGTCGTGACTCGGATAACCCTAAGTCATACATGTAACCCCTAAGCAGCCGCCAATTAGTGAGAGATTCGAAAATTTGAAATTTAACAAGTTTGATCGCGAAATTTAGTCCGGACTTTGAGGTAGATTTTCGAAGGCTTACGGGATTATTTTCGCAAGGACGGTGTCAAAATATGCTGACCAATTATATATGGGGTTGGTACGGTTGAAAAATGAAATTTCGGACCGGAACGGGAAAATTACCAAATTGCCCCTAAGCCTAATTATAGTGTTCCGAATTTTGAAGGGTTTTTAGGGTTTTAATTAATGAGTTTTATGTAGATAAGACAAGGCCATTAATGTATAGGTAGGAAAGACCAAGATGCCCATCAATTATTGGATGAGGGTGAATCATGGCCATTGGATCAAGGACTTAAAAGTCAAGTCCCTTGGATGCTTGACACTTAGATCCTACTCACAACCACCCCCATAAATGCCATCTTATCCTCTCTCTCTCCTCACTTGACCTCTTCACCAAGCCAAACCCCCTCTCCTCTCTCCTTCCCTTCCTTCATCGCCGGCCATCCGTCACCGCTGAGACCACCGCCCGCCGCCGAGCGCCGCCACGCCGCCGTGATGCTGCCGCCGGCACCGCTGCACCATTGCCTTTTGCCGTCAGCCGTCTCACCTGCCTCGCCGCCGCCGTGAGTCGCTGATTGGGAAGGTCGCTGCCGGTTTCATCATTCACCGGTGATTGGCCGCCGTTCCTCGTCATCCCTTAATTAGGATTATGTGCACTTTGGACAAGTTTAGGGGTTATTAGGGTATTTTAAGGGTTAATTAGTGTGGGCTGATTTTGGGGCTGAAGTTGTGGTGAGTTGAATGGCCTAAGGTGATGATTTAGGGATGGTTTAAAGGCTGTGGATAATTGGATTAGTGGTTTGTTGAGCTTGGTTTGCTTGGTGATGCATATTTGTTGATTTCCGGTAGGGTTACTGTTGCATTGCCAGATTTTGTTATTTTTAGTGTGACCTGTACAGGCAGAATTTGAAGAAGTGTCCATTCATAAAAGTTGTTCCCAACATCTGTAAGTATAACATATTTTAATTTGGGGATTTTTGGAAATCATTTGATGCCATTCGGAATTCCATCTTTAGACAGAAATAAAATTGCCTGATTTACTGTTCACTAGACCTTCAGGTCTGTTCGAATTTTTATAAATTTTTTCAGGCCTATTTTCAAATGATTCCTTCACAAAAATTGTTTGAGACATTTGTAGCTATAACATATAAAAATTTAAAGGTTTTCAAAAATGATTTGGATACCGAATGAGTTGTATTTTGATGGCCTAAGGGGCTGTCCGAGCGAACCGGATTTCGTCTGACTTTGAGTGTCAAAACGAGGTATTTACGGTTAGAACTGGGTTTCGAGTTCTTCATGGAAAATGTTCATTGAGATGTTTTGTATAACATATCCAAATTTCAGAATTGTTAGAATTGATTTACTATTTATTTCAAATGGATTTCGGCCACTATGTAACTGCCCAGTTTGGACCCGATTTTGTTCACTCTCGATTTTTATCTCTCTCGGACTGATTGGTGGCTGTCCACATTGAGGCGTGACTGGATTTAAAATCGACAATGCGAGTATAACCTTCTAAACCCGGTCTAGGATAGTGTACATTTTTAGACGGACCCGGTTTAGTTTATTAGTGGTACGATTTGAGGAGAATTGATATTGATAGTTCGAGGCTGAGGTGAGATCGCGATTAATTTGATGGATTATTGTGGCGATCTAGTGGCGAATTGGAGGTCAATAATAGGGTGAATAGTGGCTGTCCCCAATAATGGATATTTGGATTGGTGTCATTAAATTGGAGATTTATTGGCTGAATTGCCGGGTACGCCCGGGTTGACTGGCTTATTGATTGTCGTGCTCAATTGTTTAATGCCATGCCGCCTGATTGCATGCTCGAGCAATGCGGTGTGTGATTGGCCAATTATTGACGTGAATGTTATTACCCAAGTGCGTGAATTACGTTTTGGGCCACATGGTACTAGTTGGCCAAATGCGCATGTTATACGAATAAGTATGGGCAATTGACTGGTTGTTTGAGCACGTTGATTTAGCATGTTTGTTGAAATGCCGTGTTAAAATGGAATGCTCATGTTGCATTGTGCGGCATTGCATGGTCACGCATTGTGTATGTCGAGAATGGGGCATAAGATGAGACTGTGTGAGAATGCGTGTATGATATGAGCATGTGATCACTTAATTGCCCGATGCGTTTTACGCTAGGATCAGATAAAAATTGGCAGCGTGTTGTGTGATCACTTAAGGCCTTCGAGTTGTGGCCTTCGGATCGTGCCGTCTTCATGCACTTTGTAGCAGGACGATACCCGGTACGTCCGAAAGACGACCAGCCTCATGCACTTTGAAATAGGCTTTAGTTCGTAAGGAGATCAGTGTTATGCCTCATGTACTTTGTAGCAGGCTAGAGACATTGGACCGGGGGCGTTTTTACGCTGGCCACGAAGTGTTGTGATTGGCTTTCGAGTCGAGCCTTCGAGTCGTGGTCTTCAGATCGGATCTTCGGACCGGGACTTCTGGTCGAGTTAATGGATAAATGATTACATGTGATGCATAGTGCCTGATTATACGATAGAATCTGCTGGGTATGGTATGGGACATATCTAAGCGGATTCTATTTTATAATCGAAACACGCGCAAAATCTTGTGCCTGAATACGATTTGAGCTGAATTGCGAGCATAGCATGACAGTGGCATTTGTATGCATACAAATGCATGAGCCAGTGTGTGAGTATGCAAGACTCGATGAATGGCATGTGAGATGAACACTTTGAGCATGAGCATGCGTGTGGCGTACGTGTGGCCAAGTGTGGTTGCCTAACCTGTAGGGTTAGCAAGGTAAGCGACCCGAGCTCAAGGGCCTAGGTCATTTGATTGTCATTATTGTTCGTTGTTGTGTTGATTTGCTTGTCGGGAGGTGCATGTTAGCTTAGTTTCGGTTTAGGAGGCCTACTCACTGAGATTCGTCTCATAGTTGTTTAAACCTCGTTTTTCAGACCTTGATTCGAGGTTGACAAGGAGTGCTGAACTGTTTGGGAACCTAGATCAGATAGAGCGATTTGGAGACTAAGCACCCCAGTTGGATCGGGAAAATTTCAATTATTGTGGTCGCTGTACCATGTCGAATTGGCGCTTAAGCTGTAACTGAATATTGTATATCTTTATTGTTACTACAAGTTGAATTGTCTTTGTTTGTGCCGCTATCCTTGGTCATGATGTGTATTGTTTTGTATGGGTGTTTTAATTACTGCTTCCGCATGTGCCTTATGCTCTGTTATGGGAGATGGGTCGACGACGCATCCTGGGACGTCGCATCAAGATAGATCGGTACGTGGGATGATAGCGCTTCGAGGGGTTCGGGGCATGACAATTTTGGTAGAGAATTAGTTAAACAAAACAATAAAGGCTTTGAGAACTAGTTACAGACGTGAGTATCTGTTGGAACAATTCAAATTTCTTTGTGATGAAAAAGTGATTATAAGACATTTAACTATTCCTGATACTCCACAACAAAATGGAGTTCATGAGACCGACAAATCTGCCTATCTCCTATTGAGGAGACGCGTTACTGACTGCTGCATATATTATGACATCCCAAAATTCCATTCGCTAGTTTAACGAACGTACGTAATGGAACGTTACGTCGGAATTTAAATAATCGACGGCGAGCTACGGAAGTGTCAATTTTGGAAGATGCGGACGTTATTACGAAACCACCGTACCATCACCTTATCAACCACCACAAAGACCATTCTATGATCACCTATCACTTCGCCCTTTTTCGTCATCTCACGAACTAACCGTTCTAACTTCGCAATGTCCCTTGTTCACATTATAAATTTACTAACATATTCCACCATGTAAAAATTCATGCACGTCAATCCCATTTGTGTCGAATTCATGATGCTAATACCTTCTTTTCACCATTTGACCCGCCATTATATTTCCATTGTCTTCCACTTTCCCTTCCATCCTTCTGCCACGCCACTAATTCCACCAACATCACACTTGCGGCCACCTCTCTTCTTTCCGTTGCATGCCAAGCCTTAGTCATCACCACCGCCAGCTGTCAATTTCTTTCTTTGGTCAACAACTTCAGCTTCTTCCTCAAACCTCCAAGGGGACATGTGAAGCCTCAACCGTGCTGCAGCAAACAAAAAAGGGGAAAAGAGAGAAAAAAATCCGGGGTCTTCTTCAAGCCTCTGATTTTTCTTGCCTCAGCCGACTTCTTCTCCACTTCTGCTCTGCTGTCCGGTCATCTACTATAGTCGGCCCCCCTCCGTTTTTCTTTGCCGTTTGGTTTGTCTCGACAAACTAGAGTCGCTCATCGACTCCGCCTGATCGATCAAGCCACCATGAGATAGGTCAAAAAGTCCCTCGTGCCGACGAATCTTGCAAGCCGTGAACCAAGAACAGTGACCAGAGAGCTGAAAAGGTCGATAACACTACCATCATCCCCAAAACCGTTTATCACAAGCCATCGTTAAGGCAAGTGAAATTCTACCTCCCTATAGTAGATCGGAATGAGTTGCATGTTGGCCTGGGTTTAGAATATTGATGGAAATGGATGGTGGTGATGGAAATTAGCTGCTGGTTTGGGTGTTTTTGAACACCAAATTCGTGTAGATCAAGTCATGAGTTATTCTTGAACTTGAGTTGTGATTTCCAGATTCGGTTCTGCTGGACTTTTACTGCTTTCCAATTTTGTCGATATTTCTGTGGTTAGAATTTTACAAGACTTCCCCATGAAAGTTGTTCAAAACATCTGGAAGTATGACATATTTTAATTTCAGAATTTTTGGAGTTGTTTTGGGTAGCACGAACACCAAATCTCTAACCTGTGCATGACTGCCCTGGTGCTCTGTTTCAGTGACCTTTCCACAATCTTGAATTCTTATAAAATTTTCTAGATCGATTATGAAAAACTTCCTTCACAAAATTTTTTTAGGATGTCATTCTCTACAACATATTTAAAATTTAGAATTTTTGGTGATGATTTGAATACTGAAATGAACGCATTTTGAGAGGCAAGGATTTTGTCCGGATGAACAGTTTTTAGTCTAAGTTTAAGCTCCTGAACGAGGCATTTAAAGACATAATTGTACTTTGAATCCCGCATGAAAAATGTTTATGAAGGTGTCTTCGGTGACATATCCAAAATTTAGAATTTTTAAAGTTCATTCACTATTTATTTAAGTCTAATTTTAAAATTGGTGCACGGCTGCCCAGTTTACTAATTTATAAAGACTTGCTATTTTCCAAATGAAATTGCTGGAATCTCAATTTGATGTCTTCTAAAGATGAAATGTATAAACTTTGATCTTTCCAATGAGTCATGCTTGACCTTGATGCGGTTAGCCATGTGTCATGGGATGTGTTGCTGACGATTAGTCAAGGCGGTGCTTTAGTGAACGAGACCGCGAATGCGACTTACGATATGTCCTACTAAAGTGGTAAACTATGAATTATGTGATATTGAGAAAGGATGATTGTTGTTGATGAACTGTGTACTGCACAAAATGATTAGTTTGTGTGGGCTTGCTGGGTGCCCCAAGGAGCCGTAGGGAATGCGGGATGTCGTGATGAGTGGACTACGATGCCTAGGATGAGAATGCCCTAGATGCCCTGAGATTTTGATTGGGATGCCGTGGTCAGTAGATCATGAAGCCTGTGCGGGTCATTGAGAATTCCGGCTACACCGCGGTAGATCGGAGTTTTCACCGAATCCCGCTAGACGGGAGTTTTCCTCCTTGCGTGTCCGGCGAGTGCACCGGGCATGTGACTTGGAGTGAGATAATGATACCCAAGCAAGAGTGAAGTTGTATGTGTATGTTTGAATCGTGTTGTTGATTGTGATTGCTGAGTTAAAGTATCACACTTGAGATGATTACTAGCATGAACACAACAAAATATGGATTTTTATGATTAGTAAGTCTAGCTAGAAGACTGTGATACCTATGCCTGTTGATATGTATTCTTTTCTTGTTTGATATAAGTTGACAGACATTTTACTTGTTGAGCCTAGCTTATTATTGTTGACACTTAATTTTTAGCCGACGCGTCATTAAAAGTAGAAAATTCGAGATTATGGTTTCCGATCGCGACGGAACCCGTTTCTTGAACAAAAAGTGTCGTTTTTTAATTCTATTTATTGGCCTAGCTTCTGTAGATGATTTTCTATTCATTTCATGCAAAAACCTGAAAAAGTCAAATGATTGACTTTCGAGTTGACTTTTTGATCAACTCTTTGACCAAAAGTCAACCCTAGATCAAATTAGGGCTTTTTGCGTAAAAAGATTCCTTTCAAGTTTAATTTCACTTTAGGAGTGGAAATTTTAGAAAAATTCAAAGATTTGATCATAAAATCAAACTCCTAATGAAAAGTCAACTAGGGTTTGACTTTTGGTCAAACTTTTGACCAAAAAAATTGAAAAAATATAAAAATCCCAAAATCATCTTGTTTTACATTCAATTTACCTTTGGCATTTGAAATTTTACAAAAATCGATTTGGAATCAACTTTTTCCCAATTTGCGAAATTTGGTTCAAATCGGCCAAAAATGAAATTACTTCATTTCTAGTCATTTTTTATGTTAGTTTTCTTCACGACATTTGATCTAGAGGTCATCTTATATTCAATTTTGGAACCAATTTTGTGATTCCAAGCCAAACTTAAGAACCCCCAATTTTGGCCATAATTAGTGATTTGGATCGATTCTTCATGATTTGCGCAATTGAGACACGAATGAGCCTAATTTCTTATATGAAATCCAAATTCAAAATCAATTTTGGAAGATTCACATGAATTTGAGTCAATTTGATTAATTTAATGATCCAATGATTAAGAAGTGTAAGGGTAATTGGTCTAATCAGTGCAATTCAAGTTGACCCATTCTAGACTAATATTCAATTTCATGAATTGAGACTAAATTTAGCTAGCGAAACTTTAATTAAATTTGTTAGTCTAGCTTGGCCATGCAATTACCCAAATTCAAGAACAATTGAGCTAACACAAGTTAAATTGGATCAATTTGTGCATGAATTTTAAATCGGTTCAATCCAATTTGATCGAATTCGATATTAATTGGGTCAATTAATCTTGATAGAAATCAAATTGTACAAAATTGGAACAATTGGAAACAAGGATTGAACTAGTTCAATCAGGCCAAATTCGGGGCTAACTGGCTCAACCCGATTTGATTCAAATTGAACCGGTATGATCGGACTGGTCATTTTCTTGTCGAAAAATCCGGTGATCGACGGTCCATTCCTACCAGCCAAGGCCGGCCACTTCCTTTTGAGCCCAAAAATGACAAAAATGCCCTTAATTGAAAATTACGAAAATGCCCCCTAAGTGAAAATTACCAACATGCCCTTCATCAAGGATTAAGCAAATTAATTAGGGGATAAGCAAATCAATCATGTCCATTCATTTAGAATTGATCATGTTCATCCATAATGCCATGTCACCAATCCTTAGCCCTTAAGGAATATTCTTAATCATTAATGATACATTTTAGGCCATTGGATCAATCTAAGGGCTATGATTCAAAGTTGGGGGAGTATATAGTTTTTTTTCCCTCCAAAATTGGGGGGACACTCATTTTCAGATCTGAATGCTCTCTCCTTTCTCTCTCTAAACTCACGTTCTCTCTCTCTCTTTCTCAAAGCTCACGCATCTCTCTCTCTCTCGTTCTCTCTCGGTCACCGGCCATCCCTCCTCATCGCCAGCCATTTTCCGGCGGATCACCACCTCATCGTCGTCCCCCACGGTGTCACGAAGCCTGTCGCAGCACCAGCCCAGCTTGCTGGTGGCCGGAGTTTCTCATTTCGACGAGTTTTCCTTCACGGCAGCATCACCGGTTTGATCGTCGGAGATTTGATCCACCAGTTCAAGTGACTGAACCAGCCAACTGGCATTCCCTCCAGCGATCCAGAACCTCCAGCAGCATTCCTCGGCGTCTTCATGTCGCTGTGGTGGCTGGCTTCTCGTTGAACAGCCACCGGATCGCGTCTTTTGACTTGTTTTCTGTTGTTAGTTCACTAGTACAAAAACGAATCGATTCTCATTATAGTTTGTGCAATCTATTATCATAGGTTGGCCAAGCTTTCCAAGACTTCTCCGTGCTGTTCTTGATCTGAATATGGAGGCCCGATCGCTCGATTACACATCGGAGCATCGCTAAACAAGGTAAGTGCACTTGGCTATGGTTCTGTGAATTCGTATCCAGGAAAACCTGCATGTTTGAGATGCCGATTTGAGCTCGTTAGTGTCAAAATCTTATGAAGTGATGAACTAGAGAATTGTAAAACGCATCTTAAGCTTCGATTTGATATATTACATGCCTCAATTGGACTTAATTTGCTATGTCAAAACTCTTTCGAAAGTTAGGATCAGAATTTGGAATGTGGTGCTCAGGTCTGTTCTGATGATTTCCTGATTGACGTTGTGCTGTTCTATGATTTTTCTGATTTTCTATGATCATTGTTTTAAAAAACTTTCTTCACAAAAATCGTAAAAAACATCTTAATCTGTTCATCATAAAAGTTTCATAAAATTCCAAGCATGTTAGCATGGTATGATCTGCAACGTCATCTATGAATGAATCGGGTGACAGACTGATTTTTGATTGACCTTTGTGTGTTTTTCGATTTTCATAAATTCGTGTGTTCAAAATATGAAAAAGTTTTCTTCATAAAGGTTTACACTGAGATCAAGATCTTTCCATTGATACTAATTTCATCAAAATCGAAGTTCATTTGAATTTTCAAAAGGAATTTTCATGATCTAATCAGTATCTGTGTTCAGATCTGATTTTCATTCCTCTTGAATCCAAAAGATGTTTTTCCGAATTTGATAAAGTTAGAGTCCTTTTTTGCAAAAAATCAAAATTACAAAGTTGTTCATTGGGGTCTCATTATGTTGACTGAAAATTGTGAGGGCCTAATAGCAATTTTTGGAGGGTCAATTTGCTTAAAATTTCATATAAGTCATTCTCGAGTTAAAATTTGATTTGCAATTGAGTCCTTTTTGAATACCGAATTTTATAAAAATTTGGAGGACTTTTTAGCAAAAACTCAAAACATGAAATTTGTTGCACACGGAGAATCCTAACTACATAAAAAAATTTCACGCGGTTTTGATAAGGTTTGTTATTTTTCCGGCCATTATTTTGAAATCCATAGCAGAATCGGGTCCAGCCTATCACCGAGAATAAATTTGTCATTTTCGTGAAAATCGGTGAGGATTCAGAAAAAATGGTTCCTTGACTTTTGATCTTCATGTCATAAGCTTTCTAATGACACCTAAATCACTTCATTTGGACATCATTAGGGTAGTTAATCATATCTGAATAGAAGCAATCCGAATTAGATAAAAACTGAATAAGTGGTATCCTTATGAAGCCCACTTCTCATTGTTTGATTGGCTTCGAAATAAGGCCCATGGGCTTGAATGCAAGCTCATTCTATTGCTATGCATGTGTTTGTTAGAGGAATGTTAGGCATGGTGCATGTTCGGCGGGTAGCCCATTATGGTCATTTAGAACCCGACTTTAGGGGTTAAGTGATATGAGTTGCCGTTTCGTGAATGCAAATGGTAGCCCATTATCGTTAACCATTAATCAAACAATGTTAGATGATTAGGTGGATGGTGAATCGAAATGCATGAAAAACAAAGGCCGATCTCGAGGCCCGTGTTTGATTAGTGAATTGTTTGCACCATTGTTTTTCTTTGGTTGTTCCTTTGTGCATTGTTTGTCAAGAATGTATGTTATGAATGTAAATGCCGACACCCGAGAGGCGGTCCATGGGGAGATAATCCAAAATGGTAAAAGGCCAAGATGATTGACCGATGTCCAATTCGGTTTCATTTTGTATTCATTGGATGATGGCGATAAACCGATGTTCGATCCGGTTTCAATTTGTATTCAATTCATTCATCCCCGATCATGTCTCGGGTTTTTCCATTTGTGTTGTCATAAACACCCGACGAGTTGCGGGTTTTTACTTTCTCGCACTTAGAATTAGCTCGTCTTTTCAATATTTTGAGTGTTTACTTTACGAAATGTCTTTCAATAAAATTGATTGTTTCTTTCTTTATCTAGACTAAGATAGGATTAGTTTAGAATCTTAAATGAAAATACAAAAACAAGATGCATGATCACCTAGTGGACTAAGACTTTAAACATGAAAATGGTAAAGAATAAATGCATGACAACTTAGATAACAACCATGGTAAGTTTAGCAGTACCGAAAGGGCGTTAATAGAAATATTAACGTAAGTTAGTCCCCAAACCCATGATCTCTGGTTTTCGTAGAAACCGAAACGAAACTTCCGCGTTTCGATTGGGTATTCTAGCCGACCCCCGGCCGAGGCTAGTGGCAACTCCTAAAATAAGATAAAATCGATCCGCTATCACGCAGGATATGGATTTAGGAAAAATCCACGTTCATGATCAATGGGCCATATGGATAAGCAAAAGATATTTTTTTTGGGTAAAGTGGATAAGCAAAAGATATTATGCTTCATTAAAGTCATTTTTATGATGTGTCATATGAACCGTTTCATGAACACTTATCTCTAAACCCGCCTCATCGAGTTCGGCCCTCGATGGGTAGGTCACGACAACTGTTGTTGTGACAAACTTTTACATATCTGTAGCAATGCCGATACTTCTCCCCATCGACCTCCATTAGTTATAGAGCACTTGTTGATTTCGAGAGTCATCTGTTTGAGTTTGTGGACCCTGACCTTCTAGGGATGGTTTTTGTTAGATGTATTTCCATTATGACTACGGACATTAGGTCCTTATTGGGACCCATATTATTAGGGTTCGTAGCTGTATATGTTCGTACTGGAGGGTAGCTAGTGGGACCTCTTCCACACCCAGGGGAGGATGGGGCAGATGATTATGCCAGTAGCGGGATCAAGTGAGGCTACTGATGAGGAGTTGGGGGATGGACCATATTTGGGAACACACGACTGGCACTTTTTGAGACAGAGTCGTTTGCTCGGGTGATCAAATTTTGAAGCTTGTTGTGGTAGGTGAGTAGATGTGGATAGTTCAGGTTAAAGCAGTCCCTGTATATAGTCTCCCCTAATGTAAACTCACCGTTGTATCACCCTGTGTTTATAAATAAGAAGAAACTTTAAGTTTAATTTATGTGCAGTCAATTATAGTAGTAGACTTTACTTATTTATAATTCATGTTATAAATGATGTCTTTAAAGAGAAGCGTCTCTTGCTTGCGAATTCTTATGTACTCGTAAAGTTAGAATGACTCTTAGGTAGGGTTGTGCTTGAGATGCCATAGCCGCTTTTATTGGTATGAGAGCATAGGTTAACATTGGAGTGATAAGGTGAAGCTTGCATTGGAGGGATAAGGTTGGTTTTATGGGAGTGATAAGGTGCATTAGCGATGAGTAGGCTAGGATGTGTCTGCCGTAAGACTTCTAATGCATGTGTTTGTTAGTACTGTGTTTAAGAGATACAAGTAACTGTGGTTACTTATGTGATATCAGTAACGTTTGTTACTTATTAGTTAGCTATGTCAATTGATTATCCATAGTAACCGGTGATCAATTTGCAGAACTGGGTAATAAAAGATGGTGAGGTCTGGTGCATCATCTTCTGGTGCCGCTCAAGGAAGGGACCCTCGAGTAGACAGAATCTTGGAAGCATTGGCCAATGTAGGGGCATTGTTTGAGCAACAAGCCCATCAGCAAGTGGCAGTAGGGAATGGTGTTCGCCGTGTGCAAGGACTTATTGAATAATTTCTGAAATTGAAATGAAGTAAGTTTGCGGGAGTAGGAGATCCCAACGAGGCTAAAAGGTGGGCACGTAGTTTGGAGAAAATATTCAACTTGTTGACTTGTACCGATAATGATAAGATACTTTTAGCTGAGTCTCAACTAGAAGGAAATGCGGAACACTGGTGGAGAGCATCGAAAGAAGCAGTGTTTCCCGCAAGTACAAAAATAGTATGGGAGAAATTTGTGGAGGCATTTTATGAGAAGTATTTTTCTAACTGTGCTAAAGACCAAAAAATAGCAGAATTCATACATCTATGTCAGAATAATATGACGATGGATCAATACGAGGCTACTTTTTTTGAACTCTCTTGGTTTGCACCTTGTATGGTGGAAAATAGGGAGGATTAAGCCAAGAGATTTTTGAATGGGCTAAGAACTGATATCAAAAGGTAGTTAGTACCCTTTGATATAAGGGACTATAACGTACTTTACAAACGTGCCCAACTCATTGAACAGGAGTTGATGAAAGGAGAACTAGAGGCCATGGGACAGGGTAAGGCAAGTCATCAAGCCGCATGGGATAATGTCAGATTTAGCAAAGGCCCCTCCAGTTTGGAAAACCTTCTTTTGTTCCTAATAAGAGATGTAATAACATGAGACCATGGAATAATCAGTTGATGGAGCGAAGGTCATTCCCAAATGGAAAACTGCCGCCATTATGGGAGACAACACAGGAATGCGTCGTGTCCAATGCTAAAGAGGTGTTTTGGGTGTGGATAACCCAGTCATGTTGTTGAAGATTGCCCTCAAGGGAGACCACTACTTAGTGCACCGCCAACGCGGCAATTACAACGACCAACTCAGGGCAAAGTACCACCACCAAGAAATTTGCAAAGGCCACTGATGCAAGGAAAAGTGTATGTGGTCACTCAGGAGGAAGCGGAAGCTTCCAAGATTGTTATTTTAGTTACGCTTTCCTTGTGTGATCAACTGGCATACGCATTATTTGATACGGGTGCCACGCATTCCTTTGTGTCTGCAAGATTTATGCAATTAATTGGATTGAAGTCTGAATTGCTTGAAGTGCCTTTGAGTGTCTTTACACCTCTAAAGGATATGATATTATCAACATTGACATGTAGGGATTGTAAGATCTCTATAGGTGGAGTGGATCAAAAAATAGATCTAGTAGTTTTAGTTATGTACGACTTTGACGTTATCATAGGAATGGATTGGCTTTGTAAGCAATGGGCCAATGTAGATTGTTATGAGAAGGTGATTCAGTTTAACCCACCAGATCACCCTAGCTTTGAATTTGTTGGGAATGGAATGAATTCTTCATTGCCACTTATCTCAGCACTCGAGGCACACCGACTTCTCAATAATGGTTGTCAAGGATAATTAGCAATGGCTAGGGATCAAGTTAAGAAGCAATTGAAACTTGAGGAAATTCTTGTGGTCCAAGAATTTCCGGATGTATTTCCTAAAGAGTTGCCAGGAATACCACCGAAATGAGAAGTTGAATTTGTTATAGAATTGGCCCTAGGAGCAGAGCCCATTTGGAAATCCCCATATAGGATGGAGTTAACAAAGCTAAAGGAGTTAAAAGTACAATTACAAGAATTGCTTGATAGAGGATTTATTCGGCCAAGTGCATCACCATGGGGCGCACCTGTTTTATTTGTAAAGATGAAGGATGGATCAATGCGTCTCTGCATCGACTATAGGCAACTGAATCAGATCACATTCAAGAACAAGTATCCTTTGCCTAGGATTGATGATCTATTTGACCAATTGCTGGGGCATCTGTATTTTTAAAGATTGACTTAAGATCAGGTTATCATCAGCTTAGGATTAAGAAGGAAGACATTCCTAAGACAGCATTCAGGATGCGATATGGACATTACGAATTCTTGGTCATGCCATTTGGGTTGATTAACGCGCCAAATGCATTCATGGATTTAATGAATAGAGTGTTTAAACCCTATTTGGATCAATTCGTGATAGTTTTCATTGATGATATTTTGATATACTCGAAAGGACCGGACGAGCATGAACGACACCTAAGAGTTACACTACAGACTATAAGAGAGCATAAGTTATATGCGAAGTTTAGTAAGTGTGAGTTTTGATTGGATCAAGTAGCCTTTCTGGGCCACATAATAACTAGAGAAGGTATAACAGTTGACCCAGCTAAAATTGAAGCGATAGTTAATTGGCCTAGACCAACGACAGTAATAGAGATTCGAAGTTTCTTAGGACTTGCTAGTTACTATCGGAGATTCATAGAAGGATTTTCACGTCTAACTGGTCCATTGACTCAACCGACAAGGAAGTACACGAGATTTGAATGGAATGACGAGTGTCAACGAAGTTTTCAAGAACTTAAGAGAAAATTGACTACCGCCCCAATTCTGACAATACCATATGGATCGGAAGGTTTTGTTGTGTATAGCGATGCCTCCCACAAGGGTCTTGGGTGTGTTTTGATGCAACACGGGAAGGTCATCGCTTATGCATCAAGACAACTAAAACCGTATGAGTTAAATTATTCGACACATGACTTAGAATTGGCGGCAATTGTCTTTAAATTGAAGATTTGGAGACACTATCTCTACATAGGAAAGTTTGAAATTTATACAGTTCATAAGAGTATGAAGTCTTTATTTTCCCAGAAGGAGTTAAACATGAGACGGAGAAGGTGGATGGAGTTATTAAAGGATTATGATTTTGTAATCTTATGCCATCCAGGGAAAGCCAATAAAGTGGCAGATGCTCTTAGTCGGAAGTCTACTTTGACTATAGCCAGTCTAATGATCAAGGAATGGTGTTTTCTTGAGAAGGCTTCAGAATCTGACTTTAAACATGAGAATAAGGATCTTTCCAGTGTATTGGCTACAATGAGAATTGAGCCTATAATTATACAAAGATTTAAAACAATACAGCAAACGGACCCCGAGATCTCAAAGGTCCGGGAAGAAATTGTGAAAGGAAAGAAGTTGGTACCCACAAGTGTTTGAAGGAACAAGTAAGGACCCAAAATTCGAGGACGAAATTTCATAAGGTGGGGAGAGTTGTGACATCCTAAAATTTCATTTGCTAGTTGAACGAACCTATGTAACAGAACGTTACGTGGGAATTTAAATAATCGACGATGAGCTACGGAAGTGTCAATTTTGGAAGACGCGAGTTGCGACCCTAAAAATTTTTTTCACATTTTTCGGGCTAATGGATTATTAAGATTGAACTTAACTCGGACCCTCCCAAGCCCTACCAATTCGCAACTTAGGGTTTAAGTTCTTAACGTGCAAATGTTTTCATGCTTGGAGTCGCCACTAATCAATTTACAGTAGGCTGATTAGAAACCTAAATAAAACATAGGGAAATATGTTTTATTTCTACAAACTAGAGATTCTAAGCTCGGAGACTTGATTACGCTAGATCTAGTATAACGCCCTTTCGGTACCTTTTCATTTCAAAAATATTTTGGCAGGCAGTTTGGATCCATGTTAGCTTATTTACTAACATGTGAGGTGTTCATGCAGGTGCGCAAACCACCAATTTAATACCTAGGAAAGCATTAAATAAATTACAAGTTTAGGAGAACAACTTACCTCGAACCAACGCAAGCATCTGCATTGTTAGCTAGAAAATCACATCAAACACCCTAACATGATTTCTAGTTAACAAACAATCACTCAATATCTCTTTTTTGATTTTCCACTTATTTAAATGAAATCTAGCCTTTATGCAATGACGTGCAAAGATGACATGCGAATTAATGCAGCATAACATGCAAACTATATGTCATGCGACGACATGACCTAATTCTAATGACGGACGAATGATTTATTTTTGGTATTTTCTAATGAAATTCGGAATTAAAAACATACCTAAATTAACATGCAACCTAATGACTTAATCTACCCTAGCATGACTTATTTTTTGGGATTTTTGTGAAAATTCGGAATAATAAAATAACGTGAATAATCCGTTAGGATTGAAATAATACCTAATTTAAACTAGGAAAAATGCCACCTTAAGTCCTAATTTAAATTAAATACTTATCTCATCCTTCGGGATATATTCAAAAATTCTACACATGCAAAACTCTAATTTAAATCTAGTTAATATTTTTGAATTTTTCTGTTTTATTTGAAAAAGAAAGATAATCAAACAAATAAGGACAGCAATCAATTCAAATCAACCACGCGATCTGCCAAATTTGTTTCAAACTCAGATTAGGCACAAAAATCAAACTATCGGTCATATCTATAGGGTTATAGATATTAACGGATAGTCGATCGTTCAAATTTGGAAAGCGAATCAAAATCATTATCGTATTCATGTGGTTATGAATAGAATAATGGTTTCCCGTATCGCCGCGTATCGGACCTTAGGGTTAAAGTCAGATAGTCGTCCAGATACGTTGCTAAATTAGGAAATTTTCCTAATTTGAATATTTCAAAATATTACGGATATCTAGAACATTACCTAAATATATCTAGATTCCTACTAGATATTCATGCAATATTCCAATCAATTCAAACTAGGAAATTACATATTTAAAAGAAATATTCAGCATATATCCACTTACCTAATTTGAAAATATTGCCAAATTTGAATCGATCGGGATCGAGCTCGGACTTGCGGATCGGGACGGGACAACCGGCAACGAGATGATCAACGTCGGGCAACACCTGCGGGGCTATTTGGTGGGTTCACCGGCGGTGGCAATGAAGTGATGATGACGACACCGGCGGGGCTGCGATGGGCAAACGTCGGCAAGGACGGCATCTCCGGCGGGCTCGGTTCTGATACTGTTCCGGCGGGACAGCAACTTGGCTGCTGGCTGAAGACACCGAAGGAGGGCAGCTTTGGCTCGGCAAGGGACTGTGGACCACGGTGGCTGCTCCGGTGAGGCTCCAGCAATAGTGGGTAGGGGTGGCAGTGCTGCTGGTGACGATGACAAGGCGGCGACAGCAAGGAACGTCGACCAGAAGTAGCAGCGATCATCGTCCTTCAGGCGGTGCTCCGGTGGTGAGCCGCAGTGAAAGCGCGGCAGCAAGCGGATGACAAGGCCGACGGCGACGGTGAAGGAAGCAAGGAACGCCGACCAGAAACAGCGAGGGACACCGCGACACTCCGGCGTGGCTGTGGACGGCTGTGCGCGACGGTGCGGGCGAGACCGTGGATGGCCAGAAGAGACGTGCGGCACGCGGCGAGAGGATGGGGCCGGCGGTGGCGGTGCGCGACGGACGGCTGGCGGCGCGGATCCTCGCCGGTCTCCCTCTCCTTCTCTCTCTCACTCTCACTCTTTCACTCTCAAAAATTTTTGATCCGAAATTGTCGTCGCCTCCAAAATTCTGACCTAAAGCATGTTTATATAGACTAATCTAGGTCAAATTAAATGGGCTCTCTAATCCTAATAGGCTAAGACTTGGGCTTGGACTCTAGTTAACATTTAAATGGGTTGAATTAACTTGGGCTAAATTAAGCTGAAAACATAATGGGCTGAATTAAGCTCAAATTAAAATAACCAAGCCCGTTTGACTTGAAATTCCCGGCCCTTGCATTCCTGAGCGAACCGAGTTTTGTTCGATGAAATTTAAGCTCATTCGCCACCGCCAATTTGAAGTAAAAAATGCAATTAAATTAACGTGAACCTAAACTATATGTTATGCAATTTAAATGTTTTTGTTTAGGGGTTAAAATTTAATCCCTAATTTTTATGCAAATTACACTAAATGTTCGGTAAATTTTAGGTGTTTAGGTGTCAACAGCTGCCTCTCTTTGAAGGTGAGCTCGCAGAGGTTGCATTCAAAGACTAAATGATACCTAAATTTCAACCATGCAAATGCAATGAATGTTATTTTTGTCGGGATTATGAGTCCCATTTTTGAAATGCATTAAGAAATGATGCATGCTGACATGAAAGGAAAACATACCTGGAATTACTTACATGACTGGTGCGAGATAATATAATTCGAGGCACGACTCAAACTTTGTATGTTATTTGGCAAATGTCTGGGCTTAGTCCCATAAGTATTGCGTGATGAACTGTTGATGAACTTCGGTGATTTGCAATTAAGTCAAAACACACGAAAGAAGCTTGACATGAAATAAAAATGCAAAAACGTTCCGACCTTTACAAACTACCGATACATCTCCATAGGTGTTTGTAAAGATTTAGCCGCTGCGCCTATATCCTTGACTCAGAGGTGCGTCACGGGGGAACTTAAGAGGATGTTCCGACCTTTAAGATACCTATACATCTCCATAAGTATTCATAAAGATTTGGCCACTTCACCTATATCCTTGACTCATAGGTGAGTAGCGAGGGAACACCTGGGATTGGGGAATATTCGGACCCTTAAGATACCTATACATCTCCATAGGTATTCATAAAGATTTGACCGCTTCACCTATATCTTTGACTCATAGGTGAGTAACGGGGGAACATCCGGGATGGGGAGAATATTCCGACCTTTATAAGACATTTATACATCTCCATAAGTACTTATAAAGATTTGGCCGCTGCGCCTATATCCTTGACTCATAGGCACGTCGCGGGGGAATATCTCGAGATTAAAGGAGTATAGATACTTGTAAAGATTTGGCCGCTTCACCTATATTCTTGGCTCAAAGGTGAGTAGCGGGGGAATACCTGAGATTAGAGAAAAATTCTGACCTTTAAGATACCTATACATCTCTATAGGTATTCATAAAGATTTGGCCGCGGCACCTATACATCTCCATTGATGTCTCACGGGGGAATCTTCTCAAAATTGTATGAAAACAATCTGTGATTTTGGTGAACAAAAGGGGCTAGCCCGAATGTTCAAGGGTTCCTTGACAGAGTACGTAGGCATCATCAGGGGTACCTGAAAAGGCTTGATCAATAGACACCTAAACATCATCAAAGGCACCTAGAGATCGCAATAAAATGATCAAATTTGGGACCTAACGATCACTCGAACAGGTTAGGAATATAGAGATATACTTACCTGGTAATATCTCCAACTCTGAAAGTGTGTCTCCTGCTAGACACGGTTTCAAGCAAAATGTAATATGCATTCGCACACATATACACATGCACTATGAATTCAACTGGTTTTTATGCATGATGGTTTTGTCAAATCGGCATTACAAACTCCGTTGGGGAAAAATCATGACAAGACAATTCTAACTCATAAATGGGTGTCTTGGAAATGTCGAATGAGGAACTTCCGATTCGAAAGGGCTTTTCTCTCATTCTCATTGAAAAAGACTGATTTATTGAGAATCGCTTCATCTCACCATCATCATGTTGACAAGGGTCTGAGTATTCTTGCAAGTGGTACGACCTTACCAATCCAAGAGGTCTTTACCGGGACTGTAACATGAGCTTGGTCAATGGCTTAGCAAAGGGGACTCTTCGAGTCGAGGCTATTGAAAGAACATATTCTGCAATTGTCTTCGGGTTTACAAGTCAAGAACCCTACAAAATGAGATAGAAATGGACTTGCTCGCACTTCTTCGAGCTAAGCTTATAAACATCTGAAACTCTACGTTAGTTCAAGTGCCCTAATCTGAAGAGACTTTGTAAGGGACGTAACGTAGGCTAGGCTCATGGGTTGAGAAATGAATGGATCATTTGGCTCAAAATGTGTATGATTGGGGTGAATAAGTTGGTGATCATCTCGGCATTGTCACCGGTCTTCTTCTTCACCAGGGATTGCTTTCTCGATAGATGTTCCATTGGCTTCAGGTGTCCATCACTTGATTCCTTTGAGACTTCTCGACTGGGGATTATTCTGATATGTCATATCATGACATTTTTCATTGGGCATTGGCCTTGCTTTTACCAGGCACACTGCTTTTTTTTTTTCGATATACGTCGCTTGCAATGTAAACACTGGTCATCTAATCTGCCTGATTGACTCGCCATTTGAGCTTAGAAATTTCTTGTCTTCTATCGACGCTCTGGATATGCTGCTTGAACAATGATGACTTTTGCCTTGCCTCAGTATGGGGGATGATCACCAACTGGGTATAAAAAACGAATTTGCAGGCTCAATTGGGCTTAGCGAAGGATAAAATGTGTGTAGGATAGAGAAAGAAATGCTCTTCGTCATCCTAAGGCACTTGAACTTCGCGTGAATTCATCTTAAAAAGCAACACTCGAAGATTGATGCAAGTGAGAACAAGAAAATTTCTATTCATTTTTCACCTTATGTCATTGACTTACCTCCGGTTTGCCCCGATAAAGGGTGGTTCTTGACAGGGGTAATTTGAATGAATTTCTCCAAGTGTTTAGGCTCAAAGTGGTTGAATAATGGATAACCTGTAGTGTTTAAGGTAGAGAAATGAAATGCCTCTTTGTCATTTCGGTTGCCGTACCTTTTGCGAGAGAACTCTTTACCTTGCAGACATAGAATTTTTCCACTCAACTCACTGGGGATTAATGCATGGGACTGTGTATAGGATAGGGCTTGCCTTTCATCGTCCCGATGTACCTCGTTCGACATGTTCAATTCATTCCACATGAGTTATCAAATTGTCTAAATAAACTTCCCTTTTGAAATCGACAATACTAATTGACAAAATAATCATGCAGAAATTAAAGCCAATGCACACATTTCATCTCAAAATTAGTTGAATTCATTTATTCATCATTGAATTGTTTGCAATTCAATGGTATAGAACCAAACATTGGAAAACTTTTGCTGGAAAATGACAGGTTTTATCAAGGATAATACATCTTCACAACGTCAAAATTAATAGGATTGGAGAACTCACGACCATCCATTTCGGCGAGAATCAGGGCACCTTCAGGAAGTACCTTCTTAACTACATACGGGCCAATGTAGTTTGGGGCAAATTTTCCTCCCGGAACAGGGAAGATTGGCAGCACCTTCCTCAGGACTAGATCATTTACCTCGAAGTGTCTTGGACACACCTTTTGGTTGAAGGATCTAGCTATCCTCTGCTGATAGGTTTGACCGTGACAAATGGCTTTCAGCCGCTTTTCATCAATCAGGTTCAGCTGCTCGTGTCTCTGTCCCATCCATTCCACTTCAGACAACTCCACTTGGGATAAAACACGCAGGGAAGTGATCTCTACTTCAACGGGCAGAACTGCTTCCATGCCGTATACCAGAGAAAAAGGGGTCGCACCGACAGAAGTTCGGATGGAGGTCCGATACGTCATTAGCGCGAATGGCAATCTTTCATGCCAATCACGATAGTTTTCAGCTGTCTTGGCCAGGATCTTCTTGATGTTCTTGTTAGCGGCTTTAACTGCTCCATTCATCTGTAGACGATAAGGAGATGAATTCAGATATGGAATCTTAAATTCATTGAACAACTGATCCATGAACTTGTTGTTCAAATTTATCCCATTATCGGTGACAATAGCCTCAGGGACACCATAACGAGCGATTATATCCCGCCTGATGAACCTTACAACATTTTTCGCAGTAACGTTGGCATAAGACGCGGCTTCAATCCACTTGGAGAAATAGTCAATCGCCACTAAGATGAATCGGTGCCCATTCGACGCCTTGGGATTAATCGGACCAATCACATCGATGCCCCACATTGAAAAAGGCCATAGCTCAGATAGCTGATGTAATTCTATGGGGGGAACATTTATCTTATCTCCATGAACCTGACAGCGATGGCATTTCCGAACATGTTGGATACAGTCACTTTCAAGACTGAGCCAATAATAGCCTAATCTGATGATCTTCTTAGCTAACATGTGGCCATTCATATATGGACCGCATATCCCCTCATATACTTCCTGCATGATTCTAGTGGCTTTAGCTGCGTCTACACACCTTAGCAGAATCGAATCATAAGATCTTTTGTATAGCTTTTCACCACTGACAAAGAATTTCGAAGCCATTTTCATTATGTACTTCCTGTCGGCTGGAGTGCTTCCCTCAGGAAATTCTTATCTCTGGATGTAGTTCATGATATCATAATACCATGGCTTTTCATCAGGTTCTCCGTTTACAACCATACAGTAGGCTGGCTTTGTTAGTACTTCGATCTTCAAGGGTTCTACCTCTACTCCACCAGTCACTTGCAGCATGGAAGATAGCGTAGCTAGCGCATCAGCGAACTGATTGTGGGATCTCGACAAGTACTCGAAGGAAATGTCTTCGAATTCCTTTATGATTTCTTCGAGGTACTCATGATACGGCATAAGTTTGGTGTCTCTCCTTTTCCATTCCCCTACAGTTTGGAGAATGATTAAAGCGGAATCGCCAAACACTTTCAACTTGGATATCCCCATTTCTACGGCGGCTTAAAGTCCGAGGATACAAGCTTCGTACTCGGCTATATTGTTGGTACACGGGAGCACCAACTTTGCTGCTACCGGATAATGTTGCCCATCTAGGGATATTAAGACTGCCCCAGAGCTGGAACCAGTCAAGTTCACAGCTCCATCGAAGAACATGGTCCACGTATCTTCCTTTATTACCAGAATGCGATCTTCTGGAGAATATGCATCATCATTCGAGACTCCAGGATTCTCGACTAACACATCGGCAATTACTCGGCCTTTAACTGACTTCTGTGGCATCATCTGGATATCAAATTCTGAAATTAAAATCTGTCATTCGGCTAACTTCCCTACCAAGGCCGGTTGATCAAGTAAGTACTTGATGGGATCATTCTCAGTCACCAGGAAAGTCTGGTGATGCAATGTATACTGTCTCAGCCTATGGAGCACCCATACTAGTGCAGCGCATGTCTTCTCGGCTACAAGATAATTCAACTCCGAGACGGTGAACTTCTTACTCAAGTAATAAATGGCTCGCTCCTTTCCATCTTCAGGATTTTTCTGGGCTAGCATCGCTCCCAGAGACTCGCTATGAATCGTGAGATAGAGGATCAGAGGCTGCCCCCGCATTGGCGGGACTAGCACTGGTGGTTTCATCATGTACTGCTTCAGTTCATTGAACGCTTCTTGGCAATTATCGTCCCACTCCACTTGAGCATTCTTCCTTAGAAGTTTGAAGAATGGTTTAGCAGTTTCGGAGAGCTAAGAAATGAAATGGGCTATGTAGTTTAATCTGCCCAAGAGGTTCCGTACTTCTTTCACGGTCGATGGGGGTTGCAGCTCACATATGGCCTTCACTTTGGAGGGATCGACTTCAATGCCCTTACTACTTACCACGAACCCGAGTAGTTTGCCCGATGTTGCTCCGAATATGCACTTGGCTGGGTTGAGACGGAGTTTAAATTCACGGAGTCGATCGAACAACTTCTTCAGGGTATCAACATGACTCTCTCCGGGACGAGACTTGGCAATCATGTCATCGACATATATCTCGATCTCCTTATGCATCATGTCATGGAAAGAGGGTTACCATCGCCCGTTGATATGTTGCCCCAGCATTTTTAAAACCGAAGGGCATGACCTTATAGTGGAATGTACCTCAAGGAGTAATGAACGCAGTCTTCTCTTTATCACTGTCCTTAATTCTTATCTGATTATAGCCCGAGAAACCATCCATGATGGAAAACATCTAGAACCTAGCAGTACTGTCTACCAGAACATCTATGTGTGGTAATGGGAAATCATCTTTAGGACTAGCCTTGTTCAGGTCGCGATAGTCAATGCAAACCCAAACTCGTCCATCTTTCTTCATGACTAGAACGATGTTGGCCACCCAGGTAGGGTATTGGGTGACTTCGATGAATCCCACTTTCAAAAGCTTCATGACCTTCTCTTCTATTTTCTTTGAAAGCTCAGGTTTGGTTCTCTGTACCTCTGTTTCTTGGGTGGCATACTAGGATTAGTAGGCAAGCCATGCTCCACAATAGAAGGGTCTAATCCCGGCATATCGGCGTACGACCAGGCAAAAATATCCTGATAATCCTTCAGCAACTGGACTAGGCGTTTAGCTTCATCTTTGGGAAGAGCTGCCCCTATCTTTACTTCTTTGGTTTCTCCGGAATCACCCAGATTGATGTTGATAGTCTGATCTACCGTCAGTACTTTAGGTTTTTCATACAGCTCTAGGTCGCACTGAATATCCGAGGAATCATCAAGTTCGCCGGTATTATCGAGATCAGGCTCGGTAGCATATAATTCATCATATTGGACCGTTCCCATACCCTCATGTATCGCAAGATTGCCCCTGAAACATAAAGTAATGGACTCAGAAGGACAAACAGGGCTAACATTGCATTTTTTGTAAATTTTTGTAATTTTTCTGTGTTTTTGATTTTCTGAAATTCATTTCGAAAAAGTTTTAATACGAGTAAATATGAAGAAGCCCAGGTCTCAGAATTCTACTTGGACTATATTTTCTTTTATTGGTTGGATATCATCACCAGGCTGGTTTGATATACCTCAACATGCCCTCAAAAACTTAAAAACTTGTAATTTCATTGATCATTTCAAAATGAATTACATTTATTGAATAGAAATTGTGATAATCGAAACCTAAAAACGGAAATAGAAAACAGCGCCTGAAACGGGGCAAATCCTAGAAAGCAATAAAAATTCCCACGCAGGGGAGTGTGCAGAAAAGTAAAGGTTTTACTCTTGTGGGCCTGTGCCCATTCCTTCTAACGGTCCTTCTTCGATAGCCCCGATGAAGACGTCATCGAACAGGGTAGTGATTCCCTCTATTGCATCATCGGGATCTTCTGTCTTTAAAGGCGTTGGATCATCTATACCTCCCCATCTGTCAGGGACAATGTCCCGAGGATCGACATAAAAGCTCGGAGGCGCTGAATACTTCACATAATAGTCGAACTTGCCGTTCGGTTGCCCTAGAGTATCAATCACCTTCTTCTCCTCATGCATCATTCTTGCGGGACCTGGGAACGTGGTGCGAATGTGTGGGAGCAGCCTACCACGCTCAAGCTCTTCATGGTTCGACCTTTCATTGGGCTGTTGTCTATTCTGCTCAACTTCTCGACCTCGACCACGTCTCTCATCGTTCGGTGTAGTCGACCCTTGATACCCCAATCCAGAAGTGCGGGGTCTTTGAGAGACTTCGACTGGACGGCGGATACCTTGACCATCCCTGCCGAGGCCTTCGCCTGGAATAAAGCAATGGGACACCATTATTCTTCCGACCATGACAACAATATTTGACACCTCAGGAACAGGTGGTGATGACCCTCTAGCCGCGTGTATGGTCGATACGAGCTCGAGCGATTGGTAACTCGATTCGATCTTGCAATCTGGCTCGACATAAGGGATAGCCGTGGCATGATAGATCAGGTGTTCTTCTTCGCCATGTACGGTGACTAACTTTCTTTCCACAACGAACTTCACCTTCTGATGTAAACTGGAAGGTACAGCTTCAGCAATATGAATCCATGGACGACCAAGTAGAAAGTTGAATGTAGTGGGAATGTCCATAACCTGGAATAGGACATTGAACACAGTCGGCCCAATCTATATGTCAAGGTGAATTTCTCCAATTACTTCCTTCTTTGTCCCGTCGAAAGCTCGCACGGAGGTCTTCGCAGCATTTATCCTCGAAGGGTCTACCTCAAGGCAGTGTAACGTCACCAGAGGACAGATATTCAAGGTTGAACCGTTGTCAATGAGTACCCGAGCTACGTGCGAGGCCTTGTATTTGACAAAAATGTACAGGGCCTTGGTATGTTCTCTGCCTTCTATAGGGAATTCCTCATCCGAAAAGGCTATGAGGTCTTTGAGGCGTATGGAACCCACGAACTCTTCCAGTCTCTCATGATCGAACATCTCAAGCACATGGACTTCACTTAACACATTCATCAGGGCCTTTTGATGTTTGACCGATGTCTGAAGAAGTTCAAGCAGAGAGATTTGCGCAGGCATCTTTCGCAGCTGGTTGACTATGCTGTATACACTGGCTTTGATGACAGCCAGAAACTCCTTAGCCTCTTCATCAGTGACCGGTTTTGTGGGTTGAGCATTGGCTTGGCTATAAGCACGTCTGGACCTAGTGACCAAGTCAACATCGAGCTCGAAGGACCAAGGGACTGCCTTATCGTCGGTATACTCGTATGGTTGAGGTATCTCGATCATTATGCCTTTATCGGCTGCGGGCGTGCTTATCACAATCTCTTCATCGTCTGTCGCATTTTCGAGCGGAGGCATGTCTTCTGGCAAAGAGTCGAGTTTGTCTTTCCCGGCGCTCAGCATAGCAAACTCCTCGTCCCGGTTAATAACGACCTCAGAGATAGTGGAAACGATGCCAGTATGGTCGGCATAAAAAATTGTCCCAGTTTCTACCATCTTCGAGATTCTTTCTTTCATGCTGGCTAAGGAAATAACTTCATCACTCGGGTAACAACCCGCCTTCACGAGTTCAGCGTAGACCTCGGTGGTGTATACTTTGACATTCTTGATTCGACCAGCATTAAAACTGAATATGGCATTCACATTGCCCGCGTGATCAGGGAGTGGGTTACTTTGAACGTTTGGCTTGGCGGGTTGGAATGAGAATGCCTTCGTGTCGAGGAGGTTCTAGATTCGATGCTTGAGAATAAAGCAATTGTCGGTTGAGTGTCCGACCTCGCCGGAGTGATAATCGCATTTCTTCGATAGGTCGAAGCTATAAAACTGCTTAGGATTGGGCCGTTTTCGCTCGGTAGTAAGCAAGCCTTTCTTCCGGAGCACTGCCAATACTTGAGACAACGATCCGGGGAGGGGGGTGAACTGCCTTCTGTTGTTCCTCCTCTGAAAAGGTTGACGACCCGTGTTTTGCAGCTGAGCTTCCGCCACTTGAATTGCCGGGGAAAAATTAGTATTCCGCCAGCTCGATTGGTTATAAGTCACATTGACTTTAGCTGCCGGCACTTTCTCCTTCCTTGCACTAAATCTTTTGGTCGACGCGGACGGCTCCACAAACCACCCGTCTTTCAGCCCTATCTTGATCTGTTCGCCTATGGGGATGAGTTGATTGAAGTTGTCAGCCGGAATGGCCACCATTCGATTACGGTACTCGAACGGGAGAGTTTTGACGAACATCCTCTTTAGTTCACTGTCAATAGGTTCTGGGACAACCTGAACGGCTAAATTCCTCCATCTGATGGCATAATCTTTGAAAGACTCGGTCTTCTTCATTTGATCACGCTCGAGATCATCACGGGCAGGAGTGATGTCTGTTATGAACCGATATTGCTTCAGGAATGCCTTACTAGCCTCCTTCCAGGTTTTGAGGCTTTTTATCTTCTTCATGAGATACCAGTGCAGAGCAGGGCCGGTCAAGCTCGCTTGAAATGCATGGATCATCAAAAGCTCGTTGTTAACGTACGAAGTCATTTGCACGTGGTACAACTGCAAGTGGGCTTTTGGGCAGGTGGTGCCATTGTACTTGTCAAAATCCAACATCTTGAACTTCTTCGGGATTTTGATCTGTGAGTACAGGGACAGATCGATCGAGGGTGAATCCTGTGAACCCTCCAGCTGCTTCAATCTCTTCAAGCTTGTTGACTCGCTCATCAGGTTTAGGTTTGTTGACGACAATCTGGACGGGGTCATCTTCTAACTTAGGGAGATCATCATCTTCCTCGACATCAGCACATTTTGCACTTTTGTGTTTCGGGGCTGATGCTTCAGGGGGTGCCCGAACAAGGATCGATCGAAGGGTTTTGATTTCAGCGGTCATTTGTTGCATTCCGACGGCAAGTTGTTTGATTTGGTCTTCTATGCCCACAACATGCTCCTGCAAGTCGGTTTGATCGGCCATTCTAGCTCTTGACCTTGTACGAATGGGCGATCGTGATTGGTTCGTAGTTACCTAATTTTCAAAATAGAGCATGGTAAGTATGCGTCCTCAAAACGATCGATCCATGACTCAGTCTAATCGTCTTTTTTTGTTCCCATTTTTCATGACATTTTTCATTATTCCATGAATTTGTGAAAATGACGACAAATTTCTTAGGAAATAATCACTTATGATAGACCTAGGAAAATAATCATAAGAATTGGAAGTAATCTCTTTTCAAAGCTTTATTTTTTTCTTTTTCTTTCACTTTGAAAAGAATTCAATGATTATTACTTTCAAAAATTACGATTGACCTAGACCTATCATGGACCGACCAAATGTACGAAAAAGTAAGTATTGCAAGATAAAGGTTCAGAACACTTACTTCACCGGGTAGGAAAATGGCAATCACATAGACATACGCATGAAATGTGAGGTTCAATTTCTACCTAGACTCTGGCTTGCAAAGTGGAGACGCGATGATTACCGAGCTAAACCAGTCATGGTGGTGGTTAGGCTGGGATTCCCCTGACTCCGGCTTAGTCAAAGAGCCAATCCGGGTTGTATGGGGTTATAACCGTGGTGGGTACTCAATGACACCATGAAAGAAATTTTCGGGACCAAGGAGGGCGACCCGTGCCACGTGATTTTGGTTGGGGTATCTACTATCTCAGTACCATCCTAAACCTATGCCACCCAAGTCCGGCAGCGGGTAGTGTGTGCGGTGTAGTGCAAATGTAAGGCATGCACAACAGGTTATATCAAACAGCGCTTCGTGCATAAATTAAACCATACATCCGAACACCTCCCTGCAAAACAAGGGTTAACAATCACGCCTCCCCTTATACCTCCCATACTGCAAGAACGTTTAACAACTTAAAATGTTAGGGACGTACCTGGGATCCTTGCTGCCAAAAAAAAATATTTTTTCGAAAAGAAATATTGGCCTAAGTCCACTAAGAGTTTTAGTCAAATCCCCAGTGGAGTCGCCAAGCTGTTGCGACCTTAAAAAAAATTTTCACATTTTTCGGGCTAATGGATTATTAAGATTGAACTTAACTCGGACCCTCCCAAGCCCTACCAATTCGCAACTTAGGGTTTAAGTTCTTAACGTGCAAATGTTTTCATGCTTGAAGTCGCCACTAATCAATTTAGGGTAGGCTGATTAGAAACCTAAATGAAACATAGGGAGATATGTTTTATTTCTATGATCCAGAGATTCTAAGCTTGGGGACTTGATTATGTTAGATCTAGTCTAACGCCCTTTCAGTACCTCTTCCTTTCAAAAATGTATTGGCAGGCAGTTTGGATCCATTTTAGCTTATTTACTAACAAATGAGGTGTTCATACGGGTGCGCAAACCACCAATTTAACACCCAGAAAAGCATTAAATAAATTGCAAGTTTAGGAGAACAACTTACCTTGAACCAACGCAAGCATCTGCATTATTAGCTAGAAAATCACATCGAACATCATAATATGATTTCTAGTTAACAAACAATCACTCAATTTCTCTTTTTTGATTTTCCACTAATTTAAATGAAATCTAGCCTTTATGCAATGACGTGCAAAGATGACATGCGAATTAATACAGCCTAACATGCAAACTATATGTCATGCGACGACGTGACCTAATTCTAATGACGGACGAATGATTTATTTTTGGTATTTTCTAATGAAATTCGGAATTAAAAACATGCCTAAATTAACATGCAACCTAATGACTTAATCTACCTTAGCATGACTTATTTTTTGGGATTTTTGTGAAAATTCGGAATAATAAAATAACGTGAATAATCCGTTAGGATTGAAATAATACCTAATTTAAACTAGGAAACATGCCACCTTAAGTCCTAATTTAAATTAAATACTTATCTCATCCTTCGGGATATATTCAAAAATTCTAGACATGCAAAACTCTAATTTAAATCTAGTTAATATTTTTGAATTTTTCTGTTTTATTTGAAAAAGAAAGATAATCAAACAAATAAGGACAGCAATCAATTCAAATCAACCACGCGATCCGCCAAATTTGTTTTAAACTCGGATTAGGCACAAAAATCAAACTATCGGTCATATCTATAGGGTTATAGATATTAACGGATAGTCGATCGTTCAAATTTGGAAAGCGAATCAAAATCATTATCGTATTCATGTGGTTATGAATAGAATAATGGTTTTCCGTATCGCCGCGTATCGGACCTTAGGGTTAAAGTCAGATAGTCGTTCAGATACGTTGCTAAATTAGGAAATTTTCCGAATTTGAATATTTCAAAATATTGCGGATATCTAGAACATTACCTAAATATATCTAGATTCCTACCAGATATTCATGCAATATTCTAATCAATTCAAACTAGGAAATTACATATTTAAAAAAATATTCAGCATATATCCACTTACCTAATTTGAAAATATTGTCAAATTTGAATCGATCGGGATTGAGCTCGGACTTGCGGAACGGGACGGGACAACCGGCAACGGGATGATCAACGTCGGGCAACACCGGCAGGGCTGTTTGGTGGGTTCACCGGCGGTGGCGATGAAGTGACGATGACGACACAGACGGGGTTGCGATGGGCGGACGTCGGCAAGGACGGCGTCTCCGGCGGGCTCGGTTCTGGTACTATTCCGGTGGGACAGCAACTTGGCTGCTAGCTGAAGACGCCGACGGAGGGCAGCTCTGGCTCGGCAAGGGACTGTGGACCACGGTGGCTGCTCTGGTGAGGCTCCAGCAAAAGCGGGCAGAGGTGGCGGAGCTGCTGGTGACGATAACAAGGCGGCGACAACGAGGAACGTCGACCAGAAGCAACAGCGATCAACGTCCTTCAGGCGGTGCTCCGGTAGTGAGCTGCGGCGAAGGCGCGGCGGCAGGCAGATGACAAGGCCAGCAGCGACGGTGAAGGAAGCAGGGACGCCGACCAGAAGTAGTGAGGGGTACTGCGACACTCCGGCGTGGCTGTAGGCAGTTGTGCAGGACGGTGCGGGCGAGACCGTGGACGGCCAGAAGAGACGTGCGGCGCGCGGCGAGAGGCGAGTCCGGCGGTGGTGGTGCGCGACGAACGGCTAGCGGCGCGGATCCTCGCCGGTCTCCCTCTCCTTCTCCCTCTCACTCTCACTCTTTCACTCTCAGAAATTTCTGATCCGAAATTGTCGTTCCCTCCAAAATTCTGACCTAAAGGATGTTTATATAGACTAATCTAGGTCAAATTAACTGGGCTCTCTAATCCTAATGGGCTTAGACTTGGGCTTGGATTCTAGTTAACATTTAAATGGGCTGAATTAACTTGGGCTAAATTAAGCTCAAAACATAATGGGCTGAATTAAGCTCAAATTAAAACAACCAAGCCCGTTTGACTTGAAATTCCCGGCCCTTGCATTCCCGAGCGAACAGAGTTTTGTTCGATGAAATTTAAGCTCATTCGCCACTGCCAATTTGATGTAAAAAATGCAATTAAATTACCGTGAACCTAAACTATATGTTATGCAATTTAAATGTTTTTGTTTAGGGGTTAAAATTTAATCCCTAATTTTTATGTAAATTACACTAAATGTCCGGTAAAATTTATGTGTTAACAGCTGCCCCTCTTTGAAGGTGAGCTCGCAGAGATTGCATTCAAAGACTAAATGATACCTAAATTTCAATCATGCAAATGTAATGAATGTTGTTTTTGTCGGGATTATGAGTCCCATTTTTTAAATGCATTAAGAAATGATGCATGCTGACATGAAAGGAAAACATATCTGGAATTACTTACCTGACTGGTGCGAGATAATACAATTCGAGGCACGACTCAAACTTTGTATGTTATTTGGCAAATGTCTGGGCTCAGTCCCATAAGTATTGCCTGATGAATTGTTGATGAACTTCGGTGATTGGCAATTAAGTCAAAACACACGAAGGAAGCTCGACATGAAATTAAAATGCAAAAACGTTCCGACCTTTACAAACTACCTATACATCTCCATAGGTGTTTGTAAAAATTTAGCCGCTGCGCCTATATCCTTGACTCATAGGTGCGTTACGGGGGAACTCAAGAGGATATTCCGACCTTTAAGATACCTATACATCTCCATAAGTATTCATAAAGATTTGGCCGCTTCACCTATATCCTTGACTCATAGGTGAGTAGCGGGGGAACACCTGGGATTGGGGAATATTCGAACCCTTAAGATACCTATACATCTCCATAGGTATTCATAAAGATTTGGCCGCTTCACCTATATCATTGACTCATAGGTGAGTAACGAGGGAACATCCGGGATGGGGAGAATATTCCAACCTTTATAAGACACTTATACATCTCCATAAGTACTTATAAAGATTTGGCCGCTGCGCCTATATCCTTGACTCATAGGCACGTCGCGGGGGAATATCTCGAGATTAAAGAAGTATTCCGACCTTTACAAGATATCTATACATCTCCATAGATACTCGTAAAGATTTGGCCACTTCACCTATATCCTTGACTCATAGGTGAGTAGCGGGGGAATACCTGATATTAGAGAAAAATTCCGACCTTTAAGATACCTATACATCTCCATAGGTATTCATAAAGATTTGGCCGCAGCACCTATACATCTCCATAGATGTCTCACGGGGGAATCTTCTCGAAATTGCACGAAAACAATATGTGATTTTGGTGAACAAAAGGGGCTAGCCCGATTGTTCAAGGGTTCCTTGACAGAGTACCTGGGCATCATCAGGGTTACCTGAAAGGCTTGATCTATAGACACCTAAACATCATCAAAGACGTCTAGAGATCACAACAAAATGATCAAATTTGGGACTTGACGATCGCTCGAACAGGTTAGCAATATAGAGATATACTTACCTGGCGATATCTCCAACTCTGAAGGTGTGTCTCCTGCTAGACACGATTTCAAGCAAAATGTAATATGCATTCACACACATATACACATGCACTATGAATTCAACTGGTTTTTATGCACGATGGTTTTGTCAAATCGGCATTACAAACTCCATTGGGGAAAAATCATGACAAGACAATTCTAACTCATAAATGGGTGTCTTGGAAATGTCGAATGAGGAACTTCCGATTCGAAAGGGCTTTTCTCTCATTCTCATTGAAAAAGGCTGATTTATTGAGAATCGCTTCATCTCACCATCGTCATGTTGACAAGGGTCTGAGTATTCTCGCAAGCAGTACGACCTTACCAATCCAAGAGGTCTTTACCGGGACTGTAACATGAGCTTGGTCAATGGCTTAGCAAAGGGGACTCTTCGAGTCAAGGCTATTGAAAGAACATACTCTGCAATTGTCTCCGGGTTTACAAGTCAAGAACCCTACAAAATGAGATAGAAATGGACTTGCTCGCACTTCTTCGAGCTAAGCTTATAAACATCTGAAACTCTACGTTAGTTCAAGTGCCCTAATCTGAAGAGACTTTGTAAGGGACGTAACGTAGGCTAGGCTCATGGGTTGAGCAATGAATGGATCATTTGGCTCAAAATGTGTATGATTGAGGTGAATAAGTTGGTGATCATCTCGGCATTATCACCGGTCTTCTTCTTCACCAGGGATTGCTTTCTCGATAAATGTTCCATTGGCTTCAGGTGTCCATCACTTGATTCCTTTAAGACTTCTAGACTGGGGATTATTCTGATATGTCATATCCTGACATTTTTCATTGGGTATTGGCCTTGCTTTTACCAGGCACACTGCTTTTTTTTTTACACACGTCGCTTACAATGTAAACACTAGTCATCTAATCTGCCTGATTGACTCGTCATTTGAGCTTAGAAATTTCTTGTCTTCTATCGATGCTCTGGATATGCTGCTTGAACAATGATGACTTTTGCCTTGCCTCAGTATGGGGGATGATCACCAACTGGGTTTAAGAAAAGAATTTGCAGGCTCAATTGGGCTTAATGAAGGATAAAATGTGTGTAGGATAGAGAAAGAAGTGCTCTTCGTCTTCCTAAGGCACTTGAACTTCGCGTGAATTCATCTTAGAAAGCAACACTCAAAGATTGATGCAAGTGAGAGCAAGAAAATTTCTATTCATTTTTCACCTTATGTCATTGACTTACCTCCGGTTTGCCACAATAAGGGGTGGTTCTTGACAGGGATAATTTGAATGAATTTCTCCAAATGTTTAGGCTCAAAGAGGTTGAATAATGGATAATCTGTAGTGTTTAAGGTAGAGAAATGAAATGCCTCTTGTCATTTCGGTTGCTGTACCTTTTGCGAGAGAACTCTTTACCTTGCGGACATAGAATTTTTCCACTCAACTCACTGGGGATTAATGCATGGGACTGTGTATAGGATAGGGCTTGTCTTTCATCGTCCCGATGTACCTCATTCGACATGTTCAATTCATTCCACATGAGTTATCAAATTGTCTGAATAAACTTCCCTTTTGAAATCGACAATACTAATTGACAAAATAATCATGCAGAAATTCAAGCCAATGCATGCATTTCATTTCAAAATTGATTGAATTCATTTATTCATCATTGAAATATTTGCAATTCAAAGGTATAGAACCAAACATTGAAAAACTTTTGCTGGAAAATGACAGGTTTTATCAAGGATAATATATCTTCACAGCGTCAAAATTAACAAGATTGGAGAACTCACGACCATCCATTTCGGCGAGAATCAGGGCACCTTCAGGAAGTACCTTCTTAACTACATACGGGCCAATGTAGTTTGGGGCAAATTTTTCTCCCGGAACAAGGAAGATTGACAGCACCTTCCTCAGGACTAGATCATTTACCTCGAAGTGTCTTGGACGCACCTTTTGGTTGAAGGATCTAGCTATCCTCTGCTGATAGGTTTGACTGTGACAAATGGCTTTCAGCCGCTTTTCATCAATCAGGTTCAGCTGCTCGTGTCTCTGTCGCATCCATTCCGCTTCAGACAACTCCACTCGGGATAAAACACGTAGGGAAGGGATCTCTACTTCAACGGGCAGGACTGCTTCCATGCCGTATACCAGAGAAAAAGGGGTCGCACCGACAGAAGTTCGGATGGAGGTCCAATACGCCATTAGCGCGAATGGTAATCTTTCATGCTAATCACGATAGTTTTCAGCTGTCTTGCCCAGGATCTTCTTGATGTTCTTGTTAGCGACTTCAACTGCTCAATTCATCTGTGGACGATAGGGAGATGAATTCAGATGTCGAATCTTAAATTCATTGAACAACCGATCCATGAACTTGTTGTTCAAATTTGTCCCATTATCGATGACAATAGCCTTGGGGACACCATAACGAGCGATTATATCCCGCCTGATGAACCTTACAACATTCATCGCAGTAACGTTGGCATAAGACGCGGCTTCAATCCACTTGGAGAAATAGTCAATCGCCACTAAGATGAATCGGTGCCCATTCGACGCCTTGGGATTGATTGGGCCAATCACATCGATACCCCACATTGAAAAAGGCCATGGCTCAGATAGCTGATGTAATTCCGTGGGGGGAACATTTATCTTATCTCCGTGAACCTGACAGTGATGGCATTTCCGAGCATGTTGGATACAGTCACTTTCAAGACTGAGCCAATAATAACCTAATCTGATGATCTTCTTAGCTAACATGTGGCCATTCATATGTGGACCGCATATCCCCTTGTGTACTTCCTGCATGATTCTAGTGGCTTCAGCTGCGTCTACACACCTTAGCAGAATCGAATCATAAGATCTTTTGTATAGCTTTTCACCACTGACAAAGAATTTCGAAGCCATTTTCATTATGTACTTCCTGTCGGCTGGAGTGCTTCCCGCAGGAAATTCTTGTGTCCGGATGTAGTTCATGATATCGTAATACCATGGCTTTTCATCAGGTTCTCCGTTCACAACCATGCAGTAGGCCGGCTTTGTTAGTACTTCGATTTTCAAGGGTTCTACCTCTACTCCACCAGTCACTTGTAGCATGGAAGATAGCGTAGCTAGCGCATCAGCGAACTGATTGTGGGATCTCGACAAGTACTCGAAGGAAATGTCTTCGAATTCCTTTATGATTTCTTCGAGGTACTCATGATACGGCACAAGTTTGGTGTCTCTCGTTTTCCATTCCCCTACAGTTTGGAGAATGATTAAAGCGGAATCGCCAAACACTTTCAACTTGGATATCCCCATTTCTACGGCGGCTTAAAGTCCGAGGATACAAGCTTCGTACTCGGCTATATTGTTGGTACACAGGAGCACCAACTTTGCTGCTACCGGATAATGTTGCCCATCTAGGGATATTAAGACTGCCCCAGTGCTGGAACCAGTCAAGTTCACAGCTCCATCAAAGAACATGGTCCACGTATCTTCCTTTATTACCAGAATGCGATCTTCTGGAGAATATGCATCATCATTCGAGACTCCAGGATTCTCGACTAACACATCGGCAATTACTCGGCCTTTAACTGACTTTTGTGGCATCATCTGGATATCAAATTCTGAAATTAAAATCTGTCATTTGGCTAACTTCCCTACCAAGGCCGGTTGATCAAGTAAGTACTTGATGAGATCATTCTCAGTCACCAGGAAAGTCTTGTGATGCAATGTATACTATCTCAGCCTATGGAGCACCCATACTAGTGCAGCGTATGTCTTCTCGGCTTCAGGATAATTCAACTCCGAGACGGTGAACTTCTTACTCAAGTAATAAATGGCACGCTCTTTTCCATCTTCAGGATTTTTCTGGGCTAGCATCGCTCTCAGAGACTCGCTATGAATCGTGAGATAGAGGATCAGAGGCTGCCCCGGCATTGGCGGGACTAGTACTGGTGGTTTCATCAGGTACTGCTTCAGTTCATTGAACGCTTCTTGGCAATTATCGTCCCACTCCACTTGAGCATTCTTCCTTAGAAGTTTGAAGAATGGTTTAGCAGTTTCGGAGAGCTAAGAAATGAAACGGGCTATGTAGTTTAATCTGCCCAAGAGGTTCCGTACTTCTTTCACGGTCGATGGGGGTTGCAGCTCACATATGGCCTTCACTTTGGAGGGATCGACTTCAATGCCCTTATTACTTACCACGAACCCGAGTAGTTTGCCCGACGTTGCTCCGAATATGCACTTGGCTGGGTTGAGGCGGAGTTTAAATTCACGGAGTCGGTCGAACAACTTCTTCAGGGTATCAACATGACTCTCTCCGGGACGAGACTTGGCAATCATGTCATCGACATATATCTCGATCTCCTTATGCATCATGTCATGGAAGAGGGTTACCATCACCCGTTGATATGTTGCCCCAGCATTTTTAAGACCGGAGGGCATGACTTATAGTGGAATGTACCCCAAGGAGTAATGAACGCAGTCTTCTCCTTATCACTGTCCTTCATTCTTACTTGATTATAGCATGAGAAACCATCCATGAAGGAAAACAGCTAGAACCCAGCAGTACTGTCTACCAGAACATCTATGTGTGGTAATGGGAAATCATCTTTAGGACTAGCCTTGTTCAGGTCGCGATAGTCGATGCAAACCCGAACTCGTCCATCTTTCTTCATGACTGGAACGATGTTGGCCACCCAGGTAGGGTATTGGGTGACTTCGATGAATCCCACTTTCAAAAGCTTCCTGACCTCCTCTTATATTTTCTTCGAAAACTCAGGTTTGGTTCTCCGTAACCTCTATTTCTTGGGTGGCATGCTAGGATTAGTAGGCAAGCCATGCTCCACAATAGAAGGGTCTAATCCCGGCATATCGGCGTACGACCAGGCAAAGATATCCTGATAATCCTTCAGCAACTGGACTAGGCGTTTGGCATCATCTTCGGGAAGAGCTGCCCCTATCTTTTCTTCTTTGGTTTCTCCGGAATCACCCAGATTGATGGTGATAGTTTGATCTACCGTCAGGACTTTAGGTTTTTCATACAGCTCTAGGTCGCGCTGAATATCCGAGGAATCATCGAGTTCGCCGGTATTATCGAGATCAGGCTCAGTAGCATATAATTCATCATATTGGACCGTTCCCATACCTTCATGTGTCGCAAGATTGCCCCTGAAACATAAAGTAACAGACTCACAAGGACAAATAGGGCTAACATTTCATTTTTTGTAAATTTTTGTTATTTTTCTGTGTTTTTGATTTTCTAAAATTCATTTCGAAAAAGTTTTAACACGAGGAAACATGAAGAAGCCCAGGCCTCAAAATTCTCCTTGGACTATATTTTCTTTTATCGGTTGGATATCATCACCGAGCTGGTTTGATATACCTCAACATGCCCTCAAAAACTGAAAAACTTGTAATTTCATTGATCATTTCAAAATGAATTACATTTATTGAATGGAAATTGCGATAATCGAAACCTAAAAACGGAAATAGAAAACAGCGCCCGAAACGGGGCAAATCCTATAAAGCAATAAAAATTCCCACGCAGGGGAGTGTGCAGAAAAGTAAAGGTTTTACTCTTGTGGGCCTGTGCCTATTCCTTCTAACGGTCCTTCTTCGATAGCCCCGATAAAGACGTCATTGAACAGGGTAGTGATTCCCTCTATTGCATCTTCGGGTTCTTTTGTCTTTAAAGGCGTTGGATCATCCATACCTCCCCATCCGTCAGGGATAATATCCCGGGGATCGACATAAAAGCTCGGAGGCGCTGAATACTTCACATAATAGTCGAACTTGCCGCTCGGCTGCCCAAGAGTATCAATCACCTCCTTCTCCTCGTGCATCATTCTTGCGGGACCTAGGAACGTGGTGCGAAGTTCGACCCTTCATTCGTGTGGGAGCAGCCTACCATGCCAAAGCTCTTCATGGTTCGACCCTTCATTGGGCTGCTGTCTATTCTGCTCAACTTCTTGACCTCGACCTCGACCACATCTCTCATCGTTCGGCGTAGTCGACCCTTGATACCCCAATCCAGAAGTGCGGGGTCTTTGAGAGACTTCGACTGGACGGCGGATACCTTGACCATCCCTGTCAAGGCCTTCGCCTGAAATAAAGCCATGGGACACCATTATTCTTTTGACCATAACAGCAGTATTTGACACCTCAGGAACAGGTGGTGATGACCCTCTAGCCGCGTGTATGGTCGATACGAGCTCGAGCGATTGGTAACTCGATTCGATCTTGCAATCCGGCTCGACATGAGGGATAGCCGTGGCATGATAGATCGGGTGTTCTTCTTCGCCATATACGGTGACTAACTTTCTTTCCACAACGAACTTCACCTTCTGATGTAAACTGGAAGGTACAGCTCCAGCAGTATGAATCCATGGACGACCAAGCAGAAAGTTGAATGCAGTGGGAATGTCCATAACCTGGAATAGGACATTGAACACAGTCGGCCCAATCTGTATGTCAAGGTGAATTTCTCCCATTACTTCCTTCTTTGTCCCGTCGAAAGCTCACACGGAGGTATTTGCAGCATTTATTCTTGAAGGGTCTACCTCAAGGCAGTGTAACGTCGCCAGAGGACAGATATTCAAGGCTGAACCGTTGTCAATGAGTACCCGAGCTACGTGCGAGGCCTTGTATTTGACAGAAATATACAGGGCCATGGTATGTTCTCTGCCTTCTAGAGGGAATTCCTCATCCGAAAAGGCTATAAGGTCTTTGAGGAGTATGGAACCCACAAACTCTTCCGGTCTCTCATGATCGATCATCTCAGGCACATGCACTTCACTTAACACTTTCATCACGGCCTTTTGATGTTTGACCGATGTCTGAAGAAGTTCAAGTAGAGAGATTTGCGTAGTCATCTTGCGCAGCTGGTCGACTATGCTGTATTCAATGGCTTTGATGATAGCCAGAAACTCCTTAGCCTCTTCATCAGTGACCGATTTTGTGGGTTGAGCATTGGCTTGGCCATAAGCACGTCTGGACCTAGTGACCAAGTCAACATCGAGCTCGTAGGACCAAGGGACTGCCTTATCGTCGGTATACTCATATGGTTGAGGTATCTTGATCACTATGCCTTCATCGGCTGCGGGCGTGCTTATCACATTCTCTTCATCGTCTTTCGCATCTTCGAGCGGAGGCATGTCTTCCGACAAAGAGTCGAATTTGTCATTCCCGGCGCTCAGCGTAGCACACTCCTTGTCCCAGTTAATAACGACCTCAGAGATAGTGGAAACGATGCCAGTATGGTCGGCATAAACAATCGTCCCAGTTTCTACCATCTTCGAGATTCTTTCTTTCATGCTGGCTAAGGAAATAACTTCATCACCCGGGTAACAACCCGCCTTCACGAGTTCAACGTAGACCTCGGTGGTGTATACTTTAACATTCTTGATTCGACCAGCATTAAAACTGAATATGGCATTCACATTGCCCGCGTGATCAGGGAGTGGGTTACTCTGAACGTTTGGCTTAGCGGGTTGGAATGAGAATGCCTTCGTGTCGAGGAGGTTTTGGATTCGATGCTTGAGGATAGAGCAATTGTCGGTTGAGTGTCCGACCTCGCCGGAGTGATAATCACATTTCTTCGATGGGTCGAAGCTATAAAACTGCTCAGGATTGGGCCGTTTTGGCTCGGTAGTAAGCAAGCCTTTCTTCCGGAGCACTGCCAATACTTAAGACAATGATCCGGGGAGGGGGGTGAACTGCCTCCTGTTGTTCCTCCTCTGAAAAGGTTGACGACCCGTGTTTTGCTGCTGAGCTTCCACCACTTGAATTGTCGGGGCAGAATTAGTATTCCGCCAGCTCGATTGGTTATAAGTCACATTGACTTCAGCTGCCGGCTCTTTCTCCTTCCTTGCACTAAATCTTTTGGTCGACGCGGACGGCTCCACAAACCACCCGTCTTTCAGCCCTATCTTGATCTGTTCGCCTATGGGGATGAGTTGGTTGAAGTTGTCAGCCGGAATGGCCACCATTCGATTGCGGTACTCGAACGGGAGAGTTTTGACGAACATCCTCTTTAGTTCACTGTCAATAGGTTCTGGGACAACCTGAACGGCTAAATTCCTCCATCTGATGGCATAATCTTTGAAAGACTCGGTCTTCTTCATTTGAGCACGCTCGAGATCATCACGGGCAGGAGTGATGTCTGTTATGAACCGGTATTGCCTCAAGAATGCCTCACTAGCCTCCTTCCAGGTTTTGAGGCTATTTATCTTCTTCATGAGGTACCAGTGCAGAGCAGGGCCGGTCAAGCTCGCTTGAAATACATGGATCATCAAAAGCTCGTTGTCAACGTACGAAGTCATTTGCACATGGTACAACTGCAGGTGGGCTTTTGGGCAGGTGGCGCCATTGTACTTGTCAAAATCCGACATCTTGAACTTCTTCGGGATTTTGATCTATAAGTACAGGGACAGATCGATCGGGGGTGAATCCTGTGAACCCTCCAGCTGCTTCACTCTCTCTTCAAGCTTGTTGACTCGCTCATCAGGTTTGGGTTTGTTGACGACAAACTGGACGGGATCATCTTCTAACTCAGGGAGATCATCATCTTCCTCGACATCAGCACCTTTTGCACTTTTGTGTTTCGGGGCTAATGCTTCAGGGGGTGCCAGAACAGGGATCGATCGAAGGGTTTTGATTTCAGCGGTCATTTGTTGCATTGCGACGGCAAGTTGCTTGATCTGGTCTTCTATGCTCACAACACGCTCCTGCAAATCGGTTTGATCGGCCATTCTGGCTCTTGACCGTGTACGAATGGGCGATCGTGATCGGTCCGTAGTTACCTAATTTTCAAAATAGAGCATGATAAGTATGCGTCCTCAAAACGATCGGTCCATGACTTAGTCTAATCGTCCTTTTTTTTTCCCATTTTTCATGACATTTTTCATTATTCCATGAATTTGTGAAAATGATGACAAATTTCTTAGGAAATAATCACTTATGATAGACCTAGGAAAATAATAATAAGAATTGGAAGTAATCTCTTTTCAAAGCTTTATTTTTTTCTTTTTCTTTCACTTTGAAAAGAATTCAATTATTATTACTTTCAAAAATTACGATTGACCTAGTCCTATCATGGACCGACCAAATGTATGAAAAAGTAAGTATTGCAAGATAAAGGTTCAGAACACTTACTTCACCGGGTAGGAAAATGGTAATCACATAGACATGCGCATGAAATGTGAGGTTCGATTTCTACCTAGACTCTAGCTTGCAAAGTGGAGACGCGAGGATTACCGAGTTAAACCAGTCATGGTGGTGGTTAGGCTGGGATTCCCCTGACTCCGACTTAGTCAAAGAGCCGACCCGGGTTGCGTGGGGTTACAACCGTGGTGGGTACTCGATGACACCATGAAAGAAATTTTCGGGACCAAGGAGGGCAACCCGTACAACATGGTTTTGGTCGGGGTATCCACTATCTCAGTACCATCCTAAACCTATGCCACCCAGGTCCGGCAGCGGATAGTGTGTGCGGTGTAGTGTAAATGTAAGGCATGCATAACAGGTTATATCAAACAGTGCTTCGTGCATAAATTAAACCATACATCCGAACACCCCCATGCAAAACAAGGGTTAACAATCACGCCTCCCCTTATACCTCCCATACTGCAAGAACATTTAACACCTTAAAATGTTAGGGACGTACCTGGGATCCTTGCTGCCAAATAAAAATATTTTTTCGAAAAGAAATATTGGCCTAAGTCCACTAAGAGTTTTAGTCAAATCCCCAGTGGAGTTGCCAAGCTGTTGCGACCCTAAAAATTTTTTCACATTTTTCGGGCTAATAGATTATTAAGATTGAACTTAACTCGGACCCTTCCAAGCCCTACCAATTTGCAACTTAGGGTTTAAGTTCTTAACGTGCAAATGTTTTCATGCTTGGAGTCGCCACTAATCAATTTACGGTAGGCTGATTAGAAACCTAAATAAAACATAGGGCGATATGTTTTATTTCTACGAACCAGAGATTTTAAGCTCAGGGACTTGATTACGCTAGATCTAGTCTAATGCCCTTTCGGTACCTTTTCATTTCAAAAATGTTTTGGCAGGCAGTTTGGATCCATTTTAGCTTATTTACTAACATGTGAGGTGTTCATGCGGGTGCGCAAACCACCAATTTAACGCCTAGGAAAGCATTAAATAAATTGCAAGTTTAGGAGAACAACTTACCTCGAACCAACGCAAGCATCTTCATTGTTAGCTAGAAAATCACATCAAACACCCTAATATGATTTCTAGTTAACAAACAATCACTCAATTTCTCTTTTTTGATTTTCCACTTATTTAAATGAAATCTAGCCTTTATGCAATGACGTGTAAAGATGACATGCGAATTAATGCAGCCTAACATGCAAACTATATGTCATGCGACGACGTGACCTAATTCTAATGACGGACGAATGATTTATTTTTGGTATTTTCTAATGAAATTCGGAATTAAAAACATGCCTAAATTAGCATGCAACCTAATGACTTAATCTACCCTAGCATGACTTATTTTTTGGGATTTTTGTGAAAATTCGGAATAATAAAATAACGTGAATAATCCGTTAGGATTGAAATAATACCTAATTTAAACTAGGAAACATGCCACCTTAAGTCCTAATTTAAATTAAATACTTATCTCATCCTTCAGGATATATTCAAAAATTTTAGACATGCAAAACTCTAATTTAAATCTAGTTAATATTTTTGAATTTTTCTGTTTTATTTGAAAAAGAAAGATAATCAACCACGCGATCCGCGAAATTTATTTCAAACTCAGATTAGGCACAAAAATCAAACTATCGGTCATATCTATAGGGTTATAGATATTAACGGATAGTCGATCGTTCAAATTTGGAAAGCGAATCAAAATCATTATCGTATTCATGTGGTTATGAATAGAATAATGGTTTTCCGTATCGCCGCGTATCGGACCTTAGGGTTAAAGTCGGATAGTCGTCTAGATACGTTGCTAAATTAGGAAATTTTCCTAATTTGAATATTTCAAAATATTGCGGATATCTAGAACATTACCTAAATATATCTAGATTCCTACCAGATATTCATGCAATATTCCAATCAATTCAAACTAGGAAATTACATATTTAAAAAAATACTCAGCATATATCCACTTACCTAATTTGAAAATATTACCAAATTTGAATCGATCGGGATCGAGTTCAGACTTGCGGATCGGGACGGGACAACCGGCAACCAGATGATCAACATTGGGCAACACCGGCGGGGATGTTTGGTGGGTTCATCGGTGGTGGCGATGAAGTGACGATGACGACACCGGTGGGGCTGCGATGGGCGGACGTCGGCAAGGACGGCGTCTCTGGCGGGCTCGGTTCTGACACTGTTCAAGCGGGACAGCAACTCGGCTACTGGCTGAAGACGCCGACGGAGGGCAGCTCTGGCTCGGCAAGGGACTGTGGACCACGGTGGCTGCTCTGGTGAGGCTCCAGCAATAGGCGGCAGAGGTGGCGGTGCTGCTGGTGACGATGACAAGGTGGCGACAGCGAGGAACGTCGACCAGAAGTAGCAGCGATCAACGTCCTTCAGGCGGTGCTCCGGTGGTGAGCCGCGGTGAAGGCGCGGCGGCAGGCGAATGACAAGGCCGGCGGTGACGGTGAAGGAAGCAAGGGACGCCGACCAAAAGCAGCGAGGGACACGGCGACACTCTGGTGTGGCTGTGGGCGGCTGTGCGCGACGGTGCGAGCGAGACCGTGGACGGCCAGAAGAGACGTGCGGTGTGCGGCGAGAGGCGGGTCCGGCGGTGGCGGTGTGCGACGGACGGCTGGCGGCGCGGATCCTCGCCGGTCTCCATCTCCTTCTCCCTCTCACTCTAAAAAATTTCTGATCCGAAATTGTTGTTCCCTCCAAAATTCTGACCTAAAGGATGTTTACATAGACTAATCTAGGTCAAATTAAATGGGCTCTCTAATCCTAATGGGCTTAGACTTGGGCTTGGACTCTAGTTAACATTTAAATGGGCTGAATTAACTTGGGCTAAATTAAGCTCAAAACATAATGGGCTGAATTAAGCTCAAATTAAAACAACCAAGCCCGTTTGACTTGAAATTCCCGGCCCTTGCATTCCCGAGCGAACCGAGTTTTGTTCGATGAAATTTAAGCTCATTCGCCATCGCCAATTTGATGTAAAAAATGCAATTAAATTTGCATGAACCTAAACTATATGTTATGCAATTTAAATATTTTTGTTTAGGGGTTAAAATTTAATCCCTAATTTTTATGCAAATTACACTAAATATTCGGTAAAATTTAGGTGTCAACAACGCGGATGTTATTATGAACCCACCGTACCATCACCTTGTCAACCACCACAAGACCATTCTATGATCACCTATCACTTCGCCCTTTTTCGTTGTCTTACAAACGAACCGTTCTAACTTCGCAATGCACAATATAAATTTACCCACATATTCTACCATGTAAAAATTCATGCACGTCAATCCCATTTGTGTCGAATTCATGATGCTAATACCTTTTTTCCACCATTTGACCCCGCCATTATATTTCCATTGTCTTCCACTTTCCCTTCCATCCTTCTGCCACGCCACTAATTCCACCAACATCACACCTGCGGCCACCTCTCTTCTTTCCGTTGCATGCCAAGCCTCAGTCATCACCACCGCTAGCTGTCAATTTCTTTCTTTGGTCAACAACTTCAGCTTCTTCTTCAAGCCTCCAAGGGGACATGCGGCGCCTCAACTGTGCTGCAGCAAACAAAAAGGGGGAAAAGAGAGAAAAAATCTGGAGTCTTCTCCAAGCCTTTGATTTTTCTTGCCTCAGCCGACTTCTTCTTCTTCCTCTCCACTTCTGCTCTGCAGTTCGGCCATCTACTATAGCTGACCCCCTCCGTTTTTCTTTGCCGTTTGGTTCGTCTCGACAAACTAGAGTCGCTCATTGACTCCGCCTGATCGATCAAGCCACCGCAAGACAGATCAAAAAGTCCTCGTGCCGACGAATCTTGCAAGCCGTGAACCGAGAACAGCGACCAGAGAGCTGAAAAGGTCGATAACACTACCATCATCCCCGAAACCGTTTATCACAAGCCATCGTTAAGGCAAGTGAAATTCTACCTCACTATAGTAGATCGGAATGAGTTGCATGTTGGCGTGGGTTTAGAATATTGATGGAAATGGATGGTGGTGATGGAAATTAGCTGCCGGTTTGGGTGTTTTTGAACACCAAATTCGTGTAGATCAAGTTATGAGTTATTCTTGAACTTGAGTTGTGATTTCCAGATTCAGTTCTACTAGACTTTTACTGCTTTCCAATTTTGTAGATATTTCTGTGGTTAGAATTTTGCAAGACTTCCTTCATGAAAGTTGTTCAAAACATCTGAAAATATAATATATTTTAATTTCAGAATTTTTGGAGTTGTTTTGGGTAGCACGAACACCAAATCTCTAACCTGTGCTTGACTGCCCTGGTGCTCTGTTTCAGTGACCTTTCCACATTCTTGAATTCTTGGAAAATTTTCTAGAACGATTATGAAAAACTTCCTTCACAAAAGTTTTTGAGGATGTCATTCTCTGCAACATATTTAAAATTTAAAATTTTTGGAGATGATCTGTATACTGAAATGAACGCATTTTGAGAGGCAAGGATTCTGCCCCGATGAACAGTTTTTAGTCTGAGTTTAAGCTCCTGAACAAGGCATTTAAAGACATAATTAGACTTTGAATCCTTCATGAAAAATGTTTATCAAGGTGTCTTCGGCGACATATCCAAAATTTAGAATTTTTAAAGTTCATTCACTATTTATTTAAGTCTGATTTTAAAATTGGTGCAAGGCTGCCCAGTTTTACCAATTTATAAAGACTTGCTATTTTCCAAATGAAATTGCTGGAATCTCAATTTGATGTCTTCTGGAGATGAAATGTATAAACTCTTATCTTTCCAATGAGTCATGTTCGACCTTGATGTGGTTAGCCACGTGTCATGGGATGTGTTGCTGACGATTAGTCAAGGCGGTGCTTTAGTGAACGAGACCGCGAATGCGACTTACGATATGTCCTACTAAAGTGGTAAACTGTGCATTATGTGATATTGAGAAAGGATGATTGTTGTTGATGAACTGTGTACTGCACAAAATGATTAGTTTGTGTGGGCTTGCTGGGTGCCTCAAGGAGCCGTAGGGAATGCGGGATGTCGTGGTCAGTTGACTACGATGCCTAGGATGAGAATGCCCTAGATTCCCCAGGAGTTTGATCAGGATGTCGTGGTCAGTGGATCATGAAGCCTGCGCGGGCCGTTGAGAATTTCGACGTACATCGCAGCGGATTGGAGTGCGCACCAAATCTCGCCAGACGAGAGTTTTCCTCCTTGAGTGTCCGATGAGTGCACCGGGCATGTGACTTGGAGTGAGATAATGATACCCAAGCAAGAGTGAAGTTGTATGTGTATGTTTGAATCGTGTTGTTGATTGTGATTGCTGAGTTAAAGTATCACACTTGAGATGATTACTAGCATGAGCACAACAAAATATGGATTTTTATGATTAGTAAGTCTAGCTAGAAGACTGTGATACCTATGCCTGTTGATATGTATTCTATTCTTGTTTGGTATAGGTTGACAGACATTTTACTTGTTGAGCCTAGCTCACTGTTGTTGTGACAAACTTTTACAGATCTGTAGTAATGCCGATACTTTCCCCATCGACCTCCATTAGTTATGAAGCATCTGTTGATTTCGAGAGTCATCTATCTGAGTTTATGGACCCTGACCTTCCAGGGATGGTTTTTGTTAGATGTTTTTCCATTATGACTGTGGACATTGGGTCCCTAGTGGGACCCATACTATTGGGGTTCGTAGTTGTATATGTTGGTACTGGAGGGCGGCTAATGGGACCTCTTCCACACCCAGGGGAGGATGAGGCAGATGACGATGCCAGTAACGGGATCGAGTGAGGCTAGTGACGAGGAGTTGGTGGATGGACCATTTTTGGGAACACACGACTGGCACTTTTTGAGATAGTTGTGTGCTCGGGTGATCAATTTTAAAGCTTGTTATGGTAGGTGAGTAGATGTGGATAGTTTGGGTTAGAGCAGTCCCTGTATATAGTCTCCCCGAATGTAAACTCACCGTTGTATCACCCTGTGTTTATAAAGAAGAAGAAAGTTGAAGTTTAATTTCTGTGCAGTTAATTATAGTAGTAGACTTTCCTTATTTATAATTCATGTTATAAATGATGTCTTTAAAGAGAAGCGTCTCATGCTTGCGAATTCTTATGTACTGGTAAAGTTAGAATGACTCTTAGGCAGGGTTGTGCTTGAGATGCCACATATATACTTAATCGTATGCCCTCTAAGTCAATCACTTCCACTCCTTATGAATTATAGATTAGTAGGAAACCATACTTAAGTAATATACGACCTTGGGCTTGTGTAGCATATGCTTATGATTCTTCTCATAAATATGAAAAATTGGGTCCAAGAGAGAAGAAATTTATCTTCATTAGATACTCTGAACACTTCAAAGGGTATGTGTTCGTAGGTGAACAAGCTGATGGAAATGTGATTAAGATGGAGTCTTGAGATGGCACGTTCTTGGAGAATGATTTTACGTAGAAATGAGATTGATAAGGATTTTTCGTAGAAATGGAAGATCCTGATAACACACCCACTAATATTGCTGAGGAAAATAGAGAATTAGCTCAACACACTAGACCTAGTGGGAGTGTCACATCGCCTAGTGAACTGAATCCACAAGAGTTCAATTACGTAAAAGTAATTGTAAAAGCATACCCCATCATCGATTTGAGATTGAAGGGGAAGCATTTATGATTGCTACACAAAACAATGCAGAGCCTAAGATAATTGAAAAGGCTCTCTTATCTACTGACAAGGAAGAACGGAGAAAAGTTTTGGAAGATGAAATGGAGTCTATAAGGGCAAACCACGCCTGGGACTTGGTTGATCTACCATCAGAACATAAGGCTATTGGAAATAAATGGATTTTCAAAATCAAGCATCGGGCGAATGAGTATGTTGAAAAGTATAAGGCTCGTCTTGTGGCGAAGAGCTATACTCAACAAGAGGGTATATACTATGAGAAAACCTTTTCATCAGTTGTAAGGTTTGCCTCGATACGCCTTATCCTAGCAATTGTCACAAATTTAGATTTGGAATTACATCAAATAGATGTAAAGACAGCATTTCTCAATGGAGAACTAGATGAGGAAATATATATAAAACAACCGATAGGTTTCATAGCTAAAGGTCAAGAGCGCAAGGTTTGCAAGCTTTATCGATCAATATATGGCCTTAAGTAATCATCTAGACAGTGGTACTTTCATTTTCAACGAGCCATAACTTCTTTATGGGTTTGTGTTGATCGAAAAAGATTACTATGTGTATGTTAAACGGTCCGAGGAGAAATTTGTGATTTTATCACTCTATGTGGATGATGTTCTGTTAGTTGGGAATGATAACGGGTTTGGTTACCACCATAAAAGAATGGTTGTTCTCTAATTTTAAAATGAAGGACATGGGAGAAGCTACTTATATGTTGGAAGTTAAGATTGAAAGAGATTGAACAAGGAAACTCCTTGCCCCGTCACAAGAATCTTGTATAATGAGGATTCTTGAACGTTGTAATATGCAGCACTGTAATCCCATTGATACCCCTATCATGCAAGGTGAATGTCTAAGCTCTAAAATGTGTCCTAAGACTCCAGAAGAAAAGAAAGAAATGGAAATTGTTCCTTACTATAGTGCAATTAGAAGTTTGATGTATGATATGATGTGTACTCAACCCAACATATGCTATGCCATGGAGTTAGTGAGCCAATTCTAGTTAAATCCTAGTCAAGCACACTAGAAAGCAGTTAAGAGGATCCTAAGATACTTGAGAGGCACAAGGGACTATCGACTTTGTTTTCAGGGGAACAATTTACGCTTATTATGTTACTCATATGTTGACTGGGAAGGAGACTTGGATGAGCGTAACTCGACATCTGGATATGCATTATTGCTTAATGGTGGTGCAATTTCTTGGAGTAGCAAGAAACAAACATGCATAGCTCTAACTATGATAGAGGCAGAATTTATTGCATGCTCTGCTGCAGTGCAAGAAGCAGTATAGCTAAAACATTTCTTGGAAAATTTAGCCATTGTCATTGATGCTCCAAGACCAGTGATAGTTTATTGTGATAGTCAAGCAGCCATTGCCTATGTAAAAGATCTTAAGCATCATGATAGGACAAAGCACAATGACGTAACGAATAACTTTATCAGAGATATAATAGCGCAAAAGGAAGTGGTCCTATAATATATTTTTATGAACATAATGGTTGTTGATCCATTCACGAAGGCTATTTCTAGAGATGTGTTCTTGGCCTACACGATGTCTTTAGGGTTACGTAGAATGTGATATGTAATATTATTGAGGATTATTAGATTATGTGTGTATGTATTGTACTTAATTTTCTTTTAATAAACTGATGTTTTATGAATTAGTACAATATTATAAGACTAGCCCAAACACACATATATTATTGAAAGTCACTAGCAATGATTGGCTTACTCACACGAGCAATCACCTCAAATGCTATAGTAAGTGGGTTGAGACAAGACGATATGTACTACAAATGCTAGAAGAGCAAATTTAGTGCATAATACAATTTTATGTCGTTTTGATTAAGATCAAGATGAGGTCTTCGATTATATGTAATGAGACCGAAAATGATAGTCTCACAATCATGTATGCCTGTTGGAAGCTAAATGCGAGTACTTAATCAGGCACTGTAGAAAGTGAGCTGATATAGCACTCGAGCTAAACATATGTATGTGAGAAGCATGTGACTATATTTAGGCTAAAATCCATATAGTGGATATGTTTAATAAATGACATACACTCTTATAGAAAGAGAAATCTACTATAACATATAATTCATACTACATGTGCTGTTTATACGACGGATAAGGAAGGTAAGTGAAACTATCACTATTTACTCATCGTGTGAGTCCTTGAGGTAATTTATGAATTGATTACCTCGTTTTGTGCCCTATATTACTTCTGACTATGTTTACAAAGTAATAGAGGAATGTTGCTACTTTAGCGTGTTACCGACAGTCATGAATAGATATGGGTTTATGGAACGTGTATAGAAAAGCAGTTGTTCTGAAATGGAGAGAGACATGAGTGTGAAGGAAGATTATTGTTGTTTTACATCTATCACATGTGTTTATCGTTCGACCAATTATTTAGCCTTCTGTGGTTTCAGAAATAATTGTAAATACATGGTGTTACGAAAATGGTCAAGTATAGCCTTTAAGAGCTATGTATACTTAGACTGATGTAACAAAATATGTCTGGGGCAATATGAGACATCATTTGCTTATTTTGTCTTTTTGGTTGTAGCCATTATGTTATCCCTAACAAGTGCATAATTTGAGCTTTCAAGTGTAGGTGTACTCACTGGTCGCACGGCTTTTTTGCCAGTATGAATTGTTTCTAAAGTAGATGATGTTGAACGCCTTATATTATTGATAAACTATTATTAAGCCCATCATGTTCGAGTAGGAGATGTTAACTAGCATTGTTTCGCCCATCATGGGGTGTGTCATGAGAGGCACCCTTGAAAGGGTGTGAGTGGTCTTCTAAACGGAAGTTAAAAGTAACTTCCTAAAAAGACAGAGACACGAGAGATAAGACAACGGACAACATATAGAAGAACATATGTTTTTTTTTCTCTCAATCAGAAAACACACAAAAAAGGGTTTCATCGTTACTTTGAGAAGATGATCAGCATTAATACTGTGGAACAAGAATATTTTCCTCGTGATTATATTCGGATTGGTGTGACGTTGCAGATACATCTAACAATTGGTGGTGGTTCAATTCACATTCCTGGATAATTCGTTTATTGTGCATCGAGAGATTAGTCAATTTTTTTCGCAAATTTTTCCCAACATAATCAAAACAAAAGAAAAATGCATATTCGGTGTCTTTAATCATCAGCCTACCATTAACTTTTTTTATTTTGTTTTTATCTTTAGTTTCCAACTTAAGTCTTAGACACTTCGAGCACCATCTCAGCTCGTATCTCACTTTGTCACTCTCCAGCACCTTCTAGCATTCCAAGTTCTCGACTTTTCCCACACGTATATATATCCTCAGACCATTTTCATCCAGAAACACAACCCTTCTTAAGCTTGGTTTCTTCTTCCGATCAGCAACAAAATCATGAAACGTGTCGACAACGGGAAAGATACCGTGACGCTTCCCGTCATGGCTTGTGACGAGAAAGGCAAGAAGAGGGTGGAGAAGATGGAGGTGGAGGCTCACGGCGTGGACACCCTCAAGTACATAGAGCGGAAGCTGATGGACAAGGGCGTGCGGCGGATGGAGCGCCACCCTGCCGGTGGCCTCAGCGGCATCGGCCGTCCGCCGCCAAAGTCTAACCACGGTGGCAAGTACACATGGGAGGGACTGGAGGATCTGGCGGAGAGCGAATTGGCTCCAGCGCCACTGGCAATTGACGAGAAGGACCCGAACTACGCGGATGAGGAAGCAGAGGAGAAGGTGATGAGAGGGGACGACGGGGAGGCGGCTGAGCTGGTGGTGGGGGAGGTGGAGGTGCTCAAGGCTCGCAAGGTTGGGGTCGCTAGGATCGATGTTGATCCTCACTTGATGGTGCACCAACAAGAGGATTGAGCAATTTGATGAGTTCAGTAATGTCTTTGGGATTCCGCGTATATGTAATGTTTCATTTTATAGTGATGGATACTAATTCCAATAATTAAGGATACTAAATCCAAATTTTATAAATGAGAAAATGCGAAAAACATGTTTAGAAACGCTTTAATTACTGATTGGAAGATATGTGATACAACAAAACGTACTTTTGATTTTCACAGATTAAATGCACTTTTGCAATCTCGAGAGAGTTTTGATTTCCGCTTTTCGAACGTATAAACGAATGATCGAGAGTGGGAATCAGAGAAACTTTTTTCTCTTTCTTTTTGTGTTCGTTGGAGAGTTCTGACTACTTTTGTTTTCTTCTTCTTATTTCTTATTTGAAGAAAACAACGTAACTTCCGCATCCCAAAAAACACAAGTAACTGCCTTTTGCAGTTACTTTTGATGGATATGGGCTTTTATTTGCCCAACAAGGGTGGCCCAAAAACTATCATATAGTATCTTCAGCTCAATGCTTTCCGCTGCACCCCTTCGATGGACATGGATTGTGGATTTGCTTTTGCTGTATACAAGAACAGGTCATTCGTTATCGGAGAGAAAATTAAATTTTCTTCAATGTATAGAAGGTTATCTCAATATCCGTACTTTCTTTTAAGATGAATTACTCTGTTGAAATATTATATTTATCAAAAGTACAAAGAGTACCTCACGTTAAAAAAATGTCCTCCTATTCAATGTGTCTAGTTTTTTTTTTGGTCGAAATTCAATGTTTCTTGTTAGATCGTATGTCAATATCGCATATTTCCATTTAAATTTTGCCTGTTACAAAATACTTACTTTAGCTTTTACAAGGAGCTCATGTTATAATCCGAGTACTTCTATAAAAGATATGCATGAATCGCCAATATTTTATCAGGCGTTACAAAAAAAACTAATTGCCTATAAATCTATTTAATTATTATAAAATATTTTTGGATAGATAAAAAAATTAATTTGATAGGACAAAATAATTATATAAAAATTAAATAATTCCTGCACAGATATTAGCTTTATTTTCATATTGAAACAAAATAATTAAAATACATACCCATAAAAAACTTTCTTGATAGTGGTATTGGGACATGGGAGTAAAAAAAGAAAGGGTCAACCACAAAAAGTCTTAAACTGATATATTTGTGACAAATTTATCCCAAACTACTTTTTGACCACCAAAAACCCTAAACCGGTACACCTATGATAAATTTACACTTCGTTAGTTTTCGTTAAATTTTACTATCAAATTGATGAGTTCAATGGCACGTAGTAGTTGATGAGTGTACCAGTTTAGGGTTTTACCCCTCTATTTGTCATAGATTTACTAATTTATGATTTTTTGTGGTATTAATCTAATTTAACAGAAGGTAAATTTGTCACAAATGTATCAGTTTGGGGTTTTTAGTGTTCAAAAAATTAATTAGGGTAAATTTATCACATGTGTACCAATTTGGGGTTTCTAATGGTCAAAAAATTAGTTTTGAAAAAATTTATTACAGATATACCAGTTTAAGATTTTTTTGGTTTTAACCCTAAATGAAATTGAAACATGCATTATGTGTCTTTTGTGGGTCGGTCTCGGACTCAATCAATCACCTCTTTTTTGATTGCCCGGTTACGAGCAGACTAGCCTCCTTTTGGGCTACTAAATGCAAGCTTCCCTGGCGTAATAGACCCTGGACTGACCATATTGCTTGGGCTATGCAAAGTTGTGGTAGCGACTCTTTTGGCCATCGATTGTCCAGATTTGCATTTGGGGCTTTATGCCACATCATATGGACCGAAAGGAACAATTCCATATTCAGGAATAAAAATGTTTTTGTCTCGGGCATGCGAAAGCACCTTCTTAAAGTGGTGAAGGACAAAGCTATTTCCATGGGGAAAATAGCTGATACTCCTACCAACCGGAGGATCCAGAGGAAATGGGGAATCTCTCCTGCTATTTTTGCTGATCATCCCGACTCCATTTATTTTTTGGGTTTGTTATATTGCCTTTGGCCCCTTGTATAGTCTTTGCTAAGGCTTTTTTTACCCTGCTTGGACTCTTTTGTACTTGTAGGGTCGTCAGTTGCCTTTAGCTTTAGTTTGTAATTGGTGTTCATGATTAGTAATATAATCTCTTACTTTTACCAAAAAAAAAAAAAGAAATTGAAACATGGTACAACAGATGGCGACTCCTCCACACACGTCAATTGGTGATCAGATAAGTATTATTGCGACAATAATATTGAAGTATTATTTGTTACAATCCCAAATTTGACTTTTCACATAATAAGTACACTAAGAAATTGAAATGACATTTTTACATTTAGATTTAATTGAAAAGTACTTGTAAAGGGTTTTCACCCAAGCAACGTAGAAAACATAAAATCACAAAAGATAGGTAAGCGCATTGATTTGGAAATATGTAATGATAAAATTACAATCCTATGTTCAAAAGACAAGTTGGGAAAAAGAAAACAAAAGGTAAACTTGTCTTTGATTAGATTAAAAAAATAAAGCAATACGAAAATAAATAAAGGAAAAAAACTATGGGAAAACTTACATTAGTTGATAACAAAGGAAAAGGGACAATTTTGGGAAGAAATAGATCAAAGGGCAAAACCAACAACCCTAAACTATGCCCACTATGACACATTTATCCTAACTTTTTTTAATGAAATAAAAAATCCCAAACTTGTACTCATGTGACACATTTACCCTCTATCAAACTTCTATAAAAATCCTCCCACATGGATGCTGGAAAACAAACAATATTGACATGGCACCTACATGGAGGGTAAAGTGTCACATAAGTACAAGTTTGAGATTTTTTATGTCCAAAGAAAAAGTTTAGATAAATGTGTCTCAATGGACATAATTTAGGGTTATTCATGTCACAATTAAGTTCAGAGTAAATGTGTCATAGTTTATATAGTTTGGAATTTTTTGTGACTTTTTCTCAAGATTAAAAAAGGGATACGTGCACTTGAAATCCTAAAAGTTATTATGAGAACACAATTAAGTCCTCAAACTTATAAAAAGTGCAATCAAATCCTAAAATTTATCAAATTTGTGCAATCAAATCCTTCTGTTAACTTCGACCAAATTACTTTTTTTTTTAATTTTTGGCTAACAAAAAATACTGACATTGTTTTTTTTCTCTCTCCTGCGTGGCGCTGATGTGGATAAAAAAAGAAGAATAAGTCTAAAATGATGGTGGTAGCCCTCAACTAGGTATGGGCAAGGGCCGGCAACCCTTGCTCAATTTGGGGAAGGGCCACGATGCTCGCCCAAATCTATGCGAGGGTCACTAGCCCTTGGCCAATGCCCCACGAACCCGTCACCCATCCCTCACCCTCGTCGGCCTTCTCGGCAACAGTGGAGCGGTTGCAGGGAGGGCTACAACCCTCCTCACCTGTTTCTCCCCGTTTTGTTTTAAATTTAGCTCTTTTAAAATTTAATGTAAATAAAATTTATATTACAAATCAAATTTGTACCAAAACAATACCATTTTAGCCTTATGTTTTATGATTTAGCTATGTAAGAGAGACAAAACAATAAAAGAAAAAAAGCCATATCAATATTTTTAGTTAGTCAATTTGGAAGAAATTAACGAAAGGACTCGATTTCATCGATTTGGCAAGTTTATTACTCAACCGCACTTTCGAAATAAGTTTTAAGATTTCCAAAGCACTTATCTAAAAAAAACAAAAAGATTATGTTGGACGAGCTATTCTTGTTTACATAGATCGGGATTGCATCTTTTGTTGTCACTTTTTATTAACAATAACTTGAAGACATATTCTTGTAAAACAGAGCCATCTCTCAACCTAAAAATACTGATATAGTATGTCATGCCCCAAACCCCACGGTGTGCACACATCCCAACCGGGGTCGAAGTAATATGCTACATCCCAGGACACATTGTCGACCCAACACCCAAACAGAGATCGTTGCACAAGCGGAAACAATAAATAATTCACCCATACAAATAACGAATGACCAAGGATAGCACCACATCGAGAATCAACAACTAACAACAACATACTTACAAATATACACTTGGCAATGCCACTGCAAACATATACAATATTCATTTACAGGAAATACAAACAACCCAACAAATAGGTCAACGGCCACTAGGGTCAAAAAGGTAAGTGGCCTAAGGTCAAACTACGGACTAAGGTAGGGCTCTGATCAAAAAGGTTCTGGCCCAACCTAACTAAGACTAAGGTTGACCTACGGGACCCGGTCCGCATCAGATCCCGATGACTCGGAAGAGCTATCAGGCAGCTCAACCTCGGAGTTTAGGGAATCTGACTCGGACTCGGCCTCTACCGACTCCTCCTCAAAGTCCATCTGTTCGACCTCACCATCCTGCTCCAGGTCCTGCTCCATGGGCTCTGGATCCTCATTCGTCTCTATCGGCTCCGGCTCATCCATCTCCCAGATAGTAGGTCCGGTGTCAGTACTCGAACTCACTTCGACAGTGTCTATGGGGTCCGCTATATCTCCATTAGGGCACTGCGGATCTACCTCATCCTGCCCGTTGAATGGGACATGAAAAGACCGAAGAGGTCCATGCTCTCCAAAGCAATCCCTAAAGCACCAGGCGATGTATTCGTGGGTCTCATAATACGTCGCCCCCATATCAACCCACACTAGAGAATAGTGCCTAACATATGCATCCACGTTCCCTACGGAGTGCACGGTTACCGTACGCTCTATCTGGTGCGAGACCCCAAAATGTACCGGTACCTCGGACATCCTGAGGGCTAGGGGTCTGAAAAGTAGGGTTTATACAACAATGAGACGAATCTCAGCGAGTAAAAACCCCATAAACCTAAACTAGGTTAACATGCACCTCCTGACAGACAAACAAGACACTAACAATCAGTACAACAATCAAAACAACAATAATTGACCTAGGCCTTCGGGCCCATATCGATCACATCACTAACCCTGCAGGTTAGGTAATTCAATATAATTTCCACGGCATATACGCAAACACACTTAGTCATATGTACGTCATACGCATGCTGATACTCATTAGTGGTTGTCTCGCACGCGAGTCACCGAGTCGCACATACTCGCACTCATGTACACATGTGCCATCAATATGCCATGCTCATGATCTGGCTCAATATTGCACACTGGCACACTGCTCAATTCTAAATTAGAACTCCACCAGCGTAAAACGCATCAGGTTTGACCCGCATAAAACGCATCAAGTCTATAATCATTACCAACACATCCTGGCCCGCGTAAAACGCATCAGGCCCAATATCTCTAGCCCACGTAAAATGCATTAGGCGCAACACCGATCTCCTTACGAACCAAAACCCGCGTAAAACGCATCATGCTGGCCGTCTTTCGGACGTACCAGGCATCGTCCCGCGTAAAACACATCAGCATGGTTCAATACCCTACATAACACGCATCAGGATTTACAATGATCACACGCTCACACAGCCAGTTTTATCTGAACCCCGCGTAAAACGCATCAGGGCATTTTAAGTAATCACATGCTCATGTTAGGTACGTATACTCGTATAATTTCGTCTCATGCTTATCCTCAGCATACGAAATGCGTGACCATGCAATTCCCGCACTCGGGCAATAATGCAATGTACAATGAACATCAAATTCACAAAGGCACATAATTGATTTATGCCAATATCAACGTGCATCTCAACATGCCCAAATCACATCATGACGTGCTCAAATCAAAACCAACTTGCCCAATCAATCCGCATCAACACGCTCACTTGGCCAATTTAATACCATGTGGCACAACGCACAATTGGCACTGACAATTCACAAACTTGGGCAATAGAATTCACGCCAACTCAATGGCCAATCACACACTGAATTACTCGATCACAAGAACACGTGGCATGGCATGTAAATATTGACCATCATAGAGCACAAATCAGCCACTACAACCACCAATATAGACATGCTCGGGTTTTCACGACTAATCCTAAACTAGCCAAACTTGATCCCAATCAAACCCAATATGAACAGCCATTAACTAGCATGTTCTCGGCCTCTAATCTGTCTCCAAATCAGCATAATGGTCCACCAAAATCATCACAATATCAGCCGCTATGGTCAGTCCACTAATTACCCCTAAAATACCCTAATTTAACCACTAAAACAACCTAAACCCGTCTAGAAACGCATAATTGTCCTAATTAGGGTTTAGAGGATTATATTCACCTAATCCTACGCTCCAAAAGCAGCTGAACAAGCGGGACTAACGGGTAGCCGAGCGGGCTGACGACGGCGCCCCGGCGACAACAAGCGGCATACGACGACGGTGGTATAGGGCGGCCCTTGGCTGGACTGTACGGCGGTATGGAGGAGGGGATGCTGGTCGGTGGGTGGTGGTGGCGATTGGAGCTCGGCGGCGGCAGCTAGATGGCGGACGGTGGTGGTCTGTGACGAGCGGCGGCGGTAGCGTGGTCGAGGGGTTGGCCAGCAGTGTTCTCACGCCAAACGAGGGAGAGAGAGAGGACGGTGAGAGAGTGAGGGTGTTCGATGAGGGTGGCAGTGCACGGCGAGGCGGCGCGGTGTAGATGGCGGATGGCGGCCTCGGTAAGCGGTGAAGGTGCTCCGATGGTGTACTGTCGAGAGGAAGAGTGGTGAGGGAGAAGAGAGGGAGAGGTCGGCTGGTGGTGACGGTGCTAAGCGAGGCACGATGGGACGCGGTACGGCAGAGGTGTGCTCCAGCGGGCAGTGGCGAGCGTCCGAGAGAGAGAGAACCGGTAGGAGAGGGAGAGAGAGACTTGAGAGGGTTGGCTTGCTTGGGGAGAAAGAAATGAGGAGAGAGAGTATGAAAGGAATAATATATAATAAGGGTTAGTGGGATCCAAGTGTCAAGATCTCCATGGTATGACCAATTTGCCCTTAATCCAAAGGCTTAGGTTCATTCTTATCCAATGATTGAGGGGCATTCTTGTCTTTCAATGCCTTGAATTATTGGGCTGAAATATCTTCATTAAAATATCCAAATATGCTCCAAAATAATCCCAAAATTCGGAATGCCAAAAATAGGCCTAAAGGCAAAATCGTAATTGTTCGATTTTGGGCCGAAATTCCATTTTTCGAACGTACCGACCCCAAATATAGTTGGCCACTCAAAAACGACGTTGTTCTCTCAAGTTAATCGTGTACGTCCGCAAACATAGACATCTAAGTCCAGATCAAATTTCGCGATCATAATCGCTCAATCCCAATTTTAGGGTCTCTCACTAACGAGCGGCTGTTTAGGGGTTACGCGTATCGACCTAGGGTTACTCAAATCATAACTGTCTCGATTATCAGGGAAACACAAGAATTTATCGCTAGTTCCGGAGGTCGCGATCGTTTTGTTTAAGTTCAGGATTTATTCGCTACACGTACTCTCGATCGTGCGGAACCACCCGCGATCCGATCATATGTCGTGAGCCAAATCAAATCCATCACCTTCCTCGGATCCGCCCACATTGGCCAAAAATATTTCCTCGTCGTTTCTCTGAATCGGTGCCCAATTTGCGATCGGGTCCCTGGTCCAGGTACCATTTTCCTAGTTAGCCATTCCTCATCGGTTAGTATCCCGAGAGTGATCAGTTCCGAGCTAGACTTACTAAAATGAAATGAGAAATAATATCTATTTTATTGATTCCGGAAATATGTCGAAATTCAGGATGTTACAATCCTTCCCCTCATTACAAAAATTTCGTCCTCGAAATTTGTAACCTAAACCTATCTATTCAAACAAATGGGGGTGCTGACATCGTATCATTCATTCGCTTTCCCAAGTGGCACCTTCTGTTCCTTGATGCTCCCAAACCACTTTGACCATCGCGATCGTGTTGTTCCATAGCACTCGATCTTTTCTGTCATCGATCCTGACTGGCCTCTCCATATACGATACTTTGTCGTCCACATCTATCTCCTTATATCTCAGAGCGTGGGTTGGGTCTGGTTCATACTTTCTAAACATTGACACGTGAAATACGTTGTGCACTTGGGATAAATTAGGCCGCAAGGCAAGTTGGTAAGCCATATCTCCATTCTTCTCTAATATCTCAAATGGACCGATATAACTTGGGCTTAGCTTTCCTTTCTTGCCAAATCTGGACAATCCCTTCATTGGCGACACCTTGAGAAACACATGTTCTCCGACTTGGAATTCCAAGGGTCGTCGTCTCTGATCGACATAACTCTTCTAGTGACTCTGGGCTATCCTTAATCTTTCCCATATAATCTCGACAGCTTTAACAGTTTGTTGTACTAATTCTGGGCCTGTAATACTCCGTTCCCCAACTTCATCCCAACATATTGGCGTCCCGCACGCCCTGCCATACAAAGCTTTAAACGGGGCCATCTGGATACTTTGTCGGTAGCTGTTGTTGTAAGCAAATTCTACCAGGTGTAATTGTTCTTCCCATTTGCCTTGAAAATCCATTACACAGGCATGCAACATGTCCTTCAGGGTCTGAATCGTCCTTTCAGATTGGCCATCCGTCTATGGATGATAGGCCGTATTGAACTGTACCCTTGTCCCCATGGCCACTTGTAGACTCTTCCAAAAATTTATAGTAAACTAGGGATCACCGTCCGAAGTGATCGTTACTGGTACTCCGTGCAATGTGACGATTTATCGCACGTACAACTCTGCGTACCTTTCCAATTCAAAATCCTTTCACACTGTCAGGAAGTGCGCTGACTTAACCAGTCGATCTACTATAACCCATATAGAGTCGTGCCCTATTTGGCTTCTCGGTAATCCCGTTACGAAATCCATCGTTATGTGCTCCCACTTCCATTCAGGGATCTCTAATGGTTGTAATAGCCCTCCAAACTTACAGTGCTGCGCCTTCACTTGTTGACACGTCAAACACTTGGCTAAATGCTTGGCCATATCTACTTTCATTCCATTCCACCAATAGTGTTGCCGCAGATTTTGGTACATCTTTGTACTGCCTGAGTGGATGCTGTAGTTGCTACAATATGTCTCTCTTAAGATCTCCTCCTTAACTTCCAAATCATCTGGCACACATAGTCGTCCACTGAACTTTAGGATTCCGTCTTCGGACAATTGTAAATCCGATTTCCTTTTTGCGACGTCCAATCCCACAATCTTCTGAATCTCTTGGTCCGTAGACTGAAGTGCCTTAATCTTGGCCTGAATTTCCGGTTCGATTCTTTAGGCAGTCAGCAAGTTCGACATCTGGCTCACTTCGAACTTAAACTCTGAGTCTCTTAGCCCTTCCAATAAGGTCCACTCTCTGACTATCAAGTACGCCATACTCAACTTACGACTTAGAGTATCTGCTACTCGATTCGCCTTTCCAGGATGATACAAGATGTTCCGATTGTAATCTTTTAGAAGTTCCATCCATCGATGCTGTCTCATATTTAATTCTTTCTGCGAAAACAAATACTTAAGGATTTGATGGTTCATGTAGATCTAGAACCTTTCTCTACATAAGTAATACCTCCAGATCTTGAGAGCGAAGACTATTGCTGCCAGTTCCAAGTCATTCGTATGATAATTCATCTCATGCGGCCTCAACTAGTGCGACACATATGCTACCACTCTTCCGTGCTGCATCAATATACAACCAAGTACTCTTAGTGAAGCATCACTATAGACCTCGAATCCTCCTGGTCCAGATGGAATGGTTAGTACCGAGGCAGTTGTTAGCCTATGCTTCAGCTCTTGAAAACTTCTTTCACACTTGTCATCCCATTCAAACTTGGCTTCCTTCTTAAGTAGCCATGTCAATGGCATGACTATCGACGAGAATCCTTCCACGAAACGTCGATAATAGCCAGCTAGACCTAGGAAACTTCGGATCTCTATCACTGACGTCGGTCTTGGTCACTTAGTTACCGCCTCAATCTTCGTCGGGTCCACAGAAATTCCATCTCCTGAGATTTTATGTCCAAGAAATGCTACTCTATTGAGCCAAAACTCGCACTTACTGAACTTGGCGTAGAGTGTGTGTTCCCTTAAGGTCCGTAGCACCTCAGTCAGGTGTACTTCATGCTTCTCAAGGCTCTTCGAGTATACCAAGATATTGTCAATGAACATTATGAGGAATCGATCCAAAAATTCTTTGAACACCCTGTGCATTAGGTCCATGAAGGCAGCTGGGGCATTGGTCAGTTTGAAGGGCATCACTATAAACTCATAATGCCCGTACCTTATTCGAAAGGCGGTATTAGGAATATTCTCCTTTCTGATCTTCAACTGATGATACCCTATCCGCAGATCGATCTTGGAGAATACTGAGGCTCCTTGTAATTGATCGAACAAGTCATCAATCCTCGATAGTGGGTACTTATTCTTTATCGTCACCTGATTCAACTACCAGTAATCTATACACAATCTCAATGTCCCGTCTTTTTTCCTTATAAACAGGACTGGCGCTTCCCATGGAGACATGCTAGGGCGTATAAAACCCTTGTCCAGTAGTTCTTGCATCTGGACCTTCAACTCTTTCAATTCCAACAAGGACATTCAATGTGACACCTTTGAGATCGACTCAATACCTGGGGCCAATTCTATAACAAACTCCACTTCTCGCTCGGGTGGCAAACTTGACAATTCCTGAGGAAATACCTCGGAAAAATCACACACTATAGGTATTTCTTCCAACCTGGGTTCCGCCACTGTCGAATCGACCACATTGACCAAATACCCTTCACAACCTTTGTCTAGCAACTTGATCACCTTTAGTGAAGAAATCCAAGGGATCGAGGTTCCTTCTCGATTTCCCTGAAATTTGAATCTAGGATGTCTAACCAGATTGAACTGGATCGTCCTATTGCTGCAATCTATTACGGCTTTCTGACTCACTAGCCAATCCATATCAATTATCACATCAAAGTCGAACATGGCCAACATTACCAAGTCGATACTTTCTTCTCTACCCTCAATCACTATCTTACAGCTGGGCCATCCAAACGAGACTAATATCCTATCATGCAGTGGGGTCATCACACAAAGCATAGTTTCAAGTAATATAGGCTCAATCCCAACCAGTCTAGCAAACTGCTCTGCTATAAATGAATGGGTCACGCCCGGATCAAATAATGCATGCACAGCATGATCACAGAGAGAGACTGTACCTGTGACCATGCTCGACGCTTTTCTGCCTCTCTTCGCACCATTGCATAAACTCTTCCTTGCGCTGGCGATCAGCCCTGATTAGCCGGTAGGAGATGTTTGACTTGATTCCCAACTTGGGGTTGTTGCAGCTGCATCAGAGGTCCTGAGGGGCGCTGTTAGGGGCAGTTTCTAATATGGTGCTCCAGACTCCCGCGTTTGAAACAAGCTCCCGGCCTATTCTGCTGGTGGTTCGGCTTCCTTATATCCTTTTTGGCCGGTGGGACATATCACCTATTTCTCGCCATCGGCCTCTTCCCAAGACGGCGGTTGTCTCTATTCTGGGCAAACTGCGACCCAGAAACGGTTGCCTTTTCCTGCTGATCTCGCTCAATGGCCTAAGCTCGCTCATACATTTCCCCATAATCCTTAATGTTGAGCGATATCATCTGGCTTCGAAGATCCGGCTTCAGTCCGTCTTGGAATCTCCGAATCTTATCTCGTGAGTTCTCCACCATGCTAGGTGAAATCTTGGACAATCTAGCGAACTCCGCTTCATACTGATCCACAGTCATCTGGCCTTGGCGAAGTCACATAAACTCCACTAGTTTCCTCTCTGAGCAACCTCTGAAAAGTATTTCCCATAGAAATTTCCAGTAAACGCGACCCAAGTCTGGGTTGTGCCCTCTGGGAATACCCTTTCCCTGGTGGTCTTCCATTAATCGTTTGTGTTGTCTTGTAACTGGTACATTGCCAGGGTCACCTTCTCTATCTCAGTGCACCCCAACACATTGAATGCTTTCTCTAACTCCCCTACCCATCGCGGTGCAGCCTAGGGGTCACCCCTACCATTGAACTTAGGTTGCTTCAGCTTTAAGAATTGCTCCACCAACAAATGCATCTGTCTATTCATTGCCATTTGGCCCTATCCTTGGTTGGCATTGTTCCCAATTACAGCAATAGTCGCTGCGGCTTCGACAACTTGGGCAATGTTGGCGGCACTCTCCTGAGCTTGCCTGCCCATCAAATTTCCAATCTCTTGCAGAGTCTTAATCACATCCTCCATTCTGGGGTCTCTGGCCTCTTGGCCTACAACACTTGGCTGACTTTAGGGTTCCTTTTCCCTTCTTCTCATACTTGTTGTCTTTCCTACTCATCTACTTGCTATAATTCTACTCAGGAATTAGAGACCTAACCAATCTAAACTGGTCTAAGGTCCTACGCGGGTGAACAACACCACAATCAAGCACTCAGCATGCGGCTTAACACAAACAGCACTGAACTTCACCCAAGGAGATATGTGTACTTACCTTGGGTCTTGCCGCACTTGCACTATTACGAGTCAAATCAAGAGCCAGTCAATCAAAATATAGATAGTCAGGAGGTACACTTAGCACACGAGATTATCCTATTGACTACCCATGGTCATCGCTCCTTATCACTCCAGGCTTCGACCGAATTGGACCGAGCTAACATGCACCTCCTGACAGGCAAACAAGACACCAACAACCAGTACAACAATCAAAACAATAATAATTGACCTAGGCCCTCGAGCCCAGATCGTTCACGTCACTGACCTTGCAAGTTATGCAATTCAAAATAATTTCCAGGGCACATACGCGAACACACTTAGTCACACGTACGCCATACGCATTCTCATACTCATTAGTGCCTATCTCGCATGCGAGTCGTACATACTCGCACTCATGTACACACGTGCCATCAATATGCCATGCTCATGATCTGGCTCAATACTACACACTGGCACACTACTTAATTCTTAATTAGAACTTGACCAACATAAAACGCATCAGGTCTATAATCATTACCAACACTTCCTTGCCCACGTAAAACGCATCATGCACAACACCGATCTCCTTACGAACCAAAACCCTCATAAACGCATCAAGCTGGCCGTCTTCCAGACATATCGAGCATCATCCCACGTAAGACGCATCAGGACGGTTCAATACCCCGCGTAACATGCATCAGGATTTACAGTGATCACACACTCACACAACCAGTTTTATCTGAACCCCGCGTAAAATGCATCAGGACATTTTAGGTGATCACATGCTCATTTCAGGCATGCATACATGTACAATTTCATCTCATGCTCATCCTCGGCATACGAAATGCGTGACCATGTAATTCCCGTATTCAGACAATAATGTAATGTACAATGAGCATCAAATTCATAAAGGCACATTATCGATTTATGCCAATATCAACGTGCATCTCAATATGCCCAAATCACATCATGATGTGCTCAAATCATAACCAACTTTCCCAATCAATTCGCATCAACATGCTCACTTGGTCAATGTAATATCATGTGGCACAACGCACAATTGGCACTCACAATTCACAAACTTGGGCAATAGAATTCACGCCAATTCAATGGCCAATCACACACCGCATTACTCGGTCACAAGAACACGCAGCATGGCATACAAATATTAACCATCATAGAGCATAAATCAGCCACTACAACCACCAATATAGACATGCTCGGGTTTTCACAACTAAGCCCTAAACTAGCCAAACTTGGTCCCAATCAAACCTGATAGGAATAGCCACTAACTAGCATGTTCTCGGCTTCTAATCCGTCTCCAAATCAGCATAATAGTCCACCTAAACCATCACAATACCAGCTGCTATGGTCAGTCCACTAATTACCCCTAAAATACCCTAATTTAACCGCTAAAACACCCTAAACCCGTCTAGAAATGCATAATTGTCCTAATTAGGGTTTAAAGGTTTATACTCACCTAATCCCACGCTCCAAAAGTAGCTGAACAAGCGGGACTAACGGGCAGCCGAGCGGGCTCACGGCAGCACTCCGGCGGCGACGAACGATGTACGGCGACGGCGGTCTAAGGCGGCCCTTGGCTGGACCGTATGGTGGTAAGGAGGAGGAGATGCTAGTCGGTGGGTGGTGGTGGCGATTGGAGCTCGGCGGCGGTGGCTAGGCGGCGGATGGCGGCTGTCCGCGGCAGTGGCGTGGCTAAGGGGTTGGCCAGCGGTGTTCTCATGCCGAACGAGGGAGAGAGAGAGGACGGTGAGAGAGTAAGGGTGTTCGATGAGGGTGGCGGTGCACGACGAGGCGGCGCAGCGTGGATGGCGGACGGCGGCCTTGGCAAGCGGCAGCGGTGCTCTGGTAGTGTATGGCCAAGAGGAAGAACGGTGAGGGAGAGGAGAGGGAGAGGTCGGCTGGTGGCGACGGTGCTTGGCAAGGCACTATGGGGGCGCGGCACGGAGGCGGCATGCTCCGGCGGGCAGTGGCGAGCGGCGGCCGAGAGAGAGAGAACCGGCGGGAGAGGGAGAGAGAGACTTGGGAGGGGTTGGCTTGCTTGGGGAGAAAGAAATGAGGAGAAAGAGTGTGAAAGCAATAATATATAATAAGGGTTAGTGGGATCCAATTGTCAAGATCTCCATGGTTTGACCAATTTGCCCTTAATCCAAGTGCTTAGGTTCATTCTTATCCAATGATTGAGGGGCATTCTTGTCTTTCAATGCCTTGAATTATTGGGCTGAAAATCCTCATTAAAATATCCAAATATCCTCCAAAATAATCCCAAAATTCGGAATACCAAAAATAGGCCTAGGGGCAAAATCGTAATTTTTCGATTTTGGGTCGAAATTCCATTTTTCGACCGTACCGACCTCAAATATAGTTGGCCACTCAAAAACGATGCGGTCCTCTCAAGTTAATCGTGTACATCTGCAAAAATCGACATCTAAGTCCGGTCTCTCACTAACGGGCGACTGTTTAGGAGTTATGCGTATCAACCTAGGGTTACTCAAATCATAACCGTCTCGATTACCGAGGAAACACGAGAATTTATCGCTAGTTCCGAAGGTCGCGATCGTTCGGTTTAAGTTCAGGATTTGTTTGCCACGCGTACTGTCTGTAGTTCGGAACCATCCGCGATCCGATCGTACGTCGTGGGCCAAATCAAATCTGTCACCTTCCTCGGATCGGCCCACATTGGCCCAAAATATTTCCTCGTCGTTTCTCGGAATCGGTGCCCGATTTACGATCAGGTCCCTGGTTCACGTACCTTTTTCCTAGTTAGCCATTCCCCATCGATTAGTATCCCGAGAGTGATCAGTTCCGGGCAAGACTTACTAAAATAAAATGAGAAATAATATCTATTTCATTGGTATACCAATAGATAAATATTGAGCGTTAACCACAATAGGCCACTCTTCATTTGCGATTGGTCAGTCTGATATTAAAATTTTAAAAATACATACAGTCTACACAAAGAACAAAAAGGGGAGGAAATGGCCTAATTGGAGTTGGACCACTTGTCAACCTTTAGGTGGCAAGTTCAAAGGGAAAAGTGCCAAAAAAAATCCTAAACCTTTTGCATTTGAACCAATTTAGTCCTAAATCTTTTTTTGGTTCCAATTCATTCCTAAACCTTTTGCATTAGTGCCAATTTAGTCCTAAAAATCTTTTTTTGGTGCCAATTTAATCCTAAACATTTTATGTTGATGTCAATTCAATCCTAAATCTTTATCTTTATGCCAATTCAATCCTTCCGCCCAATTTTGGCCGGATTTTACTGACGTGGATGCTGGCTGGCCGGTGGCCGATCACCAATGCTGACATGGACAACTTTAAATAATATTTTTAATATTTGTTAAATTTTTTTTATTCTTTGTTTTTTTCCTCCCCGCCCCCCTAATTCTTTAGCTGGTTGCCGAACCGGCAATCAATCAGCGGCCGGCAAGGGCGTGACCTCATTGGTCATTGGCGAGAGGCTGGACCTCGCCAGATCTGGCAAGAGGCTGGACCTCACTGGATCTGGCGAGGTCATGCCTCGCCCAACCGCTGGTGAGGTCAACCTCATCGACCCCTGGCAAGGCTCACCCTCGCCAGAGACAGCAAAGGCGAGCCTCGCCATGGTTAGGCAAGGCATGACCTCGCCAGATCCAATGAGGTCATGCCTTGCCCAGCCATGGCGAGGCTCGCCTTCGTTGTTGCTAGTAAGTACGAGCCTTGCCAAATTTTGTCAGGTCCAGCCTCGTCCAGCCATGGTGAGGTTCGCCTTCACCGTCGCTGCCGAGGGCGAGCCTCGCTAGTGGCCAGTAAGGACTTTATTAGTGATCTGCCCTAGGAATCAATCAAGGTTGATACTCTAATATTAGTTGTGGATTAGGTTATCTCGGAAAATTGACCTTCACTATATTTAGGTAGCATAATGTCTTGCTAGAGACCGCTTATGACTTATGGGCCAAAAAGAGTTTTAAGCGTACCGCTAATATTTAGTGAACCTACAAGGTCGCATACAATAGCGAACTGAATTAATATTTTCTATATGCCGGGATCTACTTACAATAAGAAGTAGATTTTAATTTATTCTCTATTCAACTTATCTACATGGTCGTGCACGTTATGAGATAACGATCAAATGTACGATTGAAGGTGGATGGTTTGGCGGGCCCATATAGCCTGGCCCCACTTCTTTTAATTCGCATAGATAATGAGGATAGATATGTATATATATATAGCGTGTGGGTGACAAAAAAAACCCTAAGTAAAAACGCCTCCAAGAGAATACGAAGAGAATCGTTCTCTATTCAGATATCTTTGAGAGAGTCTCGAAGATCAAAGGCGATCAGGAAAAAGAAGTCCAAGATCTGTAGCTAGCACTTGGATCATTAGAGACTTCCGTTCGTATGTGTAAATACCGGTAGAGGCGCAACACTTGGAGCACTAATCCAGACACAATCGATTATCAATTTACCTTTGATCTACAAAAGGTACATGTCGAACTTTTGTTTAGATTTCAATATACGCATGGATCCTGTCTAGGGCTTTGATTTATAGATTCCGTTGTGTTTTTAGCACTAGAGGAACCCTACAGACCTCGTCGGCCTCTGGCCTTTGGTTTGTCGCCGGTCTGGCGACGAGCTGGAGGATTTAGGGGGAGGGAAAAAAAGAAAAAATAAATAAAATAAATAAAAATTCAAAAAATATTAAAATATTATTAAAAGTTGTCCACGTTAGCACTAGTTATCAATCAGCCAGCATCCACGTCAGCAAAATCCGGCCAAAATTGGCCGAAAGGAATGAATAAAGACAAAAAAGGTTTAGGACTGAATTGGCACAAACAAAGATTTAGAACTAAATTGGTATCAATGCAAAAGGTTTAAGACTGAATTGTAACATCCCGAAATTCGACTCAATCTCCGAAATGAATAGAACGAGTCTTATTCAATATTTCATTTTCGTAAGTCTCATCCGGAGCTGATCATTCTTGGGATACTGACCAAATGGGAATGGCTAATTAAGAATAGGTACATGGATCAGGGATTCAATCACGAATTAAGCCCGATTTCGATGAAAGGTGAGGAAGTATTTTGGGCCAGTGTGGACCGATCTTCGAGAGGACAACGAACTCGGTTTGGCCGAGGCCAACGATGTATGATCGGATGGCAGGTGATTCTGCAAGACCGAGAATACACATGGCCAACCAGTCCCGAACTTAAACCGGACGATCGAGTCTCCGGAACTAGCGATAATTCCTCTCGTTCTCTCGACAATTGAGATCGTTGCGATTCGGACAACCCAAGGTCGATACGCGTAATCCTAAACAGCCGCCCGTTAGTGAGAGAATTGAAAATGTGAAATCTGGCAAATTTGATCGTGGAATTTAATTCGGACTTCGAGGCCGATTTTCGTGGATTACGGGGTGGTTTTTATGAGGACGACGTCGAATTATGTTGGCCACTTATATATATGATTAATACTGTCGAAAAATGGCAATTCGACCCGGTATCGGAAGAAAATGACAGATTTGCCCTTGAGCCTTTTGGTATTCCGAATTTTGGAGGTTTTTAGGGGATTTGTTTATTAGTTTTTGTGGGGATGTGACAAGCCCTAGAGCGATGACACTTGTCATTATCCCTTTTCCCCATGTGTGCCCATCATTGCTTGTACATTTTTCTTTCTCACCTCTTGGACTTCCCCATGCAACCCTTTTCCTTCTCACCTCTCTCTCTTTCACTTTTTCTTTCTCTCCTCTCTCTCTCTCTCTCTCCCTCTCTCCCTCCCATGCCAGCCAAGCCTCACCGTGACCGTGCACCCTTTCGCCGAGCTCGGTCGCGCCACCAGCTCGCCGCTTAGATCGCCATCGCTCACCGCCGTCTCTCTCTCTCCCTCTTCCGTTCTTCTCACCATTCCCGTCGCGTCTCCTCTCTATCTTAGCTACATGCAGGGGTGACCGCCGGACTGCCGAGGAGGAGGCTGACCGTTCGTCTTCCCACTACGGTGCGTCGCCGCTGCCGCTTGCCGTGGCCGCCGCCGCTGTTCCGCTCACCACCACCACCACCAGCAGCTCACTCTTCTCTCTCTCCACCTCTCGTTTCTCTCACTTTTTCCCTCTCTTGGCTGGGTGAGCCACCGGCGCCGGAGCGGCTCGCCGCTGCACGCCACCGCTGGAGCCGCTTGCTGTCTACACTACCGCCCCTCACCCTCTCACCGTTCTTTCTCTCTTTCTTCATTCGGTGCCGAGGACACCGGGAAGCCGCCGCCCTCCGGAGCCGCGCCGTCCACGCCAATCACCGAGCGCCGCCATGAGTGGCTGCTGTCCACCGTCGTTCATCCGCCTCCCTTGCCGTGAGCCGACAGCCACGCCGACCGTGAGCCGCCGCTCGTGGGTGCTGTGGACCGCCGACTGCCACTCGCCGTCGCCCCTTGGGAATTATTGCCGCCGGTTTCATCGTTCACCGGTGATCGGCCACCGTTCCTTATCGTCCCGAGCTTGGATTAGGTGGGTGTGAACCTCTAAACCCTAATTAGGACGATAGTGCATTTTAGCGGGTTTAGGGTAGTATTATTAGTGGTCGAATGGTGACGATTATGGGCATATATGGACTAGTAAGTTGAGGGCGAATGTCGGGAGAATGTTGATGGGGTACCGAGTGGAATTAGAGGTGGATTGGAGGCCGGAATGAAGTGATTTAGCTGCTGTCCACATCGGAACTTATTGACTAATTATCGACAAGTTTGAGAATTAGCTTGATTAGGGTGTTGGGATTGCCGAGGTGATTGGATTGGTTGTTGATTTATTCAACTGTGATGATCTGAAATTGCCATGTTACATGCTTGTGTGGCCGACCATTGTGGGGTGTGATTAATTATTGATTTATACGGAAATCATGATGCCCGAGTAAGTTGTAAGTGCCAATTTTGTGTGTGGTGCCCCACGGTATTAATGGGCCAGTTAAGTATGCGACGTGAATTGTTTGAGCATAAATTCGCGGCGTTGAACTGTATTATATGTTGTGGAACAATATGCTCATTGTACATCGCACCATCATTTGTGTGCGAGATTTGCATGGCCACGCATAATGTCTGCCGAGTATGAGGCTTGTGTCGAAATTGTGCGAGAATGCGTGTTTGCCATAGGTTTGTGATCACCTAATTATACCCTGATGCGTATTATGCGGGGTTCAGATAAAATTTGATGTGTGAATGTGTGATCACCTTTCGCCCTGATGCGTGTTACGCGGGGTGTGCAGTCCTCACGCACTTTGTGGCAGGACGATGCCCGGTTCGTCCGGAAGACGACCAACCTGATGTGTTTTACGTGGGCTCTGGTTCGTAAGGAGATCAGTGTTGCGCTTGATGTGTTTTGACGCGGGCTAAAAACACTAGGCCTAGGGTGTTTTTACGCTGGCCACGGAGTGTTGTGCTAAAGGAAAAGAAATTATGCGTCCCTACCCGGGGTTGCAGTAAAGAATAATTGAGCATTTACATGCATTTAAATGCCTGGGCCAGTATGCGAGTATGCACGATCCGGTGATTCGCATGCAAGACTGACACTCAAAATTATGAGCATGCGTGTGACGTACGTGTGACTGGGAGTGCCGCGTATGTGATGTGATATTATTGGTTTATCTAACCTACAGGGTCATTGAGAATGCCGATTTGGATCTAAAGGCCTAAGTCATTTTTGTGTGTGCTTTTGTTTGCCCATCAAGAGATGCATGTTAGCCTAATTTAGGTTTAGGGGTTTTTCACTCACTAAGAAGTATCTCACAGTTTTTATAACCCAACCTTTTAGACCCCCGTCCGTGACGATGCCGGATGCCCCAGTGCGGTTTGGGATCCTTGTCGAGTTCGAGCATACTATGACCGCACATCCCATAGGGAATGGGGAGGTGTATCTTAGGCATTATTCTCTAATAGGAGTAGATATGGGCACGACATATCCTGAGACCCATGAGTATATAGCGTGGTGCTTCTGAGACCGTTTTGGAGACGAGTATGGACCTCTCCATACTATGGATGTCCCGTTTACCGTAGTGGGTGAGTTGGATCCGCAGTGTCCGAATGGAGACATCATGGATGCTAACATGGGTTCGGAGTAGAGCATGGGTTCTTATGGTGTGTACGAGGCTACCGAGGATGAGGCGCTAGGAGGAGTAGACTACGAACCAATAGTGTAGGACTCGATTTTGGAGCCGATGGATGTTGACGAAGCCGAGTCAATGGATACCGAAGAGTCCGAGGAGGAGAATTCTAGCGAGGACTTAGAGTTACCGGAGAGCTCATCAGAGTCTGACGATTCCGATCCAGACTAGGCGCCCTAGGCTAGACTTAGTCATGTTATGAGGGTAGACACTTTTTGGAATTATAGCACTCCTTTCTTTTTGCAACTTTTCCTCCTAGCCACTTGTCCCTTTTGACCAATGGTAGCAGTTGACAAGGCCCTTTTATTGCACCTTTCCTTTTTTTTATTACTGTTTAAATGGAGATTGTAAGAATGTTTCTAATGGGTTTATGGATTTGTAAGTTGTCTAAAGTTTTCTTGGTGTTGCTTCCCTGGTTCTCATATTTGTTTTTGTACGGGTGTTTTAATTATTGCTTTCGCATGTGCCTTATGCTCTGTTATGGGAGACGGGTCGGCAACGCGTCCTGAGACGTCGCACCATATATCAACAATCTTCTCGCGGGATGTTGCGTGCCGTGGAGTTCGGGGCGTGACATCCCCCGTGTTGAATTGTAACAATACAAAAAGGTTTAGGAGTAAATTGGTACAAATGCAAAAGATTTAAGACTTTTTTGGCACTTTTCCCTAAGTTCAAATAATATTTGGGCCTTTGACTCAACTTTTTTCTAATAGAATTTGTTGGAGGAGCCAATTTTGGAGCCTCAAACGATCTTTCTTTTTTTATTTTATTTTAATATTTTTCTTCTCAAAATTCTTCCTTTTTCCTTTATTCTAAACAAACATAAGTTTAGGGTGTGTTTGTTTCGTGGAAAACTTAATGATAAAAGAAAATGATTTTTCGGAAAGCATTTTCCAGGAAATCGGTTAGTTTTCCTTTGTTTGGTAATATGTAATCAAAATCGTTTTCTAACGTTTGGATTTTATTGGAAAATGATTTCAATCTCATGACTTTATCTAAAAAAAAATGAAATTTTAATTATTTTTAATTTCATTTTTATTTTTATTTTCTTTTTAAAAATATTAATTTTTATTTATTTTTTCTTTTTTTCTTTTCTTTTTCTTTTTATTCTCCTTGCTTTTCTTTTTTCTTTTCTTTCCTTTTCTTTCTCCTCCTTCATTCGCCATGACCGGCCGGCAACACCCCGACGATGACCCTAGGCAAACTCGAGCGAACCTACCTCGAGCGAGCTGCAAGCCTAAGCTTGGTAGAATCGGCTACACTTCGGTGAGCCACGAGCTCATTGGCCTCGGGTGAGGTTGAGGCGAGGTGGAGGCGGTGAGGTCAGGCCTCGCGCAACGTCGACGAGCTCGAGCTCATTGGATCCCGGCGAGGCTCGACCTCGCTCTAGGCCGACGAGACTTAAGCTTGTCGTGCTGAGGTTGGCGAGACTTTTGATCACCGAGATCTGGCAAGCTTGGCCTCGCCTAAGGCTGGCGGTCACCGACCCACGCTTGTGGCCAATCATCAATCGCCGCCAAGACCGGCGACCGATGGAGGAAGGAAGAAGGAAAAAGAAAAAAAGAAAAAAAAGAGAAAGAAAAATAAAATATTAACAAATTTAAGATAATTAATTTCGAAAATTATTTTTATCTTCTTAAAGTAGGGAATTCACTTTCCTAATTTTATATATGAATGGTTTCCTTGATCAAAACGTGTTTTCGGTTGACCAAATCATTTTGGGAAAATAACGCAAATAGTTTCCTTTGAGACTTCTCGACTGGGGATTCTGATATGTCATATCCTGACATTTTCATTGGGCATCGGCCTTGTTTTTACCAGGCACACTGCTTTTTCTTGCCCTTTCCTTTTTTTTTTGACATGTCGCCTTCATTGTAAACATCGGCCAACTGTATCACGCTGAATGACCTGTCATTGGAACTTTCAAGAATCTTCATCTCTTATCGGCATTCTGGATATGCTGCTTGAACAATGACAACTTTTGCCTTGCCCCAGTATGGGGAATGATCACCAACTGGGTTTAAATGAAACAAATTTGCAGGCTCAATTGGGCTTAGCAAAGGATAGAATGTGTGTAGGATAGAGAAAGAAATGTTCTTCGTCATCCTAAGGCACTTGAACTTTCGTATGAATTCATCTGAAAAAGCAACACTCGAAGATTGATGCAAGTGAGAACAAGAAAATTTCTACACATTTTTCATCTTATGATGCTGATTTACCTCCAGTTTGCCCCGATGTGGGGTGGTTCTTGACAGGGGTAGTTTGAAAGAATTCCTCCATGCATTTAGGCTCAAAGTGGCAAAACAAGGGATAACCTGTATTGTTTGGGATAGAGAAATGAAATGCCTCTTATCATTTCGATCGCCGTAGCTTTTGCGAGAGAACTCTTTACCTTGCAGACATGAAATTTTTCCACTCAACTCACTGGGGATTTATGCATGGGACAGTGTGTAGGATAGGGCTTGCCTTTCATCGTCCCGATGTGCCTCATTCGACACGTTCAAGTCATTCCACATGAGTTATTAGATAGACTTCCCCCTTTGAAGCCGACAATACTGATTGATAAAATAACCATGCAGAAATTAAAGCCAATGCACACATTTCAGCTTGAAATTGATTGAAATCATTTATTCATCATCGGAATGTTTGCAATTCAGAACATAAAACCAAACACTGGAAAACTTTTGCTGCAAAATGTCAGGTTTTATCAAGGATAATACATCTTTACAGCATCAGAATTAACAGGATTGAAGAACTCACGGCCATCCATTTCTGCGAGAATCAGGGCACCTCCGGAAAGTACCTTCTTAACTACATATGGACCTATGTAGTTTGGAGCAAATTTACCTCCAGGAACTGGGAAGATTGGCAGCACCTTCCTTAGGACTAGATCATTTACCTCGAAGTGTCTTGGACGCACCTTTTAGTTGAAGGATCTAGCTATCCTCTGCTGATAGGTTTGACCGTGGCAAATGGCTCTCAGCCATTTTTCATCAATCGGGTTTAGCTGCTCGTGTCTCTATCGCACCCATTCCGCTTCAGATAACTTCACCTGGGATAAGACTCGCAAGGAAGGGATTTCTAATTCGACAGGCAGGACTGTTTCCATGCCATACACCAAGGAAAAAGTGGTTGCACCGACAGAGGTTCGGATGGAAGTCCGGTATGCCATTAGTGCGAACGGCAATCTTTCGTGCCAATCACGATAGTTTTCGGTAGTTTTGGCCAGGATCTTCTTGATGTTCTTGTTAGCGGCTTCGACTGCTCTATTCATCTGTGGGTGATAGAGAGATGAATTCATATGCTTGATCTTGAACTCATTGAACAACTGGTCCATGAACTTGTTGTTCAAATTCGTCCTGTTATCGGTGATAATAGCTTCGGGGACACCATAACGAGCGATTATGTCCTGCCTGATGAACCTTACAACATTCTTCGCAGTAACATTTGCATAAGACACGGCTTCAATCCACTTGGAGAAATAGTTAATCGCCACCAAGATGAATCGGTGTCCATTCGACGCCTTGGGATTGATTGGGCCAATCACATCGATCCCCTACATTGAAAAAGGGCTTGGCTCAGATAACTGATGTAACTCCGTGGGGGGAACATTTATCTTATCCCCGTGAACTTGACAGCGATGACATCTTCGAACAAGCTGGATACAGTCACTTTCCAGACTGAGCCAAGAATAACCCAGCCTCATGATCTTCTTGGCTAACATGTGGCCATTCATGTGTAGACCACACATCCCCTCGTGCACTTCCTGCATGATTCTAGTAGCTTCAGCTGCGTCCACACACCTCAACAGAATTGAATCATAAGATCTCTTGTACAGCTTTTCACCACTGACGAAGAATTTTGAAGCCATTTTCATTATATACTTCCTGTCAGCTGGAGTGCTTTCTTCAGGAAATTCTTGTCTCTGGATGTAGTTCATGACATCGTAATACCATGGCTTTTCATCAGGTTCTCCGGTCACAACCATACAGTAAGCCGGTTTCGTTAAGACTTCGATCTTCAAGGGTTCTACCTCTACTCCTCCGGTCACTTGCAGCATGGAAGACAACGTAGCTAGCACATCAGGGAACTGATTGTGGGATCTTGACAAATATTCGAAGGAAATGTCTTCGAATTCCTTTATGATTTCTTCGAGATATTCATGATATAGCACTAGCTTGGTGTCTCTCGTCTTCCATTCCCCTACAGTTTGGAGAATAATCATAGCGGAATCACCAAATACTTTCAACTTGGATATCCCCATTTCTACTGCGGCTTGAAGTCCGAGAATGTAAGCTTCGTACTCGGCTATGTTGTTGGTACACGGGAACACCAACTTTGCCGCTACTGGATAATGTTGCCCATCTGGGGATATTAAGACTGCCCCGGTACCGGAACCAGCCAAGTTCACGGCTCCATCAAAGAACAAGGTCCATGTGTCTTCCTTTATTACCAGAATGCGATCTTCTAAAGAATATCTATCATCATCCGAGACTCCAGGATTCTCGGCTAATACATCGGCAATTACTCGGCCTTTGACTGACTTCTATGGCATCATCTGGACATCAAATTCTGAAATTAGAATCTGTCATTTGGCCAGCTTCCCTACCAAGGCCGGTTGATCAAGTAAATACTTGATGGGATCATTCTCAGTCACGAGTAAAGTCTGGTGATGCAGTGTATACTGTCTCAGCCTATGGAGCACCTATACTAGTGCAGCACAAGTCTTCTTGGCTTCAGGGTAATTCAACTCCGAGACGGTAAACTTCTTGCTCAAGTAATAAATGACTCGCTCTTTTCCATCTTCAGGACTTTTCTGGGCTAGCATCGCTTCTAGAGACTCGCTATGAATAGTGAGGTAAAGAATCAAAGGCTGGCCTGGCATTGGGGGGACTAGCACTGGTGGTTTCATTAGATACTGCTTCAGTTCATTAAACGTTTCTTGGCAATTATCGTCCCACTCCACTTGAGCATTCTTCTTTAGAAGTTTGAAGAACGGTTTAGCTGTTTCGGAGATCTGGGAAATGAAACGGGCTATGTAGTTCAATCTGCCTAGGAGGCTCCGTACTTCTTTCACCGTTGACAGGGGTTTCAGCTCACATATGGCTTTCACTTTGGAAGGATCGATTTCAATGCCCTTCCTGCTTACTACGAACCCAAGTAATTTGCCCGACGTTGCCCCGAATATGCACTTGGCTGGGTTGAGACGGAGCTTAAACTCACGGAGTCGGTCGAACAATTTCTTCAGAGTGTCAATATGACTTTCTCCAGGTCGAGACTTGGCGATCATGTCATTGACATAGACCTCGATCTCTTTATGCATCATGTCATGGAAAAGAGTTACCATCGCCCGTTGGTATGTTGCCCCAGCATTTTTAAGGCCGAAGGGCATGACCTTATAGTGAAATGTCCCCCGCAGGGTGATGAACGCGATTTTCTCTTTATCGACGTCCTTCATTCTTATCTGATTGTAACCTGAGAAACCATCCATGAACGAAAACAATTCGAATCCAGCAGTACTATCTACTAGAACGTCTATGTGCGGTAACGGGAAATCATCTTTAGGGCTAGCCTTATTCAGGTCGCGATAATCAATGCAAACCCGAACTCGGCCATCCTTCTTCATGACTGACACAATGTTAGCCACCCAAGTAGGGTATTGGGTGACCTCGATGAATCCCACTTTCAATAGCTTTATGACCTCCTCTTCTATCTTCTTCGAAAGCTCAGGTTTGGCTCTTCGTAGCCTCTGTTTCTTGGGCGGCATGCTGGGATTAGTAGGCAAACCATGCTCCACGACAGAAGGGACTAAACCCGGCATATCGGCGTACGACCAGGCAAAGATATCCTGGTAATCCTTCAGCAATTGGACCAGGCGTTTGGCTTCACCTTCGGGAAGGGTTTCCCCTATCTTGACCTCTTTGGTTTCTCCAGAATCACTGAGATTGACGGTGATTGTTTGATCTACCGTCAGGACTTTAGGCTTTTCATACAGCTCTAGATCGCGCTGAATATCAGAGGAATCATCGAGTTCGCCAGCATCATTAGGATCAGGCTCGGCGGCGCATAATTCATCGATTTGGACCGTTCCCATACCCTCACGTGTCACAAGATTGCCCCTGAAACATAAAGTAGAGGATTCAGAAGGACAAACGGGGGTGAACATCGCATTTTTTGTAAACTTTTTATTTCTCTTAACTCTTTTTTTCTGTTTTTCTGAAATTCATTTCGAAAAAGTTTTAGCACGAGAAAGCATGAAGAAGTCCAGGCCTCAGAATTCTCCTTGGACTATATTTTCTTTTATCGGTTGGATATCATCACCGGGCTGGTTTGATGTACTTCAACATGCCCTCAAAAAACTGAAAATAACTTGTAATTTCATTGATCATTTCGAAATGAATTACATTTATTGAAATGGAAATTGCAACATTCAAATGAAAAGTAAAAACAGCACCCGCGACGGGGCAAATCCTAAAGAGCAATAAAAGTTCCTACGCAGGGGAGTGTGCGAAAAAGTAAAGATTTTACTCTTGTGGGCCTGTGCCCATTCCCTCTAACGGTCCTTCTTCGATATCTCCGATGAAGACATCGTCGAACAGGGTAGTGATTCCCTCTATTGCACCATCGAGGTCTTCTGGCTTAGAGGCGTTGGATCATCCATACCCCCCCATCCGTCAGGGACAATATCACGGGGATCAGCATAGAAGCTCGGGGGCGCTGAGTACTTCACATAATAGTCAAACTTGCCGCTCGGCTGCCCCAGAGTATCAATCACTTCTTTCTCCTCGTGCATCATTCTTGCAGGACCTGAGAATGTGGTGCGAATGTGTGGGAGCGGCCTACCACGCCCAAGCTCTCCATTGTTCGACTCTTCATTGGATTGCCATCTATTCTGCTCGGTTCCTCGACCTTGACCTCGACCGTATCCACGTCTCTCATTGTTCGGCGCAGTTGGCCCTTGATACCCCAATCCAGAAGTACGGGGTCTTTGAGAGACTTCCACCGGTTGACGGATACCCTGACTATCCCTGCCAAGGCCTTCGCCTAGAATGAAGCCCTGCAATACCATCATTCTTCCAACCATTACTGCAGCATTTGACACCTCAGGAACCGACAGTGACGATCCTCTAGCCGCATGTATGGTTGATACGAGCTCAAATGATTGATAGCTCGATTCTATCGTGCAATCTGGTTCGACATAGGGGATAGCCGTGGCATGATAGATCGGGTGTTCTTTTTCACCATGTACCGTGATTAACTTTCTTTCCACAACGAACTTCACCTTTTGATGTAAACTGGAAGGTACTGCTCCAGCAGTATAAATCCATGGATGACCAAGCAGAAAGTTGAATATAGTGGAAATGTCCATAACCTGGAATAGGATGTTGAACACAGTCGGCCCAATCTGTATGTCAAGGTGAATTTCTCCCATTACTTCCTTCTTTGTCCCATCGAAAGCTCGCACGGAGGTCTTTGCAGCATTTATCCTTGAAGGGTCTATCTTAAGGCGGTGTAACATCGCCAGAGGACATATATTCAAGGCTGAACCGTTGTCAATGAGTACCCGAGCTACATGCGAGGCCTTGTATTTGACAGAAATGTACAGGGCCTTGGTATGTCCTCTACCTTCTAGAGGGAACTCCTCATCCGAAAAGGCTATGAGGTCTTTTGAGGAGTATGGAACCCACGAACTCTTCCAGTCTCTCGTGATCGATCATCTCAGGCACATGGACTTCACTTAAGACTTTCATCAGGGCCTTTTGATGTTTGACCGATGTCTGAAGAAGTTCAAGCAGAGAGATTTGCGCAGGCATCTTGCGTAGCTGGTCGACTATGCTGTATTCACTGGCTTTGATGACTGCCAGAAACTCCTTAGCCTCTTCATCAGTGACCGGTTTTGCGGATTGAGCACTGGCTTGGCCATAAGCACGTCCGGACCTAGTGACCAAGTCAACATCGAGATCGTAGGACCAAGGGACTGCCTTATCGTCGGTATACTCGTATGGTTAAGGTATCTCGATCACTATGCCTTCATCGGCTGTGGGCGTGCTTATCATAATCTCTTCATCGTCTGTAGCATCCTTGAGTGGAGGCATGTCTTCCAGCAAAGAGTCGAGTTTGTCTTTCCCGGCGCTCAGGGTAGCAAACTCCTCATCCCAGTTAATGACGATCTCGCAGATAGTGGAAACGATGCCCGTGTGGTCAGCATAAACAATCATCCCAGCTTCTACTATCTTCGAGATTCTTTCTTTCATGATGGCTAGGGAAATGACTTCACCACTCGGGTAATAACCGGCTTTCACCAGCTCGCCATAGACATCGATGGTGTACACCCTGACATTCTTGATTCGACCAGCATCGAAACTAAATATTGCATTCACGTTGCCCATGTGATCAGGGAGCGGGTTACTCTGAACATTTGGCTTGGCGGGTTGGAATGAGAATGCCTTCATGTCAAGGAGGTTTTGGATTCGATGCTTGAGGATAGAGCAATCGTCGGTTGAGTGTCCAACCTCGCCGGTGTGATAATCGCATTTCTTCGATGGGTCGAAGCTATAAAACTGCTCAGGATTGGGCCACTTTGGCTCGGTAGTAAGCAAGCCTTTCTTCCGAAGCACTACCAATACTTGAGACAACGATTCGAGGAGGGGGGTGAATTGCCTCCTGTTGTTCCTCCTCTGAAAAGGTTGACGACCCGTGTTTTGTTACTGAGCTTCTGCTACTTGAATTGCCGGGGCTGGGTTAGTGTTCTGCCGGCTCGATTGGTTATACGTCACATTCACTTCAGCTGCCGGTTCTTTCTCCTTTCTTGCACTAAATCTTTTGGTCGACGAGGACGGCTCCACAAATCACCCATCCTTCAACCCTATCTCGATCTGTTCGCCTATGGGGATGAGTTGGTTGAAGTTATCAGCCGGAATGGCCACCATTTGATTACGGTATTCGAATGGGAGAGTGTTCACGAACATCCTCTTCAGCTCACTGTCTATGGGTTCCGGGACGACCTGAGCAGCTATATTCCTCCATTTAATGGCATAGTCTTTGAAAGACTCGGTATTCTTTATTTGAGCCGCTCGAGATCATCACAGGTAGGAGTGATGTCTGTTATGAACCGGTATTGCTTCAGGAACGCCTCACTAGCTTCCCTCTAGGTTTTAAGGCTATTGATCTTTTTCATGAGATACCAGTGCAGAGCAGGGCCGGTCAAGCTCGCTTGGAATGCATGGATCATCAAAAGCTCGTTGTCAACGTACGAGGTCATATGTACGTGGTACAACTGCAGATGGGCTTTTGGGCACGTAGTACCATTGTACTTATCAAAGTCCGGCATCTTGAACTTCTTTGGGATCTTGATCTGTGAATATAGGGACAGATCGATCGAGGGTGAATCCTGTGAACTCTAGCTGTTTCACCCTCTCTTCCAGCTTATTGATTCGTTCATCAGGCTTGGGTTTGTTGACGACAATCTGTACAGGGTCATCTTCTAACTTAGGCATATCATCATCTTCCTCGACGTCAACATTCTTTCCACCTGTATGCTTCGGGAATAATGCTTCAGAGGGTACTGGAACAGGGATTGACCGAAGAGCCTTGATCTCAGCGGTCATTTGTTGCATTGCTACGGCAAGTTGCTTGATCTGGTGTTCCATACTGATAACACGCTCCTGCAACTTGGTTTGATCGGCCATTCTAGCTCTTGACTGTGTGCGAATAGGTGATCGTGATCGGTCCATAGTTACCTAATTTGAAAATAAAACAGGCATACATAAGTGAGAAGCAAAATCACACGCCGATCCATGACATTGGTCTAACCACTTTGAATTGAAAAGACCTTTTATTGAAATGATGAAAAAGTTTTACATCGACTAATGATTTGAAGTCACTTTAAACAGACTGTAAAAGCAAATGACTCGACCCCTAAACAAATTGAAAGACTGAAACTAGAACGAGAAAACAACTTCAAGCTCTTTTTTTTTATTTAGCTTAATCCATAGACATATGGGAGGCGACATCCTTCTTCAATTGCTCATAAGCCCGAGCTATCTTGGCTGCCTTTTCTTGAGCTTCTTCGACCTTCCTTTTGCGGCGGTTGTTCTCTGAACGATTTGCGGTCTTGAGAGGCACCTTGGGTATCGTCGGGAGTAACTCCTGCGGGATCTTGTGTCGTCGGATGTACTTGGTCGTCGCGAAGTAAGACTTTTGTTCCCCCTTTAGTTCTCCTTCGGATCGGGCTATCTTTAAAACGCGGCATTTCTTCCACATCTTTCTGGAGTTGAGCGAGGGTCCCTTCGTGGTTTTTGCTCTCGTCGGAGAAATCGACACGGAGGAGCTCGGGTTGTAACGCTGGAGGGAGCCCCTGGAGAATCTAGCACTGTCGAGACACTCTGGCGGGGTAGTACTCGATTGCACCAGTGAAGCCCAAAAGTGGCACCGGTCCAATACCGTTACACGTAAGCCGAGCTTCCTCAACATTGAACCAACTAGCATGCCATTGGAAACCTTGGGGTCTAGCGTTTTTCATAAAAATGATCCACTCGGAGTAATGGTAATCCGGTGCGTTTTCTTGTTTTTCTTTATAGCTTAAAATGGGGTGACTGGAATTACTGAGTTCGGATATTTTGAGTAAATCGCCACATCCTTTACTGTGAGTCAAAAACCAGATTTGCAATAATTCAAGGGGGTGCATGAATTGTTTTGTCAACGTTTTCCTTGAATTTAGTGAGAGAAATGAAAGTCTCAGCTAAAATGGTGTTGACAAAATTCTTTTCAAGACAGACTTGTTGGACAAACCATGCAACTGACGGATTACATGCATTCTTACAGTAAGGAAGAATTATGAACCCGAAGAATGCTAGTAAAAAGATTCTGCCCTTTTGAAAATGTGTGGCTTTTTCGAAACATTGACTCAGGAATGAAAAAGGACATGACCCACGGTTTGCCTTCAAAACTTTTTCTAAGTCATGTTTTCCGACATTCAGAAATTCAGCCAACATTAAGGTGGAATCGATTCCCAAAGATGGTGAGACTAACTCTGACTCCAAAGATTTTCCAATGAGCACACTATATTCTTCCAAAGTCGGGGTGAGCTCATGCTTACCGAATATAAAGGTGGATGTCTCGGGACACCAGAAGTGGGCTAATGCGCGAACGAGGCTGGTACGGACTTTGACCTCCAATAGGGGGAGTAGCCTTCCGATGTGGCCCTCGACTCGCTTGCGGTTGGTCGGACTGAGTCGATTCCACCAGGCACGGAGCTCGTCCTTAGGAACATCAAGAATCCGGATGTCTGCCCCTCCCATAGTGTATAGACCAAGACTCACGACCAACCTAATGTCATGGACCGACCAAGGAAAAGAACGAGACATAAATAAATTGCGAGATAGAGTTGCAGAAAACTTACTTCACTGGGTGGAAAATGGCAATCACATAGACATGCGCATGAAATGTGAGATTCGATTTCTACCTAGACTCTAGTTTGCAAAATGGAGATGCGAGGATTACCGAGCTAAACCAGTCATAGTGGTGGTTAGGCTAGGATTCCCCTGACTCCGGCTTAGTCAAAGAGCCGACCCGGGTTGAGTGAGATACAACCGAGGCGGGTATTCGATGACACCATGAAAGAAATTTTCGGGACCGAGAAGGGTGACCCGTACCACATGGTTTTGGTCGGGGTATCCACTATCTCAGTACCATCCTAAACCTATGCCACCCAGGTCCGGCAGCGGGTAGTGTGTGCGGTGTAGTGAAAATGTAAGGCATGCACAACAGGTTATATCAAACAGCGCTTCGTGCATAAATTAAACCATACATCCGACCATCTCCCTGCAAAACAAGGATTAACAATCACGCCTCCCCTTATACCTCCCATACTACAAGAACATTTAACACCTTAAAATGTTAGGGACGTACCTGGGATCCTCGCTACCAAACAAAAATTATTTTTGAAATGAAAAATTGGCCTAAGTCCATTAAGAGTTTTACTCAAGTCCCTAGTGGAGTCGCCAAGCTGTCGCGACCCTAAAAAAATTTTCATATTTCTCGGGTTAATGGATTATTAAGACTAATCTTAACTCGGGCCCTCCTAAGCCCTACCAATTCGCAACTTAGGGTTTAAGTTCTTAACATACAAATGTTTTCATCCTTGGAGTCGCCACTAATCTATTGATGGTAGGTCGATTAGAAATCTAAATAAAACATATGAAGATATGTTTTATTTCTACGAACCAGAGATTCTAAGCCCGGGGACTTGATTACGCTAGATCTAGTCTAATGCCCTTTCGGTACCTTTTCATTTCAAAAATATTTTTGACAGGCAGTTTGCATCCATTTTAACTTATGTCACTAACATGTGAGGTGTTCATGCGGGTGCGTAAACCACCAATTTAACACCCAGAAAAGCATTAAATAAATTGCAAGTTGGGAAGAATTACTTACCTCGAATCCAGCAAGCATCTGCATTGTTAGCGAAAAATCATACAGACAATCCTAATATGATTTCTAGTTAACAAAACAACTCATTCAATTTCTTTTTTTTTTATTTTCACTTTATTAAAATGAAATTTAATCTATATGCAATGACGTGCAAAAAATATGACATGAGAATTAATGCGACCTAGCATGCAAACTATACATAATGCGACGACGTGACCTAATTCTAATGACGAATGCGATAATATATTTTTGGTATTTTCTGACGAAATTCGGAATAAAAATATGCCTAAATTATCATGCAAACTAATGACTTCTATTTTTTTGGCATTTTCTGTTTAAAATTCGAAATTCAAAAATACCTAAATTAACATGCAATCTATGATGACTTAATCTACCCTAGAATGACTTATTTTTTAGATTTTTGTTTAAAATTCGGAATAATAAAATAACGTGAATAATCTGTTAGGATTTGAAATAATACCTAATTTAAACTAGGAAACATGCCACCTTAAGTCCTAATTTAAATTAAATACTTATCTCATCCTTCGGGATATATTAAAAAATCCTAGACATGCAAAACTCTAATTCAAATCTAGCTAATATTTTTTTGAATTTTCTGTTTTATTTGAAAAGGAAAGAAATTCAAACAACTAAGGATAGCAAACACATCAAATCAACCATGCGATCCGCCAAATTTGTTTCAAACTCGGATTAAGCACAAAATTCAAATTATCGGTCATATCTATAGGGTTATAGATATTAACGGATATTCGATCGTTTGAGTTTGGAAAGCGGATAAACATCATTATCGTATTCAAGTGATTATGAATAGGATAATGATTTTCCGTATCGCCGCGTATCGTACCTTAGAGATAAGGTCGGATAGACGTCCAAATACGTTGCTAAATTAGGAAATTTTCCTAATTTTGAATATTCACAAATACTGCAGATATCACGAACATTATCTAAAGATATCTAATATTCCACGTGATATTCATGCAATATTCAAACATGCAAATTAGGAATCTAAATATTCTGAAAATTGGATAATCTTACCTAATTTGAAATATTTCCAAAGTTGGACTTGGATCGGGATCGAGACGAACGGCGAGACACGACGGCAACAATGGGGCTCACGGCTCACCGGCGATATCTATGCGACGTCTTCGGGATGGCGGCGTCGAGGACAACGGCGGTGTGGGCGTCGAAGATGCACGGCGACAATGGGTCCTTGCGACCGAGGGGGACTAGCGGTGGATCACGATTGAGGCGTTTCTTGGTCACAGCTTGATTCGTGGATTAACACAAGAAATTCCCACTAGTCAATGGCTTGGCTTGCTCGCCATAACACCTCGAACAATTCTGCAAAACAGAGAAAAATTACTGCAATACTCGATGCGAGCGGACAGCAACAACTTCGTTTGTTTGCGACCGGAGGGAGATGATGCTGTTGTTTCTTCACGTTGTCGACGTGTATTACGAGGGTAGCATGCAGACTGGTGAAGTCAACAACAAGAGAGCAACGCACGTTGACAGTGCATGGAGAAGCAGCAACGGAAACGTGGGCAACGTCAGGACGCCTTAGGGGAGTTCTCGATTGACTGGAGGGGCTGTTCTTCTGTTGACTGGGGAAGAATGTGGACTGAGGAGCAGCAGCGTTGGTGAAGAATCAGAGAAGCAGCAACCGTCCATGTTGACGCTAAAGGGGGCTCAACACAGTAAGGTGTCTTTGGGCTTCTGTGGCGAGAGGGAGCAAAAGCAGCAGCAGTGCGGACGGAAGGGAATAGCAAGCTACAGCAGAGACGTGGCCGTGGCTTTGTCGTGGACAACGGGCTCGCCGGCGGGGACAGGCTGAGCAAGGGGTACAACGCCGGCGAGGATCTGTCCCTCTCTTTCTCACACTCCCTCTAATTTCAGATCTGAAAAAAATTGTGACCTCCCCCATAATTTCTGACCTAAACTTGTTTATATAATGCTAATCCTAGGTCAATTAGGTGGGTTCTATGTCTTAATGGGCTTAGGCTTGGGCTTAGGTCCATATTTAACATTTAAATGGGTTGAATTAACTTAGGCTTTAATTAATTAAATTCAACATACTAAATTAAGCCCAAATTAAAACAACCAAGTCCGTTTGACACAAAATTTCCGGCCCCTGCATTCCCGAGCGAGCCGAGCTCCATTCGATGAAATTTAAGCTCATTCGCCGACGCCAGTTTGATGAAAAATGCAATTAAACTAAAATGAACCTAAACTATACGTTATGCAATTTAAATATTTTTGTTTAGTGGTTAAAAATCAATCCCTAATTTTCTATGCAAATTACACTAAATGTCGTGCCAAAATTTAGGTGTCAACATTTATATTTTATATTTTTTGTTCTTTTTTTAGTTTTCCCGCCGTGGGAACGAACTGGACCGAACCGGTTTAGACCGGTCCAACCAAGACCGAATTAGCCGTGGTTGGCACCGGCGCCGATCACCCCCTCCAGCGGGTGCGACACGCCCAAGACAGTGCCGTTCTAATGCTTTTTATTTAGGCATTTCTACAAACACTTGGTGTGCACTATTCCAAGTTTAATGTTCCTGAGGCCACCAGTTTAGGCCCGTTGTCGACAAACCTTCGGCGACCGTTTCACCATTCCAATTGCACCATTGTGGTTTCCATACATTCTATTTTCAAACTAACCTATTCGGAACACTGGCATACTACTATTGGACGGTGAAAAACCGATTGAAAAAATCCTAAGTCATGACTAACCAAACCAAGTTTTTCCAAGCTTTAAACCCTAATTCTAAGCGCCTTAACCGTCTACACCAATTCTAATCACTAACAAACATCAAGCAAAGGTCAAGGAAGACTAAATTGAATGGCCATACGGCTATGGCAATGCTCCGATGAGGTCATCGGAGCTCCGATGAGGTTTTGCAAAAATGGCCAATTCGGATCATGCAGTTTTTAATGCTCAAAATGCAATCAAACCACATAAAAAATGATTAGAAACTAGTAATGAACATCAAAATACCAAGATTCGTCAATGAAATCACTCAAAAATGCACATTGAGACCAAAACTAAATTCTGGAAATTTTTTTAAAAAACTGATCGTGAACGATATTTACCTATTTTGTTCGATATCCAAATGAAATTGTCGAAGTGGTCTGTGCCCCAAGGATTGTTCCCTGACACTTATACTTCCTCCCGGTGGTCTTGGATTCTTCGGAACAGGTCTGGGCTGACCGGACGAGGCTCGGTTTTAGGCGTTCTCGATCAGATTTTCTGACCGAAACAGTGAGGGAAGATCTCGCTCAATCGCACAATTCGCTGGCGCTCCGCCGTCTAGGGTGGCGCTGAACACTCGTGGGAGGATCTACCACCCTCTCTCTCTCTTTCCTTCGCGTTGGTTTGCTCCTTTTTCTCTCCTCTCTCTCTGGAAAATCGTCGAACACCTTCTGCTCTTTCGGGTCAGCTTTTTTTTCATTTTTGTTCATCGATTTCGCGCTCAAATTGGGTTGGACCGACTTCCAATCGGTTTGGATAGTTAACCGATGCTAGCTAGCCTAATCAATTTCCACGTGTTGAATTAATGGGAAATAATCAGCAAAGTTATGGGTTTGAGTTGGTTTCTTTGGGTTTAATGTGCTTCGGGCAAAGTCGGGTGAAGAAGAAAACTATTCTGGTCGGGTCGGGTTGACCCGCCCGACCCGGCAGTTCCGGTTTTGAACAAATACTCAAAATAGACTCAATTTCAACTGATTTTTTCAAATTAAACTCCAACATTGGATTCCCCATCATATTCCGAATCCAAACATTTAATTTTCTTCAACTTTTATTGTAATTGAGCCCAAGATTTTCTTATTTTTATACTCGGGTTAATAGGGTTTTGTTCAATTTAATGTCCTAATGACCTGATTAGACAAAATTGATGCCAAAATTGAATTACCCACCCCTGATTAGCCCTAGAAATGATAGTCTCAATTTTCGACAAATTTGGATTCAAAATTCTTGATTTTCAATCAAATTTTGGGGATTTTTTTTATTTTTATGTCAAATTGTGCAATTGGACTGAACAATATGCAATTCAAGGTCCTAGAATCAATTGTTGTGAAGACACTATGGCTTAAAATGTCTAGAAAAACTTTAATTTCATTTTTTGTTCAATTCGGGTTTAATTTTGCCCAATTTTAGGAAAAACATATACCCGATTGAAATTTTCTAAAATTGACAATGTATTTATGAAATTGGATTTAGAAGAAGACTAATGACTATTTTTATGGAATTTTCTGATTCAATTTACTATTTTTCTTGATTTTCTTGCTTATTTTGACTAAAAGAAATTAAGAAAAAAATGCATAAAAATGCTAAAACATTATTTTTTTTAGTTTAGAAATAGGTTTCTAGGCTTGGCCAAGATTCCTAGACCTAATTTTGAAATTTTTTGAAAAATTTTGAAAAATGAGCTAAAAATTAGGTGTCAATAGTTGCCTCTCTTTGAGATTGAGCTCGTTAGAGGTTGATCTCAAAGATAAGGTGACACATGAATTTTTAGTCGACTCACTGAACAAGATAAGATGGAAATTTCACAACAATTTATTAGGGTCTTTGCTTTTGAAATTTGTGATCTAATCCAATAGTTCTCTTTTAAGAACACATTTTGAAAGGTTTTTAATGATTGAGGGAGAGAAATTTACCTGTTTGTGAGAGTCTCTTTGTTGCTCATCCAAGGGCATGAGTTGATGGTAGCGATGATTATGATGATTGTTCTAATTTCGCGGTTTAAGGACGAACTCACGAAGCATGAATGCCTGCGGCTTTTCGCCTTAAGACTTGAATTTGCTTAATGGTTTCACACCAATAGGACTTTAAATTTACTTAGAGGCTCCTCGCCTGTAAGATTTTAATTTGCCTAGCGGTTCCTCACCAGTAGGACTTGAAATTGCCTAGGGGCTCCTTGCCTGTAGGACTTTAATTTGCCGAGTAGTTCCTCACTAGTAGGACTTTGAATTTTGCCTAGTGGTTCCTCACCAGTAGGACTTAAATTTTGGAGACTTGCCATGTAATTCCTCACCCGTAGGATTTTGGAAATTGCCTAAAGGCTCTTTGCCAATAGGACTTGGATTTTGCGTAGTGGTTCCTTACCAGTAGGACCTTAGGAAGACTTCAATGAATGCCTTAACTGTGAGTTTTGTGATTTTGAGGTTTCACTAACCTTGATATGATTTTTAGTTGACCAAAAACTATTTTGAAAAGTAGTTTCGAAATTAATCAAAACCGTTTGAAATGTGGTTTTTCTTTTAGCTTACCACAAACTATTTAGTTTGAAGTTGACTAAAAACGTTTTTGAAATATGATTTTGAGTTTATCACAAACTACTTGGAAACTTGATTTTAAGCTGACCAAAAACTTTTTAAAATGTGGTTTTGAGTTTTCCACAAACTATTTGAAAACTTAGTTTTCAGTTGACCAAAAAATTTTTGAAATGTGGTTTTGAGTTTACCCTAAACTATTTAAAAACTTAGTTTTAAGTTGACAAAAAACTATTTGAAATATGGTTTTGAGTTTACCACAAACTATTTAAAAACTTGGTTTTAAGTTGACCAAAAACTATTGAAAAGTAGTTTTGAAATTTGCAGTCTTTGTATGCATTTCAGACAATCAAATTTCCTTGTCAAGGAATTATTTAAACAAAATGCTTGCAAACTTTCTAGAAATGCTTGAAATGATCATTTGAAAGACTTTCGTTAGAAATGATTTGTTTCGATCTATGAACTTGGTCTTTCCTTCATTTGATTGGAAGGGGACTGATATGATATCCCTTAATTTTATCTCTCTTAACCAATCCTTAGGTGTTCGGAGATATTCGCAATATATACAATCCAATTGATCCGATAAGTTCTTTTAAAAGGTTGTAATGTTGGCTTGGTCAATGGCTATTTAAAGAATATGAATTCTGAGGCCAAGATAAGGATTTCATCATATTTGACTTCGGGTCTTCAAGTTAAGAACCTCGAGAATAAGATAAGACAACATTGCATACACTTCTTTGAGTGATGACTTCTGTCATAAAATCATATTTTCACTCTCAACATCCCAATATGAAGAGTCTTTGGGGAGAGGTTATAATGTTGGTATTGGGTAGGCTCAAAAGGCTCCATTGTTTTTGAATTTAGGGTTTTTTGTGAAATTGGTGATCTTCTTGGCATCACCATCCTTTTTCTTTGCCCACTGATGATCTTTTCTTATCATGAACACAAGAGTCCCCTGAACTTTTATCGAGATCTTTTCCAATCACTGATTTGTTATGACTTTCAATTTTTCACAACTTTTGCTTTCCTTTCTTTTGAATGTTTTCTTTCTTTTCTTTTGCTCATTTTTCTGGGCATTGACCTTGCTTTTACCAGGCACATTGCTTTTTCATGCTCCAGACTCTTTTATCCTTAATCTTTATTCTAAGGATTCTGTGTTCTGCCCCTTTTGCTTTCTGTTTGTTAAAATGAATCATATGCTCATACTCCAGTGCGAAGAGATGATCACCGACTTGGGATTCTGAAATAAATATTGAGGCTCAATTAGGATTTGTCAAAGGTAATGTGTTTAGGTATAGGAAATGAAGTGCTCTTCTTCCTTTTGGGATGTTTTGAGCTTCTTTATGACTTCGTGTGAAGTTATCTCAGAAAGATTGATGCAAGAATATGCAATAATATCTTTCTTGATCCTATTCTCCATAGTTGTCAACCCACAAACCTCCTGAGTTGTTAACAGGGTTCTTAACAAGGTTGTTTTGAGTAAACTTGTCCACTATTTTGGCTCAAATTTGGTTTGCAAGGGATAAGCATGTGTTTAGGATAGTGAAATGACTGCCTGTCATTATTTCTATCCATGTAATCATTGTGAATGTCCCTTATTTCCTTCGGATGAGTTTTTCTTACTCACTTCGACACTTTGACTTTAAGTATATAGGGGACGTGTTTGGATATGGCTTACCTTTCATCATTTGAAGGTTTTCCCATTTGATTTGGTACAAACATTTTCTATGAAATTTTTCAAAACCTTTTGTCAAATTATCCCTTTTACGGAATTTTGATGCTTTTTGCATTTTCAAAGAAAGCGTGTTTCAAAATCCTTGATTGAAACATTTTTGAAGTATTTTCCTTTGGAAAACACTTTGTTTTGTTTTGCTCATCCTTAGTGTCATTCCGCTTGGGGAAGAAAAAGGTTTGATCTTTCTCTTAAAAAGGTAACCTCACATGCCTTCACGATCTAGGGATACCTGTCTGATCAATTTATCGAGATCCCTTTTATCTACATGCCCTCGCATTGATTACACTGTGTATTCTTCAGTTGTTGCTCCCTTTCTTTGTCTTTCTAGGCATAGTAAAAAGGAACGCACAATAGAGGATCTCAATGTAATAGAATTGGGAAATGATACTTCCCTCTACTATTTGATAATTTTATTGGGAATTCTGAAATTGTCAACTGGTTCATATTCAAACTTGATTTTTTTTGCAAAACAGATAAACATGTTCATGAAGTGTATAGCATGCATGATATGCACATGTTCTAAAGTGACCTGAATCTTTGCTAGAATGTTCATCTTCATTTCATGGGTAGAAAATCTTGATAACATCTGCATTTACAGAATAGGCTAGTTCTGCTCCTGTCATATCTACAAGAATTAGTGCTCCTCTAGGAAGAACCTTCTTGACAATGTATGGACCCTCGTAATTCGGAATGAATTTCCCACGTGGATCCGAGTTATTGGGAATGACTTTCTGCACTACTAAATCATCCACTTCAAAATGTCTTGGTTTCACCTTTATGTTGAAAGATTTAGCAATTGTTTTCCGGTAAGCTTGTCAATGACAAATAGCCCTTAATCTTCTCTCGTCAATCATGTTGAGCTGTTCACATCTTTGTTGGCTCCATTCGGCTTTTGAGAGTTTCAATTGGGATAATATCCTTAATGAAGGAATTTCTACCTCGACGGGTAATACTGCTTCCATCCCATAAACTAAAGAAAATGGAGTTGCCCCGGTTGATGTTCGAATTGAAGTCCGGTATGCCATTAGAGCATATGGCAATCTTTCGTGCCAGTCATGATAGTTCTCAGTTGTTTTGGATAATATCTTCTTGATATTCTTATTTGCTGCTTCCATTGCTCCGTTCATTTGTGGGCGATATGGAGATGAATTCAAATATCGAATGTAGAAGTGTTCAAGCAGATCATTTACAATTTTGTTATTCAAATTTGAACCATTGTCGGTAATTATTGCTTCTAGAACTCCATATCTAGCGATGATGCCTCGCTTAATGAATTTTGCCACATTCTTGGCAGTGACATTTGCATATGAATTCGCTTTAATCCACTTGGTGAAGTAGTTAATTGCCACCAAGATAAAGCAATCTCCATTTGAGGCCTTGGGGTTAATTGGACCAATCATGTCAATTTCTCACATTGAAAATGGCCATGGTTCTGACATTTGATGCAGCTCATTCAACGGTGCATTGATTCTGTCTCCATAAACTTGATATTGGTGACAACTCTTCACATGCTGAATGCAATCTGTTTCCATTGTCATCCAATAATATCCCAATCTCATGATTTTGCGAGCTAAAAGATGGTCGTTCATGTGCGGACACATTGGCCTTCATGGATTTCCTTTATTATTTGTTCAGCTTCTTTGCTATCAACACATCTTAACAGGATCGAATCAAATGATATTTTATAAAGAACCCATCCGCTGAGAAAGAACTTGCTGGCTATCTTTATGATAAATTTTCTATCACCTGACTGGCTTTCTTCAGGAAATTCTCCTGCTTGTAAGTACTTCTTGATATCATGAAACCATGGTTCATTGTCAAATTCTACTTGAACTACCATATAGTGTGCTGGTTGTTCGAGAATATTGATTCTCAATGGTTTTATATCCATACCGTCTACAGCTTGGAGTAAGGGTGATAAGGTTGCAAGAGCATCTGCAAAATGATTCTGAGCTCTTGGAAGATAGTCAAATGTTATTTCTTCGAATTCCACCACCATTCCTTCTAAGTATTTGTGATAGGAAATTAGCTTTGCATCACGAGTTTGCCATTCTCTAGTTGTTTGTAATATGATGAGCATGGAATCTCCATATACTTGAAGTCTCCTTATCTTCATCAAGAGGGCCAATTGTAGGCCAAGAATACATGTTTCATATTCAGCGATGTTGTTGGTGCATGGGCATACCAGTTTTGCAAATACTGGGTAGTGTTGGCCTTCTGGGGAGATCAGTGCTGCCCTAGTTTCTGATCTAGATAAGTTGGTTACACCATCAAAATACATAGTCCATTTATCATCGACCAATGTCAATATGTGGTCATCGAGCTGTTCTTCAGAACTGGTGATATTTTGCAAATTTTCTGCCAGCATGTCTGCTATTGCTCGTCCTTTGACTGACTTTTGGGATGAACTTTTGATGTCGTATTCAGATAATAAGACTTGCCATTTTGCTAATTTCCCGACCAAGGAGGATTTCTCAAGAAGATATTTGATCGGATCATTCTCAGTCACTAGGAAAATTTAGTGATGAAGGGTGTACTGTCTTAATCTATATAACATCCAAATCATGTCTTCTCAACTGCTGGGTAATTCACTTTTGATGTTGTGAAATTCTTGCTCAAGTAATAAACGGCTTGTTCTTACTGTTATTCGGTCTTCTTTGTACAAGCATCGCTCCTAGCGACTCATGATGAATCGTCAAATATAAGATCAATGGGATTCCAGAAATTAGTGGTAGCAATACTGGTAGGCATACAAGATATTTTTTGATCTTGTCAAAAGCTTGTTGACATTCTGCATCCCATTTTACTTTGGTGTTTTTCTTTAATAGTTTGAAGAATGGTTTAGCAGTCTCAAAAAACTGATAGATGAAACGGGCAATGTAGTTCAATCGCCTTAATTAGCTTCTCACTTCTTTTATCGAAGTAGGAGTCTTTAAATCATATATTGCCTTGATCTTGGAAGGATTGATTTCGATTCCCCTGTTACTGACCACAAATCCTAGCACTTTGCCAGATTTTGCCCTAAATACACACTTGTTGGGGTTTAACCGCAACTTGTACTTTCTAAGTCTTTCGAACAATTTGTGAAGTACTTCAACATGATCTTCTCCTTATTTGGATTTTGCAATCATGTCATCCACATATACTTCAATTTGTTTGTGCATCATGTCATGAAACAAGGTTACCATTGCCCTTTGATATGTGGCACCGGCATTTTTCAAACGAAAGGCATTACCTTATAACAAAATGTGCCCCATGGTGTTTTGAAGGATTTTTTCGCCTTATCCTCTTTCTTCATGAGGATTTGATTGTATCCTAAGAAACCATCCATAAATGAAAATGTTTCGAACCCAGCAATGCTATCCATTAATACATCGATATGTGGCAGCGGGAAATCATCCTTTGGACTTGCTTTATTTAGGTCGCGATAATCGACGCACACCCACACCCGACCATCTTTCTTCATTATAGGTATTATGTTGGCAACCCATTTTGGATATGACATTACTTCGATAAAACTAACTTTGAGTAATTTCATCACCCCTTAGTCTATTTTCTTTGCCAATTCCGTCTTTGTTCGCCTTAATTTTTGCTTCTTTGGTGGAATAGTTGGATCAAGACCCGGCATGTCAGCATAAGACCATGTGAATATATCTTGATATTCTTTGAACAAATCTATTATTCTTTCTGTTTTTGCTGATGGAAGACTTTCTCCAATCTTAACCTCTTTGGGACTCTCTTTATCGCCCAGATTAACAGTAATCGTTTTCTCAAATGTGAGTGGATTTGATTCTTCATGATGAATCCATTCTCTTCTTATCCATTCCTCATCTTCATTATCCACTTCAATATCACAAGTGATCTCTTCAAAGAGATTTGGGTCACTTATGAACCTATTATGGATGTGTGAATGCTTATGCCTGACATGTAACAAACACGATTAGTAATCGCATATGAAATGCATTGATGCATGAGGTTTAATGAAAAACTATTTTGAAATCTTGTTTTGAAGAAATCAAGAGAATAGAGCTAATTCTCATATCCTTGGACATCCTTGCTCTTAAAATCGTTTTCGCAATTAGGAATCATATGAAAACCCAAAGCCTCAAGCCTCATGTGTGAGAGCAATAGTCATCATTGGTTTGGTTTTGTTTCCATACGTCCTCAACAAAATATTGAACACTTTTATTGAATTTGAAAAATTCAATTACATCTATATTGAAAGAAATGTAAATTACAACTGAATTGAAATTGCAAACAACATCAACTTGAAACAAACAAATTGTAAAGGCAATAATAAGGAAAATGTTCAAAAGAATCTTCCTACTCCAGTGCGTAGGTGTCTTCGTCTTCAGTTATGACAACATTGATAATGTCCTCTTCAAATAAACCCAACAAGATAGACTCTACTTCCGCATGTAAATTTTCTTCTGAAAGCAGTTTGGGAGGCTCAGGAAAGTTTTCTCTGATATGAATATGATGATAGGGTAACTCTTTAGTCTTACCCTTCCACGTCGATAGATTAATGGTTTGATCACATCGGCTTCCACGGCCTTCATGATTCTTTTGACCTCGGCCTCGACCTCCATGGTGATTATTACTGACTTCATACCCCACCCCATATTTTTTCTTTGTACTAAATGGGATAATGGGTTCTTTAATTCCTTGTGCTTTTGTCCCAAGTCTGTCATCAAGGTTAAATCCATATTGGCATAATACTTTTCTAGACATAATAGACGATGCCGAAAGTTCCAGAGACCTCATGACACTACCAGCGGGAATTTATATCATAGAAATCATCTCAAAGGAATGATAATTGGGCTCTTCTTTTATCTCAGGTTCGACATAAGGTATGACACTTTCCTTGTAAGTGGTGAAATCTGCCTCCCCATGCACGGTAATCATTTTACCATTGATAACGAATCTAAATTTTTTATGAAGACTAGAAAGAATGGCGCCAACCATATGAATCCAAAGCCTTCCCAGTAGTAGGTTGAAAGTCCTTGGAATGTCTATCACTTGAAAATTGATCAGAAAAGGCACAGGGCCTATATTTACTTCCAGCTCGATGTCATCGATAACATCTTTTTTCATCCCATCGAGTGAACGTACAGTGACCTTTGAAGGTTTGACGAACTCTTCATTAATTCCTAGACGATGCAGTGTGCTTAATGGACACAAATTAAGCACGGAACCATTATCAATCAGCACGCGGGATACTTCCTTGCCCTAGCATTTGATGACAATATATAAGGCCTTGTTATGTGAATGGCCATCCATTGAAAAATCTTCGTCAGAAAAAGCTACATGATCTTTCAAAAGAATAGCCCCAACGAAATATTCTAGTTGCACCTCGTTGATCGTTTCGGGAACATGTACTTCACTAAGAAGCTTCATAGGCACAATTTTGTGGTTTTCAGAGGTTTTAAAAAGATCTAGTAATGAAATTTGTGTCGGCATCTTCTTTAATCGCTCAATTACCTCATATTCACTTGTCCTCATGACTGACAATAACTGCTTGACATCTTCTTCAGTTACTCCTTTCTTGTCGTGCTCACCTTCTTTTGGGACATAACATCTTCCCGATCTAGTTATTGCATCAACTTCTTTAAGCATGTAGTGCCTTGGTACACATTTGGTATCAAATTTCTCCTTCAGAGGCAAAGTGATAATCACAGGCTGAACCTCTTTCTCTTCGATCTTTAGTTGACCAATTGGGAGCTCAATGGTAATTGGTTCAATATTATTCTTCTCTTCCTCAAGCCTATCCACTTCATCAAGATTAATCAATAGTGGTGTAATCATGGACACCATGCTTTTGTCAGCTTCGATAGTGTCCATTCCACCCCAACCATCAGGCACGATATTTTCATCTTCAGATGCCCATGAAGGTGGTATGTATTTGACACGGTAGTTATACCTGCCACTATTTTGTCCCAGATAGTCTACAATTTCACCTTGTTTCGTGCTTTGCAAACAAATCATCTATCTCCTTGGCGAGCCTTGTTCTTCATTTTCTCGTCTTAATCTTCTTTCTCCTTAAGACTTAATTCGTTAATTGGGATCTCATCTATGCCTCCCCATTCATCAGACACAATAGTTTTGTTTTTAAAAGCCCAAGGTGGAGGTGTGTACTTAACACCGAAGTTGTATTTTCCACTGTCTTGACCAAGAAGGTCTACAGTGTCACCTTACTCAAGTGATGTTTGGGTAAATCGCCTTTCACCCTTCCGGATCCTTTCTTTTTGCTCTTCAAATTGATCTTCCTCATCACCGGATAGAGTTTCATTTGTTCTGTTGAGCTCATCGTCCATACCGTCCCAATCATCGGGCACAATCACTTTTAAAAGCCCACTGTGGTGGAGTATACTTTACTTGGAAGTTGTATTTGCCAAAATCTTCTCCCAAGTTGTCTATAATTTCCCCTTTTAAGAATGCTTCAAGACGAAAGCGAGCATCTCCTTGTCGAACAATCTTTAATTTGGCCTCATATTCATCTTCATCATCAGGCCTTATTATTTCTCCTTCTGTAAGGACCATGTTTACCACATTGTACTCAGGAAGAGGGTTTTGATGCACATTTGGCTCTGGCTCTTGAAAACTTAATATCTTCTTGTCTCTGAGTTGCTGAACTTTATATTTCAAGACTATACAATTGTCCGGACCATGTCCTCTTTCTCCCATGTGATATGTCCAAATTTTTTACTCATCATACCAAGGGAACCTTGCAGGATTATCACTTGTCACTTCTTTGGCCACCAAATGCCATTCCAACAACATCGGTAGTAATTTTGGCAGGGGTCGTGGCAACGGAGTGAATTGCCTTACGGGTCTTTTCCTCGGCTCAAACTATTTTGGATTTCTCCAAAAGATGTTAGACTGTTTTGAGAATGAAGCTTGATTAACATTGGGGCTAGATACCATAGCCACGTCACGTACAGGTTCCTTATCCTTTCTTCTTGAGTACGGTCACTTCTTGAGATTTCTTTTCCTTCAATGTCCATTCAATTCTTTCACCGACCTTCCCAACATGGCGAATGTTTGGTAGCTCGATATATGCAGCTTGTCATAATACTCAGTTGCTAACAATTTCAAGAAGAGTTCAATAAGCTCATCCTCACTTATAACCGGCTTAACTTGTGAAGCTACAACTTTCCACCTTTAAGCATAGACTCCGAATCTCTCGGTTCTTCGTTTGTCAGTTCTGACTAAATCCTCCCGGGTTGGAAGTACTTCGGCATTGAATTTATATTGGCGAAGAAATTCTCCCGCCAAATGGTCCCATTCGATAAAATCTTCTATGTCGAGAGCGGCATACCATGCCAGGACTGCTCCCTTCAATCTATCTTGAAATGTGCTGATAAAAAGTGTTATATTGTCTAAATATCTTGCCATCTTGCGGAGATAATATTTCAAATGGCTTTTAGGATAGCCAGTTCCATCATATTTCTTCACGAACTCCTGTTCTTTATAGTTTTCTGGAACAACCACCTTCGCGTATGGTGAGAACTTGTTGAACCTTTGAAGCTCATAGCCTTGACTTGCTAGGCATTCTTCAATTTTGGCCAATCTCTTGGCCTCTTCTTCATCATTTGTTTTAGATGCTTTCTTGGTTTGATCATCCTCTTCCAAATTCACTATCTCAGGCATAGTCTTTGGAGGATTTTCTTGAACCGGTTCTTTGTTTATGGCTAAGTCTTTAACCGGTGTTTTAGTAGCATTTGAAGTTCCTACATTTAGAGTAGTAGGATAAGACCCTCGAGATGCGAGAATAAAAGCCTTCATTTCTGCCATCATGGGAGCCATTTGTGTCATTTGATTCTCCACTTCAGCTAATTGAGTGCGAATTTCTTCCTCGGCCATTTTAATTTGTAAATGGGTTCGGGGTCATTTGCCTTCCGTTTCTAGAAGACATGTTTTCATGAAAACAATCAGGATATTAGAATTGGTAAAATGAATATGAAAATCCACATTCTTTTAATTATATGGTTTCTTGTGATTAACAAGGATAAGAACTTTTACATAAGCATTAACCTTGCACAAAACTTCTCACCAATGTTTTCTCAAGCGATCATATCATTCAAAGAATTGTAATCCATGGTAATCCTTCTTTTTAATCATGTCTTTGAATTTATCCATACGGATTTTGAAAAATGAGTATTTCATATAAAATCCAAGATTGCTTTACAAAATGATTTTAAACTCGAATGAGATTTCTAAATCATTCAAGTCTAGGCTTTTTGCTAACTAAGGTAGCTTCTGCCCCGTGGTGATCTTTCCATTCCTTGATTCGAGATTCCCATTCTTCTACATCGATCACGACTTCTTCGGGGATGTAAGGCTCAACTCCAGACACATAGGGAACAATGTATTCTGGGACATATTCCTCCTCGGGATCTGTTATAATGCTCAATAGAACATATGGCTCCACATCAATTGGTCCTTTACTTTCCATCCACTTGATATATTCCTTGGATGCCATATAAATCTCCATATCTCCTTCCAAATTCTTTGGCCATTCCACTACTTGTGAAGGTGAATTATCCAAAGAAAGGATAATTTTGTGAACCTTGACTTGAAGGCCTTTCTTCTCTTCTTCGGGCATAATTCCACTTGGAATGTCAAAGGCAAACTCCTCATGGTGCCATACCGGTGGGACTTGTTGAAGCATCCCAAATTGTCTAACAACTCTCAAGGGACAATAGGCGGCTCTCCCATTCAACGCGAGTAATGGTACCGCGTTTCCTTCTTGGCTTGTAATCCTTGCCTTGGTAATCTTTGGCAAATTGATCCGCCATTGGATTTGATTAGGAGTTAAGGCTCTAATGAAATTGGCCAAATTTAAGAAAGATTGCTTGGGCAATTTATGTTAAATACGAAATTATCGTTCTATGTGAGATGAACCATAGGGATAGGAGACTCGTAGACGCTTGAAAAATTCCTTTTCCACGATTTTGGTAGGTGTTTAAGGAGATGACAGTCTGAGCAAGAAGCATATTAGAAAATTTCCATTTGAGACATGCTTGCCTCGTGATTGTTGCAACTAAAGGGTCGAATCCCATTCTAGATATGAGGAATAGAATGAAGCCAAAAAAGGCTAGAATGAAAACCCGAGCCAAAGTGTTTCCCATTTCCCTAGGAAGTTTGGAAAAATTGGTTATTAAAAAGGATAACGGAAATCTACCCGTATTTGACTTGATTAACTTTTCGATTTTGGAAACTTTGAGGTTAAGCAATTATGCAAGAATGCTTATGGGATTAAGTCCAACGAGTGGCTCTACGACCCTAGGCTTGGAATCAATTCCAACGGCGGCTTGATATTCTTCTAAAGTCGATGTCAATTCATACTCTCCAAATTGGACGGTGGCAGTGGAAACTTCCCAAAAATGTGCTAATGCTTGAATCAAACTGACTTCATGTTCCACATGGATCAAGTCTAAAAGGTGTCCTACCCTATCTTGGACATAAACTTGCTTATTTTTTGTCATGTCCTTCTATCAAACTATGAGCTCTTTTCATGGAATGGGAACCACTTGGATGTCTAGCTTTCTCATCGAGCCTAATTATGCAAAAAAGTCCATTATTAATCACCATGGATTACACATCAATTTTTAAATGTCCCCCATTTTAATTATATGTCCTTTTATGAAAAAAATGGAGGTAAAGTACATTTGCATATTTATAACGTAATACAAATGCCACTTCTAATCCATTTGTGCCTTAAAAGAGCATATACTTGAGAATATGAATGAAATCAATGTTTAATGCAAATGCCTTTTGTCATTCTCCATTTTGACTACAAGGTCCTATCATATGGTTTACAACTTTGAATATATCGAAAATAGACTTTCGATAAATGGGATTATACGTGTCACATCTTGAGTACTCAATCTACTTGAATTACATTGAAAATCGCCATGGACCTATACATTCCATCTAGAAATGAAAAATATGACCAAATAGAGCATGTCACCCTATTCATTCATTCTAGTATAAAAGGCATTTTGATCAAAAATTGATTATCATTTGGGCCTTTTTTTAACAAAATTGTGTCAACTAACTTTGCATGATTAAAAGGATGAGAGAAGTGGAACGACACTTACTTACCAACACATTTTTGCTTGGTTTTAAGTATACCAACCACAAAGACAAGCATATTCAACAAGTGAGGTTTTGACATCTAAAAAGGTTGGGATATACTAAAGGCTCAAGGTTATCTCCTTAATGGACAAAGGATTTCATTCCAATAGGCAATCGGCCTAAAGTTATGGAATATTATTCCATTTCGGTGATCGGCATTATATTTAAACGATCACATGAGCAATCGGCTCATAGTTTCGTCTGAACACATACCTCCTAAGTGTGATCCTAAATGTAGCTGGGGTTCGGCCACGGGTGGTGTGTGCAAATAGTGTAGTGCTAAAGCAATTTAAAAGCATACACGACAATTTATAACCAAACAGCACTTCTAAAATTTGGCTAAATCACATTCAATCCCAACATCATCCTACAAAACAAAGGTAAGCACGGACTACACCATTTATACCTCCCACCTACATCACCATTTAACACGTCATTAGTGGAATGTACCCGAGATCCTTGCAAGCATGAACACAAGCATATCGTTCTATCTAGGCCTAAGTCCACTTAGAACCCTCAGATTCCCCAGCGGAGTCACCAAGCCTGTCTCGCCATGCTCTCGCATGCTAACATGGAGGTATTTTTCTATACAGGCCTCTTCCAGATCATACCTCACGTGACAGCGGGATTTGTTTGATCTAAATTTGAACTTGGAGTCACCACTAGTCATTTACGGTAGGTTGACTAGAAACCTAATTGAGGTACGGGAGAAGTACCATGATCCTACGAACTAGAGATTCTGAATAAGGGACTTGGTTACGTTAACTATCCTAAATTGAGATCATTAACGCCCTTTCGATACCTAAGAACGATATAGCTTGTCTAACATGTCACGCGGATCCCTAAAGTCAATTTACTAACCTAATCATGAACAAGCAATTAAGCACCCAAGAATTAATTACACAAACAATTGTAAATCAATCATAGCAACCCTAATTTGACAACTAAAAATGAAAATCTAGTAAAATACCAAAACCCTAATGAAGCTCTAATAGCTTGTTCATTTCATGGTGCATTTTTTGGGTTTAGGGTTTTATAAGGGTTTTACCCTTAAAGTTGGAATTTTTCAAAAATATCACTTAGGCATTTTTGAAAATTCAAGTTTCGCTTTTTATGGCTGGCCACAATGATTTTAAATCATTCTATGGATTTCCAAATTTTTTGATATTTTTTAAATTCTTTTTTAAAATGCCATTTAGGCACTTTCAAAAATTCAAATTTCACTTTTTATGAGTGGCCGCATGATTTTGGACCTTTCTGTGAATTTGCAAATTTTTTGAATTTTTTTTTCGAAAAAAATTTTAAACCGAGAACTAATTTTTTATGATCTTCTAGAAATTTTGATGAATTTTCCAATTTTTTCAATTTTTTATTTTCCAAAATTTTCAAAATTTTTATTTTGTATTTTCTGAAATTTCTGAATTTTTATGAATTTTCTGAAATTTTTGAATTTTCTGAATTTTCTGTAAATTTTTGAATTTTTATGAATTTTCTAAGAATTTTTGGAATTTTCTGAAGTTTCTATAATTTTCCGAAATTTCTAATTTTCTAGACAAAACTAAATATTTTAAGATTTTTTTGATTATTTTTTTGAATTTTTTGAATTTTTATTTTTTTAGTTGTTTGTTTTTTTTTATTTATTTTTTTTAATTTTATTTTTAATTTTCCCTCTAGGGGAACGAACCGAACCGGACTGGTTTAGATCGATTCAACCGAGACTGAATTGGCCGTCGCCGGCGCCAGCGTCGATCACCCCCTCCGGCAGGCACGGCATGCCCAAAACAGCACCGTTCTGATGTTTTTCATTTATGCATTTCTACAAACACTTGGTGTGCATTGTTCCGAGTTTAATGTTCCCGAGGTCACCGGTTCAGGCCAGTCGTCGACAAAGCTCCGATGACCGTTTCACCATTCCGATTGCACTATTGTGATTTCCATACATTCTATTTTCAATCTAACCTATTCGGAACACCGGCACACTACTATTGACCTGCGAAAAACCGATTGAAAAAACCCTAAGTCATGACTAACCAAACCAAGCCTTTTCAAGTTTTAAACCCTAATCTAATCTCCTTAACCATCTACACCGATTCTAATCACTAAGAAACATCAAGCAAAGGTCAAGGAAGACTAACTTGAACGGTCATACGGCCATGGCAATGCTCCGATGAGGTCATCGGAGCTCCGGCGAGGTTTTCCAGAAATGGCCGATTTGGATCATGCAGTTTTTAATGCTCAAAATGCAATCAAACCACATAAAAAATGATTAGAAACTAGTAATGAACATCAAAATACCATGATTCGTCGATGAAATCACTCAAACATGCACATTGAGACCACAACCAAATTCTGGAAATTTTTTGAAAAAACTGATCGTGAATGATATTTACCTGTTTCATTCGATGTCCAAATGAAATTGTCGAAGTGGTCTATGCCCCGAGGATTATTCCTTGAAACTTATACTTCCTCCCGGTGGTCTTGGATTCGCCGGAACAGATCTGGACTGGTCGGACGAGACTCAGTTTCATGCATTCCTGGTCAAATTTTCCGACCGAAACAGTGAGGGGAGATCTCGCTCAATTGCACGATTCACCGGTGCTCCGCCGTCTAGGGTGGTGCCGAACACTCGAGGGAGGATCTACCACTCTCTCTCTCTTTCCTTCGTGTTTGTTTTGCTCCTTTCTCTCTCCTCTCTCTCTCTGGAAAATCGTAGAACACCCTCTGCTCTTTCGAGTCAGCTTTTTTTTTTCATTTTTGTTCGCCAATTTCGTGCTCAAATTCGGTTGGAACAATCAATTTTCGGGTCGAAAATGATCGGTTTAGGTAGTTAACCGGTGCCAGTTGGACATTTTCCAGCTGGCCCAATCAATTTTCACGTGTTGAATTAACGGGAAATGATCGGCAAAGCTCTGGGTTTGAGCTGGTTTCTTTGGGTTTAATGTGCTTCGAGCAAAGTCGGATGAAGAAGAAAACTATTCGGGTCGGGTTGGGTTGACCTGCCCGACCCGGCAATTTCGATTTTAAACAAATACTCAAATTGGACTCAATTTCAATCGATTTTTTCAAATTAAACTCCAAAATTGGATTCCCCATCATATTCCGAACCAAAACATATAATTTTCCACAATTTTTATTGTAATTGAGCCCAAGATTTTCTCATTTTTATACTTGGGTTAATACGGTTTTGTTCAATTTAATGTCCTAATGACCTGATTAGGCAAAATTGACACCAAAATTGAATTACCCACCCCTGATTAACCTTAGAAATGATAATCTCGCATTTCGACAATTTCATTTTGGGCACAATTCTCAATTTGGGTTCAAAATTCTTGATTTTCAATCAAATTTTGGGGATTTTTTTTATTTTTATGTCAAATTGTGCAATTGGACCGACCAATATGCAATTCAAGGTCCTAGAATCAATTGTTGTGAAGACACTATGTGTCGCGCCACACTCTCGCGTGCTAGAATGGAGGTATTTTTCTATACGGGTCTTTTCCACACCATACCTCACGTGATAGCGGGGTTTATTTGATCTAAATTTGAACTTGGAGTCGCCACTAGTTATTTACGGTAGGCTGACTAGAAACCTAATCGAAGTACGAGAGAAGTACCACGATCCTATGAACTAGAGATTCTAAATAAGGGACTTGGTTACGTTAACGATTCCAAATTTAGACCATTAACGCCCTTTCGGTACCTAAGAACGATATAGCTTGTCTAACGTATTACACGGATCCCTAAGGTCAACTCACTAGCCTAATATGAACAAATAATTAAGCACCCAAGAAATTAAGTGCACCACTAATGGCAAATCAATCATAGCAAACCTAATTTGGCCACTAAAATTGAAAATCTAGTAAACACCCAAACCCTAATGAAGTTATAGTAGCTTGTTCATTTCATAATACATTTTTTGGGTTTAGGGTTTTTTATGGGCTTTTCCCTTAAATTTGGAATTTTCCAAAAATGCCATTTGGGCACTTCCTAAAATTCAAATTTCACTTTTTATGGTTGCCCACGATGATTTTGGGACATTCTGTGAGTTTTCAAAATTTTTTATTTTTTTGTTTTTTTTATAATTTTTTTATTTCCAAAAATTCAAATTTTACTTTTTATGACTGGCCACGATGATTTTAGACCTTTCTAAGAATTTTTGAATTTTATTTTATTTTTTATTAAATTTCGAAAAAAATTTTAAACCAAGAACTGATTTTCTGGAAATTTTTATGAATATTCTAACTTTTCAATTTTTATTGATTTTCCAAAATTTTCAAATTTTTTTATTTGTATTTTCCAAATTTTTGAATTTTTTATGAATTTTCTAAAATTTTTTTCTGATTTTTCTGAATTTTCTGTGAATTTTTCTAAATTTCTATTTTTCTAAAAAAATCTAATTTTTTGTTATGATTTTTGAATATTTCTCTATTTTTTTTTATTTTTCAGATTTTTTTTATTATTTTTGAATTTTCCCACCGGGGAATTGAACCGCACCGGACCGATTCAAGCCAGCTCGGTCTAGGCCGAACCGGCCAGCACCGGCGCCGGTCACCGGTTGTCTTCTCCGGCGAGACCAGGGCCAAAAACGGTGCCGTTTGGCCTCTTTTCATCTAGGCATTTTATCAAACAATTGGCGGGCATGATTTTCAGTTTAGTCCTCTTGAGGCCGCCAATTCGGGCTCACCGCTAGCGACCTTCCAGCGACTATTTCGCCGTTCCAATCGCACCAACAACAAGTACCCATGTTCTAGTATCTATTTAAGCCAATTTTATCACTGTCGGACACTCGCCGGCCGGCGAAAATTCAATCCAAAAACCCTAACTTCCACTGGTTAAGTTTTCATTTTTTAGAACCCAAATGGCTATGCCACTCGCCCTAGCCATCTAAATCAGTTCAAACAACCATCAAAACATCAAACAAGGTCAAGGAGAGTAACTTGAATGGCCCTACGACCACGGTAATGCTCCGGCGAGGTCATCGGAGCTCCGGCGAGATGGTTCACATAGGGGCCGACTCAGTTCATGTGTTTTTTATGCCCAAAATGCAATCAAACCACATAAAAAATGATTAGAAACTAATAATGGACATCAAAATGCCAAGATTCGTCAATGAAATCACTTAAAACTGCACATTGAAACTAAAATTAGATTCTGGAAAATTTTTGACAAAGCTGATCGCGAACGATTTTTACCTGTTTCGTTCGATGTCTAAATGAAATTGTTGAAGTGATCTGCGCCCCGAGGATTGTTCCCTGGCACGTATACTTCCTTCCGGTGCTTTTGGATACGCTGGAACAGGTCTGAATCGACTGGACGATGCTCGGTTTCAGGCGTTCCCGATCAGCAGGATTGACCGGAACTATGAGGGGAGAATCACGACCAAACACAATTCGTCGGTGCTCCGCCGTCCACGGTGGCATCGAACACTCATGAGGGGACCCTCAACCCTCTCTCTCTAACTTTTCCGGGTTGTTTCTCTCTCTTTCTCTCTCTTCTCCTTCTTCGGAATTTCGTCGAACAGCTCCTCCTCTTGTTCTCCCATTTTTCTCGTTTTTTGTTCATAAAAAATTCTCGCCCGAAATTGGTTAGAACTGATTTCTAATCGGTTGGAGTTGTTAACCGGTGCCAGCTGGAAAACTTGATTAATACATGTTAAATTGCCCACACGAAGTCAGCGAAGTCTCGGGCGCAAGTTGGCTTTTTCTGGGTTTTATGGGTTCTGAGCGAACCGGGTAAGGAAAATGAACTATTCGGGTAGGGTCGAGTTGACCTGTTCAACCCGGCAGTTCCGATTTCCACCAAATCTTCGAAATTCGACCCCAAAATTGAATTTCCCATTATATTCCAAATCCAAACATATAGTTTTCTCCAATTTTTATTACAATTGTGCCCAAGATTTTCCAAATTTCATATCGGCGTTATTCGGATTTTTCTCAATTCGACATCCTAATGACCTGATCAGGCAAAATTGATATCAAAATTGAATTATCCACACCTTATTAACCCTAGAAATGATAATCTCATATTTCGACAATTTCATTTTGGGCACGATTCCCAATTTGGGTTCAAAATTCTTAATTTTCAATCAAATTTTGGGGATTTTTATTTTTATGTCAAATTGTGAAATTGGATCAATCATTATGCAATTAAGGGTCCTAGGATTAATTGTTGTGAAGACACTATAACCTAAAAATGACTAGAAAGCATTTAATTTCATTTTTGGTACAATTCGAGTTTAATTTTGCCCAATTTTGGGTAAAACATATACCCGATTGAAATTTTCTAAAATTGACAATGTATTTATGAAATTGGATTTAAAAGAAGAATAATGACTATTTTTATGGAATTTTCTGATTCCATTTGCTATTTGTCTTTATTTCTTATCTATTTTGACTAAAAGAAATTAAGTAAAAATCCAAGAAAATTATAAAAAAATTATTTTTGGTTTATAAATAGGTTCCTAGGCTTGGCCAAGGTTCCTAATCCTAATTTTGTGATTTTTGAAAATTTTAGAAAAGTTGGCCAAAAATCAAGTGTCAACAACTACCTCTCTTTGAGATTGAGCTCGTTAGAGGTTGATCTAAAAGATAAGATGACACTTGAGTTGTCAGACGACTCGATTAACAAGAAATGGAAATTTCACAATAATTTATTTAGGATCTTGCTTTGAAATTTGTGATCCAATCCAAACGTTCCTCTTTTGGACACATTTGAGAAGTCTTTAATGATTGAGAGAGAGAGAAACTTACCTAGGGATCTTCACCTGAGGATTTGGTGGTTTGCTTAGTGGTTCCTTACCAGTAGGACTTTGAAATTTTGCCTAGTGGTTCCTCATAAGTAGGACTTCGAAAGATTTACCTAGTGGTTCATCACCAGTAGGACTTTAAAATTTTGCCTAGTGGTTCCTCACCAGTAGGACTTGAAATTTTTGCCTAGGGGATCCTTACCTATAGGACATTGAAACTGCCTAGTGGTTCTTCACCAGTAAGACCTTAGGATGACTTCAATGAATGCCTTAACTGTGAGTTTTTTTTTTGTTTTTGCGATTTTGAGGTTTCACTAACCTTGATATGGTTTTTAGTAGACCAAAAATTTTTTGAAATGTGGTTTTGAGTTTTCTACAAACTACTTGGAAACTTGGTTTTAAGTTGACCAAAAACTTTTCGAAATATGGTTTTGAGTTTTCTGCAAACTACTTGGAAACTTGGTTTTAAGTTGATCAAAAACTTTTTGAAATATGGTTTTGAGTTTACCGCAAACTATTTGGAAACTTGGTTTTAAGTTGACAAAAAACTTTTTGAAATGTAATTTTGAGTCTACCACAAACTACTTGAAAACTTGGTTTTAAGTTGATCAAAAACTTTTTGAAATATGGTTTTGAGTTTACCACAAACTATTTGAAAACTTGGTTTTAAGTTGACTAAAAACTATTTGAAATGTAGTTTTGAAATTTGCATTCTTTTTATGCATTTTAGACAATCAAATTTCCTTTTCAAGGAATTATTTGAATAAAATGCTTGCAAACTTTCAAGAAATGCTTGAAATGATCATTTGGAAGACCTTTATTAGAAAGGATTTGTTTCGATCTATGAATTTGGTCTTTCCTTCATTAGATTGAGAGGGCCAATTGCAGGCCAAGAATACATGCTTCATATTCAGCGATGTTGTTAGTGCATGGGAATACCAGTTTTGCAGATACTGGGCAGTGTTGGCCTTCTGGGGAGATCAATACTGTCTCAATTCCTGATCCGGATAAGTTGGTTGCACCATCAAAATACATAGTCTATTTATCATCAACCAATGTCAATATGTGGTCATCAAGTTGCTCCTCAGGACTGGCGATATTTTGCGAATTTTCTATCAGTATGTTTGCTATTGCTCGTCCTTTGACTGACTTTTGGGATGAACTTCTGATGTCGAACTCAGATAACAAGACTTGCCATTTTGCTAATTTCCCAACCAAGGAGGATTTCTCACGAAGATACTTGATCGGATCATTCTCAGGTACTAGCAAAATTTGGTGATGAAGGGTGTACTGTCTCAATCTATATAACACCCAAATCAATGCAACGCATGTCTTCTCAACTGCTGAGTAATTCACTTCTGATGTTGTGAATTTCTTGCTCAAGTAATAAACAGCTTGTTCTTTAACGTTATTTGGTCTTCTTTGTACAAGCACCACTCCTATTGACTCATGATGAATCATCAAATATAATATCAGCGGGATTCCAGAAATTGGTGGTACTAACACTGGTGGGCATACCAGATATTCTTTGATCTTGTCAAAGGCTTGTTGACATTCTACATCCCATTTTACTTTGGTGTTTTTCTTCAATAGTTTGAGAATGGTTTAGCAGTCTTAGAAAGCTAATAGATGAAACGGGCAATGTAGTTCAATCGCCCTAACAAGCTTCTCACTTCTTTTACCGTAGTAGGAGTCTTTAAATCATATATTACTTTGATCTTGGAAGGATCAATTTCAATGCCCCTGCTGCTGACCACAAATCGTAGCAGTTTGCCAGATTTTGCCCTAAATACGCACTTGTTGGGATTTAGCCGCAACTTGTACTTTTTAAGTTTTTCGAACAATTTGTGAAGCACTTCAACGTGATCTTCTCCTTGTTTGGATTTTGCAATCATGTCATCCACATATACTTCGATTTCTTTGTGCATCTTGTCATGGAACAGAGTTAGCATTGCCCTTTTAATATGTGGCACTAGCATTTTTCAAATCGAAAGGCATCACCTTATAACAAAATGTGCCTCATAGTGTTATGAAGGATGTTTTCGCCTTATCCTCTTTCTTCATAAGGATTTGATTATATCCTGAGAAACTATCCATGAATGAAAATGTTTCAAATCTAGCGGTGCTATCTACTAATACATCGATATGTGGCAGCGGGAAATCATCCTTTGGACTTGCTTTATTTAGGTCGCGATAATTGATGCACAGCCGCACCCGACCATCTTTCTTCCTTACGAGTGCCATATTGGCAACCCATTCTGGATATGGCACTACTTCGATGAAACCAACTTTGAGTAATTTCATCACATCTTCTTCTATTTTCTTTGCCAATTTCGGCTTTGTTCACCTTAATTTTTACTTCTTTGGTGAAATACTTGGATCAATTGGCAAAGCATGTTCAACTATACTTGGATCAAGGCCAGGCATGTCAGCATAAGATCATGCAAATATGTCTTGATATTCTTTGAACAAATATGTTATTTTTTTTGCTTCTGCTGATGGAAGATTTTCTCCGGTCTTAACCTTTTTAGGGCTCTCTTTATCGCCAAGATTAACGGTAATCATTTTCTCTAACGTGAGTGGCTTTGATTCTTCATGATGAATCCATTCTCTTCTGATCCATTCTTCATCTTCATTATCCACTTCAATATCGCCGGTGATCTCTTCAGAGAGATTCGGGTCACTTATGAACCTATTATGGATGTGTGAATGCTCATGCCTGACATGTAACAAGCATAATTAGTAGTCGCATATGAAATGAATTGATGCATGAGGTTTAATGAAAAACCATTTTGAAAAATTATTTTGAAATCTTGTTTTGAAGAAATCAAGAGAGTAGAGCTAATCCTCATGTCCTTGGACATCTTTGTTCTTAAAACCGTTTTCACAATTAGGAATCATATGGAAACCCAAAGCCTCAAGCCTCACGTGTGAGAGCAATATTCATCATTGGTTTGGTTTTGTTTCCATACGTCCTTAACAAAACATTGAACACTTTTATTGAATTTGAAAAATGCAATTACATCTATATTGAAAGGAATGTAAATTGCAACTGAATTGAAATTGCAAACAACATCAACTTGAAACAGACAAATTATAAAGGCAACAATAAGGAAAAGGTTCAAAAGAATCTTCCTACTCCAGTGCGCAGGTATCTTCGTCTTTAGTTATAACATCATTGATATTGCCTTCTTCAAATAAACCCAGCAAGATAGACTTTGCTTCTGCATCATTGAAAGCTTTCATTGATATGAACCTGCTGATAGGGTAACTCTCTAGCCTTACCCTTCCATATTAATGAGTTAATGGCTCGATCACCTCGGCTTTCATGGCCTTCATATGATTTTTTTGACCTTGGCCTCGGCCTCCATGGTGATTACTAGTGACTTCATATCCTACCCCATACTTTTTCTTTGTGCTAGATGCGATAATGGGTTCTTTAATTCCTTGCGCTTTTATCCAAGTCCGCCGTCAAGGTTAAATCCATATTGGCATAATACTTTTCCAGACATAATAGATGATGCCGAAAGTTCCGGAGACTTCATGACACTACCAGCGGGAATTTGTATCATAGAAGTCATCTTAAAGGAATGATAACTGGGCTATTCTTTTATCTCAGGCTTGACATATGGTATGACACTTTCCTTGTAAGTGGTGAAGTCCACCTCCCCATGCACGGTAAGCATTTTACCATTGATAACGAATCTAACTTTTTGATGAAGACTAGAAGGAATGGCGCCAGCCATATGAATCCAAGGCCTCCCTAGTAGTAGGTTGAAAGTCCTTAGAATATCTACCACTTGAAAATCGATCAGGAAAGGCATGGGGCCTATATTTACTTCCAACTCGATGTCACCGATAACATCCTTCTTCATCCCATCGAACGAACGTACAGTCAACTTTGAAGGTTTGACGAACTCTTCATTAATTCCTAGATGACGCAGCGTGCTTAACATACACAAATTAAGCGTGGAACCATTATTAATCAGAACGCGGGATACTTCCTTGCCCCGGCATTTGACGGCAATATATAAGGCCTTGTTATGAGAACGGCTATCAATTGGAAAATCTTTGTCAGAAAGAGCTATATGATCTTTCAAAAGAATAGCCCTAACGAAATCTTTTAGTTCACTGCGTTGATCATTTCGGGAACATGTACCTCATTAATAAGCTTCATAAGCACCATTTTGTGGCTTTCTGAGGTTTTGAAAAGATCCAATAATGAAATTTGTTCTGGTATCTTCCTCAATTGCTCAATTACCTCATATTCACTTGTTCTCATGACTGACAACAACTTATTGACATCTTTTTCAGTTACTCCTTTCTTTTTGTGCTCGCCTTCTTTTGGGACATTACATCTTCTCGATCTAGTTAGTGCATCAACTTCTTTAGACGTGTAGTCCCATGGTACATATCTGATATCAAATTTCTCCTTCGGAGGTAGAGTGATGATCACAGGCTGAACCTCTTTCTCTTCGATCTTTAGTTGACCAATTGGGAACTTAATGGTAATTGGATCAATATGAACCTTCTCTTCTTCAAGCCTATCCACTTCATCAAGATTAATCAATAATGGCATAATCATGGATACCATGCTTTTGTCAGTTTCGATAGTATCCATTCCACCCCAACCGTCAGGTACAATATTTTCATCTTTGGATGCCCATGAAGGTGGTGTGTATTTGACACGGTAGTTATACCGGCCACTATCTTGTCCCAGATAATCCACAATTTCGCCTCGTTTTCGTGCTTTGCGAACAAATCATCTGTCTCCTGGGCGAGCCTTTTTTTTCATTTTCTCATCTTGATCTTTTTTCTCCTCAAGCCTTAATTCATTGATTAGGATTTCATCCATGCCTCCCCATCCGTCAGGCACAATGGTTTTGTTTTTAAAAGCCCAAGGTGAAGGTGTGTACTTAACACGAAAGTTGTATTTTCCACTGTCTTGATCAAAAAGATCTACAGTGTCACCTTACTCGAGTGATGTTTGAGTGAACCGCCTTTCACCCCACCGAATCCTTTCTTTTTACTCTTTAAATTGATCCACTTCATCACTGGATGAAATCTCATTTTGTCCTGCTGAGCTCATCGTCCATGCCACTCCAACCATCGGGCACAATCACTTCACTTTTAAAAGCCCACGGTGGTGGAGTATACTTTACTTGGAAGTTGTATTTGCCAGAATCTTCTCCCAAGTTGTCTATAATTTTCCCTTTTAAGAATGCTACGTGACGAAAGCGAGCATCTTCTTGTCGAGTAGTCTTTAATTTGGCCTCATATTTATCTTCATCATCAGGCCTTATTATTTGTCCTTATGTAAGGACCATGTTTACCACATCGTGCTCGGGAAAAGGGTTCTGATGCACATTTGGTTCTGGCTCTTGAAAATTTAATATCTTCTTATTTATGAGTTGCTGAACTTTTTATTTCAAGACTATGCAATTGTCCATATCGTGTCCTCTTTCTCTCATGTGATATGTACAAGTCTTTGACTCATCGTACCAGGGGAATTTTGGAAGATTATCCCTTGGCACTTCTTTGGCCACCAAATGCCTTTCCAACAACATCGGTAGTAATTTTGATAGGGGCCATAGCAACGGAGTGAATTGCCTTACAAGTATTTTCTTTGGTTCAAAATGTTTTGGATTTCTCCAAGGGACATCAGACTATTTTGAGAATGAAGCCTGATTAACATTGGGGCTAGATACCATAGCCATGTCATATACAAGTTCTTTATCCTTTCCTTCAGGATACGGTCGCCGTGCTAGCATTTCTTGAGATTTCGTTTCTTTCAATATCCATTAGATTCTTTCACCAACCTTCACCAACATGGCGAATGTTTGGCAACCCGATATATGCAGCTTGTCATAATACTCAGTTGGTAATGACTTCAAGAAGAGTTTAATAAGCTCATCCTCATTTATAGCCGGTTTAACTTGTGAAGCTACAGCTTTCCACCTTTGAGCGTAGGCTCTGAATCCCTTGCCTCTTCTTTTCTCGGTTCTAACTAAGTCCTCCCGGGTTGGAAGTACTTCGACATTGAATTTATATTGGCGAAGAAATTCTCCCGCCAAATGGTCCCATTCGATAAATCTTCTATGTCGAGAGCGGTATAACATGCCAGGGCTGCTCCTTTCAAATTATGTTGAAATGTGCTGATAAGAAGTGGCATATTGTCTGAATATCTTGCCATCTTGCGAAGATAATATTTCAAATGGCTTTTAGGATAGCCAGTTCCATCATATTTGTTCACAAACTCCGGTTCTTTATAGTTTTATGGAACAACCACCTTCGCGTAAGGTGAGAACTTATCGAACCTTTGAAGCCCATAGCCCTGACTTTCTAGACATTCTTTAATTTTGGTCAATCTCTTGGCCTCTTCTTCATCCTTTGTCTTGGATACTCTCTTGGCTTGATCATCTTCTTCCAAATTCACTATCTCAGGCATAGTTGTCGCGACCATAAAAATTTTATCGATTTCCTCGGGCTAATGGATTATTAAGATTGAACTTAACTCGGGCCCTCCCAAGCCCTACCAATTCGCAACTTAGGGTTTAAGTTCTTAACATGCAAATGTTTTCATGCTTGGAGTCGCCACTAATCATTTTACGGTAGGCTGATTAGAAACCTAAATAAAACATAGGGAGATATGTTTTATTCCTACGAACCAGAGATTCTAAGACCGGGGACTTGATTACGCCAGATCTAATCTAACGCCCTTTCGGTACCTTTTCTTTTCAAAAATATTTTGGCAGGCAGTTTGGATCCATTTTAACTTATGTCACTAACATGTGAGGTGTTCATGCGGGTGCGCAAACCACCAATTTAACACCCAGAAAGCATTAAATAAATTGCAAGCTTAGGAGAACAACTTACCTTGAACCAATGCAAGCATCTGCATTGTTAGCTAGAAAATCACATTAACACCCTAATATGATTTCTAATTAACAAGCAATTCACTCAATTTCTTTTTTTTGGATTTTCATTTTATTTAAATGAAATCTAACCTATATGCAATGACGTGCAAAGATGACATGCGAATTAATGCAACCTAACATGCAAACTATATGTCATGCGACGACGTGACCTAATTCTAATGACGGATGCAATGATATATTTTTGGTATTTTTCTCATTGAAATTCGAAATTAAAAATATGCCTAAATTAACATGCAACCTAATAACTTCTCTTTTTGGTATTTTTTTTATTAAAATTCGGAATGACAAAATACCTAAAATAACGTGCAACCTATGATGACTTAATCTACCCTAAAATGGCTTATTTTTGGGATTTTTGTGTAAAATTCGGAATAATAAAATAACGTGAATAATCCGTTAGGATTTGAAATAATACCTAATTTAAACTAGGAAACATGCCACCTTAAGTCCTAATTTAAATTAAATACTCATCTCATCCTTCGGGATATATTCAAAAATCCTAGACATGCAAAACTCTAATTTAAATCTAGCTAATATTTTTTTTGAATTTTCTGTTTTATTTGAGAAGGAAAGACAATCAAACAAATAAGGATAACAACCACATTCAAATCAACCACGCGATCCGCCAAATTTGTTTCAAACTCGGATTAGGCACAAAATTCGAACTATCGATCATATCTAGAGGGTTATAGATATTAACGGATATTCGATCATTCAAATTTGGAAAGCTAATGAAATTCATTATCGTATCCAAATAGTTGTGGATAGGATAATAATTTCCCGTATCGCCGCGTATCGAACCTTAGGGTTAAGGTCGGATAGTCGTCCAGATACGTTGCTAAATTAGGAAAGTTTTCTAATTTTGAATATTTCAAATATTGCGGATTTCCTAAATATTATCCTAAGACACTTAATTATCTACGCGATATTCACAAAATATTCAAACACCCAAATTAGGAATCTAAATATTTTGAAAATATACCGGATAGAGATTTTACCTAATTTGGATAACTTTTAAATTTGAATTGGCTCGGGATCGGGATCGACTTGTGGATCGGGACGGCGACGACAGCGAGGTACGGCACCGGCGAGACTCACAGCAACACGGCGGGGCTACTCCAACGTCGGGATCACCAGTGGGATGCTCGGCACGGTGGCTGCGCGGGAAGCTCCGGCAGACGGCGGCTGAGGCAACTGTTCTGGCGGAGAGGTTGTTCGGCAAAGGGGCAGCCCATGGCGACGTTGGGGCACGGTAAGCCGGCGGGGCTGCTCTGGCGATGGCGACAGCTGAATCACGGTGGCTATTCCGGTGGGGGGCTGTAGCGAACGGCGGCTGCTTCAACGGCGAAGACGATGTTTCAACGGTCCATCACTTCGCTATGGCTGGTGATGGGTAGCTTCTCGGCAACAGCGGCGAAGAGGTGGAGGCGCACGGCAGTGTTGTCGGCGATGGTCTGCAGCAAGACGCCGAAAGAGGGCAGACGACGGCTGTGGACTGCACGGTGGTGGCAAAAACAGCGAAGCAGCTCCGGTTGGGCTGCTTGATCGGCGAACGACAGCACAGGGGGCAGCAGCGACGGTGGCTGATCTCCGGGTGGCTGAGTAGCAGCAATGATGACTTCACGGCGGTGGGCAGAGCAGCGAAGTCGACGAGGGGCTGGCGGTTGTGGCTGAGACGGTGCTTCGGGGCACCCGACGTGCGGCGACGCACGGTGTGCTGCGCGGTGAGGCGCGGCTGCGGTGGTAGCACGGTGGAGGCCGGCGTGCCTCTCCCTCTCACTCTCACTCTAATTTTTCTAATCTCAATTTCTCACGTGTTTCTCTCCAAAAATTTATGATCAGAAAATTGTGTGTCCCCCCCCAAATTCTGATCTAATGTCATGTTTATATAATCCTAAATTAGGTCAATTAGATAGGCTTAATGTCCTAATGAGCTTGGGCTTAGGTCTAATTAAATTAAATGGGCTGAATTAACTTGGGTTGAATTAAGCTCAAATTAAAACGACCGAGCCCGTTCGTCTTGAAATTCCGAGCCCTTTCATTCCCGAGCGAACCGGTTTTTGTTCGATGAAATTTAAGTTCGTTCGCCATCGCCGGTCTGATGCAATAATGCAATTAATTCTAAAATGAACCTAAACTATATGTTATGCAATTTAAATATTTTTTGTTTAGGGGTTAAAAATTTAATTCCTAATTTTTTTATGCAAATTACACTAAAAATGTTCTGTAAAATTTAGGTGTCAACAGCTGCCCCTCTTTGAAGGTGAGCTCGCAGAGGTTGCATTCAAAGATTAAATGATACCTAAATTTTAACCATGCAAATGCAATGAATGTTGTTTTTGTCGGAATTATGAGTCCCATTTTGAAATGCATTAAGAAAAGATGCATGCTGGCATGAAAGGAAAACATACCTGGAATTACTTACCTGACTGGTGTGAGATAATGCAATTCGAAGCACAACTCTGACTTTGTATGTTGTTTGGCAAATGTCTGGGCTCAGACCCATAAGTATTGCCTGATGAACTGTCGATGAACTTCGGTGATCTGCAATTAAGTGAAAACACACGAAGAAAGCCCGACATGAAATAAAATTGCAAAAACGTTCCGACCTTTACAAACTACCTATACATCTCCATAGGTGTTTGTAAAGATTTAGCCGCTGCACCTATATCCTTGACTCATAGGTGCGTCACGGGGGAACTCAAGAGGATATTCCGACCTTTAAGATACCTATACATCTCCATAAGTATTCATAAAGATTTGGCCGCTTCACCTATATCCTTTACTTATAGGTGAGTAGCAGGAGAACACCTGGGATTGGAGAATATTCCGACCCTTAAGATACCTATACATCTCCATAGGTATTCATAAAGATTTGGCCGCTTCACCTATATCTTTGACTCATAGGTGAGTAGCGGGGGAACATCCGGGATGGGGAGAATATTCTGACCTTTATAAGACACTTATACATCTCCATAAGTACTTATAAAAATTTTGCCGCTGCGCCTATATCCTTGACTCATAGGTGAGTAGCGGGGGAATATCTCGAGATTAAAGAAATATTCCGACCTTTACAAGATATCTATACATCTCCATAGATACTCGTAAAGATTTGGCCGCTTCATCTATATCCTTGACTCATAGGTGAATCACGGGGCAATCTTCTTGAGATTGTAAAAATTTGTGATTTGGCGAACAAAGGGGCTAGCCCGAATGTTCGAGGGCTCCTTGACAGAGTACCTGGACATCTTCAGGGGTACCTGAAAAGGCTTGATCAATAAACACCTGAACATCATCAAAGGCGTCTAGAAATCGCAACAAATTGATTCAATATGGGGCCTGACGATTGCTCGAATAGGTTAGGGATACCTAGATAGTCATAGGCATCCAAGAGATAGAGATATACTTACCTGGCGATATCTCCAATTCTGAAGGTGTGTCTCCTGCTGGACACGATTTTAGGCAACATGTAATATGCATTCGCGCACTATCAAGAACACATATACATATGCACTATGAATTCAGCTGGTTTTTATGCACGATGGTTTTGTCAAATCGGCATTACAAACTCTATTAGGGAAAAATCATGACAAGACAATCCTAACTCACAAGCGGATATCTTGAAAATATCGAATGAGGGACCTTCGGTCTAAAAGGGCTTTTCTCTCATTCTCATCAAAAAGGCTGATTTATAGAATCTCTCTATCTCACCATCATCATGTCGACAAGGGTCCGAGTATTCTCGCAAGCGGTACGACCTTACCAATCCAAGAGATCTTCGCTAGGACTGTAACATGGGCTTGGTCAATGGTTTAGCAAAGGGGACTCTTCGAGTCGAGGCTATTGAAAGAAAATACTCTGCAATTGTCTCCGGATTTACAAGTCAAGAACCCTGCAGAATAAAATAGAAATGGACTTGCTCGCACTTCTTCGAGCTAAGCTTGTAAACATCTGAAACTCTACGTTTGTTCAAGTGCCCTAATCTGAAGAGACTTTGCAAGGGACGTAACGTAGGCTACGCTCATGGGTTGAGAAATGAATAGATCATTAGGCTCAAAATGTATATAACTGGGGTGAATAAGTTGGTGATCATCTTAGCATTATCACCGGTCATCATCTTCACCAGGAATTGTCTCTTCAATAGATTCCCCATCGGCTCTGAAAGTTCATCATTTGATTCCTCTGAGACTTGTAGGACTATTGCTCTACTGGAGATGATTTTGCTATGTCATATCCCGACATTTTTCATTGGGCATTGGCCTTGCTTTTACCAGGCACACTGTTTTTTCTTGCCCTTTTTCTTCTTTTCCTTTTTTTTTTCCTTTTTTCTCGACATATGTCGTTTACAATGTAAACTGTATCATGCTGAATGATTTGTCATTGGAACTTTCAAGGATCTTCATCTCTTATCGGCATTCTGGATATGCTGCTTGAACAACGACAACTTTTGCCTTGCCCCAGTGTGGGGGATGATCACCAACTGGGTTTGTATGAAACGAATTTACAGGCTCAATTGGGCTTAGCAAAGGATAAAATGTGTGTAGGATAGAGAAAGAAATGCTCTTCGTCATCCTAAGGCACTTGAACTTCACGTGAATTCATCTGAAAAAGCAACACTCGAAGATTGATGCAAGTGAGAGCAAGAAAATTTCTACACATTTTTCACCATATGACACTGATTTACCTCCGGTTTGCCCCGATGAGGGGTAGTTCTTGACAGGGGTAATTGAAAGAATTCCTCCAAATGTTTAGGCTCAAAGAGGTTGAATAATGGATAACCTGTAGTGTTTAAGGTAGAGAAATGAAATGCCTCTTGTCATTTCGGTTGCCGTACCTTTTGCGAGAGAACTCTTTACCTTGCAGACATGGAATTTTTCCACTCAACTCACTGGGGATTAATGCATGGGACTGTGTATAGGATAAGGCTTGCCTTTCATCGTCCTGATGTACCTCATTCGACATGTTCCATTCATTCCACATGAGTTATTAAATCGTCTAAATAGACTTCCCCTTTAAATCTAATGATACTGATTGACAAAATAACCATGCAGAAATTAAAGCTAATGCAAACAATTTAGCTTGAAATTGATTGAAATTAAATAATTTTTCAATGAAATGTTCGCACTTCAGTAAAAACGAACACTGGAAAACTTTTGCTGCAAGATGTTAGGTTTTATCAAGGATAATACATCTTTACAGCATCAGAATTAACAGGATTGGAGAACTCACGACCATCTATTTCTGCGAGAATCAGGGCACCTCCGGGAAGCACCTTCTTAACCACATATGGACCGATGTAGTTTGGAGCAAATTTACCTCCGGGAACAGGGAAGATTGGCAGCACCTTCCTTAGGACTAGATCATTTACCTCGAAGTGTCTCGGACGCACCTTTTGGTTGAAGGATCTAGCTATTCTCTGATGATAAGTTTGACAGTGGCAAATGGCTCTTAGCCGCTTTTCATCAACCAGGTTCAACTGCTCGTGTCTTTGTTGCATCCATTCCGCTTCAGACAACTCCACTTGGGATAAAACTCGCAAGGAAGGGATCTCCACTTCGACAGGCAGGACTGCTTCCATGTCATACACCAAGGAAAAAGGGGTTACACCGAAAGAGGTTCGGATGGAAGTCCGATACGCCATTAGCGCGAATGGCAATCTTTCGTGCCAATCACGATAGTTTTCAACCGTTTTGGCCAGGATCTTCTTGATGTTCTTGTTAGCGGCTTCAACTGCTCCATTCATCTACGGACGATAGGGAGACGAATTCAAATGTCGAATCTTGAACTCATTGAACAACTGATCCATGAACTTATTGTTCAAGTTTGTCCCATTGTCGGTGATAATAGCTTTGGGGACACCATAACGAGCGATTATGTCCCGCCTGATGAATCTTACAACATTCTTCGCATTAACATTGGCATAAAACGCGGCTTCGATCCACTTGGAGAAATAATCAATTGCAACCAAGATGAATCGGTGTCCATTCGATGCATTCGGATTGATTGGGCCAATCACATCGATGCCCCACATCGAAAAAAGGCCATGGCTCAGATAGCTGATGTAATTCCATGGGGGGAACATTTATTTTATCCCCGTGAACCTGACAGCGATGGCAATTCCGAACATGTTGGATACAGTCACTTTCAAGACTGAGCCAATAATAGCCCAATCTCATGATCTTCTTAGCTAACATGTGGCCGTTCATGTGTGGACCACATATCCCCTCGTACATTTCTTGCATGATTCTAGTGGCTTCAGCTGCGTCTACACACCTCAGCAGAATCGAATCATAGGATTTCTTGTACAGCTTTTCACCTCTGACAAAGAATTTCGAAGCCATTTTCATTATGTACTTCCTGTCAGCAGGGGTGCTTCCCTCAGGAAATTCTTGTCTCTGGATATAGTTCATGATATCGTAATACCATGGCTTTTCATCGGGTTCTCCGGTCACAACCATACAGTAAGCCGGTTTTGTTAGGACTTCGATCTTCAAGGGTTCTACCTCTACTCCACCGGTCACTTGCAGCATGGAAGATAACGTAGCTAGCGCATCAGCGAACTGATTGTGGGATCTTGACAAGTACTTGAAGGAAATATCTCCGAACTCCTTTATGATTTCTTCGAGGTATTCATGATACGGCACTAGCTTGGTGTCTCTCGTCTTCCATTCTCCTACAGTTTGGAGAATAATCAAAGCGGAATCACCAAACACTTTCAACTTGGTTATCCTCATTTCCACCGCGGCTTGAAGTCCGAGGATGCAAGCTTTGTACTCGGCTATGTTGTTGGTACACGGGAACACCAACTTTGCTGCTACTGGATAATGTTACCCATCTGGGGATATTAAGACTGCCCCAGTGCAGGAACCAGTCAAGTTCACGGCTCCATCGAAGAACATGGTCCACATATCTTCTTTTATTACCAAAATGCGATCTTCTGGGGAATATTTATCATCATCCGAGATTCCGGGATTCTCGGCTAACACATCAGCAATTACTTAGCCTTTAACTGACTTCTGTGGCATCATTTGGACATCAAATTCTGAGATAAAAATCTGCCATTTGGCCAGCTTCCCTACCAAAGCCGGTTGATCAAGTAAATACTTGATGGGATCATTCTCAGTCACCAGGAGAGTCTGGTGATGTAATATATACTGTCTCAGCCTATGGAGCACCCACACTAGTGCAGCGCAAGTCTTCTCGGCTTCAGGATAATTTTACTTCGAGACAGTGAACTTCTTACTCAAGTAATAAATGGCTCGCTCATTTCCATCTTCAGGACTTTTCTGGGCTAGCATCGCTCCCAGAGACTCGCTATGAATAGTAAGATAAAGGATCAAAGGCTGGCCTGGCATTGGTGGGACTAGCACTGGGGGTTTCATCAGATACTGCTTCAGTTCACTAAATGCTTCCTGACAATTATCGTCCCATTCTACTTGAGCATTCTTCTTTAGAAGTTTGAAGAACGGTTTAGCAGTTTCGGAGAGCTGGAAAATGAAACGGGCTATGTAATTCAATCTACCCAGGAGGCTCCGTACTTCTTTCACCGTCGATGGGGGTTGCAGCTCACATATGGCCTTCACCTTGGAGGGATCGACTTCAATGCCCTTATTGCTTACTACGAACCCGAGTAGTTTGCCCGACGTTGCTCCGAATATGCACTTGGCTAGACTGAGACGGAGTTTAAATTTACGGAGTCGGTCGAACAACTTCTTCAGGGTATCAACATGACTCTCTCCGGGTTGAGACTTGGCAATCATGTCATCGACGTAGATCTTAATCTCCTTATGCATCATGTCTTGGAAGAGAGTCACCATTGCCCGTTGATATGTTGCCTCGGCATTTTTAAGACCGAATGGCATGACTTTATAGTGGAATGTACCCCAAAGAGTGATGAATGTTGTCTTCTCCTTCTCGCCGTCCTTCATTCTTATCTGATTATAGCCCGAGAAACCATCCATGAAGGAAAACAGCTCGAACCCAGCAGTATTGTCTACCAGAACGTCTATATGCGGTAATGGGAAGTCATCTTTAGGGCTAGCCTTGTTCAGGTCACGATAGTCGATGCAAACCCGAACTCGGCCATCCTTCTTCATGACTAGCACGATGTTGGCCACCCAGGTAGGGTATCGGGTGACTTCAATGAATTCGACTTTCAAAAGCTTCATGACCTCCTCCTCTATCTTCTTTAAAAGTTCAGGTTTGGTTCTCCGTAGTCTCTATTTCTTGGGCGGCATATCAGGATTAGTAGGCAAGCCATGCTCCACGATAGAAGGGTCTAAACCCGGCATATCGGCGTACGACCATGCAAAGATATCCTGATAATCCTTCAGCAACTGGACTAGGCGTTTGGCTTCATCTTCGAGAAGGGTTGCCCCTATTTTCACCTCCTTGGGTTCTCCGGAATCACTTAGATTGACGGTGATTGTTTGATCTACCGTCAGGACTTTAGGCTTCTCATACAGCTCTAGGTTGCGCTGAATATCTGAGGAATCATCGAGTTCGCCGGCATTACTGGGATCAGGCTCGGCGGCGCATAATTCATCAGATTGGACCGTCCCCGTACCCTTATGTATCGCAAGATTGCCCCTGAAATATAAAGTAATTGATTCAGAAGGACAAACAGGGCTAACATTACATTTTTATTATTGTAAATTTTTTATAATTAATTTTTTTGTGTTTTTGATTTTCTGAAATTCATTTCGAAAAGGTTTTAACACGAGGAAGCATGAAGAAGCCCAGGCCTCAGAATTCTCCTTGGACTATATTTTCTTTTATCGGTTAGATATCATCACCGGGCTGGTTTGATATACCTCAACATGCCCTCAAAAACTGAAAATAACTTGTAATTTCATTGATCATTTCAAAATGAATTACATTTATTAAATGGAAATTGCAACAATCAAAACCTAGAAACGGAAATGAAAGCAGCACACGAGACGGGGCAAATCCTAAAAAAAAGCAGTAAAAATTCCCACGCAGGGGAGTGTGCGGAAAAGTAAAAGTTTTACTCTTGTGGGCCTATGCTCATTCCCTCTAACGTTCCTTCTTCGATAGTTCCGATAAAGACGTCATCGAACAGGGCAGTGATTCCCTCTATTGCATCATCGGGATCTTCTATCTTTAGAGACGTTGGATCATCCATACCTCCCCATCCGTCAGGGACAATGTCACGGGGATCAACACAGAAGCTCGGGGGCGTCGAGTATTTCACATAATAGTCGAACTTACCGCTCGGTTGCCCCAGAGTGTCAATCACTTCCTTCTCTTCGTACATCATCCTTGCAGGACCCGGAAAAGTGGTGTGAATGTATGGAAGCAACCTACCACGCCCAAGCTCTTCATTGTTCGACCCTTCATTGGATTGTTGTCTATTCTGCTCAACTTCTCGACCTTGACCTCGACCATATGTACGTCTCTCATTGTTTGGTGCAGTTGGCCCCTGATACCCCAATCCAGAAGTGCGGGGTCTTTGAGAGACTTCGACCGGTCGGCGGATACCTTGACCATCCCTGCCAAGGCCTTCACCTGGAATAAAGCCATAGGACACCATTACTCTTCCAACCATGACAGCAGTATTTGATACCTCAGGAACTGGCGGTGATGATCCTCTAGATGCATGAATGGTCGATACGAGCTCAAGCGACTGATAGCTTGATTCAATTTTGCAATCCGGCTCGACATAGGGGATAGCCGTTGCATGATAAATCGGGTACTCTTCTTCACCATGTACCGTGACTAACTTTCTCTCTATCACGAACTTCACTTTCTGATGTAAACTGGATGGCACAGCTCCAATAGTATGAATCCATGGATGACCCAATAGGAAGTTGAATGTAGTAGGAATGTCCATGACTTGGAATACGACATTGAACGTTGTTAGCCCTATCTGTATGTCGAGGTGGATTTCACCCATCACTTCTTTCTTCGTTCCGTCAAAGGCTCGCACAGAGGTCTTCGCAGCATTTATCCTCGAAGGATCTATCCTAAGGCGGTGTAACATCGCCAGATGATAGATATTCAAGGCTGAACCGTTATCGATAAGTACCCGAGCTACATGCGAGGCCTTGTTTTTGACAGAAATATACAGGGCTTTGGTATGTCCTCTGCCTTCTAGAGAGAATTCCTCATCCGAAAAGGCTATCAGGTCCTTAAGGAGTATGGAACCCACAAATTCTTCCAGTTTCTCATGATCGATCGTCTCTAGCACGTGGACTTCGCTTAACACCTTCATTAGGGCCTTCTGGTGTTTGACAGACGTCTGGAGGAGTTCAAGCAGAGAGATTTGCGTATGCATCTTGCGTAATTGCTCGACTATGCTGTACTCACTAGCCTTGATCACAGCTAGGAACTCTTTGGTTTCTTCATCCGTGACAGGTCTTGTGGGTTGAGCATTTGCTTGGCCATAGGCACGTCCGGATCTGGTGACCAAGTCGACATCGAGACTGTAAGACTAAGGGACTGCCTTATCATCCGAGTACTCATAAGGTTGAGGTATCTCAATCACAATTCCTTCATCGGCTGCAGGCGTGCTTATTGCGATCTCCTCATCATCGAACGCGTCTTCGAGCGGAGTCATGTCTTCAGGCAAAGGATCAAGCTTGTCCTTCCTGATGCTCAAAATAGCAAATTCCTCATCCCAATTAATGACGACCACGGAGATAGTAGAAACGATGCCAGTGTGGCCAGCATAAACAATCATCCCAGCTTCTACCATCTTCGAGATTCTTTCTCTCATAATGGCCAAGGAAATGGCCTCATTACTCGGGTAACAACCTGCCATCACCAGTTCAGCATAGACCTCGGTGGTGTATACTTTGACGTTCTTGATTCGACCGGCATTAAAACTGAATATGGCATTCACATTACCCGCGTGATCAGGGAGTGGGTTACTCTGAACATTTGGCTTGGCGGGTTGGAATGAGAACGCCTTCGTGTCAAGGAGGTTTTGGATTCGATGCTTGAGGATAGAGCAATCGTCAGTTGAGTGTCTGACCTCGCCGGTGTGATAACCGCATTTCTTCGATGGGTCGAAGCTATAAAACTGCTCAGGATTGGGCCGTTTTGGCTCGGTAGTAAGCAAGCCTTTCTTCCGGAGCACTACCAATACTTGAGACAATGATCCGGGGAGGGGGGTGAATTGCCTCCTGTTGTTCCTTCTCTGAAAAGGTTGACGACCCGTGTTTTGTTGCTGAGCTTCTGCTACTTGAATTGCCGGGGCTAGGTTAGCCTTCGGCCGGCTCGGTTGGTTATACGTCACATTCACTTCAGCTGCCGGTTCTTTCTCCTTCCTCTCACTAAATTTTTTGTTCGAGGAGGATGGCTCTACAAACCATCCATCTTTCAGCCTTATCTCAATCTGTTCACCTATGGGGATGAGTTGGTTAAAGTTGTCAGTCGGAATGGCCACCATCCGATTACGGTACTCGAACGAGAGAGTTTTAACGAACATCCTCTTTAACTCACTATCTATGGGTTCCGGGACGACCTGAGCAGTTAGATTCCTCCATCTGATGGCATAGTATTTGAAAGACTGGGTCTTTTTCATTTGAGCACGCTCAAGATCATCACGGGTAGGAGTGATGTCCGTTATGAACCTGTACTGCTTTAGAAATGCCTCACTAGCCTCCTTCTAGGTTTTGAGGCTATTTATCTTCTTCATGAGATACCAGTTCAGAGCAGGGCCGGTCAAACTCGCTTGGAATGCGTGGATCATCAGAAGCTCGTTGTCAACATATGAGGTTATCTGTACGTGGTACAACTGCAGGTGGGCTTTTGGACATGTGGTGCCATTGTACTTGTCAAAGTCCGGCATCTTGAACTTCTTCGGGATTTTGATCTGTGAGTACAGGGACAGATCAATCGAGGGTGAATCTTGTGAACCCTCCAGCTGTTTAACTCTCTCTTCCAGTTTGTTGACAAGTTCATCAGACTTAGGTTTGTTGACGACAATCTGGACGGGGTCATCTTCCAAGTTAGGCATATCGTCATCTTCCTCGACATCAACATTCTTTCCACTTGTATGCTTCGGGACTGATGCTTCAGGGGGTGCCGGAACAGGGATCGACCGAAGGTCTTGATCTCAGCAGTCATTTATTGCATTACAACAACAAGTTACTTGATCTGGTCTTCTATACCGACAACACGCTCCTGCAACTCGGTTTGATCTGTGAGTCTACTCAGTCCGACCAACCGCAAGTTATTTTTTTTTACCTTACCAAAAAAAATAACGTGAATAATCCGTTAGGATTTGAAATAATACCTAATTTAAACTAGGAAACATGCCACCTTAAGTCCTAATTTAAATTAAATAGTCATCTCATCCTTCGGGATATATTCAAAAATCCTAGACATGCAAAACTCTAATTTAAATCTAGCTAATATTTTTTTGAATTTTCTGTTTTATTTGAAAAGAAAAGACAATCAAACAAATAAGGATAACAACTACATTCAAATCAACCACGTGATCCGTCAAATTTGTTTCAACCTCGGATTAGGCACAAAATTCGAACTATCGGTCATATCTATAGGGTTATAGATATTAACGGATATTCGATCATTCAAATTTGGAAAGCTAATGAAATTCATTATCGTACCCAAATAGTTATGGATAGGATAATAATTTCCCGTATCGCCGCGTATCGAACCTTAGGGTTAAGGTCGGATAGTCGTCCAGATACGTTGCTAAATTAGAAAAGTTTCCTAATTTTGAATATTTCAAATATTGCGGATTTCCTGAACATTATCCCAAGACACTTAATTATCTACGCGATATTCACAAAATATTCAAACACCCAAATTAGGAATCTAAATATTTTGAAAATATACCGGATATAGATTTTACCTAATTTGGATAACTTCCAAATTTGAATTGGCTCGGGATCGGGATCGACTTGCGGATCGGGACGGCGACGACAGCGAGGTACGGCACCGGCAAGACTCACAGCAACACGGCGGGGCTACTTCGACGTCAGGATCACTGGCGGGATGCTCAGCATGGCGGCTGCGCAGGAAGCTCCGGCAGACGGCGGCTGAGGCAACTGTTTCGGCGGAGAGGTTGTTCGGCAAAGGGGCAGCCCACGGTGACGTTGGGGCACGGCAAGCCGGCGAGGCTGCTTCGACGGTGACGACAGCTGAATCACAGTGGCTGTTCCGGTGGGGGGCAGTAGCGAACGACTGCTGCTTCAACGGCGAGGACGACGTTTCAACGGTCCATCACTTCGCTATGGCTGGCAGTGGGCAGCTCCTCGGCAACGGCGGCGAGGAGGTGGAGGCGCACGGCAATGTTGTCGGCGATGGGCTGCAGCAGGACGCCGAAAGAGGGCAGACGGTGGCTGTGGACTGCACGGTGGTGGTGAAAATAGCGAAACAGCTCCGGTTGCGGCGAACGGCAGCATAGGGGGCGGTGGGGACGGTTGTAACATCCCGAAATTCGACTCAATCTCTGGAATGAAAAAAACGAGTCTTATTCGATATTTCATTTTTGTAAATCTCGCCCGGAGCTGATCACTCTCGGGATACTGACCAACCAGGAATAGGTACGTGGACCATGGACCCAGTCGCGAATTAAGCCTGATTTAGAAGAATGATGAGGAAGTATTTTGGGCCAGTGTGAACTGATCTTCTGAACCGGACAGTCGTGTCATCGGAACTAGCGATAATTCCTCTTGTTCTCTCGACAATCGAGCTCATCGCAATTCAGACAACCCGAGATCGATACGCGTAAATCCTAAACAGCCGCCCGTTAGTGAGAGATTTGGAAATTGGAAATTCGATCGTGAAATTTAATCCGAGTTTTGAGACCGATTTTCGTTATTCACGGGATAGTTTTTATAAGGACGACGTCAAATTAAGCTGTCCACTTATATATAGGACTTATACGATCGAAAAATTGGCGATTCGATCCGGTACCGGAACTTAATGTCGTTTTTACCCTTGAGCCCCCTTATATTCCGAAATTTGAATTCTTGTGGGGGTGTGACACTTGTCAACATCCCCCTTCCCCATGCATATCATCATATCATCCAAACTTCCACTCCACCTCTTGGCCGGCGCCATGAAAAACATCATCACCTTTCACCTCACCTTTCTCTCTCTCCCTTCTCTCTCTCACTCGCCCTCTCTCTTCCTCACGCGGCCACTCTCTCTCTCTCTACCCTTCGCGAGTTCTCTCTCTCTCGGCCTCAGCCACCGTTCACCGCCGCCAGAACCACCGCCCGCCGGTGCCACCGCCGTGCACCACTCCCTCTTGCCTCACCACCACCAACCGACCGCCTCTCTCCTTCTCTCTCTCACTGTTCCCGACCGACTAAGGCCTCACGTCGAGCCCAGCACAGCCGCGCCTCCGCCGGGCTCATCGCCACTCCGCCAAGGCCGCCGCCGTCTACCGCCGTCGCCCCTTGCCGACCCTCTCCCTTCCTCTCCATTTTCCCTTCGTTTCCTCTCCTCTCCGGCTGCATGCAGAGTGGAATGGCGCCGGTCAACCAAGGAGGAAGAGGCTGAGCGTCCGCCTCCCGCCGAGATGCACCGCCGGCCGCCGTCGCCGTGGCCGCTACTGCTGCCACTCTCCCTCCACCGTCTCTCTCTCTCTCTCTCTCTCTCTCTCTCTCTCTCTCTCTCTCTCTCTCGATTGCATGCAGCTGGGTGGGTGCCGGAGCAACCGCGCCACCAGCTCACCGCCGTCCTCCTCTCTCCCTCCTCTCCGACGCAGCTGCATGCACGGTTGAGCCGCCGCAGGAGCTGCTCGCTGCCGCACGCCACCGTCAGACCGCTCGCTGTTCAACGTCGCCGCCCTCACCGAGCCGTCCTCTCTCGCCTCTCCCTGTTCTATTTCCCCTCGCCGGAACAACCGCGCCGTTGCCGTCCGCCGCCAAGACCGCCGTCCGCCATGCGCCTCCATGAGCAGCAGCCGTCTGTACCGCTTAGTCGCTCGTCAGCACCCGTGCCGACCGTGAGCCGCTGCCCGCAGCTGCTGCGGACAGCCGGGCGCCGCTCGTCGTTGCTCCCTTGGGAAGTGTGCCGCCGGTTCCACCGTTCACCGGTGATCGGCCGCCGTTCCTCGTCGCCCGAGCTTGGAGTTAGTTGGGTGTAAACCTCTAAACCCTAATTAGGACGATTATGCGTTTTAACGGGCCTAGGGTGTGTTTACTAGCCGATTAGTGTAAATTAGGGCTCGTATGGATTTATATGTTACTAGTGGGTGTCGGGAAACTATTGGTAGGTGACAAAACAGAAATGAGAAGTGGATTAGAGGTTGAAATGATAAGGTTTAGCTGCTGTCCACCTTGGGTATTGATGGCCAAATTCCACGGTAGATCGAGGATTGAATTGATTTGAGTGCCGGGATTGCCGGGGTGATTGAATTGGGTGTCGGTTTGTCAATTATGATGAATTTGGTCTACCATGTCACATGCTCGTGTGACCGATCGTTGTGGAATGTGATTGGTGATTTGTCAATGTACATCATAATGCCCGAATACGTTATAAGTGCCAACTTCGCATCATGGCAGCCATTTGCGTCATCTGGTTCTCTACTTCAGCTAGTCGAGTGCGAATTTCTTCCTTGGCCATTTTAATTCGTAAATGGGTTCGAATTCTTTTACCTTCCGTTGTTAGAAGAACTGCTTCCATGAAAACAATCAGGATATTAGAATTGGTGAAACGAATATGAAAACTCACATTCTTTTAATTGTATGGTTTCTTGTGATTAACAAGAATAAGAACTTTTACACAAGCCTTAGCCTTGCATAAAACTTCTCACCAATGTTTTTCTCAAGCGATCATACCATTCAAAGAATTGTAATTCATGGTGATCCTTATTTTTAATCATGTCTATGAATTTATCCAAATGGATTTTGAAAAATGAGTATTTCATATAAAATCCAAGTTTGCTTTACAAAATGATTTCAAACTCGAATGGGAATTCTAAATCATCCAAGTCTAGGCTTTTTGCTAACTAAGGTAGCTTCCGCCCCGTGGTAATCCTTACATTCCTTGATTCAAGATTCCCATTATTCGACATCGATCACGACTTTTTTGGGGATGTAAGGCTCAACTCCAGGTACGTGGGGGACAATGTATTCTAGGACATATTCCTTCTCGGGATCCGTTATAATGCTCAATGGAACATATGGCTCCACATTAATTGGTCGTTTACTTTCCATCCACTTGATGTATTCTTTGGATGCCATATAAATCTCCATGTCACCTTCCAAGTTCTTTGGCCATTCCGCTACTTGTGACGGTGAATTATCCAAAGAAAGGATAATTTGTGAACCTTGGCTTGAAGACATTTCTTCTTTTCTTCGGGTATAATTCCATTTGGAATGTCAAAGGCAAACTCTTCAGGGTGCCATGCCAGTGGGACTTGTTGAAGCATCCCAAATTATCTAATAACTCTCAAGGGACAATAGGCGGCTCCCCCATTCAGCCCGAGTAATGGTACTGTGTTCCCTTCTTGGCTTGTAATCCTTGCCTTACCAATCTTTGGCCAATTGATCTGCCATTAGATTTGATTAGGAGATAAAGCTCTAATGAAATTGGCTCAATCTAAGAAAGATTGTTTGGGTAATTTGTTTTGGATACGAATGTATCGCTCAATTGGATTTATCGCCAAACAAATTTCACGAATATTCATGAAACGATACCAAGGTCGAATGTGTGAGATGAACCATAGGGATAAGAGACCTATAGAAGCTTGAAAGATTCCCTTTCCACGATTTTGATATATGTTCAAGGAAATGATGGTTTGGGCAAGGAGCGTATTAGAGAAATCCCATTTGAGACATGCTTGCCTCGCGATTATTGCAACTAAAGGGTTGAATCTCGTTCTAGATATGAGGAATAGAACCAAGCCAAAGAAGGCTAGAATGAAAACCCGAGCCGAAGTGTTTCCCATTTCCCTAGGAAGTTTGGAAAAATTGGCTATTAGAAAGGATAATGGAAATCTACCTGTGTTTGACTTGATTAACTTTTCAATTTTGGAAACTTTGAGGTTAAGGAATTCTTCAAGAATGTTTATGGGATTAAGTCCAATAGGTGGCTCCATGACCCTAGGCTTGGAATCAATTCCAATGGCGATTTGATATTCTTCCAAAGTCGGTGTCAATTCATACTCTTCAAATTGGAAGGTGGCAGTAGAAACTTTCCAAAAATGCGATAATGCTTGGATCATGCTAACTTGATGTTCCACATGGATCAAGTGTAAAAGGTATCCCAACCTACCTTGGACATAAACTTGGTTATCTTTTATCATGTCTTTTCCATCAAGCCATGAGCTCTTTTCGTGGAACGGGAGCCACTTGGATATCTAGCTTTCCTATCGAACCTAATTATGCAAAAAAGTTCATTATTAATCACCATGGATTACACATCAATTTTAAATGCTCTCCATTTTAATTATATGTCCTTTTATGGAAATATAGAGGTAAAGTACATTTGTATACTTATGACGTAATACAAATGCCACTTCTAATCCATTTATGCCTTAAAAGAGCATATACTTGAAAATGTGAATGAAACTAATGTTTAATACAAAATGCCTTTTGTCAAGCTCCATTTTGACCATAAAGTCCTATATATGGTTTACAACCTCAAATACATCAAAAATAGACTTTTGGCAAATGGGATTATACGTGTTGCGTCTTGCGCACTCAATTACATTGAAAATCGCCATGGACTTATACATTCCATCTAGAAATGAAAAATATGACCAAATGGAGCATGTCACCTTATCCATTTATTCTAGTATAAAGGCATTTTTTTTTATCAAACATTGATTGTCATTTGGGCATTTTTTAACAAAATTGTGTCAACTAACTTTGCATGATTAAAAGGATGAGAGAAGTGGAACGACACTTACTTACCGACACATTTTTGCTTGGTTTTAGGTATACCGACCACAAAGACAAGCATATGCAACAACTAAGGTTTTGACACCTAAAAATGGTGGGATATGCTAAAGGCTCAAGGTCATCACCTTAATGGATAAGAGATTCCATTCCAATAGGCAATCCGCCTAAAGTTATGGAATATTATTCCATCTTGATGATCGGCATTGTATTTAAACGATCCCATGAGCAATCGGCTCACAGTTTCGCCTAAACACATACCTTCTAAGAGTGATCCTAAATGTAGCCGGGGTTGGGCCACGGGTAGTGTATTCAAATAGTATAGTGCTAAGCAATTTAAAGGCATGCATGATAATTTACAACCAAACAGCACTTCTAAAATTTGGCCAAATCACATTTAATCCCAACACCATCATACAAAATAAAGCTAAGTATGGACTATACCCCTTATACCTCCCGCCTGCATTATCATTTAACACATCATTAATGGAACGTACCTGGGATCATTGCGATTACAAACACAAGCATATCATTCTATCTAGGTCTAAATCCACTTGGAATCCTAAGATCCCCAGCGGAGTCGCCAAGCCTGTTGCGCCACGCTCTCGCGTGCTAGAATGGACGTATTTTTCTATACGGTTCTCTCCTAGAACATACTTCACGTGACAGCGGGGTTTATTTGATTTAAATTTGAACTTGGAGTCGCCACTAGTCATTTACGGTAGATTGACTAGAAACCTAATCGAAGTACGGGAGAAGTACCACGATCCCACGAATCAGAAATTCTGAATAAGGGACTTGGTTACGTTAACGATTCCAAATTGAGACCATTAACGCCCTTTCGGTACATAAGAACTATATGGCTTGTCTAACGTGTTACACGGATCCCTAAGGTCAACTCACTAACCTAATCATAGACAAACAATTAAGCACCCAAGAAATTAAGTGCACCACCAATGGCAAATCAATCATAGCGACCCTAATTTAGCCACTAAAAATGAAAATCTAGTAAACATCCAAACCCTAATGAAGCTATAATAGCTTGTTCATTTCATAGCACATGTTTTGGTTTTAGGGTTTTTTAGGGGTTTTCCCTTAAATTTGAAATTTTTCAAAAATGCCACTTGGGCACTTCCCAAAATTCAAATTTCACTTTTTATGGTTGGCCACGATGATTTTGTGACATTCTGTGAGTTTTCAAAATTTTTGATTTTTTTTGTTTTGTTTTTATATAATTTTTTTATTTCCAAAAATTCAAAATTTACATTTTATGATTGGCCACGATGATTTTGGATCTTTCTGTGAATTTTTGAATTTTTTGAATTTTCTGATTTTTTTTATTTTTATTTTTTGTTGGAAAAATTTTTAAGCCAAGAACTGATTTTCTAGAAATTTTTATGAATTTTCTAATTTTTCAACTTTTTATTGATTTTCAAAAATTTTCAAATTTTTTATTTGTAGTTTTTGAATTTTAGAAATTTTTATGAATTTTCTAAAATTATTTTGGATTTTTCTGAATTTTCTGTGAATTTTTCGAAATTTCTAATTTTCTAAAAAAATTTAATTTTTTTTATGATTTTTCATAATTTCTCGATTTTTCTGATTTTTTTTATTATCTTTGAATTTTCCCGCCGGGGAATTGAGCCGGACCGAACCGGTTCAAGCTGGTTTGGCCTAAAGCCAACTGGCCGGCACCGGCGCCGGTCACCGATTGTCTTCTTCGGCGAGACCAAGGCCAAAAACGGGTCTGTTTGGCCTCTTTTCATTTAGGCATTTTATCAAACAATTGGTGGGCATGATTTTCAGTTTAGTCCTCTCGAGGCCGCCGGTTCGGGCTCACTGTCGACGACCTTCTGGTGACTATTTCGCCATTCCAATCGCACCATCAACAAGTACACATGTTCTAGTATTTGTTTAAGCCAATTGGATCATCGTCGGACACTCGCCTGCCAGCGAAAATTCAATCTAAAAACCCTAACTTCCACCAGCTAAGTTTTCATTTTTCAGAACCCAATTGGCTATCCCACTTGCCCTAGCCGTCTAAATTGGTTCAAACAACCATCAAAACATCAAACAAGATCAAGGAAAGTAACTTGAATGGCCCTACGGCCACGGCAATGCTCCAGCGAGATGGTTCACATGGGGGCCGACTCGGTTCCTGTATTTTTTATGCCCAAAATGCGATCAAACCACATCAAAATGATTACAAACTAATAATAGACATCAAAATGCCAAGATTCGTCAATGAAATCACTTAAAAATGCACATTGAAACCAAAATTAGATTCTGGAAATTTTTTGACAAAGCTGATCGCGAACGATTTTTACCTGCTTCGTTCGATGTCTAAATGAACTTGTTGAAGTGATATGCACCCCGAGGATTGTTACCTGGCACGTATACTTCCTCTCGGTGCTTTTGGATACGCCAGAACAGGTCTGAATCGACTGGACGATGCTTGGTTTCAAGCGTTCTCGATCAGCAGGACTGACCGAAACTGTGAGGGGAGAATCACGGCCAAACACGATTCGCCATTGCTCCGCCGTCCACGGCGGCACTGAACACTCGTGAGGGGAAACCTCTCTCTCTCTCTAACTTTTCCACGTTGTTTCTCTCTCTTTCTCTCTCTTCTCCCTCTTCGGAATTTCGTCGAACAACTCCTCATCTTGTTCTCCCGTTTTTCTCGTTTGTTGTTCATAAAAAATTCCCGCCTGAAATTGGTTAGAACTTATTTCTAATCGGTTGGGATCATTAACCGGTGCCAGCTAGACAATATCCAGCTGGAAAACTTGATTAAAACGTGTTAAATTGCCCACACGAAGTCGGCGAAGTCTCAAGCGCAAGTTTGCTTTTTCTGGGTTTTGTGGGTTCTGAGCGAACTGGGTAAGGAAGATGAATTGTTCGGGTCGAGTCGGGTTGACCCGTCTGACTCGACAGTTCCAGTTTTGTATAAATTCGTAAATTCAATACAACTTTGACCAAATCTTCAAAATTCGACCCCAAAATTGAATTTCCCATTATATTCCAAACCCAAACATATAATTTTCCCCAAGTTTTATTATAACCGTGCCAAAGATTTTCCAAATTTCATATCCGGGTTATTCGGATTTTTCTCAATTCGACGTCCTAATGACCTGATTAGGCAAAATTGATGCCAAAATTGAATTACCCACACCTGATTAACCCTAGAAATGATAGTCTCATATTTCGACAATTTCATTTTGGGCACGATTCCCAATTTGGGTTCAAAATTCTTAATTTTCAATCAAATTTTGGGGATTTTTTTATTTTTATATCAACTTGTGCAATCGGATTGATCATTATGCAATTAAAGGTCCTAGGATCAATTGTTGTGAAGACACTATGACCTAAAAATGACTAGAAAGCATTTAATTTCATTTTTGGTTAAATTCGGATTTAATTTTGCTCAATTTTGGGTAAAACATATACCCAATTGAAATTTTCTAAAATTGACAATGTATTTATGAAATTGGTTTAAAAGAAGACTAATGACTATTTTTATGGAATTTTCTGATTCCATTTGCTGTTTTTCTTGATTTTCTTATCTATTTTGACTAAAAGAAATTAAGTAAAAATCCAAGAAAATTCTTAAAAAATTATTTTTGGTTTAGAAATAGGTTCCTAGGCTTGGCCAAGGCTCCAAATCCTAATTTTGTGATTTTTGAAAATTTTAAAAAATTGGCCAAAAATCAAGTGTCAACACTATGACTTAAAAATGTCTAGAAAAACTTTAATTTCATTTTTGGTTCAATTCAAGTTTAATTTTGCCCAATTTTGGGAAAAACATATGCCCGATTGAAATTTGCTAAAATTGACAATATATTTATGAAATTGGATTTAAAAGAAGACTAATGACTATTTTTATGGTTTTAAAAAAATGACTATTTTTATGGAATTTTCTGATTCCATTTACTATTTTTCTTGATTTTCTTGCTTATTTTGACTAAAAGAAATTAAGAAAAAAATGCATAAAAATGCCAAAAAATTATTTTTTGGTTTAGAAATAGGTTTCTAGGTTTGGCCAAGATTACTAGACCTAATTTCAAAATTTTTTGAAAAATTTTGAAAAATGAGCTAAAAATTAGGTGTCCACAGCGACGCTCCCGGATCAAACAAAGCATATGCAACATGATCATAGAGAGAGACCGTACCTATGACCATGCCAGGCATGTCCTCAGCTTCCCTTCTCGCCATTGCATATACTCGTCCTTGAGCTGGCGGCCTATCTTGAATGGTCGGCAAGGCAACTCCTATTTGATTTCCATTCCGGGGTGGCTGCGGTAGCATAGGCGGCCTAGTCCACCTATTGTTGAGACAATCCCTCGCTTGGTGTCCCAATCTACCGCATCCAAAGCATGCTCTGCTCCTATTTTGGTAGTAATTCGGCTTCCCAATATTTTTCTTTGACGGGAAGGACAAAGCTCCTATTCCCCGCCATCGGCCTCTTGCCGAAGTGGCGGTTGTCCCTAGCTGGGGCATACCATGATCTATAGGCGACAGCCCTTTCTATTTGATCTCGCTCAATAGCCTGAGCCTGCTCATACAACTCATTGTAGCCCCTTAGGTTCAGCGAAATCATTTAGCTGTAAAGGTCCGACTTCAGTCCATCTCGGAACCCCTAAGCCTTGTCCAACGGGTCCTCGACCATCCTTTGAGCATACTTGGACAATCTTGCAAACTCGGCCTCATACTGGTCCACTGACAGCTGGCCTTGGCAGAGTTTTAGAAATTCATTCATTTTCTGTTCCCAAACACTCTTCGAGAAGTACTTGCCATTATGGCCTCCTTGAAAGCGGTCCAAGTTTGTGCTGTACCCACCGGGAACACCCTTCCACTGGTGGCTCTCCATCAATCACTAGCATTTCTCTGAAGTTGATACATTGCCAGGGTTACTTTCTCACCATCTGTGCATCCTAATACGGCAAAAGCCTTCTCTACCTCTTCTACCAAATCGATGTGACCTCGGGATCACCTTTTCTATCGAACTTTGAAGGCTTTAACTTCAAAAACTGCTCAACCAACTTATTCATTTGTCTATTTGCATTCCCTTGTCATTGGCCTTGGCCCTGGCCCTGATTCCCATTTGCAGTAGCAGTTGCAGCGGCCTGGGCTATGGTGGCAGCTTGCTTCTGAGCCTGCCTCCCCATCAGATTCCTAATTTCTCCTAAGGCCCTTATCACCCCAGTTATCCATGGGTCCTCCACATTTTGTGCTTACGTACTCGACTAGCCTCTCGTCCCCATTCTTCTACTCATCCTTGCGGTTCCTCACCATCACCTACTTGCTATAATTCCACTAAGAAATTAGAGACCTAGGTCAACTATACCAGTCTAAAGCCCTAGGTATTGAATTATCTTGATAATTCACTATACAAACAATCAATTACAAGCAACACAAGCTCACAATCAGTAGGATTTGTGCACTTACCTCAGATCCAAACGCATCTGCAACTCAGTATTAGCACCACAAGTAACCCAGCACGTTAAACAAACAACTATAAACAATGCCAAGTACGAAGCGTTCCTAATTATGCCAATCACAAGCACCAATTCACATGTCATGCAATTCGTGCCTAACTCTAACGAATTATTAAAGTCATCTCTCCTTATCACTTCATGTCTCGACCAACTTGGATCGAGCTGATCTTTGCTCTGATACCAAATCAACTGGGATGTCACGCCCCAAACCATGCGAGCACGATAACACCCCATCTTTGCCGTCCCAATATAATTTCGAACCTAGGAACTACAACACACTACTCGAGCGCTTAATAACGAATGCATGAGGAAGCGGAAACAACACCATGCATAAAAGATACACAAGATGACGAAAGGAATTCATAACATAATCAAAGCCAGTCAAATACAAAAGCATACGACTAAGGAAAATAAAGCAACATAGGTCGACGGAGGGGGAGAGGGTTACTAGTTCAAGACTACACTTGACACCCTACGAGGCTAGCAAAATAAAACAAATGCTACTAATGCATCTAGACATCGAGCTCCTCTGGATCCTCCTCAGGGTCTTCCTCGGGATCTTCTACGGGGATCTTCCTCGACGACAGTAGGTCCCACGACTTGAGCGTCCATGATGGAAATCGACAGAGTCGGTTGGCTCACCAGAGCGTAACGGGGAGGGTTGATCACCATACTATCCGGAGTCGAGGGTACGACTCGCCTTGGGTTCACACAAGTTGGCACCTCAAAACCTTGCAGGGGTCCAACGTCAATTCCATCCTCGCCTCGGTAGAACCACGCTTGGTAGAAGTGCAAGCTCAGATGCGGCTCCCCTTCATTAACCCATACTATAGTCCCTTTCTTGATATACGTCCTACTCTCGATCGGGGGATACTCGGTTTCCACCGTGTCAAAATCCAGCAGCACTCCAAAACGTATGGGCGGCATAATGCCTAAGGTCTAGGGTCTGAAAATGGTAAATCCCACAACGGGGTGAGAACAGATCTCAGTAAGCCAAACCTAAACCTACGCTAGGGCAAAAGCACGTCTAGACACTTAAATCATACAATTCTATCTATGAACCTCGGTACAGCTAGAGAATTAGTAAAACCACAGCATAACATCGATTACCTTGACTCAAGTACAAAGCAGTCTCCAATTCATAACCACACGCATCAAGGCAAGGCTTCGTACTAAAGACATAAAATTCAATTCTACAACTCCCACGTGGCACAATCCCTCAAGTTCTCAAATCATGCTATCCAACCCTCACTACATGCCTTAACACTTGAGCCATAATATACTAGTCACAATATACTAGACAAGACCCCTTGCATTCTCACGGCTCACCGGCTATTCCACTGTCCAGATCCTCCACATATATAAGACTCACTGTCCAGATCCTCCACATATATAAGACTCACGGATTACACCAATCACAACATAATAGATAGGACCCCCTGCATTCTCACGGCTCACGGGCTATTCCACTGTCCAGGTCCCCCGTATATATATGGCTCACGGATCACACCAATCACAACGTAATAGACAGGACCCCCCGTATTCACACGGCTCCCGGGTTATTCCACTGTCCAGATTGCCTACATATATACGGCTCACGAATCACTCCACTATCCAGACCCCCCCCCGCCGCATATATACGGCTCATGGGTCATTCTCAACAAGTATACGTGACTCATTAATATATGAATTCCCCATGCACTCACGTAGAACCGAGATCCTTATAATCCAACTTCGGCACTTAACAATCAATCACCAAAAGCCCAAACAACCACATGGCAATCAACTCGGTCCCCAAATCACCATAGAACACTCATGTGCAAGCACCAAACTCATTACCAAGGACAGCAAGCATTCAGCCCCCAAGGAAAAAGGGAAGACCAAATTTAGCAAAATTTGGATAAAACTAGGTTGACGCACCGTTCTAAGATTCCTTTAAAAACAAATGGTAATTCAACTCTAAAAATTCTGAAATTCGAATTTGTCCTAGACAACATCCTGATGAACATTTTCCATGAATGACACAAAACCAATTTGCAATGGTAAACACCTCTTTTTGCCACCACAATCCAGATAGAAAACAATCCATTTTGGTAAGCCATCCGACCCCCATAATACGTGTCAATCAGTACCCAAACCTCTTTAAAAAGTTTTGAAATTTTTATATGTCATAGCCACAAATGTCTACAACAAGTTTTTGTGAAAGAAGTATTTTGAAATTAGGTCTGGAAAATTTATAAAAATTCGAACAAATCCGAAGGTCGAAGGAACAGTGTTTCCGGCATAATATTGTCGGTCCAAAAATAGACTTCCGAATGGCCCCAAATGACTTCCAAAAATTTCCAAATTAAATTATGTTGTACCACAAGATGTTTTGAGCAACTTCCATGAAGGAGAAAACCCTAGATTTGGCTCACACATGTCTTGGCAAAAATACCCAATCTCGGCGACACAGCAGGGATGAAATCCGGGAACACATCCAACAACAACCAACACACAAACCAACATTTCCAGCCACCTAATCAACTATCCACAGCCACAAAATACCCTCTAAATCACGTCATTTCACCATCTCAACATGTCTAAAAGTTGCCTAAAGTCCTAACATGAGTTTAGGGGAGACTTACCAAAAGTCTAAGTAAGGAAAAATCCATAAAACTCCTCCTAGGGCACATGGCAAGGGCTGGTTCCGGTGGCGGCAAGGGCTGGGCATTGGCAAGGGAGGTGGTCAGCCGCAACAAGGTGGCTGGTCGGCGGCGGCAAGGTGGAGCAGAGGGAGGAGAGGGGGAGAATGGCGAGAGAGAGAGAGAGAGAGAGAGAGAGAGAGAGAGAGAGAGAGAGAGAGAGAGAGATGTCTAGTATTTGGTGAAGGTTCCTCAAGAAGCTTGGTGTCTTGGAAAAGCAAGCTAGGAAGCTAGAGGGGATGGCTTGAATGACACCTTGATGGAGAGGTGGAAAGACAAGAAGAGAGAGAGAGTGAAGTGATGGTGGCTAGAAAGTCAAGGGGAGGGCGCACAAATCTCAAACTTGTCTTCTTATCCACAAATGCACATTAAGACTAAAGTGCACACTAATCTAGGTTAAGAGAGGGAGGGAGAGACCAAATTTAAATACTATACAAGCCTAAGGATGAGCATTAAATTGGGTACCAAAGAAATGTCCAATTCGCACACATAATCTCCAATTCTGATTAATCTTGAGATGATCGCTAAGTTAAACTAACCGTGATGAGACGACGTCCAAAATATTTAGTCGTCGGAATTCTTCGATAATCGACGTCCTATTTCAAAGTCCAATTCGTGACCAAAGTTCATGAATAGTAATTTCGGGGCGTCTCAAACTAACGGGTGGTTTTTAATATTTTACGCATATCGACCCGCGATTAAAAATCACGTTTAAGAACTAATCGAATCGTGGCGACTTGGTTGTCATGGAATTGTAAGGTCCACTCCTTGGCTTTGAAGAATGCGATCGTTAGGATTTTGATTTAGGTTAATTCACTAATTACACTATGGTTAAACGGGATAACCCGTGAACCAATCCTATAATGCTAGCAAATCGTTCTCAAACCAAATCTTAGATTGGCCTCTAATAACTCAAGATATTCCCTTAATAATCTTTGTGGTCAAGCCGTTAATCCACAGCTGAATTCTTTGGTCAACGTGCTAATTCCTCGCCACTCATTCCCTTTTGGTTAGTGTCGCGATCTACCTCATGAGGGCCGAACTCAATAAGGCGAATTTATAGGCAAGTGTTCACGAAACGGTTCATATAGCCCATCATAAAAAATAGCTTTACCGAAGCATTGACCTTTTAGTCATCCATACGGTCCGTATAGCGCATCATAAAAGACATCTTATCGAAGTGTCAATCTTTTAGTCATCCATACGATCCGTTTGGCATATCATAAAAGATAGCTTACCGAAGCATCAATCTTTTGGTCATCCATACGGTCCATTGGTCATGAATGTGGATTTTCCTAAATCCATACCTTGCGTGACAGTAGATCAATTTTATCTTTTTTAGAAGTTGCCACTAGCCTAGGTCGGGGGTTGGCTAGAATACCCAATCGAAATACGAGAGTTTCGTATCGATTTCTACGAAAACCAGAGATAATGAGTTCGGGGATTAGCTTATGTTAATATTTCTACTAATGCCCTTTCGGAACCGCTAAACTTAACATGGCTGTTATCTAAATTGTCATGCACTTATTTTTTACTATTTTCATGTCAAAGTCTTAGTCCACTAGGTGATCATGCCTTTTGCTTTTGGTGTTTTCATTTAAGATTCTAAACTAATCCTATCTTAATCTAGAAAAGAAAGAAACAAACAATTGCATTGAAAGATATTTCAAAAAGTAAACATTCAAAGTATTGAAAAAACGAGCCGATTCTAAGTGCGAGAAAGTAAAACCCGAAACTCGTCGGGTGTTTATTACAACACAAATTGAAAACTCAAGACATGATCAGGGACGAATGAATTGAATATAAATTGAAATTGAATCGGACATTAGTCTATCGCCACCATCAAGTGAATACAAATTGAGACCAGATTAGACATCGGTCTATCGCCTTGGTCTTTTATAATTTTGGATTATCCCCTCCATGGACCGCCTCTCGAGTGTTGGCGTTCATATACACAACATACATTCACGACAAACAATGCACAAAGGAACAATCAAAGAAAAGCAATGGCGCAAACAATTCACTAATCAAACACCAGCCTCGGAGTCAGCCTTTGCTTTACATGTATTTCGATTCACCGACCCTCCTAGCCATTTAACATTATTTGATAAAATGGTTAACGATAACGGGCTACTAAATGCATTCACAAAACGACAACTCATATCGATTATCCACTAAAGTCGGGTTCTAAGTGACCATAATGGGCTACCCGCCGAACATACATCAGGCCTAACATACATATAGCAAGCACATGTATAGCAATAAAATAAGCATGCATTTAGGCCCATGGACCTTATTTATCAACCAATCAAGAAATGGGAAGTAGGCTTTACAAGGAGACCATTCAATTAATTATTTTCTAATTCGGATTACTTATGTTCAGATATGATTAATCCACCTAATGATGTATAAATGAAGTGATTTAGGTGTCATTAGAAAGTTTATATCATGAGGATCAAAAGTCAAGCAGACCATTTTTTCTGATTCCTTGTCAATTTTCACAAATATAACAAATTTACATTCGGTGATAGTCTGGACTCGGTTCTGTTAGGGATTTAAAAATAATGGCGGAAAAAATAACAAACCTTATCAAAACCACGTGAAAATTTTTATGCTGTTAGGATTCTGTGTGTGACAACTTTTATGTTTTGAAGTTCTACTAAAATGTCCTCCAAATTTTTATAAAATTCATTTTTCACCAAGGGCTCATGTAACATCCCGAAATTCGACTCAGTCGCTGGAATGAATAAAGCGAGTATTATTCGATATTTCATTTTCATGAGTCTCGCCCGGAGCCGATCACTCTCGGGATACTGACCAAATGGGAATGGCCAACTAGGAATAAATACATGGACCAGGGGCCGATCGCGAATTAAGCCGATTTAGAAGAATGACGAGGAAATATTTTGGGCCAGTATGGACCGGTCTTCGGAACTCAAGCTGGATGATCGCGTCCTCGGAACTAGCGATAATTCCTCTCGTCTCTTGACAATCGAGCTCGTCGCGATTCGGGCAACCGAGGTCGATACGGGTAAATCCTAAACGGCCACCTGTTAGTAAGAGAATTAGAAAATGAGAAATTGATGAATTCAATCGTGGAATTTAGTCCGGACTTCGAGGCCAATTATCGTGAGTCACGGGATGATTTTCTCAAGGATGACGCCAAATTAAGCTAGCCATGCGTGTATAGGTCTTGTAGGGTCGAATTTTGGCAAACTGACCAGGTACCAGATTTATTTGTCAGTTTTGCCCCCGTGACCCTTGGAATTCCGAAATTTAATTCCTTGTGGGGATGTGACACTTGTCATCTCCCCCTTCCCCATGCATGACATCACCTCACCCACACTCACACTCCACCTCTTCCTCTCCCCTATGCAAGTCATAATTTCCCCATTTGTCTATTCATGTTCTCTCTCTCTCCTTCCCTCACACTCTCACCCGCCGGCCATCCCTCTCCCTCTCTCTCTCTCCCTTCCGGCCTCACGCCGCCGTCCACAACCCGCCGGAACCACCGCCTGCCGGAGCTGCCGCCGGGAGCCCCCTCTCGCCTCACCGCCACCCAACCGCTCCCTCTCTTTCTCTCCGTCTCTCTCTCTCCCTCGCTGTTCCTGAGCGGCCGAGACAAGCTCCGCCGTTGCCGGGGCCAGCACCGCCGCGTCGCCGCCGAGCTCGCCGCCGCACCGCCAGCTCGCCGTGCGCCGCTGTCCCCCTTCCGACCGTCCTCTCCTCTCCGGCTGCATGCAAAGGAGTGACGCCGGTCAGCCAAGGGGAAAGGCAGCTCGTTCGCCACCGTGGCGCGTCGCCGCCACCGGGACCGTCGCTGTTGCCCCCTCGCCGCCGTCCCCTCCTCCCGGTTGCATGCACGGGTGAGCGCCGGCCAGCCTCCCCACCAACCCGCCGTTGCTTCCCTCTTCCTCTCCTCTCTGCCGCGGCTGCATGCAGGGGTGAACCGCCGCCGGAACTGCTCGCTGCTGCACTCCGTCGCCGGTCGCCGCCGCTGTGGTCGTCCACCGTCGCCGCTCTAGCCGTTCCTCTCCGTTCTCCGTCCGCCTCTCCCTGTTCCGTCCTTTTCCGCCGGAACAGACCGCCGCTCACCGAGGCCGAGCCAACGCCGCCGCGCCGTCACCGGACTGCACGCTGTTCGCCGCCACCGTCGTGGACAGCACCCTCCCGGGGACCGCTCAGCCGCTCGTCCAGCCTTCCCTCGCCGTGAACAACAGTCCCGCCGGCCTCACACCGCCGCCCGTGGTTGCTGTGGACCGCCGGACCGCCGCTCGCCGCTTCCTTGGGACTTGTGCCACCGGTTCCACCGTTCACCGGTGATCGGCCGCCATTCCCCGTCGCCCGAACTTGGACTTAGGTGGGTGAAAACCTCTAAACCCTAATTAGGACGATTATGCGCTTTAAAACGGGCCTAGGGTGTGTCGGTTAGTCGAATAGCGCTAATTAAGACTCGTATGAATTTGCATGCTATTGGTGGGTGTCGGGAAATTAGTAATGGTTGACAAAACAGAATTTGGAAGAGAATTAGAGGTTGAAATAGAGAGAATTAGCTGCTGTCCACATGGGATTTTGAGGGTCAATTCCACGATAGCTTGAGAGTCAAACTGATTTGGACTGCCGGGATTGCTGGGATGATTGACTTGTATGTCGGTTTGGCAATTGTGATCATTTGGGTCTACTATGTCGCATGTTCGTGTGATCGACATGTGTAACATCCCGAAATTCGACTCGATCTCTGGAATGAATAAAACGAGTATTATTCGATATTTCATTTTCGTAAGTCTCGCCCGGAACTGATCACTCACGGGATACTGACCAAATGGGAATGGCCAACGAGGATTAGGCACGTGGACTAAGGACCCGGTCGTGAGTCAAGCCCGACTTAGGATAACGACGAGGAAGTATTTTGGGTCAGTGTGAACCGATCATCCGAAATGGACGATTGCGTCATTGGAACTAGTGATAATTCCTCTCGTTCCCTCTCTCTCGAGCTCGCCGCGATTCGGACAACCCGAGGTCGAAACGTTTGAATCTTAAAAGGCCGCCCGTTAGTATGAGATTTAGAAATTTGAAACTCGACGATTCGATCGTGAAATTTGATCCGGACATCGAGGACGATTTTCGTGAATCTCGGGATAGTTTTTACGAGGACGACGTCAAATTAAGCGGGCCATTTATGTATAGGACTTATATGGTCGAAAATTAGCAATTCGACCCGGTACCGGAAATTAAGGTCAGTTTTACCCCTATGCCCTCTCTAATTCCGAAAATTTGAACTCTTGTGGAATGTGACATTTGTCACTCCCACTCTTCCCCTTGCAAACCATCATTTCAGCCAAGTCCTCACTCAACCCCTTGGACTTCCCCATGCAGAACCATCATCACCCATCATCTCATCACATTTTCTCTCCCTCTCTCTCTCTTTCCCCCTCTCACCCGGCCACCCTCTCTCTCTCTCGGCTCCCACTCTCCCTCTCCCCTCCGTGTCTCTCTCTCCCTCAGCCTCACGTCGCCGTCCACAGCCCGCCGGAACCACCACCGGCCAGGGCCACCGCCGTGAGCTTCCCCCTCTCGCCTCACCGCCAGCCGGCCGACCATCCTCTCCATTCTTCCTCTCTTTTTCCCTCTCCTCCGGTTGCATGCAAGCTGGTGGGACGCCGGTCAGCCCAGGGCAGTAGGCTCGCCGCCGCCGGACCGCCGCCGCTGTCCCTCTCACCGCCGTCCCGTTGCATGCACGGTTGAGCGCCGGACCTCCCCCGCCTCCGCCGTCCCTTTCCCTCCGTCTCTCTCTCATTTCCTCTTGCTGTTCCCGACCGGCCGAGACCAGCACCGCCGTCGCCGGGGCCAGCACCGCCGCGTCGCCGCCGGGCTCGCCGCTGCACCGCCAGCCCGCCGTGCGCCGCTGCTCCCTCCGTCCGTCCTCTCCTCTCCGGCTGCATGCAGAAGGATTTGGCGCCGGTCAGCCAAGGAGAAGCCAGCTGACCGTTCACCTTCCGCCGCCGTGCGCCGCCGTGCACCGCCGTGGGCCGTGACCGCCGTCTCCTCCCCCTCTCGGTTGCATGCAGCAGGGTAGACCGCCGGACCAGCTCGCCGCCGTTCCCCCTCCTCTCTGCCGCGGCTGCATGCACGGTTGAGCCCCGCCGGAGCCATTCGCCGCTGCACGCCGCCGTCCTCCGCCGCGGTGGTGACCGTCCACCGTCGTGACCCTCACCATCCCTCTCTGTTTTTCCCTCCGCCACTCACTGTTCTGTTCATCCCCTCGCCGGAACAGCCGCGCCGTCCACGCCGTGCACGGTGCACCGCCGTGAGCAGCGACCGTCCGGAGGCCGCCCAGCCGCTCGTCCAGCCCTTCCTCGCCGTGAACAGCAGCCCCCGCCGGTCTCACACCGCCGCCCGTGGTTGCTGTGGAAGCCGGACCGCCGCTCACCGCCGCTTCCTTGGGTCTTGTGCCGCCGGTTCCACCGTTCACCGGTGATCGGCCGCCATTCCCCGTCGCCCGAGCTTGGACTTAGGTGGGTGGAAACCTCTAAACCCCGATTAGGACAATTGTGCGTTTCTAGATGGGCCTAGGGTGTCGGTTAGTCGGTTAGTATTGATTAGAGTTCGTATAAATTTAGGCGTTAATGATAGATGTCGGGAAATGGTTAGTAAGTGACGAAGCATGTTTAGAAGAGACATTAGAGCTCGGAATGACTGAATTAAGTTGCTGTCCACATTGAATTTATCGGCTAATTGGATGGTAGATGGAGGTTTGAATGGACTTGAATGCCGGGATTTCCGGGATGATTGAGTTATGTGTCGGGTTGCCGACTGTGGTGTAATCGAGTCTACCATGCCGTGTGTCCTTATGGCCGACAATTGTGGAATGTGAATTGTGTTTTGGCCAATGTACATAATGATGCCCGAATACTTCATGAGTGCTCATTTCACATGTGATGCCCCGAATTAATTGATGAGGTCGATTGAGCATATGACGTGGATCATTGATCATGATATGTTGATATTGAATTATGCGGGACATTATGTCATGACACATTGCACCGACATTCGTGTGCGAATTGCATGGCCCCGCATCATGCATGCCGAGTATGAGGCTTGTGGAAATTATGCGAGTATGCGTGTATGCCATGGACATGTGATCACCTAATTATGCCCTGATGCGTTTACGCGGGGTTAAGATAAAACCGGTTGTGTGAATGTGTGATCACCTTCGCCCTGATGCGGAATACGCGGGGTGTGCCGTCCTCATGCACTTTGGAGCAGGACGATGCCCGGTGCGTCCGGAAGACGACCATCCTAAAGCAGGTTGTGGTTCGTAAGGAGATCGGTGTTGCGCCTGATGCGTTTACGCGGGCTAGAGACACTGGGCCTGAGAGCGTCTCTACGCTGGCCGCGGAGTGTTGTGATGGGTCTTAGGACCGGATCTTCGGATCGGATCTTCGAGTCGAGATAATGAAATAAAAGGATCACGTGTGATGCATAGTGTTGGATTATGTGATGAAATTCGCTGGGCATGGTATGGGACGTGTCTAAGTAGATTTCATTCTATAATTCGAATACGAATGGTAGTTGTGCCGAGATGCCATAGGAGTTTTGGATTGTGGGCATGGCAAGTTAGTGGCATTTGCATGCATTTGAATGCATGAGGAATTGTGCGGAATTGTGTGACTCGGTGTACCATATTTGGAATTGTCACAAAAAGGTTTTGAGCATGCGTGTGACGATCGCGTGATTGAGAATGCCGCTTGTGCAATGTGATACTATGAATTATCTAACCTGCAGGGTCATTGATATGCCGATTTGGGCCTACGGGCCTAAGTCATGGTTATATATGCGTGCTATTGTTTTTCCCGTCAGGAGATGCATGTTAGCCTAATTTAGGTTTAGATGTTTGCACTCACTGAGATGTGTCTCACGGTTTTTATAACCCAACCTTTCAGACCCGCGCCCATGAACCGACCGCCTATTCCAATTCGCTTCGGGATCCCTTTAGAGTATGAGCATACGATGGTTGAATTCCCGGTGGCGAACAACGAAGTTTTCATGAGGCATTATTCGACGATAACCGTAGACGTAGGCGCGACACATCCAGAAGTTCACGAGTACGTAGCCTGGTGCTTCCGGGACCGTTGGGGAGAGGAGTATGGGCCTCTCCGCACCATGGATATTCCATTCACCATAGAGGGGCAGCTTGACCCACAATGCCCGAGTGGTGAGGTCGTAGATTCCGAGATGGATTCGGAGGAGGCTATAGGCCCTTTTGGTTGGTACGAGTCGGACGAGGATGAAGAATTAGGAGGAGTAAATTACGAGCCCGTCGTGGAAGACCCAGTGGTGGAGCCTATGGAGGTTGACGAGACCGAGCCGATGGACACCGAGGAGTCCGAGGAGGAGGTTCCTAGCGAGGATTCAGAGATACCAGACAGTCCGTCCGAGTCCGATGGCTCAGATCCAGATTGGGTACCCTAGACTAGGCTTGGTTATCTGTTTAGGAGGGTAGGCACTTTTTGGGATTTAAGACCCTCTACCTTTGGCTGTTGTCTCTCTTTTGATTGTACCTTATGTTTAATGTTGTTTTCTTGGAACAATGTAAGGATGTTCTTGGTTGCCCTTAGTTATGGATGTGTACGTTGCCTCGGTTCCTCTTATGTCGTTGCCCTTGGTCCTCACATTTATTTTGTACGGGTAATTGTTTTAAATTCTTGCTTCCGCATGTGTTTTCATACTCTGCCTTGGGAAGTGGGTCGACGACGATGCGTCCTGGGACGTCGTGTTATATTCTTATCGACCCTCGAGCGGGATGTTGCGTGCCGGGGAGTTCGGGGCGTGACATCCCCCGTTGAAATGGTATCAGAGCAAGGTCAGCTCGATCCAACTAAGTCGAGTCTTGGAGTGATAAGGAGCGATGAGACCATGGGTAGCCACTTAGGGTGACTTCGTGTGCTGCGTGCATCTCCTGACAATGTGTGGTGTTTTGGCATGTATCGTTATTATGACCCATGATGTGCAGGTGCGGCAGGACCCGAGGTGAGTACGTAAGTCCCTTGGGTGATGTGTTGAATAGTTCAGGTTAAGCCGCATGCTGGTTGGTTGATTGTTGTATTGAGACCTGCCTAGGACTTAGACTGGAATAGATTGGTTTAAGTCTCTAATTCCTTGATGGAATTACAGCAGGTAGTTGGACTGTCAAGTCGTCAGGATGGCTAGAGGAAAAGGAAAGGAGTCGCAGGGACAGTCTAGTGAGGGTGCCCGCGAGGCTAGGGACCCTAGGTTTGATGAGGTCATGGAGACCCTTCGGGAGATAGGGCACATTTTCGGACTGCAGGCGCAGGAGAGAGCCGCAGCCCATGTCCAGGCTGCCGAGGCTGCAGCGATTGCTGGTAATGGAGGAAATCATGCCCAGCAGGGGCAGGATCACCCAGCTGGAGCTAGACAGATGCCCCGGTTGGTAGAGCAATTCTTGAGGATGAAACCGCCAAAGTTCAATGGTCGTGGTGACCCCGAGGCTACACCAAGATGGGTTGAAGAGCTAGAAAAGACCTTTAAGGTGTTGGGGTGTAGTGATGAGGAGAAAGTGACATTGGCAGTATATCAGCTGCAGGATGGTGCCAATGATTGGTGGAGCGCTACGGAAGGAGGAGTGTTCCCAGTAGGAACGGCCCCAACTTGGACTGTATTTGTGGAGAACTTCTATGGGAAATACTTCTCGGAGAATGCCCAGGAGAAGAAGCTGACGGAGTTTATGAGGTTGCGCCAAGGTCAGATGACTGTGGACCAGTATGAGGCTGAATTTGCAAGGCTGGCAAGGTTCGCACCGACTATGGTTGCGGATCCAAAGGACAAGGCTCGAAGGTTCCGGGATGGGCTGAAGCCGGATCTTCGGAGCCAGATTCTGTCACATGACATCAAGGAGTATGGAGAGATATTTAGGAGAGCCCAGATAATCGAACGAGATCAGCAGGAAAGGTTAGCCGCGTCTGGATCGCGGTTTGTGCGAGGAAAGGATAACCGTCGCCCGGGAAAGAAGCCTATGACAGGCAATCGGCGATTTGTTCCCCCGATCAGGAGGAATATCGGGAAGCCAACTGCCCCGCCAGGAAGGTTTGGACCATGCTTCAAGTGTGGGAGCACGGAACATCAGATTCGTAGCTGTCCACAGGCACATCCCCAGGATCAGCAGCGGGCACCTCAGCAGCACCAGCCCCGACAGCAGTACCAGCCCCGACCGGGAAATCAAGCCGGGAATCCCCCGCCGGCGAATCATGGACGACCGCCCGCTCAAGGAAGGGTTTATGCTGTGGCGCGTGGAGAAGCGGAGAATGCGCCGGGCGTGGTCACAGGTACGATTTCCTTATGTGGCCATGCCGCTTATGCACTGTTTGATTCAGGGGCAACCCATTCATTCATTTCAGAGCAGTTTGTTAAGCTGATTGGCTTAGAACCAGTGTTGTTAGAGATTTCGCTTTGTGTGACGACGCCAATGAATGATAGGGTGTTAGTTTCCTTTGGATGCCCTAGCTGTAAGATAAATATTGGGGGTGAGGATGAGAGTATCGACTTGGCAGTATTGGCCATGTTCGATTTCGATGTGATTATAGGGATGGACTGGTTAGTTTGACAGAAGGCTGTATTGGATTGTAGCAATAGGACGATCCGATTCAATCCTGATGGGCGTCCTAGTTTCGAGTTCCAGGGGAACCGAGGAGGAACCTTGACCCCATGGATATCTTCGTTGGAAGTGAGTAAATTGCTGGATGATGGGTGCGAAGGTTATTTGGTGAATGTTGTGGATCCGACAATGGTGGAACCTAAGTTGGATGATATACCGGTGGTGTGTAATTTCCCAGAAGTCTTCCCCCAGGAATTACCGGGTTTACCACCCAACCGAGAAGTGGAATTTGTTATTGAATTAGTACCCGGGACTGAACCGATATCAAAGGCCCCGTATCGAATGTCCCTATCGGAATTGAAGGAATTGAAGGTCCAGATGCAGGAGTTGTTGGACAAGGGTTTTATCCGCCCCAGTGCGTCTCCATGGGGAGCGCCAGTCCTGTTTGTGAAGAAGAAAGATGGGACCCTAAGACTGTGCATAGATTATCGACAGTTGAACCAAGTGACGGTGAAGAATAAGTACCCTCTCCCAAGGATCGATGACTTGTTCGACCAGTTGCAAGGAGCTTCCGTGTTCTCCAAAATAGATTTGAGGACGGGTTACCATCAGTTGAGAATTAGGAAGGAGGACGTCCCCAAGACCGCTTTTAGGACGAGGTATGGGCACTATGAGTTCACCGTGATGCCTTTTGGGTTGACGAATGCCCCAGCTGCTTTCATGGATTTGATGAACAGGGTGTTTAGAGAATTTTTGGATCAGTTTGTCATAGTGTTCATCGACGACATCTTGGTGTATTCGAAGAGTCCCGAGGAGCATGAGGAACATTTGACAAAGGTATTACAAACCTTAAGAGAAAACGCACTCTACGCCAAGTTCAGCAAGTGCGAGTTTTGGCTTAGCCAAGTAGGGTTCCTTGGTCACATTATTTCTGGAGATGGAATTTCTGTGGACCCAGCTAAGATTGAGGCTGTAACGAAGTGGCCCAGGCCAACGTCCGTGACGGAGATAAGGAGTTTTCTGGGTTTGGCTGGCTATTACAGACGTTTTGTAGAGGGGTTTTCTTCAATAGCAATGCCTTTGACGAAATTGCTGAAGAAGGAAGCGAAGTACGTTTGGGACGATAAGTGTGAAAGGAGTTTTCAGGAGCTGAAGCGCAGGTTGACGACCGCTCCAGTTTTGACCATTCCGTCCGGACCAGGAGGGTTTGAGATATACAGTGATGCGTCACTAAGAGGACTCGGATGCGTGCTCATGCAACATGGGAAAGTGGTAGCGTATGCGTCACGCCAGTTGAGACCTCATGAGATGAACTACCTGACGCATGATTTGGAGCTGGCAGCGATTGTTTTCGCACTTAAGATTTGGAGGCACTACCTGTGTGGAGAGAAGTTCCAGATTTTCACGGACCACCAAAGCCTCAAATATTTGTTCTCGCAGAAGGAGTTGAATATGAGGCAGCGTCGATGGATGGAATTATTGAAGGACTATGACTGCGACATTCTGTATCATCCGGGTAAGGCAAACCGGGTGGCTGATGCCTTAAGTCGCAAGTCGAGTATGGCTCATTTGCTGGTCAAGGAATGGACGTTATTGGAGAAACTTAGAGATTCGGAGTTTAAGTTTGAAGTGAGCCGCGTGTCCAGCTTGTTCGCAACATTAAGAATAGAGCCAGAGGTTCAGATTAAGATCAAGGAACTTCAACCTTCGGATCCCGAAATTCAAAAGGTTATGGAAATGGATGTGGCAAAGAGAAAGCCTGATTTCCAAGTGTCCGCGGATGGAATTTTAAAGTATCGTGGCCGACTTTGCGTGTCGGATGACGAAAGACTTAAGGAGGAAATTTTGGGCGAAGCCCATAGGAGTCAGTATAGTATTCATCCGGGTAGTACGAAGATGTACCAAAACCTGCGTCAGCATTATTGGTGGAATGGTATGAAGAAGGATGTAGCTAAGCACGTGGCCAAGTGTTTGACGTGCCAACAGGTGAAGGCACAGCACTGTAAACCAGGTGGACTATTGCGACCTTTGGAAATTCCCGAATGGAAATGGGAGCATATCACGATGGACTTCGTGACGGGATTACCACGGAGCCAAAGAGGTCATGACTCGATTTGGGTTATAGTGGATCGCTTGACTAAGTCGGCGCACTTCTTAGCAGTACGGAAGGACTTGGAGTTAGAAAAGTATGCGGAGTTGTATGTGCGACAAATAGTGCGTCTTCATGGAGTACCAGTAACCATCACCTCAGATCGCGATCCAAGGTTTACGGCCAACTTTTGGAAGAGTTTACAAACGGCCTTAGGAACCAGATTGCAATACAGTACAGCCTACCACCCGCAGACAGACGGTCAGTCTGAAAGGACAATTCAGACCCTGGAGGATATGTTGAGAGCGTGTGTTTTGGATTTCCAAGGCAAGTGGGAAGAGCAATTGCATTTGGTAGAGTTTGCTTATAACAACAGCTATCAACAGAGTATCCAGATGGCGCCTTTCGAAGCCTTATATGGTAGGGCCTGTAGGACGCCACTGTGCTGGGATGAAGTTGGTGAGCGAAGTATCGCGGGACCGGAGCTAGTTCAGCAAACGATGGAAATAGTGGAGGTTATCAGGGATAGACTGAGGACCGCTCAGAGTCGCCAGAAAAGTTACGCCGACAGGAGACGACGACCCTTGGAGTTCCAAGTGGGAGATCATGTGTTTCTCAAGGTGTCGCCAATGAAGGGATTATCTCGATTCGGCAAGAAGGGAAAGCTTAGCCCAAGGTATGTCGGACCATTTGAGATCCTAGAAAAGATTGGAGATATGGCATACCGACTGGCCTTGCCTCCCAACCTATCCCAGGTGCACAATGTTTTTCACGTATCGATGCTAAGGAAGTATGAACCGGACCCGACTCATGTCTTAAGATACGAAGAAGTGGACGTGGACGACAGAGTGACCTACGTGGAGAAGCCGGTCAGAATCGAGGATAGGAAGGACCGAGTACTAAGGAACAAGACGATTCCGATGGTCAAAGTAGTTTGGGAGCATCATGGAACAGAAGGTGCTACTTGGGAAAGTGAAGAGGCCATGCGACGTCAATACCCCCAGTTGTTCGAGTAGGTTAATGTGAGTTTTAAATTTCGAGGACGAAATTTTTGTAAGGGGGGAAGAATTGTAACATCCCGAAATTCGACTCGATCTCTGGAATGAATAAAACGAGTATTATTCGATATTTCATTTTCGTAAGTCTCGCCCGGAACTGATCACTCACGGGATACTGACCAAATGGGAATGGCCAACGAGGATTAGGCACGTGGACTAAGGACCCGGTCGTGAGTCAAGCCCGACTTAGGATAACGACGAGGAAGTATTTTGGGTCAGTGTGAACCGATCATCCGAAATGGACGATTGCGTCATTGGAACTAGTGATAATTCCTCTCGTTCCCTCTCTCTCGAGCTCGCCGCGATTCGGACAACCCGAGGTCGAAACGTTTGAATCTTAAAAGGCCGCCCGTTAGTATGAGATTTAGAAATTTGAAACTCGACGATTCGATCGTGAAATTTGATCCGGACATCGAGGACGATTTTCGTGAATCTCGGGATAGTTTTTACGAGGACGACGTCAAATTAAGCGGGCCATTTATGTATAGGACTTATATGGTCGAAAATTAGCAATTCGACCCGGTACCGGAAATTAAGGTCAGTTTTACCCCTATGCCCTCTCTAATTCCGAAAATTTGAACTCTTGTGGAATGTGACATTTGTCACTCCCACTCTTCCCCTTGCAAACCATCATTTCAGCCAAGTCCTCACTCAACCCCTTGGACTTCCCCATGCAGAACCATCATCACCCATCATCTCATCACATTTTCTCTCCCTCTCTCTCTCTTTCCCCCTCTCACCCGGCCACCCTCTCTCTCTCTCGGCTCCCACTCTCCCTCTCCCCTCCGTGTCTCTCTCTCCCTCAGCCTCACGTCGCCGTCCACAGCCCGCCGGAACCACCACCGGCCAGGGCCACCGCCGTGAGCTTCCCCCTCTCGCCTCACCGCCAGCCGGCCGACCATCCTCTCCATTCTTCCTCTCTTTTTCCCTCTCCTCCGGTTGCATGCAAGCTGGTGGGACGCCGGTCAGCCCAGGGCAGTAGGCTCGCCGCCGCCGGACCGCCGCCGCTGTCCCTCTCACCGCCGTCCCGTTGCATGCACGGTTGAGCGCCGGACCTCCCCCGCCTCCGCCGTCCCTTTCCCTCCGTCTCTCTCTCATTTCCTCTTGCTGTTCCCGACCGGCCGAGACCAGCACCGCCGTCGCCGGGGCCAGCACCGCCGCGTCGCCGCCGGGCTCGCCGCTGCACCGCCAGCCCGCCGTGCGCCGCTGCTCCCTCCGTCCGTCCTCTCCTCTCCGGCTGCATGCAGAAGGATTTGGCGCCGGTCAGCCAAGGAGAAGCCAGCTGACCGTTCACCTTCCGCCGCCGTGCGCCGCCGTGCACCGCCGTGGGCCGTGACCACCGTCTCCTCCCCCTCTCGGTTGCATGCAGCAGGGTAGACCGCCGGACCAGCTCGCCGCCGTTCCCCCTCCTCTCTGCCGCGGCTGCATGCACGGTTGAGCCCCGCCGGAGCCATTCGCCGCTGCACGCCGCCGTCCTCCGCCGCGGTGGTGACCGTCCACCGTCGTGACCCTCACCGTCCCTCTCTGTTTTTCCCTCCGCCACTCACTGTTCTGTTCATCCTCTCGCCGGAACAGCCGCGCCGTCCACGCCGTGCACGGTGCACCGCCGTGAGCAGCGACCGTCCGGAGGCCGCCCAGCCGCTCGTCCAGCCCTTCCTCGCCGTGAACAGCAGCCCCCGCCGGTCTCACACCGCCGCCCGTGGTTGCTGTGGAAGCCGGACCGCCGCTCACCGCCGCTTCCTTGGGTCTTGTGCCGCCGGTTCCACCGTTCACCGGTGATCGGCCGCCATTCCCCGTCGCCTGAGCTTGGACTTAGGTGGGTGGAAACCTCTAAACCCCGATTAGGACAATTGTGCGTTTCTAGATGGGCCTAGGGTGTCAGTTAGTCGGTTAGTATTGATTAGAGTTCGTATAAATTTAGGCGTTAATGATAGATGTCGGGAAATGGTTAGTAAGTGACGAAGCATGTTTAGAAGAGACATTAGAGCTCGGAATGACTGAATTAAGTTGCTGTCCACATTGAATTTATCGGCTAATTGGATGGTAGATGGAGGTTTGAATGGACTTGAATGCCGGGATTTCCGGGATGATTGAGTTATGTGTCGGGTTGCCGACTGTGGTGTAATCGAGTCTACCATGCCGTGTGTCCTTATGGCCGACAATTGTGGAATGTGAATTGTGTTTTGGCCAATGTACATAATGATGCCCGAATACTTCATGAGTGCTCATTTCACATGTGATGCCCCGAATTAATTGATGAGGTCGATTGAGCATATGACGTGGATCATTGATCATGATATGTTGATATTGAATTATGCGGGACATTATGTCATGACACATTGCACCGACATTCGTGTGCGAATTGCATGGCCCCGCATCATGCATGCCGAGTATGAGGCTTGTGGAAATTATGCGAGTATGCGTGTATGCCATGGACATGTGATCACCTAATTATGCCCTGATGCGTTTACGCGGGGTTAAGATAAAACCGGTTGTGTGAATGTGTGATCACCTTCGCCCTGATGCGGAATACGCGGGGTGTGCCGTCCTCATGCACTTTGGAGCAGGACGATGCCCGGTGCGTCCGGAAGACGACCATCCTAAAGCAGGTTGTGGTTCGTAAGGAGATCGGTGTTGCGCCTGATGCGTTTACGCGGGCTAGAGACACTGGGCCTGAGAGCGTCTCTACGCTGGCCGCGGAGTGTTGTGATGGGTCTTAGGACCGGATCTTCGGATCGGATCTTCGAGTCGAGATAATGAAATAAAAGGATCACGTGTGATGCATAGTGTTGGATTATGTGATGAAATTCGCTGGGCATGGTATGGGACGTGTCTAAGTAGATTTCATTCTATAATTCGAATACGAATGGTAGTTGTGCCGAGATGCCATAGGAGTTTTGGATTGTGGGCATGGCAAGTTAGTGGCATTTGCATGCATTTGAATGCATGAGGAATTGTGCGGAATTGTGTGACTCGGTGTACCATATTTGGAATTGTCACAAAAAGGTTTTGAGCATGCGTGTGACGATCGCGTGATTGAGAATGCCGCTTGTGCAATGTGATACTATGAATTATCTAACCTGCAGGGTCATTGATATGCCGATTTGGGCCTACGGGCCTAAGTCATGGTTATATATGCGTGCTATTGTTTTTCCCGTCAGGAGATGCATGTTAGCCTAATTTAGGTTTAGATGTTTGCACTCACTGAGATGTGTCTCACGGTTTTTATAACCCAACCTTTCAGACCCGCGCCCATGAACCGACCGCCTATTCCAATTCGCTTCGGGATCCCTTTAGAGTATGAGCATACGATGGTTGAATTCCCGGTGGCGAACAACGAAGTTTTCATGAGGCATTATTCGACGATAACCGTAGACGTAGGCGCGACACATCCAGAAGTTCACGAGTACGTAGCCTGGTGCTTCCGGGACCGTTGGGGAGAGGAGTATGGGCCTCTCCGCACCATGGATATTCCATTCACCATAGAGGGGCAGCTTGACCCACAATGCCCGAGTGGTGAGGTCGTAGATTCCGAGATGGATTCGGAGGAGGCTATAGGCCCTTTTGGTTGGTACGAGTCGGACGAGGATGAAGAATTAGGAGGAGTAAATTACGAGCCCGTCGTGGAAGACCCAGTGGTGGAGCCTATGGAGGTTGACGAGACCGAGCCGATGGACACCGAGGAGTCCGAGGAGGAGGTTCCTAGCGAGGATTCAGAGATACCAGACAGTCCGTCCGAGTCCGATGGCTCAGATCCAGATTGGGTACCCTAGACTAGGCTTGGTTATCTGTTTAGGAGGGTAGGCACTTTTTGGGATTTAAGACCCTCTACCTTTGGCTGTTGTCTCTCTTTTGATTGTACCTTATGTTTAATGTTGTTTTCTTGGAACAATGTAAGGATGTTCTTGGTTGCCCTTAGTTATGGATGTGTACGTTGCCTCGGTTCCTCTTATGTCGTTGCCCTTGGTCCTCACATTTATTTTGTACGGGTAATTGTTTTAAATTCTTGCTTCCGCATGTGTTTTCATACTCTGCCTTGGGAAGTGGGTCGACGACGATGCGTCCTGGGACGTCGTGTTATATTCTTATCGACCCTCGAGCGGGATGTTGCGTGCCAGGGAGTTCGGGGCGTGACAACATGTGTGGAATGTGATTGGTGAATTATCAATATACGTCATAAGTGCCGTATTCACATGTGATGCCCCGAGTTTAATTGATTGGGCCGACTAAGCATATGACGTGGATCATGGATCATGATTTGTTGGCATTGAATTGCGTGGTACATTGCACCAACATTCGTGTGCGGAATTTGCATGGCTACACATTATGCATGCCGAGTATGAGGCTTATGGAAATTGTGCGAGAATGCGTGTATGCCATGGACATGTGATCACCTAATTATGCCCTGATGTGTTTACGCGGGGTTCAGATAAAACCGGTTGTGTGAATGTGTGATCACCTTCGCCCTGATGCGTTTACGCGGGGTGTGCCGTCTTCATGCACTTTGGAGCAGGATGATGCCCGATACGTCCGGAAGACAACCATCCTGATGCGTTTACGCGGGCTCTGGTTTGTAAAGGAGATCGGTGTTGCGCCTGATGCTTAAGGACGCGGGCTAGAGACACTGAGCCTGGGGCGTCTTTACGCTGGCCACGGAGTGTTGTGATTGGTCTTCGGACCGAATCTTCGGATCGGACCTTCGGGTCGGGCCTTCGGGTCGAGTTAATGAAATAAATGGTTAACGTGTGATACATAGTGTCTGATTATGCGATGGAATCCGCTGGACATGGTATGGGACGTGTCTAAGTAGATTTCATTCTATAATTGGAACACGAATGAAAATTTGTGCCGGGATGCCATAGGAGTTTGGTTATGGGCATGACGAGTTAGTGGCATTTGCATGCATATGAATGCATGAGTTGGCATGCTGAATTGTGTGACTCGGTGAACTATACTTGGAATTGTCACTAAAGGTTTTGAGCATGCGTGTGACGTACGCGTGATCAAGATTGCCGCTTGTGAAATGTGATATTATGGATTGTCTAACCTGCAGGGTCATTGGAATGTCGACTTGGGCCTACGGGCCTAAGTCATTCTTATATTTATGTGATTTGTTTTACCCGTCAGGAGATGCATGTTAGCCTAATTTAGGTTTAGGAGTTTGCACTCACTGAGATGTGTCTCACGGTTTTTATAACCCGAACCTTTCAGACCCACGCCCATGACGAGGCCACATATTCCGGTACGATTTGGGATTCCCCTAGAGTATGAGCATATTATGACTACACATCCGGTGGGGAATGGAGAAGTGTACTTGAGGCACTATTCTCAGATTACTGTAGACGTAGGTACGACACATCCTGAAGTTCACGAGTATGTAGCCTGGTGTTTCCGAGACCGTTTTAGAGACGAGTTTGGCCCCCTTCGTACGATGGATGTTCCGTTCACCATAGAGGGCCAGCTTGATCCGCAGTGCCCGAGTAGTGAGGTTGTGGATTCCGAGATGGATGAGGAGGAGACCATAGGTCCTTTCGCTTGGTACGAGCCCGCCGAAGACGAAGAGTTAGGAGGTATATATCACGAGCTAAGAGTGGAGGACCCCGTGGTGGAGCCAATGGAGGTCGACGAGGCCGAGCCGATGGATACCGAGGAGTCCGAGGAGGAGATTTCTAGCGAGGATTCAGAGATACCCGACAGTTCGTCCTAGTCCGATAGCTCAGACTCGGACTGGGCGCCCTAGGCTAGGCTTGGTTTTCTTTTTGTGAGGGTAGACACTTTTTGGATTTAGGACCCTCTACTTTTTGGCTGTTGTCTCTCTTGATTGCATCTCACCTCTAATGTTGCTTTCCTTGAAATGATGTAAGAATGTTTATAGTAGTTTTGGTTAAGGATGTGTACGTTGCCTCATATCTCTTTGTGTTGCTTCCCTGGTTCTCATATTTATTATGTTAGGGTGTTTTATATTTATATTTTTGCTTCCGCTTGTGCCTTACGTTCTGTTTTGGGGAAAAGGGTCGATGATGATGCGTCCTGGGACGTCGCACTACTATATCGACCTCCGAACGGGTTGTGGCGTGCCGCGTAGGTCAGGGCGTGACAACTCATTTGCAAATCAAATTTTAACCCAAGAAGACCTTATATGAAATTTTTAGCAAATTGTCCCTCTGAAAATTGCTATTAGAACCTCAAAATTTCCAGTCAACATAATGAGACCCCAAGGAACAACTTTCTAGTTTTAAGTTTTTGCAAAGGAGGACTCTAACTTTATCAAAATTGGAGAAACATACCTTGGATTTCAGAGGAATGAAAATCAGATTTGAATACAGATACTGACTGAATTGTGAAAATTCCTTTTGAAGATTCAAATGAACTCTGATCTTGATAAAGTTAGTATCATTGGAAAGCTCTTGATCTCATGTGAACTTTCTTGAAGAGCATTCTTTCATATTTTGAACACACAAATTTATAAAAATCAAAGAATACACGAAGGTCAGTTAGAAACTCATTTATCATTACATCTATATCTAAATGGTGTTGTAAATCGTCCTATCCCAAGATGCTTGGAATTTTATGAAAATTTTATGATGAATATATTAGGATGTGTTCTACGACTTTCATGAAGAAAGTTTCTTCAAACAATGATCGTAGAAAATTATAAAAATCGTAGAACAGCATGACGTCAATCATGAAATCATCAAAACAGAATAGAACATCACATTCCAGATTTTGATCCTAGCTTACGAAGTGATTTTCACCTAGTAAACGAAGTCCAATTAAGGAATACAACATATCAAATCGAAGCTTGAGATGATTTTTACAATTCTCCAGTTCATCACTTTGCAAGATTTCGACGTTTACAAGCTGAAATAGCCATCACGAGCAGATTGATCATCAAGATCCGAGAATGACAGATTTGAACTCACCTTGTATAATGAAGCTTTGACGCGCAATCGAGCAATCCGGTCTCCGTATTTAGATCAAGCGCAGCACAGAGAAGTCTCGGAAAGCTCAACAAACCTATGAGAGTCGAGTGCACAAGCTATAGTGAGAATCGACTCGATTTCACGCTAATAAACTAATAACGAAAAATCAAGTAGAAAGAAGCGATCCGGTGGCTGTTCAGCGGGAATTTGGCCACCACAGCCACGTGAAGACACCAAGGAAGGCTACTGGAGGTTCGAGATCGCTAGAGGGACCACCGGCTAGCTGATTTAACCGCTTCAACTGGCTGATTCAATCACCGACGCTTATGCCGGTGATGTTGCCCTGAGGGAGACCACGCCGGACAGAGCAACTCCGGCCACTAGCAAGAACAGTTGGTCTTGCGACTAGCCTTGTGCAGCCATGGAGGATAGCGGTGAAGCAGCGACTCACTGAAAAATGGCCAGTAGGAGGTGGAAAGGCCGACGGCCGAGAGAGAGAGAGAGCAAGAGGGAGAGAGATACGCGAGCTAGAGAGAGAGAGGAAAGAGAGGAGAGAGAATTCAAATATGAAAATGTGAGACCTTACCAAATTTTGGAGGGAAAAAAGCCTATATGCTCCCTTTAACCTTGAATCCTAGCCCTTAGATTGATCAAATGGCCTAGAATGCATCCCTAATGATCAAGAACACTCCTTAAGAGCTAAGGATAGGTGACATGGCATTATGGATGGTCATGATCAATTTTAAATGAATGGTCATAATTGATTTTCTTACCATATAATTAATTTGTTTAATCCTTAAGGAAAGACGTTTTGGTACTTTCACTTAGGGGCAATTTCGTAATTTTCAATTAAGGGCATTTTTTTGTCATTTTTGGGTTCAAAGGGATGTGGCCGGCCTTGGCTGGTCAGAATAAACTGCCAATCGCCTGATTTTTTATCGAAAAATAGCCAATCCGATCAGACCGGTTCAATTCGAATAAAACCGGGTTGAATTGGTTTGTCCCTAGTTTGGTCGGGTTGAACCAATTCAACCCTTCGTTCCATTTATTCCAATTTTGTACAATTTGATCTCTTTCCCAATTAATATTGAATTTGATTAAATTGGATTGAACCGATTTGAAATTCATGCACAAATTGTTCCAATTTAACTTGTTTTAGCTCAATTGTTCTTGAATTTGAATTAATTGCATGGCCAAGCTAGACTAACGAATTTAATTGAAGTTCAATTAGCCAAATTGAGTCTCAATTTATCAAATTGAATATTAGTCTAGAGTAGGTCAAGTTGAATTGCAGTAATTGGATCAATTACTCTTAGACTTCTCAATCATTGGATAACTAAATTAATCAATTTGGCTCAAATTCATGTGAATCTTCCAAATTTGATTTTGAATTTGGATATCATATAAGAAATTAGGCTCGTTCGCATCTCAATTGCGCAAATTATGAAGAATTGATTAAAATCACTGATTCGGGCCTAAATTGGGGGGTTTTTGCGTTTGGCTTGGAATCACAAAATTGGTTCCAAAATTGAAAGTAATACAACCTCTAGATCAAATATCTTGAAGGAAACTAACCTAAAAATGACTAGAAATGAAGTAATTTCATGTTTGGCCAATTTGAACCAAATTTCGCAAATTGGGAAAAAGTTAATTCTAAACTGATTTTTGTAATATTCAAGTGCCAAAGTCAAATTGAATGTAAAATAAGATGATTTTTGGATTTTTGTATTTTTCAATTTTTTTGGTTGAAGGTTTGACCAATAGTCAAACCCTAATTGACCTTTTCACTAGGAGCTTGATTTTATGATCAAATCTTTGAATTTTTCTGAAATTTCCACTTTTAAAGTCAAATTGGATTTGAAAGGAATCTTTTTATGAGAAAAGCCCTAAATTTGACCGGGGGTTGGCTTTTGGTTAAAGAGTTGACCAAAAAGTTAACGCGAAAGTCAACCGCTTGACTTTTCGGGTTTTTGCATGAAATGAATAGAAAATTATTTACAAAAGCTAGGCCGACACACAGAATTAAAAAACGACACTTTTTGTTCAAAAAACGAGTTCCGTCGCGAATGGAAACCATAATCTCAAATTTTATGCTTTTAATGACGCGTCGGATAAAAATTAGGTGTCAACAGCTAGCTCTCTTTGAGTGGGAGTTCGAAGAGGTTTCGCTTAAAGACCAATTGGCACCTGTAAATTTTTAGTCAACTCAACTTAGGAAATAAAAGAAATTAAAGACAGAGACATTTGATCAGAGTCTTACCTGAAGTTCTTATCATCGACCATTTGGATTGTCAGCTCATTTATGTGTTTTTCTCTTCTCTCTCTCTCATATGGTGGAATGAAGGAAGAAAAGAAAAAGAAAAACGTTTTGTAGGAAATCTATGGTTTAAGGATAACGAAAAACCTAAAGGACAAGGTTTAAGAATGACTAGGAACCTAAAACAAGGTTTAAGGATGTCTTAGAACCTAAGGTGAGGTTTAAGGATGACCAGGAATCTAAGACAAGGTTTAAGGATGACCAGGAATCTAAGGCAAGGTTTAAGGATGACCGAGAGCCAAAGGACAAGGTTTAAGAATGACCTAGAACCTAAGGTAATGTTTAAGGATGACCAGGAACCTAAGACAATGTTTAAAAATCAAAAGAATAGTATGAAAACTGAAAGCGATGCATGGTTTAGGATAACTAAAAGCAGAAAATGAAAAGTATGATTTAAGCTGACCAAAAACCAAAAGTGAGGGATATGGTTTAGGCTGACCAAAAACTAAAAATGAGGGATATGGTTTAAGCTGACCAAAAACCGATCTACTAGGAAAAGATATTTTTTTCGTAATTAGGCTCGATGGGAAAGCTAGAGATCCAAGTGGTTCCCATTCCACGAAAAGAGCTCATGGCTTAGTGGAAAGACATGACAAGAGATAATCAAATTTATGTCCAAGATAGGTTAGGATACCTTTTAGACTTGATCCATGCGAAACATCAAGTCAGTTTGATCGAAGCATTGGCGCATTTTTAGGAAGTTTCTACTGTCACCTTCAAATTTGAAGAGTATGAATTGACACCGGCTTTGGAAGAATATCAAGCCACCATTGGAATTGATTCCAAGCCTAGGGTCGTAGACCCACTTGTTGGACTTAATCCCATAAGCATTCTTGCATAATTCCTTAACCTTAAAGTTTCCTAAATTGAAAAGTTAATCAAGTCAAATAGGGTTAGATTTCCATTATCCTTTCTAATAGCCAATTTTTCCAAACTTCCTAGGGAAATGGGAAACACTTTATTAGAACTTTAACTCCTAATCAAATCCAATGGCGGATCAATTGGCCAAAGATTAGTAAGGTAAGGATTACAAGCCAAGAAGGGAATGCAGTATCATTACTCGGGCTGAAGGGGGGAGCCCCCTATTGTCCCTTGAGAGTCGTTAGACAATTTGGGATGCTTCAACGAGTCCTACCGGTATGGCACCCTAAGGAGTTTGCCTTTGACATTCTAAGTGGAATTATACCCGAAGAAGAGAAGAAAGGCCTTCAAGCCAAGGTTCACAAAATTATCCTTTCTTTGGATAATTCACCTTCACAAGTAGTGGAATGACCAAAGAACTTAGAAAGTGACATGGATATTTATATGGTGTCCAAAGAATACATCAACTGGATGGAAAGTAAACGACCAATTGATATATAGCCATATGTTCCATTGAGCATTGTAACAGATCCCGAGGAGGAATATGTCCCAGAATATATTGTCCTCCAAGTGCTTGGAGTTGAGCCTTACATCCCCGAAGAAGTCGTGATCGATATCGAAGAATGGGAGTCTCGAATCAAGGAATGGAAGGATTACCACGGGGCGGAAGCTACCTTAGTTAGTAAAAAGCCTAGACTTGGATGATTTAGAATTCCCATTCGAGTTTAAAATCATTTTGTAAATCAAACTTGGATTTTATATGAAATACTCATTTTTCAAAATCTATTTGGATAAATTCAAAGACATGATTAAAAAGAAGGATCACCATGGATTACAATTCTTTGAATGGTATGATCGGTTGAGAAAAACATTGGTGAGAAGTTTTATGCAAGGCTAAGGCTTCTGTAAAAGTTCTTATCCTTGTCAATCACAAGAAACCATATAATTAAAAGAATGTGAGTTTTCATATTCGTTCACCAATTCTAATATCCTAATTATTTTCATGGAAGCAGTTCTTCTAGTAATGGAAGGCAAAAGACCCCGAACCCATTTACAAATTAAAATGGCCGAGGAAGAAACTCGCACTCGACTAGCTGAATTGGAGAACCAGATGATGCAAATGGCTGCTATGATGGCGGAGATGAAGGCTTTTATTCTCGCATCTAGAGGGTTTTATCCTACTAGTCCGAATGTAGGAACTTCAAATTCTACTGAAACACCGATTGAAGACCCAGTCAAAAACAAAGAACCCGTTCAAGAAAATCCTCCAAAGACTATGCCTGAGATAGTGAATTTGGAAGAAGATGATCATGCCAAGAAAGTATCCAAGACAAAGGATGAAGAAGAGGCCAAGAGATTGGCCAAAATTGAAAAATGTCTAGCGAGTCAGGGCTATGAGCTTCATAGGTTCGACAAGGTCTCACCTTACACGAAGGTGATTGTTCCAGAAAAATACAAAGAACCAGAGGTCGTGAACAAATATGATGGAACTGGCTGTCCTAATAGCCAATTGAAATATTATCTTTGCAAGATGGCTAGATATTAAGACAGTATGCCACTTCTTCTCAGCACATTTCAAGATAGTTTGAAAGGAGTAGCCTTGGCATGGTATACCGCTCTCGACATAGAAGATTTTATCGAATTGGATCATTTGACGGGAGAATTTCTTCACCAATATAAATTCAATGTCGAAGTACTTCTAACTCGGGAGGACTTAGTTAAAATCGAGAAACGAAGAGGCGAGGGATTCAGAGCCTACGCTCAAAGATGGAAAGCTATAGCTTCACAACTATAAGTGAGGATGAGCTTATTGAACTCTTCTTGAAGTCGTTATGTCACGCCCCAAACACCGCGGTTCGCGATCATCGCCTTCGGTCATTCTTGATGCATTGCTCCCAGGATGCATTGTCGACCCAACACATACATAAAGAATAATACACATGCAGAGGCAACGTATATAAATAAATATATACACCCGTACTGTAACATCCCGAAATTCGACTCAGTCTCTGGAATGAATAAAACGAGTCTTATTCAATATTCCCTTTTCGTAAGTCTCGTCCGGAGCCGAACACTCTCGGGATACTGACCGAATGGGAATGGCCAACTGGGAATAGATACGTGGACCAAGGGCCGATCGCGAATTAAGCCGATTTGAAAGAATGACGGGGAAATATTTTGGGCCAGTATGGACCGGTCTTCGGAACTCGAGCCGGACGATCGCGTCCTCTGAACTAGCGATAATTCCTCCCGTCTCTCGACAATCGAGCTCGTCGCGACTCGGGCAGCCGAGGTCGATACGCGTAAATCCTAAATGGCCACCCGTTAGTGAGAGAATTAGAAAATGGGAAATTGGCGAATTCGATCGTGGAAATTAGTCCGGACTTCGAAGTCAACTTTCGAGGATTTCGGGAATGAGTTTGGTAGGACGACGTCAAATTAAGCTGGCCAGGGGTATATAGGTCTTGTAGAGTCGATTTTTAGCGAACCGACCCGGTACCGGAAATTTAGGACCGTTTTGCCCCCGTGACCCTTGGAATTCCGAAATTTGCTTTCTTGTGGGGAAGTGACACTTGTCACTCTCCCCCTTCCCCATGCAGCCATCATGTCACTCAAACCCACACTCCACCCCCCTTGTCTTCCCCATGCACTAATCATTTTCCCCTTGGGAGACTCTTCAACTCCCTCTCACTCTCTATCACTCACTCTCTCTCTCACTCGACTCCCCCTCTCTCTCTCCCGTCCGCCTCTCTCTTTCTCTCGGCCTCACGCCGCCACCCACAACCCGCCGGAGCTGCCGCCGTGAGCTTCCCCCTCTCACCTCACCGCCAGCCGGCCGACCTTCCCCTCCTTCCTCCCTTGCTGTTCGCAACCGGCCGAGGCCTCACGCCGAGGCCAGCGCGGCTGCACCTCCGCCGAGCCCGTCGCCGCTCCGCCAAGGCCACCGCCGTGCCCCGCCGTCGCCCCCTTGCCGTCTCCCTCTTTCCCTCTTTCCCTCTCCGTTCCTCCTCTCTTTTCCCCTCTCCTCCGGTTGCATGCAGGCTGGTGGGAAGCCGGTCAGCCCAGGGCAGTAGGCTCGCCATCGCAGGACCGTCGCTGCTGTCCCTCTCGCCGTCGTCCCGTTGCATGCACGGTTGAGCGCCGGGCTTCCTCCACCTCCGCCGTCTCTCTCCCTCCTCTCCAACGCGGTTGCATGCACGGTTGAGCCACCGCCGGAGCTGTTCACCGTTGCACGCCGCCGTTCGCCGGACCTGTTTGCCGCCAGCCAGCCCTCGCCGTCCCTCTCAATCTTTCCTCCGCCTCTTCCGGTTCTGTTTCCCTTCGCCGGAGCAGACCGCCGTCGCCGAGACCGAGCCGTCCACCGCCGCGTCGTCGCCGGAACGCTCGCTGTTCACGCGCCACCGCCGTGCACCGCCGTGGACAGCAGCCATCCGGGGACCACCCAGCCGCTCGTTCAGCCCTTCCTCGCCATGAACAGCAACCCCGCCGGTCGTGCACCGCCGCCCGTGGTGGCTGTAAACCGCCGGACCGCCGCTCGCCGTCACCCTTGGGTCTCGTGCCGCCGGTTCCACCGTTCACCGGTGATCGGCCGCCATTCCCAGTCGCCCGAGCTTGGACTTTGGTGGGTGACGACCCCTAAACCCTTATTAGGACTATAATGCGTGCTTACCGGGCCTAGGGTGTGTATAGCGATGAGTAAATGCCGATTGGACCTTGTATGAATTTGTATGTGATTAGTGGGTGTCGGGAAAAGATTAGTAAGCGACCAAGCATGAATTAAGAGTGAATTAGAGGCTAATATTGTGTGGTTTAGTGGCTGTCCATGCCGGAGAATTTAACGGTCCAATTGACGACAGTAGCGGATTAACTTGATTGGAGTGCCGGGATGGCCGGGATGATTGAATGGTGTGTCGGATGTTCAATTGTGATGAATTGGGTCTAACATGTCGCCTGCATGTGTGAACCGACCATTGTGGAATGTGATTGGGAACTTGTCAATGTATGTCATAATGTCCGGGTACGTCTTAATTGCCAAATTCACATGTGACGCCCCGTGGTATTGAATTGGGCTAATTGGGCATATGACGTGGATCATGGAATTTGAATTGGTGACATTGAATTATGCGGGACATTATGCCATGGTACATTGCATTAACATTTGTGTGCGAAATTGCATGGCTGCGCATCACGCTTGTTGAGTATGAGGCATTGTGGAAATTGTGCGAGAATGCGCGTGTGCCATGGATTGTGATCACCTTCGCCCTGATGCGGAATACGCGGGGTGTGCCGTCCTCATGCACTTTGGAGCAGGACGATGCCCGGTACGTCCGGATGACGACCATCCTGATGCGTTTACGCGGGCTCTGGTTCGTAAGGAGATCGGTGTTGCGCCTGATGCGTAAGGACGCGGGCTAGAGACACTGGGCCTGGGGCGTCTTTACGCTGGCCACGGAGTGTTGTGATTGATCTTCGGATCGGATCTTCGGATCAGGCCTTCGGGTCGAGCTAATAAGTGAAATGATTAACGTGTGATACATAGCGCCATATGGGTCAATTTGTAAACGTGATAGTAAATGGCATCAGCATGTATGTGAATGCGTGAGACAGTGCGTGGGATTATGCGAACCGGTGATCTTTACTCGGAATTAGCATTAAAGAGTTTTGAGCATGCGCGTGACGTACGCTTGATCGAGAATGTTGATTGTGAAATGCCATATTATGAAATTGCCTAACCTGCAGGGTCATTGAAATGCCGATTTGGGCCTACAGGCCTAAGTCATTCTTACATGTACATGATTGTTTTTCCCGTCAGGAGATGCATGTTAGCCTAATTTAGGTTTAGGAGTTTTCACTCACTGAGACGTGTCTCACAGTTTTTATAACCCAACCTTTCAGACCCGCGCCCATGAACCGACCGCCTATTCCGATTCGCTTCGGGATCCCTTTAGAGTATGAGCATACGATGGTTGAATTCCCGGTGGCGAACAATGAAGTTTACATGAGGCATTATGCGATAATAACCGTAGACGTAGGCACGACACATCCTAAAGTTCATGAGTACGTAGCCTGGTGCTTCCGGGACCGTTGGGGAGAGGAGTATGGGCCCCTCCGTACCATGGATATCCCGTTCACCATGGAGGGCCAGCTTGATCCATAATGCCCGAGTGGTGAGGTCGTGGATTCCGAGATGGATTCGGAGGAGACTATAGGCCCTTTCGGCTGGTACGAGCCGGCCGAGGATGAGGAATTAGGAGGAGTAGATCACGAGCCAGTAGTGGAGGACCCGGTAGTGGAGCCGATGGAAGTCGACGAAGCCGAACCGATGGACACCGACGAATCTGAAGAGGAGATCCCCAGTGAAGATTCCGAGATATCCGAGAGCTCATCAGAGCCCGACGACTCCGACCCAGATTGGGCGCCCTAGGCCAGGCTTAGTCGTTGTCTTAGGATAGACATCTTTTGGGATTCGGACCCTCCACATTTTGGCTGTTATTTCTCTTGGCCCTAGCCCTATGAACTCGTTTGACAATACTCTCCTGGTTGCACCATGCTTTTATTATCGTTTCCATTTGGATTGATGTAAGGTTATTTTGGTAACTCTGGTTATGGATGTGTACGTTGCCTCAGTTCTCTTTATGTTATTGCCCTTGGTTCTCACATTTATGTTGTACGGGTATTTGTTTTAAATTCTTGCTTCCGCATGTGTTTCATGCTCTGCTTTGGGAAATGGGTCGACGACGATGCGTCCTGGGACGTCGTGTTATATTTTTATCGACCCTCGAGCGGGATGTTGCGTGCCGGGGAGTTCGGGGCGTGACACGTACTATAAAGATAATAACCATGGATAGAACAATCAACAAAGATCGATCTGATTGGCGAACTTATTTTACATTGCCATAAAAACTTTTACAACCAACATGTACTTTTATATTACAAACAACACACAAAACATGCCACACTATGAAACAGCAAAAACCGACGCTTAGCAGCTGTTACATCAAAAAGGGGCATTGATTGGGAGAAGGTCGAGGATTACAGGTTAGGTTAACAACAAAAAGGATATCTACACCAGAGGAGTTAGGGCCTAAATTAGGGTTCCCAATTCGGATAAGAGTCTGAGGAATCTCCATGAGGCTCGGATTCCTCCGAAGAACTCTCTTGGGGCTCGGACTCCTCCGAGTCCATATCCAACACTGTAGCTCTCTCATCCTTTGAATCTGGCTCTAACTCTGGATCAAGGTAAAGCCCGAGTTCCTCATCATCATCCAATCCTGCAACTCCTCCGTTCCCAGCTACATCCTCATCCATGGCTTCTGGGACTTCGGCTTCATCTACCAATTGATCCTGGTCCTCCGCTAACATGTGGGGTTCATCATTCATAGCTTCATCATAAGCATCTCCAATTGGCTCATCCTGAGGATTAATTACTTTGCCATCTGCAACTATCGGTGCCATCATACCGTGCTCGTCTAAAGGAGAATCAAAAGTCCTAAGTGGTCTATCGATGTTCCCATCAACATCTCCGAGACATCAAGCAACGTATTCTTGAGTCTTATCAGCGAACTCTCTCACGTCCACGGAAACCATAGAAAAATATCTAATATATGCTTCTCCATTGCCCGTAGGAAACACGCTTACGAACTGCTCTATTTGTGTCGGGATTTCAAAAAGTGTAGGTAGTGGCGGCATTTCAAGGGCAAGGGTCTGAAAGTTTAGTTTAAACACTAATGAGAACACTTCTCAATGAGTAAGGCCTCCTAAACCTAGGTTAGGCTAACGTACAATCTCCTGATCAATAAAAACAACACAAAACACACACAATGACCTAGGCTCGCGGGCCCAGACCGATAATCATACTGACCCTGCAGGTTAGACAGTTCAATATAATATAATCATGGCACATGCGTGGCACACCTCTTCACACGTACGCCACACACATGCCCATACTCCATCGTGCTAATATCTCAATTCATACACCGTATCTCATGCATTGATACGACGATTAATGCAACCATATACATGTAAATGCCATTCACGTGCCATAATCTCATTCTAAATCACACGGCATACTAGCTCAATGTTCATTTTTATTATTAATATTCGACCCGAAGGCCCGACCCAAAGACCACGACCCCAAGGCCCGACCCGAAGGCCAATACAACTCTTCACGGCCCGCATATAGCGTATTTGGCCTAGTGTCTCTAGCCTCCGTCGAAACGATCTAGGCACAACACCGATCTCCTCACGGATAATGCCGTCTTTCGGACGAATCGAGCACAACCCGAAGGCCACGATCCGAAGACCTTAAAGTGATCACATGGCATACGGTCCATTTTATCTGAACCCAGCGTAAATGTATTGGGTAATTATGGTGATCACATGCTCATGTCAGGCACGCATTCCCGTATAATTTCAATACACGCCTCATTCTTAGCACACGGAAATGCATGGCCAAGTAATGTCGTGTAGTGCATCACGAGCATCAACTATACACAGGCACTCAGTCAAATTAATATTATCACACAACGCCCAATTCACAAACAACGTGCTCAATTGGCCAATTAATACCGTGTGGCCCAAATTATACTTTATGATTCACAATCAATTCAGCCACATTCGTACATAACATGGTAATATTGAATTTAACCTCAAATGAGCACCAACAAGCACCAATTCAATTTATCCGGGCGATTATGTCAAATTCGCTAATAAATTTCCCAATTAAACTATTGTAGCCCAACCGCCCTTAAGTGGACAGCCACTATTCATCGCCCCGGGATTCCTTTTTGGTCTCCAAATTAATCACAATAATCTACCAATATTATTCGGGTACTAATTCTAACCAACCGGTTCGATAATTATTTCTAATATATACAGATAGTACCCAAGCCAGTCCAGAATGTATCGATACAACCTAATCCTATCTAGGAAAAACGTACTGCTAGTCCTAATTAGGGTTTAGGGGGTTTACTCACTTAATTTCAGTCCAAGACAACGATGGAACGGCTGCCGATTACTAGTGAATAGTAAAACCGGCAGAAGCATTCCCGGCAGTACCCGTACAGACACTATACGGACGACCGTACAGACCGTACAAACACTATACGGGACCATACGGACGGCTACATATGGCGACGTACGGCGAGGCTGGAGGTCACGGTGGCAGCAGCTCGGCCGTTCTGGCTCCGGCGCGGCGGCGGCGATCTTCGGTGGTGATTTGGCCGAGAGAGAGAAAGAGGGGAAAGAGAGAGAAAGAGAGGGAGGCGGGTGAGGGAGGCGAGGCTGGTGGCTAATGGAGGTCAGGCGGTGCAGCGGCGGCGACGGCACCGGCGCACGGCGGCCGGCGTGGCTCTGGCGAGAATCGGCCAAGGAAGAGGAGAGCGAGAGAGAGAAATCGGGAGAGGGGAGAGGGGGACTGATCGGTGGGGCTGAAGATTGAGGGAGGAGAGAGAGAGGACCGGTCAAAAAGGGGGGGCTTGGGGCGCCAAGTGTCGCCGATCCGGCCGTTTGACGATAATACCCTTCGATCTAACGGTCCAAGACCATTCAAACCAAATAATTGAGGGGCAAAGTGGTCATTTGGCCTAATAATTCAGCTAATAAGCACACCAAAATATCCCAAATAATACCCCAAAAAATTCGAATAAAAAATACCCCAGGGGCAAAACTGTCATTTTTCCGGTCCCGGGTCGAAATTTCAATTTTTGGCTAAATCAATCCCAAATGAGTGTGGCCAACATAATATGGCGTCGAAATCGTGAAAATAGCTTCTTAAGGGCTATTTTCACGATTTCGACGCCATATTATGTTGGCCACGCACATATGGAACGTGTATGTGCGAAAATTGAAATTTCGACTACGGACGGAAAAATTACAGTTTTGCCCCTAGACCCTGTACCGGGAATTCCGAATTTTGGACTAAACCTTGGATTATTTTATTGTTATTCAGCTCGATTATTGGGATTTTGACCAAATTGCCCCTAAATTATTTGGATAGGATCAACGAGGGCCGTCGGATGAAGGGTAAAATGGGAAATTGCGCGGATTGGCGACACTTGTCACCAGCAGCTCCCTTCTTTGACCACCTTAGACCGGTCCCTCTCTCTCTCTTCACCCTCATTCGGATCCCCCTCCTCTCTCTCTCCCTCTTGGTTCTCTCTTGGCCGCGCCTTACTGGAGCAACGTCGGCCACTGTACGCCGGCGCCGGCGCCGCTACTGCTTCCCCTTGCCGCCACCAGCCACCAGCCTCAGCCTCAGCCCAAGCTAGCCCCTTTTCTCTCTCTCCCTCCGCCCATTTCTCTCTCTTTCTCTCTCCTTTTAGTTCGGCAAAAGGGCCGCCGGAGCTTCGCTGGAGCTCGAACGGCTGAGCCGTCACCATAGGGCCGCCTAGCCTCGCCGTACGTCGCCATCCACCGCTATCTGTATAGGTGTCCGTACGGTTCGCCGGGAACGCCGCCGCCGGTTTTACTGTTCACCAGTAATCGGCCATCGTTCCATCGTCGTTGTGGGCCCGAAATTAAGTGAGTATAATTCCTAAACCCCGATTAGGACTGATAGTACGTTTTTCTAGATCGGCTTAGGTGTTATCGGTACATTCGGGACTGGGTTAGGTACGACCGGTACTGGTTTTGAATTGAAATGCTATTTAGTTAATGAGCATAAATCCTAAGTAATTTAATAGGATTACTATGAATATTTAGTGAGTCCTAATTGAGAAAATGGCGATTACTCATAGGACTGGAAATGGTGCCGGGGTTAATTAGACTGCGAGAATTGCTAGTAGCATGGTTGCGGTTGCCTAGATTTACTGAATTGGTGTTGATTGGCATTTATTTGGGGTCAATTTCAATATTACCTTGCCATGTGCTAATATGGATGAATTGATTATTGATTATAAAATATATTTTGGGCCACACGGTATTAATTGACCATTTAAGAACTGTGTGATAATCTAAAATTGATTGATTGCTTATGTATAATTGATGCTCATGATGTACTGCACGACATTGCCTGGCCACGCATTTCGTATATCTAGAATGAGGCGTGCATTAGTGTTATGCGGGAATGCGTGCCTGACATGAGCATATGATCACCGTAATTGCCCAACACGTTTACGCTGGGTTTAGATAAAAATTAGCTGTGTGCCATGTGATCACAATAAGGTCTTCGGATCATGGCCTTCGGGTCGTACCCGGTTCATTCGAAAGACGGCATTGTCTGTGAGGAGATCGGTGTTGCGCCTAGACCGTTTCGACGCGAGCTAAAGACACTGGGCCAAATACGCTATAAGCAGGCCGTGAAGTGTAGAATTGGTCTTTGGGTCGGGCCTTCGGGTCATGGTTTTCGGATCGGGTCTTCGGATCGTGGCCTTCGGGTCGAATATTAAAAATGAAAATGAATGCCGAGTTAGTGTGCCGTGTGATTCAAATTGATATTATGGCACGTGTATGGCATTCTGTGCATGAGGTTTGGCATATGATTCGAGGCATTAGCACGAAGAAAAGTGAGCATGCGTGTGGTGTACGTGTGACGAGATATGTCACGTATGTGCCATGATTATATTACATTAAACTGCCTAACTTGAAGAGTACGCACAATTATCGATCTGGGCCCGAGGGCCTAGGTCATTATTTGTATTATGCGTTGTTTTGTTGATCAGGAGATCGTACGTTAGCCTAGCCTAGGTTTAGGGGTTATACTCATTGAGAAGTGTTCTCATTGGTGTTTAAACCAAACTTTCAGACCCCCGTCCTTGAGATGCCGCAGCTGCCACCACTTTTTGGAATCCCGACACAGATCGAGAGGTTCAAGAGTGTTTTTCCTTCGGGAAATGGAGAAGCCTACATAAGATACCGGTCTGTGGTTTCCGTAGACGTCGGAGAGTTCGCTAATCACACCCAAGAATATGTCGCTTGGTGTATCGGGGATGACCATGGAAACATAGATAGACCTCTTAGGTCATTTGAGTCACCTTTAGACGAGCATGGTTTGATGGCGCCGATCATTGCTGATGGCAAGGTGATTGATCCCCAAGACGAACTGATAGGGGAGGCCTATGATCCCGTGGTAGATGATGAACCCCAAGTAGTAGCTGAAGACCAAGATGAGTGGGTGAACGACGATGATTTACCGGAAGCCATGGATGTTGACGATGTTGAGAATGGAGAAGTTGCAGAAGTAGGTAGTGACGAGGAGTTGGGACTTTATCTAGATCCTGAGTTGGAGCCAGATTCCAAGGATGAACGAGCTGCGGCACTGGATATGGACTCGGAGGAGTCCGAACCTCAGGAAAGCTCTCAGGAGGAATCTGAGACCCAGGAGAGTACGGAGAGCGATTCCTCAGGATCTGACCCCGACTGAATGCCTTAGCTTCCATCCTGACCCTCAACCGCCAGTTGACACTTTTTTATGGCGATCTCTCCCTAGTTAGTAGCTAACCAAACCCTCTCCTAGTCAATGCCCCTTTTTGTTGTAATGACTACCGTGTGTCGGATTTTGATGTTTAATAGTGTGGCATGTTTAAGGCATAGTTTGTTGTATATATATGCATATCGGTTGTAAATATTATTATGGCAATGTAATAAGTTTGCTTTTCAGATAAATTTTATGAGTTGTTCAATCCATGGTTATCGTTATATTAGTACGGGTGTATATATTTAATTATATATGTGACTTCCGCATGTGTATTGTTCTCTGATTGATTTGGGTTGGCAATGCAATCCTGGGAGCATTGCACACGGAACGATCGAGAGCGATGATCACAATCCGGGGAAGTCGAGGTGTGACATTTTCTCCCGATGACACATGGCATAAGTCTTAGCAAGACTCTGTGTCCTTCAACACAAGATGAGCGAGACCGCATGAATAGGATTCCTTATGCATCAGCTGTAGGATCCATCATGTATGCTATGTTGTGCACTCGTCCCGATATTGCTTATGCATTGAGCATGATAAGTAGATACCAGTCAGATCTGGGGGAACCTCACTGGATTGCTATAAAAAATATCCTTAAGTACTTGAGAAAAACTAAGGATTTATTCTTAGTCTATGGAAGTGAGAAACAGATCACTGTAAGTGGTTACACTGATGCTAGTTTCCAAACTGACAAAAACGACCTTTGATTGCAGTCAGGTTTTGTTTTTTGCGTGAATGGTGGAGTGGTGTGTTGGAAGAGTTCCAAGCAGGACACTCTTGCAGTTTCTACGATAGAAGCTGAGTATATTGCTGTTTCAGAAGCATCAAAGGAAGCTGTTTGGATTTGAAAGTTCATAGAAGAACTGGGAATCAGTCCCACTAGTTTGAATCCAGTGGACCTCTATTGTGATAGCAATGGGGCCCTAGCTTTGGCTAAAGAGCCTAGGTCTCACCAGAAGACCAAACACATACTCAAGAAGTATCATCTCATTCGAGGATTCATTGAAAGAGGTGATGTCAAGATGTGCAAAGTTGCAATGGAGTTGAATGCAGCTGATCCGTTGACAAAGGCTCTTCCACAACCTAAGCATGAGCCTCATTGTAACACATTAGGCCTTAGACACATTAATGATTAGTCTTGATGTGAGTGAGATTATATGTGATATACATTTTAATTGTTCATTAATAAAATATATATTATATTTGATTTCGATCTAATTTTAGTAGATAATTGAATGTGAAATCTTTATCCCCTGAATATTGAATATCCTTAATAGATAATCAAATACGTGATTTGATTGTGAAACTCTATTAATAGAGTGGATATTAATATTCTAAATGTCCCTAGTCAATTGCCATTGTGTATTAGGAAGCAAATGATGTTTGAAACTAGCATGTGAGTCAACTGATGATCAAGTTTCACGGGTCATGAATATAGAGATATAAAGTTGATCACATAGAATACATGTTAGAGAACATTGTATTGGACAGACCCACTATGAGAATACTGTAGGATTATTATATAATGTCATCAGTATTTCTCATCATAACTATAGAGTATAGTCCTTTGACCTGAGTTTGCCATGGTTTCCTAGAAGTGGATTGGCATGCTTTTGCCAAACGTTAGCCGTAATAGGTGATTATAAAGGTAATGGCTGGGCATGTCATGAATCGTGCTGAGTGATGTCAGTAGACAAGATAGGATTTGTACCTTTCATATAACGAGGATATGATTTCCTGGCCTCCCATAGAGTTGAGACTGTGAAATGCATGGCCATGCTCAAGTGAGTTGAAGAGTCAACTTCTTGTTTTGACAGTCTAACTACGGTATCGAGAAAATGAGTTTAAGCTATATAAAGATGACACTTGTCCTGCCTTATGCTTAACTTAAAAATCAAGTGACAAAGGGACTTAGTTTATATGATTGGTTCTAATGCAAGTGGGAGATTGTTAGTGGTTTGCCCTAGGAATCAATCAAGGTTGATACTTTAATATTAGTTGTGGATTAGGTTGTGTCGGAAAATCGACCTTCATTATACTCATGTAGTCATAATGTCTTGCTAAAAACTGCATATGACTTGTGGGCCAAAAAGAGTTTTGAGTATACTGCTAATGTTTAGTGAACCTACAGGGTTGCATACAATAACGAACGGACTTAATATTTTATGTGCGCCTTGATCTATTTAAGAAGTAGATTTTAATTTATTCTCTTATTTAAATTATCTATGCGGTCGTGCGTGTTATAAGATAACGATTAAATGTGGATGGCTTGGCAGGCCCAAATTGCCCGGCCCACTTCTTTTAATTCCGCTGGATAATGAGGCTCTATAAATAGATAGATAATCGTTCTCTGTCTAGGGTTTTTTGACAAAATATCGAAAATTAAAAGGTGTTCAAGAAAAAGAAACTTTAAGATCTTTCGCTGGCACATATATCGTTGGAGAATTTCATTTGTGTGTGTGGATACCGGTAGAGGCGCAACACTTGGGGCGCTAATCCAGACACAATCGGTTGCCGATTTATCTTCGATTTGCAAAAGGTACGTTTTGAAATTCCCTTTCGATTTCAATATACACATGGATCCTGTCTAGGGTTCTATATTCCGCTGCGCTGTTTTTCGTTGATGAACCCAACACGATCTCTAACCCACGTAAACATACCTCGGGTCCAACAACACTTCTATAGCTCGTGTAAATGAACACGCCTCATGTTTAGTGTCTCTAGCCCGCGTAAACAAACACGTCTCAAGTGCAACACCGTTTTCCCTTTTTATAACATAACCCACGTAAACACGCATCAGGTTGGACAACACTTCTATAGCCCGCGTAAAAACAACTCAGGCTCAATGTCTCTAGCCCGTGTAACACGCCTCAGGCGCAACACCAATCTCCCTTTTTACGGCACAACCAGCGTAAAACGCATCAGGTTGGCGGTTTTCCGTTATAACCGAGCATTGTCCCGCGTAACACGCCTCAGGACAGGTTCAATTCCTCTCGTAAAATGCATCTGGGATTATGTTATCACACGTACACACATTTTCCATTTATTATCTAGACCCCGCGTAAAAATGCCTTAGGGTATTTAATGACCCTGTAACACATCGGCACCCAATCTCATGCCAATTTCATATGACCAATTCGCACACGTCATCCAACATATATAGGCTACCAGTAAGCCATGCCACTCACAATTTTGCCAATTCAATTCGCACGTGCACAATTTAACTCGAATTTTTGCATCATAAGCTAAATTTCACCACTTACGGGCATCATACTCCTACTGGCAACCCCAAACCAACACACACTATTTCTCAAACACCAATATGCATCAATTCAGCCATAGAATGAATAGTGATTCGGCCACCACAGAAAAATCACTATAACGGCACATTTAGGCCCATTTTTCACTCGATAAGTCACAATAATCACTTGTAATTATTCCAATCACAAAATCAATCAATTCTAACCTCCAATCCACCTAAAAAATTATCACAATTTCATCCAAATAGCTCAGCCAAAGTAGTCCAACTATTTCTCTACGAATAACCCCTAAAACTTGCTAAAACAGGTCCGAACTAATCCGAAATTATCCGTTATCCTAGGCGAGGATTATGGTATCACTTACTTGTGATTCCACACAAATTCAAGCCCACAAAGGTGGCTGGACAGAGAGCAAACAGCAGTGGTGGCAGCGTCCCACGAAAAGGGGTACCGGCGTCAGCGAGCGGCAGCGATTGGCGGCGATGGGCTGCTGGTTTCTCGGCTGTTCATGACTGAAAAGGGGTGGCTGGTGATGGTGTTTCACGGTGGGAAACGAGAGAGAGAGAGAGACGGTGGTTGCGGTAGTAGTGCGACACAACGAAAAGGCGAGCGACGATTCGACGAAATGACGACAAACGGACGGCGATTGACTGACTGGTTGGCCAACTCACGTGAAGGAGAGGGGGCTGAGGAACTCACAGCTAGAGAGGGAGGAGAGGGAGAGAGTGATCATGAAAAATGAGGGAAGAGAGAGAGAAAAGAAAGAAAGAAAAGAAAAGAAAACATAGTCTACCCCCTAAGAAAATTACCATCCTACACCTCTCTCTACTTTTAATTCGACAGCCACAATTCGATCTTATCTAAAAATCGACGGCCCAGATCGAATCCCATAAAAAATATCCAAGGACAAAGTTGGAATTTCACAAAAAGTGCAGGGGCAAAACTGTCTAAAAATTTTTATCTCTAAAGTTGGTGTGAAATGACCAAATGCCCCTCTCATTTATACTTGGCCTTCATAAAATCTCAAGGGCAAAATTGTCATTTTCCATTTTCTTCCAAATTTTCAATTTTTTGACAAATTCGAGCAAATTAAAAATGACCACAGTACTTCGTCATCCAAATATTGTGTCATGACTATCGAAATTTTCAATGCCCAAATTCGGTCTCTAGTTAATAGCTAAACTCAAATAAACACAACTTGAGTTTATCTCAAACTAACGGACGGCTTCCAGTAAAATTCGTGTATTCAACCCGTGGTCGATACTTAATCGAATCACGTTTAAGTTCCCTTCAGTCATGGCGACCTCAATTATCATAAAATTGTAAGGATCAATCACTAGTTCTAAAGATCGCGATTGTTTGGAACAGGTTTGGGATCGTTTGCAATTTCATATCCCGGCGAGGCGGAATCACCCGCGATCCAATTATATGGCATTCGCAAATCAATCCATGACCAACCTTAGATCGGTCTATATTAGCCCAAAATATCACCTTGAAAATCCTTATGGTCAAAAGTCAGTCCGTGATCAAATTCTATGGCAGCGCGAATTAAATTCCCTAATTAGCCTTTCCCTATTAATTAGTATCCCGAGAGTGATAAAGTCTGGGTGAGATTTGCTACAAGTGCATTATTGAAATCATACACTTCATAAATACCAAGTGGGTCGAAATTTGGAATGTTATAGACCCTTACATGGAAATAACTCCTTAGTGCGCAAATCCCGAAAGTCCAAGAAAAAAAGCGCAGCGTGACACCTCCTTTTTCATAATGTCCAGCTAGCATCAGGATCTCATACAACTTTGGTACATCCACCATAAAAGACTTCTTATCTTCATTCATATCTATCATATTCATACAATGGGTATATGGGGCAATGGATTTTGTTGTATATTCAGTTCGGGATACTTAAAAGACAAGATCCCTTTGTCAATCAAGCTTTGAACGTTAATTTTCAATACTAGGCAATTATCAGTGCTATGGCCTTTCTCGCCCATGTGGTGCTCACATGATTTCGTAATGTCAAACCCAATGAACTTTGAAGGATTATCTCGAGGGACTTCTTTTGCAACCATTCTCCTCTCAAGAAGCATGGGTAGAAGCTTTGATAGTGGTCTTGGTAAAGGTGTAAAATGACAAAGCGGGTTACGCTTACGTGGCTTCTCGTTGGAGTCATGATGTGGTTGAATATAAATCTTGTCCATTTTCTCAGCACCTCCTTGGTTACATTCTCCATTCCTAGAAGATTTCTTGATTTTAGACTTTTGCACTTTGTATTTTCGTTTTCCCTCACCCTTCGAATTAATGCCATTTGTCTCCAATCTGGTACTAGACAGTAATTCCTTAGCAATTTGATTCACATGATCCATAAGATATATCAACATGCTACGCATTTCATTAACTTGATTATGAAGATCCTCAAGAGTAGTAATAATCTTGGTCGGAAGCAGTGGACTTATGAACGCTTCAAAGTTTACAAATGTGTTAGTTATTTCATCAATTTGGTTTTCACTATTAACAATAAAATCCTTGAAATACAATCCCTATAGACCAATCTAAAAATAAGAAGAGAATCCTATTACATCATTACTAAAATGAGTAAAAAGAAAACCCTATACATCAAATCTATAAAATGAAAATTACATGAAAGGAGATTTTCTCATAGAATTCGTTTGTTTTCTTGGGTCAAACGTTCAACCTTAGCTAAAGCCTCGTCCTTTTCCCTAAGAGCTCTTGCGGTTATAGCTTGTTGTTAAGTTGGCTTCTCAGGGGCATTAGAGAGATCTGCTTTAAGCTTGGGCTCGAGGCGACGGTGTATATACTTCGGCAATGCATGGTGTATCTTCATTTCACCTTCCAATTCTGACTCGTCGGTAATGAGAATTGGCTCCAGGTGGCATTTGTACCACATATCAATGATGGACTTGATCATTTCCTTCAAATATGCCATTTGGTCCTTTTGGATGACATCTTTGGGATAGTCTATAATCCCAACTTGAGGAACGGCAGAATCTTTTCAAGCGCGTGATATTGACGGATCACCTTAAAAGGGTAATATGACATAGACCCCGTGAGACCCAAAAGTGGGATTGGGTTGTCGGATCCGTTATTAAGGCACACTTCAGGATTTCCAAGCCAACGAACAAGCCATTGGATTTGATTTGAAACAAGGTTCTTGAAAAAATTAAACCAAGTTGAGAATGACCAATAAGGAAAGATTTCTTCCTTTTCTTGGAAAAGTGAGATATGATGACAATCTTTGGATACACCTATGATTTTCAAGCTCAAACCAAAATCTTTAAGATGAGAGACCAACCAAATTTGGAGTAAACATATTGGGGCTCTAAAAGTACCATTTTTGTTTTGTTTAAACCTATTGAGTGATACGAACGTCTCACCCAGGATCATATTAGAGAATCTTTTGAACATACACACTTGATTGACAATGTGGACTACCAAAGGATCCATAGTCTTTTTGGTGTATGGAAAAACCACAAAACCAAGGAATGTTAAGAGAAAGATGCGAGGAATTTGATTACCAATTTCTTTTAGCAAGCTAGAAAAATGTCGTTCTGAGAATGCAAAAGGGAGCGCATTAGAATTTCCCCTAAGAACGCCTTTGATTTGGAGAATGTCAATTCCTAAAAATTGGCTCAAAAGAGTTATAGGATCTATATTTATCAAAGGACTAACTAAACCAAAAAAACCGACTCTTCCAATGGCAATATCGTACTCCTCAATTGTAGGGGTCAATTCATTTCGATCAAACACAAAAGTAGATGTCTTTGCGTTCTAAAAATGGGACAATGCCTTAATCATGGCAACACGAGGCTCGATGTATAAAAGAGCATGAAGATATCCGATCCTCTTTTCCACGTAATCCTTGTGCTTTGGCTCAAGACTTTTCCACATGGCCACGAGAACTCTAGGTATGGGGATGACTCAAATCTCTGACATATCCATTTTGACTAACCCTAATTTGGAGCATCGAGATTAATCACCATGCATTATAGAAAGTAATATAACGTGGAACTGAAATAATGTGATTGAAATTACGGTAAAAACATTAGAACGATACAATCAACCTTACTGCAACAAGATGGCACACACATTGACACATCTTATGAGGACGTGTGAGGTTGATGCTAATGGTAGGATTCTAAAAGTTCAAGATCCCAACTTAATTAGATAAGAAGAGTTTACCCACCGCTACTAACGTCGGTCGATGCACTTCTTACTAACCAAGATGAGCGATATTGAAGAATGGATTACCACATGAATTCACATGTGGATTCCACTCTTAATATCTCCTAAAGGTATCCTAAAAGCGATCCGGGGTTTTAGACTGCGGGACATTGGTGCATTGTGTTGTGCTAAAGCAGGTAAACATGCATTTGAATTTAAAGCAAACAACACTTCAATATAATCCAACATATACGCGTACATCCTTTCACCACCTGCAAAACAAAGGGTTGACACACATGCCTCCTCTTGTAATCCCACCTACAAAAATATTTAACACTTGATTAGTTATTAACCTCATTTTTCACACGACTTTGACATGCAGTCGATGCTACAAAATGTAGACAAGTGAGATAACAACCGATAAGTTTATTACGGGTTTAATCCACTTAGGTTTGCAACCTAGTCCCCAGCAGAGTCACCAAGCTTGTCGCGCCACGCTTTTTTTTCGGGGTTTATGTGCTAATGAGGTATTTCCATGCAAGGGTCTCTCCCAGATCATATCTCACATGACAGTGAATGGTAATTTTCCTATTTGATCTAAGTTTTTGATTTTAAAATCGTCACTAGTCATTATTGGTAGGTTGACTAGAAACCTAATCGAGGTACGGGAGAAATACCATGATTCTACAAACTAGAGATGTAACATCCCGAAATTCGACTCAATCTCCGGAATGAATAGAACGAGTCTTATTCAATATTTCATTTTCGTAAGTCTCGCCCGGAGCTGATCACTCTTGGGATACTGACCAAATAGGAATGGCTAATTAGGAATAGGTACGTGGACCAGGGATTCAATCGCGAATGAAGCTCGATTTCGAGGAAAGGCGAGGAAGTATTTTGGGCCAGTGTGGACCGATCTTCGGGGGGACAACAGACTCAGTTTGGCCGAAGCCAACGATGTATGATCGGATGGCAGGTGATTCTGCAAGACCGAGGATACACGTGGCCAACCAGTCCCGAACTTAAACCAGACGATCGAGTCTCCGAAACTAGCGATAATTCCTCTCGTTCTCTCGACAATCGAGATCGTCGCGATTCGGACAACCCAAGGTCGATACGCGTAACTCCTAAATGGCCGCCCGTTAGTGAGAAAATTGAAAATGTGAAATATGGCAAATTTAATCGTGGAATTTAATCCGGACTTCGAGGTCGATTTTCGTGGATTACGGGATGGTTTTTATGAGGACGACGTCAAATTATGTTGGCCACTTATATATATGGTTAATACTGTCGAAAAATGTCAATTCGACCCGGTATCGGAAGAAAATGACGGATTTTCCCTTGAGCCTTTTGGTATTCCGAATTTTGGAGGTTTTTAGGGGATTTGTTTATTAGTTTTTGTGGGGATGTGACAAGCCCTAGAGTGATGACACTTGTCATCATCCCTCTTCCCCATGTGTGCCCATCATTGCTTGTCCATTTTTCTTTCTCACCTCTTGAACTTCCCCACGCAACCCTTTTCTTTCTCACCTCTCTCTCTTTCACTCTTTCTTTCTCTCCTCTCTCTCTCTCTCTCTCTCTCTCTCTCTCTCTCTCCCTCTCTCCCTCCTATGCCGGCTAAGCCTCACCGTGACCGTCCACACTTCCGCCGAGCTCGGCCACGCCACCAGCTCGCCGCCGAGACCGCCACCGCTCACCGCCGTCTCTCTCTCTCCCTCTTCCGTCCGTCTCACCCTTCCCTTTCCGTCTCCTCTCCATCTCGGCTGCATGCAGGGGTCACCGCCAGACCACCGAGGAGGAGGCCGACCGTTCGTCTTCCCGCTACGGTGCGCTGCCGCTGCCTCTTGCCGTGGCTGCCACTGCTGTTCCGCTCGCCACCACCACCAGCAGCAGCTCACTCTTCTCTCTCTCCACCTCTCGTTTCTCTCTCTCTTTCCCTCTCTCGGCCGGGTGACCCACCGGCGCGGGAGCCGCTCGTCGTTGTACGCCACCGCCGGAGTCGCTTGCTGTCCACACTACCACCCCTCACCGACTTTCCCCTCACCCTCTCACCGTTCTTTCTCTCTCTCTTCATTCGGTGCCGAGGACACCGGGACGCCGCCCCCCTCCGGAGCCGCGCCATCCACGCCAATCGCCGAGCGTCGCCGTGAGTGGCTGCTGTCCACCGCCGCTCCGCCGTTTGTCCGCCTCCCTTGCCGTGAGCTGACAGCCACGCCGACTGTGAGCCGCCGCCTGTGGGTGTTATGGACCGCCGGCCGCCGCCCCTTGGGAATTGTTGCCGCCAGTTTCATTGTTCACCGGTGATCGGCATCCGTTCCTCGTCGTCCGGAGCTTGGATTAGATGGGTGTGAACCTCTAAACCCTAATTAGGACGATAATGCATTTTAACGGGTTTAGGGTAGTATTATTAGTGGTCGAATGGTGACGATTAAGGGCATATATGGAATAATAACTTGAGGGCGAATGTCGGGAGAATGTTGATAGGGTACCGAGTGGAATTAGAGGTGGATTGGAGGCCGGAATGAAGTGATTTAGCTGCTGTCCACATCGGAACTTATTGACTAATTATCAACAAGTTTGAGAATTAGCTTGATTAGGGTGTCGAGATTGCCGGGGTGATTGGATTGGTTATTAATTTATTCAACTGTGATGATCTGAAATTGCCATGTTGCATGCTTGTGTGCCCGACCATTGTGGGGTGTGATTAATTATTGATTTATACGGAAATCATGATGCCCGAGTAAGTTGTAAGTGCCAATTTTGTGTGTGGTGCCCCACGGTATTAATGGGCCAGTTAAGTATGCGATGTGAATTGTTTGAGCATGAATTCGTAGCGTTGAACTCTATTATATGTTGTGGAACAATATGCTCATTGTACATCGCACCATCATTCGTGTGCGAGATTTGCATGGCCACGCATAATGTCTATCGAGTATGAGGCTTGTGTCAAAATTGTGCGAGAATGAGTGTTTGCCATGTTTGATTTTGACGTGATTATAGGGATGGACTGGTTAGTCCGGCAGAAAGCTGTGTTGGATTGCAGTAATAGGACGATCCGATTTAGTCAGATGGACACCCTAGTTTCGAGTTTCAGGGAAACTGAGGAGGAACCTCGACTCCTTGGATATCTTCTTTGGAAGTCAGTAAGTTGTTGGATGATGGGTGTGAAGGATATTTGGTGAATGTTGTGGACCCAATAGTGGTGGAGCCTAAATTGGAAGATATACCCATAGTATGCAACTTCCTTGAAGTTTTTCCTCAGGAATTGCTAGGTTTTCCGCTCGAGCGAGAAGTGGAGTTTGTTATTGAATTGGCACCCGGAACCGAACCAATATCGAAGACACCGTATCGAATGTCCCTAACGAAATTGAAGGAGTTGAAGGTTCAGATGCAAGAATTGTTGGACAAGGGTTTTATCCGCCCCAATGCGTCTCCATGGGGAGCGCCAGTCCTATTTGTGAGAAAGAAGGATAGGACGTTAAGACTATGCATAGACTACCGGCAGTTGAACCAAGTGACAGTGAAGAATAAGTATCCTCTTCCAAGGATCGATGACTTGTTCGATCAGTTGTAAGGAGCCTCAGTGTTCTCCAAAATAGATTTGAGGACAGGCTACCATCAATTGAGAATCAAGAAGGAGGACATTCCTAAGACTGCTTTTCGGACGAGGTATGGACATTACGAGTTTATGGTGATGCCCTTTGAATTGACGAATGCCCTAGCTGCCTTCATGGACTTGATGAACAAAGTGTTTAGAGAATTTCTGGATCAGTTTGTCATAGTGTTTATCGATGATATCTTGGTGTATTCGAAAAGTCCCGAAGAGCAGGAAGTACACTTGGCAAAGGTGCTACGGACCTTAAGAGAACACGCACTATATGCCAAGTTCAGCAAATGCGAGTTTTGGCTCAACCAAGTAGGATTCCTCGGGCATATTATTTTTGGAGATGGAATTTCCGTGGACCCGACTAAAGTGGAAGCGGTAACAAAATGGCCTAGGCCAACGTCTGTAATAGAAATCAGAAGTTTTCTCGGTTTGGCTGGCTATTACAGGTGATTCGTGGAAGGATTTTCATCAATAGCCGTGCCCTTGACTAGATTGCTGAAAAAAGAAACGAAGTACGTCTGGGATGATAAGTGCGAAAGAAGTTTTCAAGAGTTGAAGCATAGACTGACGACTGCACCGGTTTTGATCATTCCGTTCGGGCCAGGAGGATTTGAGATCTATAGTGATGCTTCGTTAAGAGGGCTCGGATGTGTGCTCATGCAACATGAGAAAGTGGTGGCGTATGCGTCACGTCAATTGAGACCTCATGAGATGAATTAGCCGACGCATGATTTGGAGCTGGCAGCAATTGTCTTCGTACTTAAGATTTGGAGACATTATTTGTGTGGAGAGAAGTTCCAAATTTTTACGGATCACCAAAGCCTCAAGTATCTATTCTCGCAAAAGGAGTTAAATATGAGGCAGCGTTGATGGATGGAACTATTGAAGGACTATGACTGCGACATCCTGTATCATTCGGGTAAGGCAAACAGGGTCGCAGATGCTTTAAGTCGCAAGTCGAGCATGGCACATTTGTTGGTCAAGGAGTGGACATTATTGGAGAGGCTCAGAGATTCAGAGTTTAGATTCGAAGTGAGCCGAGTGTCCAGCTTGTTTGCGACATTAAGAATCGTACCAGAGATTCAGGTTAAGATCAAGGAACTTCAGTCTACGGACCACGAGATCCAAAAGATTATGGATATGGATGCGATAAAGAGGAAGTCTGATTTCCAAGTGTCGGAGGATAGGACTTTAAAATTCCGTGGTCGACTATGCATGCCAGATGACGAAGGACTTAAGGAGGAAATTCTGAGCGAAGCTCATCGTAGTCAGTATAGCATCCATCCGGGTAGTACGAAGATGTACCAGAATCTGCGTCAACATTATTGGTGGAATGGCATGAAGAAGGACGTGGCTAAGCATGTGGCCAAGTGTCTGACGTGCCAACAAGTGAAGGCACAACATTGCAAGCCAGGTGGATTATTACGACCTTTGGAAATTCCAGAATGGAAATGGGAGCATATTACGATGGATTTCGTGACGGGATTACCGTGAAGCCAAAGAGGACACGACTCAATATAGTTCATAGTGGATCGTTTGACTAAGTCTGCACACTTCCTGGCAGTACGAAATGACTTTGAGCTAGAAAGGTATGCGGAGTTGTATGTGCGACAAATAGTGCGTCTTCATGGAGTGCCGATGACTATCACCTCAGATCGCGATCCAAGGTTTACGGCCAACTTTTGGAAAAGCCTGCAAATGGCCTTAGGAACGAGACTGCAATTCAGTATGGCCTACCATCCGCAAACGGACGGCCAGTAGGAAAGGACGATTCAAACCTTTGAGGATATGTTGAGAACTTATGTGCTAGATTTCCAAGGTAAATGGGAAGAACAACTGCATTTGATGGAGTTTGCCTACAATAATAGCTATCAGCAGAGTATTCAGATGGCACCATTTGAAGCCTTGTATGGTAGGGCCTGTAGGACGCCACTGTGCTGGGATGAAGTTGGTGAGCAAAGTATCGCAGGTCCGAAACTAGTACAACAGACGGTAGAAGTAGTGGAGGTTATCCGAGATAGGCTGAGAACTGCTCAGAGTCGCCAAAAGAGTTACGCCGACAGAAGACGAAGACCCTTGGAATTCTAGGTAGGAGACCATGTGTTTCTCAAGGTGTCGCCAATGAAAGGACTATCCCGATTCGGCAAGAAAGGAAAGCTCAGTCCAAGGTACGTCGGGCCATTTGAAATCCTAGAGAAGATTGGGGATATGGCATACCAACTAGCCTTGCCTCCCAACCTATCCCAAGTGCACAATGTCTTTCACATGTCGATATTAAGAAAATATGAACCAGACCCGACTCACGTTTTAAGATACGAGGAAGTAGACGTGGACGACAAGGTGTCGTACGTGAAAAAGCCGGTCAGAATCGAGGACAGAAAGGACCGCGTGCTAAGGAATAAGACAATCCCGATGGTCTAGGTGGTTTGGGAGCACCACGGAACAAAAGGTGTCACATGGGAAAGCGAAGAGGCCATGCGATGTCAACACCCCCAACTGTTTGAGTAGATTAGTGTGGGTTATAAATTTGGAGGACAAAATTTTTGTAAGGGGGGAAGAATTGTAACATCCCGAAATTTGACTCAATCTCCGGAATGAATAGAACGAGTCTTATTCAATATTTCATTTTCGTAAGTCTCGCCCGGAGCTAATCACTCTTAGGATACTGACCAAATGGGAATGGCTAATTAGGAATAGGTACGTGGACTGGGGATTCAATCGCGAATTAAGGCCGATTTCGAGGAAAGGCAAGGAAGTACTTTGGGCCAATGTGGACCGATCTTCGGGAGGACAACGGACTCGGTTTGGCCAAGGTCAACGATGTATGATCGGATGGCAGGTGATTCTGCAAGACCGAGAATACCGTGGCCAACCAGTCCCGAACTTAAACCGGACGATCGAGTCTCCGGAACTAGCGATAATTCCTCTCGTTCTCTCGACAATCGAGATTGTCGCGATTCGGTCAACCCAAGGTCGATACGTGTAACTTCTAAAGGACCGCCCGTTAGTGAGAGAATTGAAAATGTAAAATCTGGCAAATTTGATCGTGGAATTTAATCCGGACTTCGAGGCCGATTTTCATGGATTACGGGATGGTTTTTATGAGGACGACGTCGAATTATGTTGGCCACTTATATATATGGTTAACATTGTCGAAAAATAGCAAATCGACCCGGTATCGGAAGAAAATGACGGATTTGCCCTTGAGCCTTTTGGTATTCCGAATTTTGGAGGTTTTTAGGGGATTTGTTTATTAGTTTTTGTGGAGATGTGACAAGCCCTAGAGTAATGAAACTTGTCATCATCCCTCTTCCTCATGTGTGCCCATCATTGCTTGTCCATTTTTCTTTCTCACCTCTTGGACTTCCCCATGCAACCCTTTTCCTTCTCACCTCTCTCTCTTTCACTCTTTCTTTCTCTCCTCTCTCTCTCTCTCTCCCTCTCTCCCTCCTATGCCGACCAAGCCTCACCGTGACCGTCCACCTTTCCGCCGAGCTCGGCCGCGCCACCAGCTCGCTACCGAGACTGCTACCGCTCACCGCTGTCTCTCTCTCTCCCTCTTCCGTCCGTCTCACCCTTCCCTCTCCATCTCCTCTCCATCTCGACTACATACAGGGGTGACCGCCGGACCGCCGAGGAGGTGGCCGACCGTTCGTCTTTCCGCCACGGTGCGCTGCCGCTGCCGCTTGCCGTGGCCGCCGCCGCTGTTCCGCTCGCCGCCACCACCAGCAGCAGCTCACTCTTCTCTCTCTCCACATCTCCTTTCTCTCTCTCTTCCCTCTCTCGGCCGGGTGAGCCACCGGCGCCGGAGTTGCTCGCCATCGCACGCTACCGCCGGAGCTGTTTGCTGTCCACATTACCGCCCCTCACCGACTTTCCCCTCACCCTCTCACCATTCTTTCTCTCTCTCTTCATTCGGTGCCGAGGACACCGGGACGCCGCCCCCCTCCGGAGCCGCGCCATCCACGCCAATCGCCAAGCTCCGCCGTGAGTGGCTGCTATTCACCGCCGCTCCGCCATTCGTCTGCCTCCCTTGCCGTGAGCCGACAACCACGCGGACCGTGAGCCGCCGCCCGTGGGTGCTGTGGACCGCCGGCCGTCGCCCCTTGGGGAATTGTTGCCACTGGTTTCATCGTTCATCGGTGATCGGCATCCGTTCCTCGTCGTCCCGAGCTTGGATTAGGTGGGTGTGAACCTCTAAACCCTAATTAGGACGATAATGCATTTTAGCGGGTTTAGGGTAGTATTATTAGTGGTCGAATGGTGACGATTAAGGGCATATATGGAATAGTAACTTGAGGGCGAATGTCGGGAGAATGTTGATGGGGTACCGAGTGGAATTAGAGGTGGATTGGAGGCCGGAATGAAGTGATTTAGCTGCTGTCCACATAGGAACTTATTGACTAATTATCGACAAGTTTGAGAATTAGCTTAATTAGGGTGCCGAGATTGCCGGGGTGATTGGATTGGTTGTTGATTTATTCAACTGTGATGATCTGAAATTACCATGTTGCATGCTTGTGTGCCCGACCATTGTGGGGTGTGATTAATTATTGATTTATACGGAAATCATGATGCCCGAGTAAGTTGTAAGTGCCAATTTTGTGTGTGGTGCCCCACGGTATTAATGGGCTAGTTAAGTATGCGACGTGAATTGTTTGAGCATGAATTCGTGGCGTTGAACTCTATTATATGTTGTGGAACAATATGCTCATTGTACATCGCACCATCATTCGTGTGCAAGATTTGCATGGCCACGCATAATGTCTGCCGAGTATGAGGCTTGTGTCGAAATTGTGCGAGAATGCGTGTTTGCCATGGGTTTGTGATCACCTAATTATACCCTGATGCGTATTACGCGGGGCTCAGATAAAATTTGATGTGTGAATATGTGATCACCTTTCGCCCTGATGCATGTTACGCGGGGTGTGCCGTCCTCATACACTTTGTAGCAGGGGGATGTCGGCGCAGTAGGCTGAGGCGACTCAGCTAGGGGGACGTCGGCGCGGCAGGCTGAGGCGGGCAGGGGCTCCGGTGATGCTATGGCGGCATGATGGCAACACGGGACAACCAGGCGGTGAGGGCGAGAGGGCTGTCGCGACCCTAAAAATTTTTATCAATTTCTCAGGCTAATGGATTATTAAGATTGAACTTAACTCGGACCCTCCCAAGCTCTACCAATTCGCAACTTAGGGTTTAAGTTCTTAACATGCAAATATTTTCATGCTTGGAGTCGCCACTAATCAATTTGTAGTAAGTTGATTAGAAACCTAAATAAAATATAGGGAGATATGTTTTATTCCTACGAACAAGAGATTCTAAGCTCGGGGACTTGATTACGCTAGATCTAGTCTAACGCCCTTTCGGTACCTTTTCTTTTCAAAAATATTTTGGCAGGCAATTTGGATCCATTTTAACTTAATTACTAACATGTGAGGTGTTCATGCGGATGCGCAAACCACCAATTTAACACACAAGAAAGCATTAAATAAATTGCAAGATTGAAAGAATGACTTACCTCGAACCAACGCAAGCATCTGCATTGTTAGCTAGAAAATCACATCAAACACCCTAATATGATTTCTAGTTAACAAACAATCACTCAATTTCTCTTTTTTGATTTTTCACTTATTTAGATGAAATCTAGTCTACATGCAATGACGTGCAAAAATATGACATGCGAATTAATACAACCTAACATGTAAACTATATGTCATGTGACGACATGACCTAATTCTAATGATAAGGAATGATTATTTTTGGTATTTTTCTCATTGAAATTCGAAATTCAAAAATGTGCCTAAATTAACATGCAACCTAATGACTTCTCTTTTTGGTATTTTTTATTAAAATTCGGAATGGCAAAAATACCTAAAATAACGTGCAACCTATGATGACTTAATCTACCTTAGAATGACTTATTTTTGGGAATTTTGTGTAAAATTCGGAATAATAAAATAACCTAAATAATCTATTAAGACTAGAATATTACTTAATTTAAACTAGGAAATATATCATCTCAAGTCCTAATTAAAATTAAATAACTACTCTATCTTCTAGATATATTTAGGATTCCTAGACATGCAAAACTCTAATTTAAATCTAGCTAATATTTTTGAATTTTTCTGTTTTATTTGAAAAGGAAAGACAATCAAACAAATAAGGATAACAACCACATTCAAATCAACCACGCGATCCGCCAAATTTATTTCAAACTTGGATTAGGCACAAAAATCGAACTATCGGTCATATCTATAGGGTTATAGATATCGACGGAAAGTCGATCATTCAAATTTAGAAAGCTAATGAAATTCATTATCGTATCCAAATAGTTATGGATAGGATAATAATTTCCCGTATCGCCGCGTATCGAACCTTAGGGTTAAGGTCAGATAGTCGTCCAGATACATTGCTAAATTAGGAAATTTTCCTAATTTGAATATTTGAAAATATTGCGAATATATAGAACATTATCCTAAGATATCTAAATATCCACACGATAATCACGAAATATTCAAACGTGTAAATTAGGAAATAGAAAAGAGGGTGCAACAAAGAGTACTGCCAACATAGGTCAAGAGAACTAAGAGGCCGGGGGCCGACTACAACAAAAGAGAGGGTCAAAATTCCAAAAAGTGACTACCCTCATAAACACGACTACATCTAGCCTAAGGCACCCAGTCGGGGTCGGAACTGTCGGACTCTGAGGAGCTCTCTGGTAACTCTAAGTCTTCGCTGGCATCCTCCTCCTCGGACTACTCGGTATCCATGGCTCGGCTTCGTCGACCTCCATTGGCTCCACCACCGGGTCCTCCATTACTGGCTCGTAGTCTACGCCTCCTAGCACCTCATCCTCAGCAGCCTCATATAAACCATAAGAACCCATACCCTCCTCCAAATCCATTTCAGAATCCACGATCTCACCACTCGGACACTGCGGATCTAGCTGGCCTTCTATGGTAAACGGAACATCCACAGTACGGAGGGTCCATATTCGTCTCCAAAACGGTCACGGAAGCACCATGTTACATATTCATGAACTTCAGGAAGTGTCGTGCCTACGTCTACTCCTATCAGAGAATAATGCCTCAAGTACACCTCCCCGTTCCCTACAGGATGTGCAGTCATAGTATGCTCAAACTCTACGGGGATCCCAAAACGTACCGGAATAGTTGGCTTCATCATGGACGTGGGTCTGAAAGGTTGGGTTATAAAAACCGTGAGACACATCTCAGTGAGTGAAAAACTCATAAACCTAAATTAGGCTAACATGCATCTCCTGACGGGAAAATAAAATCACACACAAGATGACTTAGGCCCTTAGGCCCAAATTGGTATTCTCAATGACCCTGCAGGTTAGGTAAACCAATAATATCATGTCACATACGCGGCATTCCCAGTCACACGAGCGTCATACGCATGCTCAAAACCTTTAGTGTCGGTTCAAAATATAGATCACCGAATCGCACAATTTCACACGCTGACTCATGCATTCATATGCATGCAAATGCCACTGCCTTGCCATGCTCACTATTTAATTCATACGGCATTCCGGCATAAGATTCCATTCGTGTTCCGATTATAAAATAGAATCCGCTTGGACACGTCCCATACCATGCCCCGTAGATTCCATTGCATAATCAGGCACTATGCATCACACGAGATTATTTATTCTGTTAATTCGACCCGAAGGCCTGACTCGAAGGCCCGATCCGAAGACCACGACCCGAAGGCCCGACCTGAAGGCCACGATCCGAAGACCAATCACAACACTTCGTGGCCAGCGTAAAGATGCCCCAGGCCCAGTGTCTCTAGCCCGCGTAAACGCATCAGGCGCAACACCGATCTCCTTATGAACCAGAGCCCGCGTAAACACGTCAGGATGGTCGTCTTCCGGACGTACCAGGCATCGTCCTGCTCCAAAGTGCATGAGGACGGCATACCCCGCGTAAACGCATGAGGGCGAAGAGTGATCACACATTTATACAACCGGTTTTTATCTGAACCCCGCGTAAACGCGACAGGGCAAAATTAGGTGATCACATGTCTATGGCATACACGCATTCTCGCACAATTTCCACAAGCTTTATACTCGGCATGCATAAGGCGTGGCCATGCAAGTTTGTACTCGAATGTTGGTGTAATGTACCACAGCATAATGTCCCACACAATTCAATGCCACGATTTCATGTTCAACGATCCACGTCATATGCTTAATTAGCCCAATCAACACCGTGGGGGCATCACATGCGAAATTGACACTTATGACATATTCGGGTATTATGATGTACATTGACAAATCACCAATCACATTCCACAATGGTAGGTCACACGAGCACGCGATATGGTAGACCCAATTCATCACGATTGACAAACCGACGCACAATTCAACCACTCCGGCAATCCCGGCACTCAAATCAATTCAATCCTCGAACTACCGTGAAATTGGCCATCAAAACCCAAAGTGAACAGCAGCTAAACTTCATCATTTCGACCTTTAATCCACCTCTAATTTCCGTTTTGTCACCTACCGATAGTTTCCCGACGCCCACTAATAACATATAAATCCATACAAGCCCTAATTGACACTAATCGACTATTAATCACACCCTAAGCCCGTTAAAGCGCATAATCGTCCTAATTAGGGTTTAGAGGTTTACACCCACCTAAATCTAAGCTCGGGCGACGGGGAATGGCGGCCGATCACCGGTGAACGGTGGAACCGCGGCAAACTTCCCAAGGGAGCGACGGCGAGCGGCGGCCGGCTGTCCACAACAGCCACGAACGGCGGCTCACGGTCGACGGGACTGTTGGCTCATGGTGAGGGAGGGCGGACGAGAGACTGGGCGGCTCGGATGGCTACTGCACACGGCGGCGCACGGCGGACAGCGAGCGGTCCGGCGACTGTCGACGGTAGCGCGGCATCAGAGGGCGGCGGCGTCCCAGCGTCCTTGGCACCGGCGAGAGAGGAACAGAACAGGAAGAGGCGTGGGAGGACGGCTCGGTGAGGGCGGCGACGATGGACAGCGAGCAGTCCGGTGGTGGCTTGCAGCGGCGAACAGCTCGGGCGGTGGCTCACCCTAGCATGCAACCGCGACGAAGAGGAGAGAGAGGGGGGGATGGCGGCGAGCTGGTGGTGCGGCTTCTCCGGCACCCACCCCGCTGCATGCAATCGAGAGAGAGAGAGAGAGAGACGGCGGAGGGAGAGAGCAGCAGCGACGGCCATAGCGAGCGGCGGCCGACGGTGCTCCTCGGCGTGAGGTGGACGTTCAGCTTGCTCCTCCTTGGTTGACCGGCGCCATTCCGCTCTGCATGCAGCCGGAGAGGAGAAGAACGGAGGGGAAAACGGAGAGGGTTGAAGGGAGACGGCAAGGGGGCGACGGCGGTGAACGGCAGCGGCCTTGGCGGAGCGGTGACAAGCCTGACGGAGGCGCAGCTGAGCTGGGCTCGACGTGAGGCTTCGGCCGATCGTGGACAGCGAGAGAGGAAGAGAGGAACGGCTGGTTGGTGGTGAGGCGAGGAAGGGTGGTGGTGCACGGCAGTGGCACTGGCGGGCGGTGGTTCCGGCGGGCGGTGAGCGGCGGCGTGAGGCCGAGAGAGAGAGAGAGCTCGCAGGATAGGAGAGGGAGAGGGAGTGGCCAGCTGAGCTTGAGGGAGAGAAGGCATGAGAGAGAGAGAAAAGAGAGAGAGAGGTGAGGTGAAAGGTGATGATGTTTTTCATGGGGGAGCTCAAGGGGTTGGAAGAAATCTTGGACAAACATGATGGCTTGCATGGGGAAGGGCTAGAGTGACAAGTGTCACACCCTAGGGCTAGGTCTAGAAACCCTAAAATTCGAAATTCCAAGGGGCAAAAGGGTAAAACTAACATTAAGTTCCGGTACCGGGTCAAATCGCCAATTTTCGACCATATGAACCCTATACACGAGTGGCCAGCTTAATTTGACGTCGTCCATATAAAAATCATCCCGTGATTCACAAAAATCGGTCCCGAAGTCCGGATTAAATTTCACGATCGAATTTGTCGAATTTCCAATTTCGAAATCTCTCACTAACGGGCGGCCGTTTAGGATTTATGCGTATCGACCTCGGGTTGTCCGAATCGTGGCGAGCTCGATCGTCGAGAGAACGATATGGAATTATCGCTAGTTTCGATGACACGATCGTCCGGTTCAAGTTTGGGGCTAGTTGGCCACGTGTACTCTCGGTCCCGCAGAATCACCTGCTATCCAATCATACATCGCTGGCCCTAGCCAATCCGAGTCTATCACCTTTCGAAGATCGGTCCATACTGGCCCAAAATACTTCCTCATCATTCTTCTAAATCAGGCTTAATTCGCGACCGGGTCCATGGTCCACGTACCTATTCCTAGTTAGCCATTCCTATTTGGTCAGTATCCCGAGAGTGATCAGTTCCGGGCGAGACTTACGAAAATAAAATATCGAATAAGACTCGTTTTATTCATTCCAGAGATTGAGTCGAATTTCGGGATGTTACAGCAACCGTCGACGGCGTCGACGGGAGGCAAGGCAGGCACGGCGATGAGCGACTCAGCCAGGGGGACGTCGGCGTAGCAGGCTGAAGCGGGCAGGGGCTCCGGCGGTGCTATGGCGGCACGATGGCAACGCGAGACAACCAGGCGGTGAGGGCTGAGGCGGCTCCCGGATGGCTAGTGCACGTTCGGCAAGGGAGGCGACGCGGCGGTGACTGGTGGCGAGATAGTTCCGGCAAGAAGGCTGATGCGTGGAGTGGCGAGGCGTGAAGCAGCAGCGAGCGGTGACTCCAAGCGGCGGTCTCCGGCGAGGTCAAGCGGCGGTGTTCAGCTTTAGGGACGGCTACAGGTAGAGGTTTCGCCGGTGGGAACAGCGAACGGGCAGGGGCGCCAACGGCAGTGTGCAGCCTCGGCGAGAGGGGCTGGCATGCGGAGGAGCTCGGCGCCGGCAAGGGGAAGGCGGCAGCGAGAGGGCACGGCGGCGATGAGGAGGGCACGACCGAACTCTTTCTCACTCTCCTTCTCGCACGTGTCTGCAAATTCTGATATGGAATTGTGTTGTGTATGTCCCAATTTCTGACCTAAAACATGTTTATATAATCCTAAACTAAGTCAATTAGATGGGCTCTATAGTCCTAATGGGCTGAGACTTGGGCTTAGGTCTAATTAACATTTAAATGGGCTGAATTAAGCTCAAAACATAATGGGCTGAATTAAGCTCAAATTAAAACGACCGAGCCCGTTCGACTTGTAATTCCCGGCCCTTGCATTCCCGAGCGAGCCGAGTTCCATTCGATGAAATTTAAGCTCATTCGCCAACGCCAATTCGATGCAAAAATGTAATGAAATTAAAAAGAACCTAAATTATATGTTATGCAATTTAAATATTTTTGTTTAGGGGTTAAAAATTTAATCCCTAATTTTTTATGTAAATTACACTAAATGTTCGGTAAAATTTAGGTGTCAACAGCTGCCCCTCTTTGAAGGTGAGCTCGCAGAGGTTGCATGCAAAAATTAAATGATACCTAAATTTCAATCATGCAAATGCAATGAATGTTGATTTTGTCGGGATTATGAGTCCCATTTTGAAATGCATTAAGAAATGATGCATGCTGACATGAAATGAAAACATACCTGGAATTACTTACCTGACATGAAATGCATTCGAGGCATGACTCTGACTTTGTTTTTTTGTTTGGCAAATGATTGGGCTCAGTCCCATAGATATTGCCCGATACACGTTGATGAAACTTCGGTGATCTGCAATTAAGTTAAAACACACGAAGAACGCTCTACGTATCCAATCATCATTTGGATTTGCGAGAGTAAATTTTTTTTTAAAAAAAAGAGGTTCAGCTGCTCGTATCTCTGTCGCATCCATTCCGCTTCAGACAACTCCACTTGGGATAAAACTCGCAAGGAAGGGATCTCCACTTCGACAAGCAGAACTGCTTCCATGCCATACACCAACGAAAAAGGGGTCGCACCGACAGAGGTTCGGATGGAAGTCCGATACGCCATTAGCGCGAATGGCAATCTTTCGTGCCAGTCACGATAGTTCTCAACTGTCTTGACCAGGATCTTCTTGATATTCTTGTTAGCGGCTTCGACTGCTCTATTCATCTGTGGGCGATAGGGAAATGAATTCAGATGTCGGATCTTGAACTCATCGAACAACTGGTCCATGAACTTGTTGTTCAAATTCGTCCCATTATCGGTGATAATAGCTTCGGGGGCACCATAACGAGCAATTATGTCCCGCCTGATGAACCTTACAACATTCTTCGCAGTGACATTTGCATAAGATGCCGTCTCGATCCACTTGGAGAAATAGTCAATCGCCACCAAGATGAATCGGTGCCCATTCGACGCCTTGGGGTTGATTGGGCCAATCACATCAATGCCCCACATTGAAAAAGGTCATGGCTCAGATAGTTGATGTAATTCTGTGGGGGGAACATTTATCTTATCCCCGTGGACTTGACAGCGATGGCATTTCCGAACATGTTGGATACAGTCACTTTCAAGACTGAGCCAATAATAACCCAGCCTCATGATCTTCTTGGCTAACATGTGACCATTCATGTGTGGACCACATATCCCTTCGTGTACTTCTTGCATGATCCTAGTAGCTTCAGCTGCGTCCACACACCTTAACAAAACTAAATCATAGGATCTCTTGTACAGCTTTTCTCCACTGACAAAGAAATTTGACGCCATTTTCATTATGTACTTCCTATCAGCTGAGGTGCTTCCTTCAGGAAATTCTTGTCTCTGGATATAGTTCATGATATCGTAATACCATGGCTTTTCATCGGGTTCCCCGGTCACAACCATACAGTCGGCCTGTTTTGTTAAGACTTCGATCTTCCAGGGTTCTACCTCTACTTTACCGGTCACTTGCAGCATGGATGATAACGTAGCTAGCGCATCAGCGAACTGATTGTGGGATCTCGATAAGTACTCGAAGGAAATGTCCTCGAATTCCTTTATGATTTCTTCGAGGTATTCATGATACGGCACTAGTTTGGTGTCTCTCGTCTTCCATTCCCCTACAGTTTGGAGAATAATCAAAACAGAATCACCAAATACCTTCAATTTGGATATCCCTATTTCTACTGCGACTTGAAGTCCGAGGATGCAAGCTTCGTACTCTGCTATATTGTTGGTACACAGGAACACCAACTTTGCTGCTACTGGATAATGTTGCCCATCTGGGGATATTAAGACTGCCCCAATGCCAGAACCGGTCAAGTTCACGGCTCCATCGAAGAACATAGTCCACGTATCTTCCTTTATTAACAAAATGCGATCTTCTGGGGAATATCTATCATTATCCGAGACTCCAGGATTTTCGGCTAACACATCAGTAATTACTCGACCTTTAACTGATTTCTATGGCATCATCTGGACATAAAATTCTGAAATCAGAATCTGCCATTTAGCTAACTTCCCTACCAAAGCCGGTTGATCAAGTAAGTACTTGATGGGATCATTCTCAGTCACCAGGAGAGTCTGGTGATGCAGTATATACTGTCTCAGCCTATGGAGCACCCATACTAGTGCAGCGCAAGTCTTCTCGGCCTCAGGATAATTCAACTCCGAGACGGTAAACTTCTTACTCAAGTAATAAATGGCCCGCTCCTTTCCATCTTCAGGATTTTTCTGGGCTAACATGGCTCCCAGAGACTCGCTGTGAATCGCGAGGTAAAGGATCAAAGGCTGGCTAGGCATTGGGGGGACTAGCACTGGTGGTTTCATTAGATACTGCTTCAGTTTATTAAATGCTTCCTTGCAATTATCGTTCCACTCTACTTGAGCATTCTTCTTTAGAAGTTTGAAGAACAGTTTAGCTGTTTCGGAGAGCTGGGAAATGAAACGGGCTATGTAGTTCAATCTGCCTAGGAGGCTCCGTACTTCTTTCACCGTTGACGGGGGTTTCAGCTCACATATGGCTTTCACTTTGGAAGGATCGATTTCAATGCCCTTACTGCTTACTACGAACCCAAGTAATTTGCCCGACGTTGCCCCGAATATGCACTTGGTTGGGTTGAGACGGAGCTTAAACTCACGGAGTCGGTCGAACAATTTCTTCAAAGTGTCAACATGACTTTCTCCGGGTCGAGACTTGGTGATCATGTCATCAACATAGACCTCGATCTCTTTATGCATCATGTCATGGAAAAGAGTTACCATCGCCCGTTGGTACGTTGCCCCAGCATTTTTAAGGCCGAAGGGCATGACTTTATAGTGAAATGTCCCCCACGGGGTGATGAACGCGGTTTTTTCTTTATCGGCGTCCTTCATTCTTATCTGATTGTAACCTGAGAAACCATCCATGAACGAAAACAGTTTGAATCCAGCAGTACTATCTACTAGAACGTCTATGTGCGGTAACGAGAAATCATCTTTAGGGCTAGCCTTGTTCAGGTCGCGATAGTCGATGCAAACCCGAACTTGGCCATCTTTCTTCATGACTGGCACGATGTTGGCCACCCAGGTAGGGTATTGGGTGACTTCGATGAATCTCACTTTCAAGAGCTTCATAACCTCTTCTTCTATCTTCTTTGAAAGCTCAGGTTTGGTTCTTCATAGCCTCTGTTTCTTGGGCGGCATGCTGGGATTAGTAGGCAAGCCATGCTCCACGATAGAAGGGTCTAAACCTGGCATATCGGCGTACAACCAGGCAAAGATATCCTGGTAATCCTTCAGCAATTGGACCAGGCGTTTGGCTTCACCTTCGGGAAGGGTTGCCCCTATCTTGACCTCTTTGGTTTCTCCAGAATCACTGAGATTGACGGTGATTGTTTGATCCACCGTCAGGACTTTAGGCTTTTCATACAGCTCTAGATCGCGCTGAATATCAGAGGAATCATCGGGTTCGCCAGCATCATCAGGATCAGGCTCGGCGGCGCATAATTCATCGATTTGGACCGTTCCCATACCCTCACGTGTCACAAGATTGCCCCTGAAATATAAAGTAGGGGATTCAGAAGGACAAACAGGGGTAAACATTACATTTTTTTTGGAATTTTTTGCATTTTTTTATATTTTTTTTGGTGTTTTTATTTTTCTAAAATTCATTTCGAAAAGATTTTAACACGAGGAACCATGAAGAAGCCCAGGCCTCATAATTCTCCTTGGACCATATTTTCTTTTATCTGTTGGATATCATCGCCGGGCTGGTTTGATATACCTCAACGTGCCCTCAAAAACTAAAAATAACTTGTAATTTCATTGATCATTTCAAAATGAATTACATTTATTGAATGGAAATTGCAACAATCAAAACCTAGAAACGAAAATGGAAAGCAGCACCCGAGACGGGGCAAGTCCTAAAAAACAATAAAGATTCTAACGCAGGGGAGTGTGCGGAAAAGTAAAAGTTGTTACTCTTGTGGGCCAGTGCCCATTTCCTCTAACGGTCCTTCTTCGATAGCTCCGATGAAGACGTCATCGAACAGGGCAGTGATTCCCTCTATTGCATCATCGGGGTCTTCTGTTTTTAGAGGTGTTGGATCATCCATACCTCCCCATCCGTCAGGGACAATGTCACAGGGATCAATATAGAAGCTCGGGGGCGCTGAGTACTTCACATAATAATCAAACTTGCCACTCGGTTGCCCCAAAGTGTCGATCACTTCCTTTTCCTCGTGCATCATCCTCGCAGGACCCGGGAACGTGGTGCGGATATGTGGAGGCAGCCTACCGCGCCCGAGCTCTCCATTGTTCATCTCTTCATTGGATTGCCGTCTATTCTGCTCAACTCCTTGACCTCGACCTCGACCATATCCACGTCTCTCATTATTTGGTGCGGTTAGCCCTTGATACCCCAATCCAGAAGTGCGGGGTCTTTGAGAGACTTCGACTGGTCGGCGGATACCTTGACCATCCCTGCCAAGGCCTTCGCCCGGAATAAAGCCATGGGACACCATTACTTTTCCGACCATGACAGCAGCATTCGACACCTCAAGAACTGGCGGCGATGATCCTCTAGACGCATGAATGGTCGATACGAGTTCAAGTGACTAGTAACTCGACTCTATTTTGCAATTCGGCTCAACATAGGGGATAGCCGCTGCATGATAGATCGGGTGTTTCTCTTCACCGTGGACGGTTACTAACTTCCTCTCCACCACGAACTTTACTTTCTGATGTAAACTGGAAAGCACAGCTCCAGCAGTATGAATCCATGGACGACCAAGCAGAAAGTTGAATGCAGTGGGAATGTCTATAACTTGGAATAGGACATTAAACACCGTCGGCCTAATCTGTATGTCGAGGGGGATTTCTCCCATTACTTCTTTCTTAGTTCCATCAAAGGCTCGCACAGAGGTCTTCGCAGAATTTATTCTCGAAGGATCTATCTTGAGGCGGTGTAGAGTCGCCAGGAGACAGATATTCAAGGCTGATCCGTTATCAATGAGTACTCGAGCTAGGTGTAAAGCCTTGTATTTGACCGAAATATACAGGGCCTTGGTATGTCCTTGCCTTATAGAGGGAATTCCTCATCCGAAAAGGCTATAAGGTCTTTGAGGAGTATGGAACCCATAAATTCCTCCAGTTTCTCGTGATCGATCGTCTCGGGCACGTGGACTTTACTTAACACCTTCATTAGTGCCTTTTGATGCTTGACAGACGTCTAGAGTAATTCAAGCAGGGAGATTTGCGTAGGCATCTTGTACAGTTGCTCGACAATGTTATATTCACTGGCTTTGATCACAGCCAGAAACTCCTTAGCTTCTTCATCGGTGACAGGTTTTGCCGGTTGAGTATTAGCTTGGCCATAAGCACGTCCGGACCTAGTGACCAAGTCAACATCGAGATCGTAGGACCAAGGGACTGCCTTATCGTCGGTATACTCGTACGGTTGAGGTATCTCAATCACAATTCCTTCATTGGCTGCAGGCGTGTTTATTGCTATCTCTTCATCATCGGTCGCCTCTGTAACATCCCGAAATTCGACTCAGTCGATGGAATGAATAAAGCGAGTCTTATTCAGTACTTCATTTTTGTGAATCTCACCCGGAGCCGATCACTCTCGGGATACTGACCAAATGGGAATGGCCAACTAGGAATAGGTACGTGGACCAAGGGCCGATCGCGAATTAAGCCTGATTTAGAAGGATGACGAGGAAATATTTTGGGCCAGTATGGACCGGTCTTCGGAACTCGAGCCGGATGATCGCGTCCTCGGAACTAGCGATAATTCCTCTCGTTCTCTCGACAATCGAGCTCGTCGCGACTCGGACAACCCGAGGTCGAAACGTTTGAATCCTAAACGGCCGCCCGTTAGTGAGAGATTTAGAAATTTGAAAATTCGACAATTCGATTGTGAAATTTAATCCGGACATCGAGAACGATTTTCGTGAATCTCGGGATAGTCTTTATGAGGACGACGTCAAATTAAGCGGGCCATTTATATATAGGGCTTGTACGGTCGAAAAATTGGCAATTCGACCCGGTACCGGAAATTTGAGTCAGTTTTCCCTTTTTACCCATTAGAATTCCGAATTTGAATTTTTGAGGGGGTGTGACACTTGGCAACACCCCCCTTCCCCATGAAGCCCATCATTTTATCCAAAGTTTTATCCTACCTCTTGGCATTCCCTATGTTCAACATCATTGCCTCTCATTTCCCACTCTTTTCCCTCTCTTTCTCTCTCTCTCTTTTCTCTCTCTTCCCTCTCACCCGGCCACACTCCTCTCCCTCTCCTCTCCGGCGATTTCTCTCTCCCTCTCTCACGGCCTCACGCCGCCGCCCATAGCCCGCCGGAACCACCGTCCGCCGGAGCTGCCGCCGTGAAGCCCCCGTCCTCCTCGCCTCACCACCTTCAACCGTCGCTCTCCCTCTTTCTCTCGCTGTTCATGCCGGCAAAGCCTTGCCGTGGCCGTCCACCCTCCCGCCTAGCTCGGCCGCGCCACCAGCACCGCCGCTGTCCACCACCGTCGCCCCTTGCCATCCTCCTCCGTCTCGCCTCCGTCCCCTCTCATTCTCACCTGCATGCAGCAAGGATCGGCGCCGGTCAGCTGAGGAAGGACAAGCTGGTCGTCCGCCGTTCGCCGGAAGCACCGCCGCTCGCCGTGGCCACCGCCGCTGCCCTTCCTCCACCGTCTCTCTCTCCCTTTCTCGGTTGCATGCAGGAGGGTAGCCGCCGGTTCAGCCACGCCGCCGTCTCTCCCTTTCCTCCTCGCCGTGGCTGCATGCACGGCTGAGCCACCGCCGGACCTGTTCACCGCCGCTGCCCCCTCGCCGCCGTCCCTCTCCTCCCGGCGCATGCACGGCTGAACGCCGGCCAGCCCTCACGGTCCCTCTCTGTTTTTCCCTCCGTCTCTCCCTGTTCCGTCCCCCTTCGCCGGAACAGACCGCTGTTCACCGAGACCGAGCCAGCTTCGCCGAGCCGTCAACGGACTGCTTGCTATTCGCCGCCGTCGCCGTTCACCGCCGTGAGCAGCAGCCGTCCGGAGGCCGTCCAGCAGCTCGTCCGTCGTCCCCTCACCGCGATCAGCAACCGCGCCGGCTGTGGAACACCGCCGGAGTTGCTGTGAACCGCCGGACCGCCGCTCGCCGTCGCCCTTGGGAAGTGTGCCGCCGGTTCCACCGTTTACCGGTGATCGTCCGCCGTTCCCCGTCGCCCAAGCTTGGATTTGGTGGGTGAAATCCTCTAAACCCTTATTAGGACTATTATACATTTTAACGGGGATTAGGTTGTGTTTAGGAGTTGATTAGTGTCAATTAAGAATGATAGGGATTTGCATGTTACTAGTGAGCATCGAGAAACCATCGGTGGGTGACAAACAGAAAATTTGAAATGGATTAGAGGTCCAAAAGTCAAGAATTAGCTGCTGTCCACGTTGGAATTTGAGGGCCAATTCCACAATAGTTTGAGAATCAAATTGATTGGATTGCCGGGATTGCCGGGATGATTGACTTGCGTGTCGATTTGGCAATTGTGATGATTGGGTCTACTATGTCGCATGTTCGTGTGATCGACATGTGTGGGATGTGATTGGTGAATTATCAATGTACGTCATAAGTGCCGCATTCACATGTGATGCCCCGAGTTTAATTGATTGGGCCGACTGAGCATACGTTGTGGATCATTGATCATGATATGTTGGCATTGAATTGCGTGGACATTCTGCCATAGTACATTGCACCAACATTCGTGTGCGGAATTGCATGGTTACACATTGTGCATGCCGAGTATAAGGCTTGTGGAAATTGTGCGACAATGTGTGTATGCCATGGACATGTGATCACCTAATTATGCCCTGATGCGTTTACGCGGGGTTAAGATAAAACCGGTTGTGTGAATGTGTGATCACCTTCATCCTGATGCGTTTACGCGGGGTGTGCCGTCCTCATGCTCTTTGGAGCAGGATGATGCCCGGTACGTCCGGAAGACAACCATCCTGATGCGTTTACGTGGGCTCTGGTTTGTAAGGAGATTGGTGTTGCGCCTGATGCGTAAGGACGCGGGCTAGAGACACTGGGCCTGGGGCGTCTCTACGCTGGCCGCGGAGTGTTGTGATTGGTCTTCGGACCGGATCTTCGGATCGGACCTTCGGGTCGGGCCTTCGGGTCGAGTTAATGAAATAAATGTTTAACATGTGATGCATAGTGACTGATTATGCGATGGAATCCGCTGGACATGATATGGGACGTGTCTAAGTAGATTTCATTCTATAATAGGAACACGAATGAAAATTTGTGCCGGGATGCCATAGGAGTTCGATTATGGGCATGACGAGTTAGTGGCATTTGCATGCATATGAATGCATGAGTTGGCATGCTGGATTGTGTGACTCGGTGAACTATACTTGGAATTGTCACTAAAGGTTTTGAGCATGCGTGTGACGTACGCGTGATCGAGATTGCTGCTTGTGAAATGTGATATTATGGATTGTCTAACCTGCAGGGTCATTGGAATGTCGAGTTGGGCCTACGGGCCTAAGTCATTCTTATATTTGTGTGATTTGTTTTACCCGTCAGGAGATGCATGTTAGCCTAATTTAGGTTTAGGAGTTTGCACTCACTCAGATGTGTCTCACGGTTTTAATAACCCCAACCTTTCAGACCCACGCCCATGACGAGGCCACATATTCCGGTACGATTTGGGATTCCCCTAGAGTATGAGCATATTATGACTACACATCCGGTGGGGAATGGAGAAGTGTACTTGAGGCACTATTCTCAGATTACTGTAGACGTAGGTACGATACATCCTGAAGTTCACGAGTATATAGCCTGGTATTTTCGAGACCGTTTTGGAGACGAGTTTGGTCCCCTTCGTATGATGGATGTTCCGTTCACCATAGATGGCCAGCTTGATCTGCAGTGCTCGAGTGGTGAGGTTGTGGATTCCGAGATGGATGAGAAGGAGACCATAGGTCCTTTCGCTTGGTACGAGCCCGCCGAAGACGAAGAGTTAGGAGGTATAGATCACGAGCTAGGAGTGGAGGACCCAGTAGTGGAGCCAATGGAGGTCGACGAGGCCGAGCCGATGGATACCGAGGAGTCCGAGGAGGAGATTCCTAGCGAGGATTCAGAGATACCCGACAGTTCGTCCGAGTCCGATAGCTCAGACTCGGATTGGGCGCCCTAGGCTAGGCTTGGTTTTCTTTTGTGAGGGTAGACACTTTTTGGATTTAGGACCCTCTACTTTTTGGCTGTTGTCTCTTTTGATTGCATCTCACCTCTAATGTTGCTTTCCTTGAAACGATGTAAGAATATTTCTAGTAGTTTTGGTTAAGGATGTGTACGTTGCCACATATCTCTTTGTGTTGCTTCCCTGGTTCTCATATCTATTCCGTCAGGGTGTTTTATATTTATATTTTTGCTTCCGCTTGTGCCTTATGTTCTGTTTTGGGGAAACGGGTCGATGACGACGCCTCCTGGGACGTCGCACCACTATATCGACCGCCGAACGGGTTGTTGCGTACCGTGGAGGTCGGGGCGTGACAACCCCCTCGTTGAATTGGTATCAGAGCAAGGTCAGCTCGATCCGAATAGGTCGAAGCCTGGAGTGATAAGAAGCGATGAGACCATGGGTAGCCAGTTAGGATGACCGTGTGTGCTACATGTATCTCCTGACATTGTGTGATGACTTGGCATATATTATTATAATGACCCGTGTTGTGCAGGTGCGGCAGGACCTGAGGTGAGTATGTGAACCCCTTGGGTGATGTGTTGATTAGCTCTTGTTAAGCCGCATGCTGGTTGTTTGGTTGTTATTTTGAGACCTGCCTAGGACTTAGACTGGATAGATTGGTTTAAGTCTCTAATTCCTTAATGGAATTATAGCAGGGAGTTGAGCTATCAGAATTGTCAAGATGAGTAAGAGAAGAGGAAAGGAGTCCCAAGCTCAACCTAGTGAGGGTGCCCGCGAGGCTAAGGACCCTAGGTTTGATGAGGTCATGGAGACCCTTCGTGAGATAGGACATATCTTCGGACTGCAGGCGCAGGAGAGAGCCGTAGCCCATGCTCAGGCTGCCGAGGCTGCAGCGATCGCAGGGAATGGGGGAAATCATGCCCCGCAGGGGCAGGATCACCCAGCTGGGGCTAGGCAGATGCCCCGGTTGGTAGAGCAATTCTTGAGGATGAAACCGCCAAAGTTTAACGGTCGCGGTGACCCCGAGGCCGCACCCAGATGGGTAGAAGAACTGGAAAAGACCTTTAAGGTGTTAGGATGCAGTGATGTGGAAAAGGTAACCTTGGCAGTGTATTAGCTTCAGGACGGTGCCAATGACTGGTGGAGTGCTACCGAAGGAGGAGTGTTTCCTGAAGGAACGGCCCAGACTTGGGCGGTGTTCGTGGAGAACTTCTATGAGAAGTATTTCTCGGAGAATGCTCAGGAGAAGAAGCTGACAGAATTTATGAGGTTGCGCCAAGGCCAGATAACCGTGGACCAGTATGAGGCTGAATTTGCAAGGCTGGCAAAGTTCGCACCGACCATGGTCGCGAACCCAAGGGACAAGGCTCGAAGGTTCCGGGATGGACTGAAGCCGGATCTTCGGAGCCAGATTCTGTCGCATGATATTAAGGAGTATGGAGAGATGTTCAGGAGAGCCCAGATAATTGAGCGAGATCAGCAAGAAAGGATAGCCGCTTCTGGATCGCGGTTTGTTCGGGGAAAGGATAACCGTCGCCTGGGGAAGAAGCCTATGACAGGCAATCGGTGATTTGTTCCCCCTATCAGGCGGAATATCGGGAAACCAGCTGCCCCGACAGGAAGGTTTGGAGCGTGCTTCAAGTGTGGGAGTACGGAGCACCAGATTCGCAGCTGTCCACAGGCGCGTCCCCAGGAACAGCAACGGGCACCTCTGCAGTACCAGCCCCGAGCAGGAAACCAGGCCGGGAATCCCCCACCGGCTAATCCAGGACGACCGCCCGCTCAAGGAAGAGTTTATGCTGTGGCGCGTGGAGAAGCGGAGAATGCGCCGAGCGTGGTCACAGGTACGATTTTCTTGTGTGGTCATGCCGCTTACGCATTGTTTGATTCAGGGGCAACCCATTCATTCATTTCAAAGCAGTTTGTTAAGTTGATTGGCTTAGAACCAGTGTTGTTAGAGATTGCGCTTTGTGTGACGACGCCAATGAATGATAGGGTGCTAGTTTCCTTTGGATGCCCTAGTTGTAAGATAAATATTGGGGGTGAGGATGAGAGTATCGACTTGGCAGTGCTGGCCATGTTCGATTTCGATGTGATTATAGGGATGGACTGGTTAGTCCGACAGAAGGCCGTGTTGGATTGTAGTAATAGGACGATCCGATTCAATCCTGATGGGCGTCCTAGCTTTGAATTCCAAGGGAACCGAGGTGGAACCTTGACCCCATGGATATCTTCGTTGGAAGTGAGCAAATTGCTGAATGATAGGTGCGAAGGTTATCTGGTGAATGTCGTGGACCCGACATTGGTGGAACCTAAGTTAGATGAGATACCAGTGGTGAGCAATTTCCTCGAAGTCTTTCCTCAGGAATTGCCGGGTTTACCACCCGACCGAGAAGTGGAGTTCGTTATTGAATTGGCACCCGGGACGGAACCGATATCGAAGGCCCCGTATCGAATGTCCCTATCCGAACTAAAGGAATTGAAGGTCCAAATGCAGGAATTGTTGGACAAGGGTTTCATCCGCCCCAGTGCGTCTCCATGGGGAGCGCCAGTCCTGTTTGTGAAAAAGAAGGATGGGACCCTCAGGCTATGCATAGATTATCGACAATTGAACCAGGTGACGGTGAAGAATAAGTACCCTCTCCCAAGGATCGACGACTTGTTCGACCAGTTGCAAGGAGCCTCGGTGTTCTCCAAAATAGACTTGAGAACGGGTTACCATCAGTTGAGAATCAGGAAGGAGGACATTCCTAAGACTGCCTTTAGGACAAGGTATGGGCATTATGAGTTCACAGTGATGCCTTTTGGGTTGACAAATGCCCCAGCTGCTTTCATGGATTTGATGAACAGGGTGTTTAGGGAATTTTTGGATCAGTTCGTCATAGTGTTCATCGATGATATCTTGGTTTATTCGAAGAGTCCCGAGGAACATGAGGAACACTTGGCGAAGGTGCTACGGACCCTAAGAGAACACGCACTGTATGCCAAGTTCAGCAAGTGTGAGTTTTGGCTCAACCAAGTAGGATTTCTCGGGCACATTATCTCTGGAGATGGAATTTCTGTGGACCCGACTAAAGTGGAAGCAGTAACGAAGTGGCCCAGGCCAACGTCAGTAACGGAGATCAGAAGTTTTCTGGGTTTGGCTGGCTATTACAGAAGGTTTGTAGAGGGATTTTCGTCGATAGCCATGCCCTTGACTAGATTACTGAAAAAGGAGGCGAAGTACGTTTGGGATGACAAATGCGAAAGGAGTTTCCAAGAGTTGAAGCGTAAGTTGACGACCGCCCCAGTCTTGACCATTCCGTCCGGTCCAGGAGGATTTGAGATATACAGTGATGCTTCACTAAGAGGACTCGGATGTGTGCTCATGCAGCATGGGAAGGTGGTAGCGTACGCGTCACGTCAGTTAAGACCCCATGAGATGAATTACTCGACGCATGACTTGGAGCTGGCAGCGATTGTCTTCGCGCTTAAGATTTGGAGACATTACCTATGCGGGGAAAAGTTCCAGATTTTCACGGATCACCAAAGCCTCAAATATCTGTTCTCGCAGAAAGAGTTAAATATGAGGCAGCGTCGGTGGATGGAATTGTTGAAGGACTATGACTGCGACATCCTGTATCATCCGGGTAAGGCGAACCGAGTAGTAGACGCTTTAAGTCGCAAGTCGAGTATGGCTCATTTGCTGGTTAAGGAGTGGACGTTATTGGAAGAGCTTAGCGATTCAGAATTTAAGTTCGAAGTGAGCCGAGTATCCAGCTTGTTCGCAACATTAAGAATCGAACCAGAAGTTCAGGTTAAGATCAAGGAACTTCAACCTTCGGACCCCGAGATTCAAAAGATTATGGAAATGGATGCGGCAAAGAGAAAGCCAGATTTCCAAGTGTCCGCAGATGGGATTTTAAAGTATCGTGGCCGACTTTGTGTACCGGATGATGAAGGACTTAAGGAGGAAATTCTGAGCGAAGCTCACCGGAGTCAGTATAGTATCCACCCGGGTAGTACAAAGATGTACCAGAATCTGCGTCAACATTATTGGTGGAATGGCCTGAAGAAGGATGTGGCAAAGCATGTGGCCAAGTGTCTGACGTGCCAGCAAGTGAAGGCACAGCACTGCAAGCCAGGTGGATTATTGCGACCTTTAGAAATTCCTGAATGGAAGTGGGAGCATATTACGATGGATTTCGTGACGGGTTTGCCGCGAAGCCAAAGGGGGCACGACTCGATATGGGTCGTAGTGGATCGTCTGACTAAGTCTGCACACTTCCTGGCAGTACGAAAGGACTTGGAATTAGAAAAGTATGCGGAGTTGTATGTGCGACAAATAGTGCGTCTTCATGGAGTACCAGTGACGATCACTTCGGATCGTGATCCAAGGTTTACGGCCAACTTTTGGAAAAGCCTACAAACGGCCTTAGGAACGAGATTACAATACAGTACGGCCTACCATCCACAAACAGACGGTCAGTCAGAAAGGACAATTCAGACCCTAGAAGATATGTTGAGAGCTTGTGTTCTAGATTTCCAAGGCAAGTGGGAAGAACAATTGCATTTGGTGGAGTTTGCCTATAATAACAGTTTCCAACAGAGTATTCAGATGGCACCATTCGAAGCCTTATATGGTAGGGCCTGTAGGACGCCACTGTGCTGGGATGAAGTTGGTGAGCGAAGTATCACAGGACCAGAGCTTGTTCAGCAAACAATAGAAGTAGTGGAAGTTATCCGGGATAGACTAAAGACTGCTCAGAGTCGCCAGAAAAGTTACGCCGACAGAAGGCGACGACCCTTGGAGTTTCAAGTGGGAGATCATGTGTTTCTCAAGGTGTCGCCAATGAAAGGACTATCCCGATTCGGTAAGAAAGGAAAGCTTAGCCCAAGGTACGTTGGGCCGTTTGAGATCCTAGAAAAGATTGGAGATATGGCATACTGACTAGCCTTGCCTCCCAACCTATCCCAGGTGCATAATGTTTTCCACGTGTCGATGCTAAGGAAGTATGAACCGGACCCGACCCATGTTTTAAGATACGAGGAAGTGGATGTGGACGACAGAGTGACATATGTGGAGAAGCCGGTCAGAATCGAGGACAGAAAGGATCGAGTACTAAGGAACAAGACGATTCCGATGGTCAAAGTAGTTTGGGAGCATCATGGAACGGAAGGCGCTACTTGGGAAAGCGAAGAGGCCATGCGACGTCAATACCCCCAGTTGTTCGAGTAGGTTAATGTGGGTTTTAAATTTCGAGGACGAAATTGTTGTAAGGGGGGAAGAATTGTAACGTCCCGAAATTCGACTCAGTCGCTGGAATGAATAAAGCGAGTCTTATTCAGTACTTCATTTTTGTGAATCTCACCCGGAGCCGATCACTCTCGGGATACTGACCAAATGGGAATGGCCAACTAGGAATAGGTACGTGGACCAAGGGCCGATCGCGAATTAAGCCTGATTTAGAAGGATGACGAGGAAATATTTTGGGCCAGTATGGACCGGTCTTCGGAACTCGAGCCGGATGATCGCATCCTCGGAACTAGCGATAATTCCTCTCGTTCTCTCGACAATCGAGCTCGTCGCGAATCGGACAACCCGAGGTCGAAACGTTTGAATCCTAAACGGCCGCCCGTTAGTGAGAGATTTAGAAATTTGAAAATTCGACAATTCGATCGTGAAATTTAATCCGGACATCGAGAACGATTTTCGTGAATCTCGGGATAGTCTTTATGAGGACGACGTCAAATTAAGCGGGCCATTTATATATAGGGCTTGTACGGTCGAAAAATTGGCAATTCGACCCGGTACCGGAAATTTGAGTCAGTTTTCCCTTTTTACCCATTAGAATTCCGAATTTGAATTTTTGAGGGGGTGTGACACTTGGCAACACCCCCCTTCCCCATGAAGCCCATCATTTTATCCAAAGTTTTATCCTACCTCTTGGCATTCCCTATGTTCAACATCATTGCCTCTCATTTCCCACTCTTTTCCCTCTCTTTCTCTCTCTCTCTTTTCTCTCTCTTCCCTCTCACCCGGCCACACTCCTCTCCCTCTCCTCTCCAGCGATTTCTCTCTCCCTCTCTCACGGCCTCACGCCGCCGCCCATAGCCCGCCGGAACCACCGTCCACCGGAGCTGCCGCCGTGAAGCCCCCGTCCTCCTCGCCTCACCACCTTCAACCGTCGCTCTCCCTCTTTCTCTCGCTGTTCACGCCGGCAAAGCCTTGCCGTGGCCGTCCACCCTCCCGCCTAGCTCGGCCGCGCCACTAGCACCGCCGCTGTCCACCACCGTCGCCCCTTGCCATCCTCCTCCGTCTCGCCTCCGTCCCCTCTCATTCTCACCTGCATGCAGCAAGGATCGACGCCGGTCAGCTGAGGAAGGACAAGCTGGTCGTCCGCCGTTCGCCGGAAGCACCGCCGCTCGCCGTGGCCACCGCCGCTGCCCTTCCTCCACCGTCTCTCTCTCCCTTTCTCGGTTGCATGCAGGAGGGTAGCCGCCGGTTCAGCCACGCCGCCGTCTCTCCCTTTCCTCCTCGCCGTGGCTGCATGCACGGCTGAGCCACCGCCAGACCTGTTCACCGCCGCTGCCCCCTCGCCGCCGTCCCTCTCCTCCCGGCGCATGCACGGCTGAACGCCGGCCAGCCCTCACGGTCCCTCTCTGTTTTTCCCTCCGTCTCTCCCTGTTCCGTCCCCCTTCGCCGGAACAGACCGCTGTTCGCCGAGACCGAGCCAGCTCCGCCGAGCCGTCAACGGACTGCTTGCTGTTCGCCGCCGCCGCCGTTCACCGCCGTGAGCAGCAGCCGTCCGGAGGCCGTCCAGCAGCTCGTCCGTCGTCCCCTCACCGCGATCAGCAACCGCGCCGGCTGTGGAACACCGCCGGAGTTGCTGTGAACCGCCGGACCGCCGCTCGCCGTCGCCCTTGGGAAGTGTGCCGCCGGTTCCACCGTTTACCGGTGATCGGCCGCCGTTCCCCGTCGCCCGAGCTTGGATTTGGTGGGTGAAAACCTCTAAACCCTTATTAGGACTATTATGCGTTTTAACGGGGATTAGGTTGTGTTTAGGAGTTGATTAGTGTCAATTAAGAATGATAGGGATTTGCATGTTACTAGTGAGCATCGAGAAACCATCGGTGGGTGACAAACAGAAAATTTGAAATGGATTAGAGGTCCAAAAGTCAAGAATTAGCTGCTGTCCACGTTGGAATTTGAGGGCCAATTCCACGATAGTTTGAGAATCAAATTGATTGGATTGCCGGGATTTCCGGGGTGATTGACTTGCATGTCGATTTGGCAATTGTGATGATTGGGTCTACTATGTCGCATGTTCGTGTGATCGACATGTGTGGGATGTGATTGGTGAATTATCAATGTACGTCATAAGTGCCGCATTCACATGTGATGCCCCGAGTTTAATTGATTGGGCCGACTGAGCATACGTTGTGGATCATTGATCATGATATGTTGGCATTGAATTGCGTGGACATTCTGCCATGGTACATTGCACCAACATTCGCGTGCGGAATTGCATGGCTACACATTGTGCATGCCGAGTATGAGGCTTGTGGAAATTGTGCGAGAATGCGTATATGCCATGGACATGTGATCACCTAATTACGCGGGGTGTGCCGTCCTCATGCACTTTGGAGCAGGACGATGCCCGGTACGTCCGGAAGACAACCATCCTGATGCGTTTACGTGGGCTCTGGTTTGTAAGGAGATCGGTGTTGCGTCTGATGCGTAAGGACGCGGGCTAGAGACACTGGGCCTGGGGCGTCTCTACGCTGGCCGCGGAGTGTTGTGATTGGTCTTCGGACCGGATCTTCGGATCGGACCTTCGGGTCGGGCCTTCGGGTCGAGTTAATGAAATAAATGGTTAACGTGTGATGCATAGTGACTGATTATGCGATGGAATCCGCTGGACATGGTATGGGACGTGTCTAAGTAGATTTCATTCTATAATTGGAACACAAATGAAAATTTGTGCCGGGATGCCATAGGAGTTCGATTATGGGCATGACGAGTTAGTGGCATTTGCATGCATATGAATGCATGAGTTGGCATGCTGGATTGTGTGACTCGGTGAACTATACTTGGAATTGTCACTAAAGGTTTTGAGCATGCGTGTGACATACGCGTGATCGAGATTGCTGCTTGTGAAATGTGATATTATGGATTGTCTAACCTGCAGGGTCATTGGAATGTCGAGTTGGGCCTACGGGCCTAAGTCATTCTTATATTTGTGTGATTTGTTTTACCCGTCAGGAGATGCATGTTAGCCTAATTTAGGTTTAGGAGTTTGCACTCACTGAGATGTGTCTCACGGTTTTAATAACCCCAACCTTTCAGACCCACGCCCATGACGAGGCCACATATTCCGGTACGATTTGGGATTCCCCTAGAGTATGAGCATATTATGACTACACATCCGGTGGGGAATGGAGAAGTGTACTTGAGGCACTATTCTCAGATTACTGTAGACGTAGGTATGACACATCCTGAAGTTCACGAGTATGTAGCCTGGTGTTTTCGAGACTATTTTGGAGACGAGTTTGGTCCCCTTCGTACAATGGATGTTCCGTTCACCATAGAGGGCCAGCTTGATCTGCAGTGCCCGAGTGGTGAGGTTGTGGATTCCGAGATGGATGAGGAGGAGACCATAGGTCCTTTCGCTTGGTACGAGCCTGCCGAAGACGAAGAGTTAAGAGGTATAGAACACGAGCTAGGAGTGGAGGACCCAGTGGTGGAGCCAATGGAGGTTGACGAGGCCGAGCCGATGGATACCGAGGAGTCCGAGGAGGAGATTCCTAGCGAGGATTCAGAGATACCCGACAGTTCGTCCGAGTCCGATAGCTCAGACCCGGACTGGGCGCCCTAGGCTAGGCTTGGTTTTCTTTTGTGAGGGTAGACACTTTTTGGATTTAGGACCCTCTACTTTTTGGCTGTTGTCTCTTTTGATTGCATCTCACCTCTAATGTTGCTTTCCTTGAAACGATGTAAGAATGTTTCTAGTAGTTTTGGTTAAGGATGTGTACGTTGCCACATATCTCTTTGTGTTGCTTCCCTGGTTCTCATATCTATTCCGTCAGGGTGTTTTATATTTATATTTTTGCTTCCGCTTGTGCCTTATGTTCTGTTTTGGGGAAACGGGTCGATGACGACGCCTCCTGGGACGTCGCACCACTATATCGACCGCCGAACGGGTTGTTACGTACCGTGGAGGTCGGGGCGTGACAGCGTCTTCGAGCGGAGGCATGTCTTCAGGCAAAGGATCGAGCTTGTCCTTCCCGGCGCTCAACGTAGCAAACTCTTCATCCCAGTTAATGACGACCTCGGAGATAATGGAAACGATGCCCGTATGGTCAGCATAAACAATCATCTTAGCTTCCACCATTCTTGAGATTCTTTCCCTCATGATAGCCAGGGGAAGGACCTCATTACTCGGGTAATACCCGGCTTTCACCAATTCACCATAAACCTCAGCGGTGTACACCTTGACGTTTTTTATTCGACCAGCATCGAAACAAAATATGGCATTCACATTGCCCGCGTGGTTAGGGAGCAGGTTACTCTGAACATTTGGCTTGGCGGGCTGGAATGAGAAAGCCTCCAGGAGGTTCTAGATTCGGTGCTTGAGAGTGATGCAGTTGTCAGTTGAATGCCCTACTTCCCCCATATGATAGTCACATTTCTTGGACAGATCATAGTTATAGAACTGCTAGGGGTTGGGCCTCTTTGGCTCAGTGGTAAGCAAATACTTCTTTCGGAGGACCTCCAATACTTGAGACAATGACCTAGGAAGAGGGGTGAATTGTCTTTTATTGATCTTTTTCTGAAAGGGTTGACGGCCCGTGCTTTGTTGCTGAGCTTCTGCTACTTGGATTGCCGGGGCGGGATTAGTATTCCGTCGGCTCGGTTGGTTATACGTCACGTTCACTTCAGCTGCCGGTTCTTTCTCCTTCCTTGCACTAAATCTTTTGGTCGATGAGGACGGCTCCACAAACCACCCATCCTTCAACCCTATCTCGATCTGTTCACCTATGGGGATGAGTTGATTGAAGTTATCAGCCGGAATGGCCACCATTCGATTACGGTATTCGAACGGAAGAGTTTTCATGAACATCCTCTTCAGCTCACTGTCTATAGGTTCCGGGACGACCTGAGCGGCTATATTCCTCCATCTGATGGCATAGTCTTTGAAAGACTCGGTCTTCTTCATTTGAGCACGCTCGAGGTCATCACGGGTAGGAGTGATGTCTGTTATGAACCGGTATTGCTTCAGGAACGCCTCACTAGCTTCCTTCCAGGTTTTGAGGCTATTGATCTTCTTCTTGAGGTACCAGTGCAGAGCAGGGCCGGTCAAGCTCGCTTGGAATGCATAGATCATCAGAAGCTCGTTGTCAACGTACGAGGTCATCTGCACGTGGTACAACTGCAGGTGGGCCTTCAGGCACGTGGTGCCATTGTATTTGTCGAAGTCCGGCATCTTGAACTTCTTTGGGATCTTGATCTGTGAGTACAGGGACAGATCGATCGAGGGCGAATCCTGGGAACCCTCCAGCTGTTTAATTCTCTCTTCGAGTTTGTTGACTCATTCATCAGGCATAGGTTTGTTGACGACAATCTGGACGGGGTCATCCTCCAAGTCAGGCATATCATCATCTTCCTCGATGTCAACATTCTTTTCCACTTGTATGCTTCGGGACTGATGCTTCAAGGGGTGCTGGAACAGGGATCGACCGAAGAGCCTTGATCTCAGCGGTCATTTGTTGCATTGCGACGGCAAGTTGCTTGATCTGGTCTTCCATACCGACAACACGCTCCTGCAACTCGGTTTGATCGGCCATTCTAGCTCTTGACCGTGTGCGAATAGGTGATCGTGATCGGTTCGTAGTTACCTAATTCGAAAATAGAGCATGGTAAGTATGAGTCCTCAAAACGATCGGTCCATGACTCAGTCTAATCGTCTTTTTTACTCCCATTTTTCATGACATTTTTCATTACTCTATGTATTTGTGAAAATGATGGCAAATTTCTTGGGAAATAATGAATTATGACAGACCTAGAAAAATAATGATAAGAATTGAAAGTAATTTTTTCAAAGTTTTATTTTTTTTCTTTCCCTTTGAAAAAAAAAATTCAATGATTTTTGCTTTCAAAAATTACGATCGACTTAGACCTATCATGGACCGACCAAATGTATGAAACATGAATAAATTGCGAGGTAAAGGTTCAGAAAACTTACTTCACCGGGTAGAAAAATGGCAATCACATACACATGCGCATGAAATGTGAGGTTCGATTTCTACCTAGACTCTGGCTTGCAAAATGGAGACGCGAGGATTACCGAGTTAAACCAATCATGGTGGTGGTTAGGCTAGGATTCCCCTGACTCCGGCTTTGTCAAAGAGCCGACCCAGGTTGAGTGGGATACAACCGTGGTGGGTATTCAATGACACCTTGAAAAAATTTCGGGACTGAGGAGGGCGATCCGTACCACATGGTTTTGGTCGGGGTATCCACTATCTCAGTACCATCTTAAACCTATGCCACCCAGGTCCGGCAGCGGGTAGTGTGTGCGATGTAGTGAAAATGTAAGGCATGCACAACAGGTTATATCAAACAGCGCTTCGTGCATAAATTAAACCATACATTCAACCACCTCCCTACAAAACAAGGGTTAACAATCACGACTCCCCTTATACCTCCCATTCTGCAAGAACATTTAACACCTTAACATGTTAGGGACGTACCTGGGATCCTCGCTGCCAGACAAAAATTTTTTTGAAAAGCAAAATTGGCCTAAGTCCACTAAGAGTTTAACTCAAGTCCCCAGCGGAGTCACCAAGCTGTCGCGACCCTAAAAAATTTATCAATTTCTCGGGCTAATGGATTATTAAGATTGAACTTAATTCGGGCCCTTCCAAGCCCTACCAATTCGCAACTTAGGGTTTAAGTTCTTAACATGCAAATGTTTTCATGCTTGGAGTTGCCACTAATTAATTTACGGTAGGTTGATTAGAAAGCTAAATAAAACATAGGGAGATATGTTTATTCCTACGAACCAGAGATTCTAAGCCCAGGGACTTGATTACGCTAGATCTAGTCTAATGCCCTTTCGGTACCTTTTCTTTTCAAAAATATTTTGGTAGGCAATTTGGATCCATTTTAACTTAATTGCTAACATGTGAGGTGTTCATGCGGGTGCGCAAACCACCAATTTAACACCCAGAAAGCATTAAATAAATTGCAAGCTTAGGAGAACAACTTACCTCGAACCAACGCAACCATCTGCATTGTTAGCCAGAAAATCACATCAAACACCCTAATATGATTTCTAGTTAACAAACAATCACTCAATTTCTCTTTTTTTGATTTTTTCACTTATTTAAATGAAATCTAGTCTACGTGCAATGACGTGCAAAAATATGACATGCGAATTAATGCAACCTAACATGCAAACTATATGTCATGCGACGACATGACCTAATTCTAATGACGAAAGAATGATTATTTTTTGTATTTTTCTCATTGAAATTCGAAATTCAAAAATGTGCCTAAATTAACATGCGACCTAATGACTTCTCTTTTTGGTATTTTTTTATTAAAATTCGGAATGGCAAAAATACCTAAAATAAAGTGCAACCTATGATGACTTAATCTACCCTAGAATGACTTATTTTTGGGATTTTTGTGTAAAATTCGGAATAATAAAATGACCTAAATAATCTATTAAGACTAGAATATTACTTAATTTAAACTAGGAAATATATCATCTCAAGTCCTAATTTAAATTAAATAACTACTCTATCTTCTAGATATATTTAGGATTCCTAGACATGCAAAACTCTAATTCAAATCTAGCTAATATTTTTTGAATTTTTCTGTTTTATTTGAAAAGGAAAACAATCAAACAAGTAAAGATAGCAACCGATTCAAATCAACCACGCAATCCGCCAAATTTGTTTCAAACTCGGATTAGGCACAAAAATCGAACTATCGGTCATATCTATAGAATTATAGATATTGACGGATAGTCGATCGTTCAAATTTGGAAAGCCAATAAATTCCATCATCGTATGCAAATAGTTATGGATAAGATAATGAAATTTCGTATCGCCGCGTATCGTACCTTAGGGATAAGGTTGGATAGACGTCCAGATACGTTGCTAAATTAGGAAATTTTCCTAATTTCGAATATCTGAAAATATCACGGATATATAGAACATTATCCTAATATATGTAATTATTCACACGATATTCACAAAATATTCTAATACCTAAATTAGGAAATTAAATATTATGAAAATATCGGATAATGTTTAATTACCTAATTTGCACATAATCACCAAATTCGAACTCGGGTCGAGCTTCGGGCTTGCGGATCAGGATCGAACGACCGGCAACGACGGGATCGACGAGGCACGGCAATGGCGATGTCAGCACCGGTGGGGTCAACGGCCACGATGACACCGGGATGGCGACACTGGCGGTAGGACAAGGCAGCACAGGTGGGGACTTACGGCAACACTGTTCCGGTGGCGGCGACAGTGGCGTGGGCTGCTTTGCCGACGACGGCACCGATGTGGCTGGGCTCGGTTCACGGCAAAGAGGACGAGCAGCGGTTGAGTCTCGATGGCGGGCGGTCCTCCGGTGGAGCTGTTCCGACGGGAACAGTGGCGGTACAACCCCTGTAGGCGTCGGTGGCTTTTCCGGTGGGGCATGGCTCTCCGGTCGACGACGGTGGTGTACGGCAGGCGGAGGAGAAGGCAAGAAGGATGGAGGACAGCAGCTGCAGTGGCGCGGCGACGTCAGGCGGCGTTGCTGGGCTTCGGTGGGCACGACGTCACACGGCGGCAAGCGATGGTGCAGTGAGCGGTGAGTGGCAACACACGGCGGGAGGCAGCACGTCGTCATCAAGGCGGCAGAACGGCTCCGGGACAGCGACAGGGTGCACGGCAATAGCAGAGTCCGGGCGGCGGGAGGCTCGGCGTGGGTGAAGGGCTCATCGGCGAGGGGACGGCGGCGGCGAAGGGGAGGCACGACCGAACTCTTCCTCTCTCTCTCACTCTCGCACGTGTGTTTCTAAAATTCTGATCTCTGAATTATGACGTGTCCCCCCAAAATTCTGACCTAGTTATGTTTATATAATGCTAATCCTAGGTCAATTAGGTGGGCTTAATGTCCTAATGGGCTTAGGCTTTGGCTTAGGTCTAATTAAAATCTAAATGGGCTGATTTAACTTGGGCTTTTAATTAATTAAACACAATGGGCTGAATTAAGCTCAAATTAAAACAACCGAGCCCGTTCGACTTGAAATTCTCGGCCCTTGCATTCCCGAGCGAACCGAGTTTTGTTCAAAGAAATTTAAGCTCTTTTGCCGACGCCAATTCGATGTAAAAAAAATGTAATTAAACTAAATGAACCTAAACTATATATTATGCAATTTAAATATTTTTGTTTAGGGGTTAAAAATTTAATCCCTAATTTTCTATGTAAATTACACTAAATGACGCGCCAAAATTTAGGTGTCAACATTCTTGACAGGGGTAGTTTGAAAGAATTCCTCCAAGCATTTAGGCTCAAAGTAGTGAAACAAGGGATGACCTGTATTGTTTGGGATAAAGAAACGAAATGCCTCTTGTCATTTCTGTCGCCGTACCTTTTGCGAGAGAACTCTTTACCTTGCAGACATGGAATTTTTCCACTTAACTCACTGGGGATTTTTTCACTCAACTCACCGGGGATTAATGCATGGGACAGTGTGTAGGATAGGGCTTGCCTTTCATCGTCCCGATATACCTCATTCGACATATCTAATTCATTTCACATGGGTTGTCAGATTGTCTAAATAGACTTCCCCCTTTGAAGTGGACAATACTGATTAACAAAATAACCATGCAGAAATTAAAGCCAATGCACACATTTCATCTCAAAATTGATTGAAATCATTTATTCATCATTGAAATGTTTGCAATTCAAAGGTATAGAACCAAACATTGGAAAACTTTTGCTGGAAAATGACAGGTTTTATCAAGGGTAATACATTTTCACAGCGTTGAAATTAACAGGATTGGAGAACTCACGACTATCCATTTCTGCGAGAATCAAGGCACCTTTGGGAAGTACCTTCTTAACCACATATGGACCGATATAGTTTGGAGCAAATTTACCTCCGAGAATGGGGAAAATTGGCAGCACCTTCCTTAGGACTAGATCATTTACCTCGAAGTGTCTTGGACGCACCTTTTGGTTGAAGGATCTAGCTATCCTCTGCTGATAGGTTTGACCGTGACAAATGGCTCTCAGCCGCTTTTCATCAATCAGGTTCAGCTGCTCGTGTCTTTGTCGCATCCATTCCGCTTTAGACAACTCCACTTGGGATAAAATTCGCAAGGAAGGGATCTCTACTTCAACGGGCAAGACTGCTTCCATGCCATACACCAGAGAAAAAGGAGTTGCACCGACAGAGGTTCGGATAGAGGTCTGGTACGCCATTAGTGCAAATGGCAATCTTTCGTGCCAATCACGATAGTTCTCAACCATCTTGGCCAGGATCTTCTTGATGTTCTTGTTAGCGGCTTCAACTGCTCCATTCATCTGTGGACGATAGGGAGACGAATTCAGATGCCGAATCTTGAACTCATTAAACAACTGATCCATGAACTTATTATTCAAGTTCGTCCCATTATCGGTGATAATAGCTTCGGGGACACCATAACGAGCAATTATATCCCGCCTGATGAACCTTACAACATTCTTCGCAGTAACGTTGGCATAAGACGCGACTTCAATCCACTTGGAGAAATAGTCAATCGCCACCAAGATGAATCGGTGTCTATTCGATGCCTTGGGATTGATTGGGCCAATCACATCGATGCCCCACATTGAAAAAGGCCATGGCTCGGATAACTGATGTAACTCTGTAGGGGGAACATTTAACTTATCCCCGTGGACCTGACAGCGATGGCATCTCCGAACATGTTGGATACAGTCACTTTCAAGACTGAGCCAATAATAGCCTAATCTGATGATCTTCTTAGCCAACATGTGGCCGTTCATGTGTGGACCACATATCCCTTCGTGTACTTCTTGCATGATTCTAGTGGCTTCAGCTGCATCTAGACACTTTAACAAAATCGAATCATAAGATCTTTTGTATAGCTTTTCACCACCGACAAAGAATTTTGACGCCGTTTTCATAATGTACTTCCTGTCAGCAGGGGTGCTTCCTTCAGGAAATTCTTGTCTCTGGATATAATTCATGATATCGTAATACCATGGTTTTTCATCAGGTTCTCCGGTCACAACCATACAGTAAGCCGGTTTCGTTAAGACTTCGATCTTCAAGGGTTCTACCTCTACTCCACCGGTCACTTGCAGCATGGAAGATAACGTAGCTAGCGCATCAGCGAACTGATTGTGGGATCTCGACAAGTACTCGAAGGAAATGTCTTCGAATTCTTTTATGATTTCTTCGAGGTATTCATGATACGGCACTAGTTTGATGTCTCTCATCTTCCATTCTCCTATAATTTGGAGAATAATCAGAGCGGAATCACCGAACACTTTCAACTTGGTTATCCCCATTTCTACTGCGGCTTGAAGTCCGAGGATGCAAGCTTCGTACTCAGCTATGTTGTTGGTACACGGGAACACCAACTTTGCTGCTACTAGATAATGTTGCCCATCTGGGGATATTAAAACTGTCCCAGTGCCGAAACCAGTTAAATTCACGGCTCCATCGAAGAACATGGTCCACGTATCTTCCTTTATTACCAAAATGCGATCTTCTGGGGAATATTTATCATCATCCGAGATTCCAGGATTCTCGGCAAACACATCAGTAATTACCCGACCTTTGACTGACTTCTGTGGCATCATCTGGACATCAAATTCTGAAATCAGAATCTGCCATTTGGCTAACTTCCCTACCAAAGCCGGTTGATCAAGTAAGTACTTGATGGGATCATTCTCAGTCACCAAGAGAGTCTGGTGATGCAGTGTATATTGTCTCAGCCTATGGAGCACCCATACTAGTGCAGCACAAGTCTTCTCGGCTTTAGGATAATTCAACTCCGATATGGTGAACTTCTTACTCAAGTAATAAATGGCTCACTCCTTTCCATCTTCAGGATTTTTCTGGGCTAGCATCGCTCCCAGAGACTTGCTATGAATCATGAGATAGAGGATCAGAGGCTGCCCCGGCATTGGTGGGACTAGTACTGGTGGTTTCATCAAGTATTGCTTCAATTCATTAAACGCTTCTTGGCAATTATCGTCCCACTCCACTTGAGCATTCTTCTTTAGAAGTTTGAAGAACGGCTTAGCAGTTTCGGAAAAGCTGGGAAATGAAACGGGCTATGTAGTTCAATCTACTCAGGAGGCTCCGTACTTCTTTCACCGTCGATAGGGGTTGCAGCTTACATATGGCCTTCACTTTGGAGGGATCGACTTCAATGCCCTTACTGCTTACTACGAACCCGAGTAGCTTGCCTGAAGTTGCTCTGAATATGCATTTCGCTGGATTGAGACGGAGTTTAAACTCACGGAGTCGGTCGAATAGCTTCTTCAGGGTATCAACATGACTCTCTCCGGGTCGAGACTTGGCAATTATGTCATCGACATAGATCTCAATCTCCTTATGCATCATGTCATGATAGAGAGTCATTATTGCCCGTTGATATGTTGTCCTGACATTTTTAAGACCGAAGGGCATGACCTTATAGTGGAACGTTCCCCAAGGAGTGATGAACGCTGTCTTCTCCTTATCGCTGTCCTTCATTCTTATCTGATTATAGCCCGAGAAACCATCCATGAAGGAAAACAGCTCGAACCCAGCAGTACTATCTACCATAACGTCTATGTGCGGTAATGGGAAGTCATCTTTAGGGCTAGCCTTGTTCAGGTCACGATAGTCGATGCAAACCCGAACTCGGCCATCCTTTTTCATGACTGGCACGATGTTGGCCACCCAGGTAGGGTATCGGGTGACTTCGATGAATCCCACTTTCAAGAGTTTCATAACTTCCTCCTCTATCTTCTTCGAAAGCTTAGGTTTGGTTCTTCGTAGCCTCTGTTTCTTGGATGGCATGTCGAGATTAGTAGGCAAGCTATGCTCCACAATAGAAGGGTTTAAGCCCGACATATCGACGTATGACCAGGCAAAGATATCCTGATAATCCTTCAGCAACTGGACCAGACGTTTGGCTTCATTTTCGGGAAGGGTTGCCCCTATTTTCACCTCCTTGGGTTCTTCGGAATCACCCAAGTTGACGGTGATAGTTTGATCTGCTATCAGGACTTTAGGTTTTTCATACAGCTCTAGATCGCGCTGAATATTCGAGGAATCATCGAGTTCTCCGGCATCATCGGGATCAAGCTCGGTTACATATAATTCATCATTTTGGACCGTTCCCGTACCCTCATGTGTTGTAAGATTGCCCCTGAAACATAAAGTAATGGATTCAGAAGGACAAACAGGGCTAAACATTGCATTTTTTTTGTAAATTTTTGTTTGTTGTTTTTTTTTTGAAATTCATTTCGAAAAAGTTTTAACACAAAAAAGCATGAAGAAGCCCAGGCCTCAGAATTCTCCTTGGACTATATTTTCTTTTATCGGTTAGATATCATCATCGGGCTGGTTTGATGTACCTCAACATGCCCTCAAAAACTGAAAATAACTTGTAATTTCATTGATCAAATTACATTTATTGAATGGAAATTGCGATAATCGAAATCTAGAAACGGAAATAGAAAACAGCACCCGAAACGGGGCAAATCCTAGAAAGCAATAAAAATTCCCACGCAGGGGAGTGTGCAGAAAAGTAAAAGTTTTACTCTTGTGGGCCTGTGCCCATTCCCTCTAACGGTCTTTCTTCGATAGCTCCGATGAAGACGTCATCGAACAGGGCAGTGATTCCCTCTATTGCATCATCGGGGTCTTCTATCTTTAGAGGCGTTGGATCATCCATACCTCCCCATCCGTCAGGGACAATGTCACGGGGATCAACATAGAAGCTCGGGGGCGCCGAGTACTTTACGTAATAGTCGAACTTGCTGCTCGGTTGCCCCAGAGTGTCAATCACCTCCTTCTCCTCGTGCATCATTCTTGCAGGACCTGGGAACGTGGTGCGAATGTGTGGGAGCAGCCTACCACGCCCAAGCTCTTCATGGTTCGACCCTTCATTGGGCTGCTGTCTATTCTGTTCAACTCCTGGACCTCAAGCACGTCTCTCATCGTTCGGCGCAGTTGACCCCTAATACCCTAATCCAAAAGTGCGGAGTCTTTGAGAAACTTCGACCGGTTGGCGGATACCTTGCCCATCCCTGCCAAGGCCTTTGCCCGGAATAAAGCCATGGGACACCATTACTCTTTCGATCATGACAGCAGTATTTGACACCTCAGGGACAGGTGGTGATGACCCTCTAGCCGCGTGTATGGTCGATACGAGCTCGAGCGATTGGTAACTCGATTCGATCTTGCAATCCGGCTCGACATAGGGGATAGCCGTAGCATGATAAATCGGGTGTTCTTCTTCACCATGTACTGTGACTAATTTTCTTATCACAACGAACTTTACCTTCTGATGTAAACTGGAAGGTATAGCTCTAGCAGTATGAATCCATGGACGACCAAGCAGAAAGTTGAATGCAGTGGGAATGTCCATAACCTGGAATAGGATGTTGAACATCGTCGGCCCAATCTGTATGTCGAGGTGGATTTCTCCCATTACTTCCTTTTTTGTCCCGTCGAAAGCTTGCACGGAGGTCTTCGCAGCATTTATCCTCGAAGGGTCTATCTTAAGGCGGTGTAACGTCGCCAGAGGACAGATATTCAAGGCTGAACCGTTGTCAATGAGTACCCGAGCTACGTGCGAGGCCTTGTATTTGACAGAAATGTACAGGGCCTTGGTATGTCCTCTGCCTTCTAGAGGGAATTCCTCATCCGAAAAGGCTATGAGGTCTTTGAGGAGTATGGAACCCACGAACTCTTCTAGTCTCTCATGATCAATCGTCTCAGGCACATGGACTTCACTTAACACTTTCATCAGGGCCTTTTGATGTTTGACCGATGTCTGAAGAAGTTCAAGCAGAGAGATTTACGCAGGCATCTTGCGCAGCTGGTCGACTATGCTGTATTCACTGGCTTTGATGACAGCCAGAAACTCCTTAGCCTCTTCATCAGTGACCGGTTTTACGGGTTGAGCATTGGCTTGGCCATAAGCACGTCCGGACCTAGTGACCAAGTCAACATCGAGATCGTAGGACCAAGGGACTGCCTTATCGTCGGTATACTCGTATGGTTGAGGTATCTCGATCACTATGCCTTCATCGGCTGCGGGCGTGCTTATCACAATCTCTTCATCGTCTGTCGCATCTTCGAGTGGAGGCATGTCTTCCGGCAAAGAGTCGAGTTTGTCTTTCCCGGCGCTCAGCGTAGCAAACTCCTCGTCCCAGTTAATAACGACCTCAGAGATAGTGGAAACGATGCCAGTATGGTCGGCATAAACAATCATCCCAGCTTCTACCATCTTCGAGATTCTTTCTTTCATGACAGCCAGGGAAAGGGTCTCATTACTCGGGTAATAACTGATCTTCACCAGCTCGTCGTAGACGTCAGCAGTATATACCTTGACATTCCTGATTCGACCGGCATCGAAACAGAATATGGCATTCACATTACCCGCGTGATCAGGGAGCGGGTTACTCTGAACATTTAGCTTGGCGGGTTGGAATGAGAACGCCTTCGTGTCAAGGAGGTTCTAGATTCGATGCTTGAGGATAGAGCAATTGTCGGTTGAGTGTCCGACCTCGCCGGTGTGATAATCGCATTTCTTCGATAGGTCGAAGCTATAGAACTGCTCAGGATTGGGCCGCTTTGGCTCGGTAGTAAACAAGCCTTTCTTCCGGAGCACTGCCAATACTTGAGACAACGATCCGGGGAGGGGTGTAACATCCCGAAATTCGACTCAGTCCCTGGAATGAATAAAGCGAGTCTTATTCAATATTTCATTTTCGTAAGTCTCGCCCGGAACCGATCACTCTCGGGATACTGACCAAATGGGAATGGCCAACTAGGAATTGATACGTGGACCTAGGACCGATCGCGAATTAAGCCTGATTTAGAAGAATGGCGAGGAAACATTTTGGGCCAACATGGACCGATCTTCGGAACTCGAGCCGGATGATCATGTCCTCGGAACTAGCGATGATTCCTCTCGCTCTCTCGACAATCGAGCTCGCCGCAAATCGGACAACCGAGGTCGATACGCGTAAAATCCTAAACGGCCACCCATTAGTGAGAGAATTGGAAAATGAGAAATTGATGAATTCAATCGTAAAATTTAGTCCGGAGTTCGAAGCCGACTTTCGAAAACTACGGGATGATTTTTGTGAAGACAACATCAAAAATATACTGGCCACTTAGGTATAGAACTTATATGGTCGAAACTTGGCGAATCGACCCGGTACCGGAACTTAATGTCGTTTTTACCCTCGAGCCCCTCCATATTCCGAATTTTGGAGTTTCAAGACCTCTAACTCTCTCCCATGCAAGCCATCAATTGATCTATTATGTTACTCCACCTCTTGACCTTCCCTAGACCCTTCATCTTCCCCATAACCCTCATCATCACCTTTCACTTCATCTTCTCTCATTCATTCTCTCATTCACTCTTTCCCTCACTCACTCTCTCTCTCTCCCTATCTCCGACTCTCCCTCTCATTCTCGGCCAAGTGAGAGCCGAGAAACGCCATCCACAGCCGATCCCGCCACGCCACCGGGACGCCTCCGCCGACCGCCGCCGGAGCCGCACCGCCGGTCGCCGCTCACCACCGCCCTTGGGATCGTGCCGCCGATTTAACCGTTTACCGGTGATCGACCGCCGTTCCTCGTCGTCCCGAGCTCAGATTAAGTGAGTGTATTCCTCTAAGCCCTAATTAGGACGATTATGCGCTCTAGATGGGATTAGGGTGTTAAGTAGTGAATAAGCTAAAGGAAATTAGAATTATGATTCTCGGATTTCTGGTTGTTACTGTACCTCTGTGCTTTATTAATTTTTTTGTGATCATTGTGGGCCGAATCTGAGAAAGTGTTCTTCATGGAAATCGTTTCCAACATCTTTAAGTATAACATACTTTAAATTCAGAATTTTTGGAATTTTTTTGGGATCATTCGGAGGTCAGTTTTCAAACCGTCACAAAACTACCGATTTACTGTTCACCCCGACCTTTTTGCCTTTCCGAATTTTTATAAAATTTTCTAGACTTTATTTCAACAAACGTCCTTCACAACACTTGTTAAAAACACTTGTGTCTATAACATATAAAAATTTCAGGACTTTCCAAAGTGATTTGGGTACTGAATGAGTTGTATTTTGATGGTCTGAGGGACTGTTTGAGCAAACCGGGTTCTGTCCGGCTTTGAGTGTTAAAACGAGGTATTTACGGTTGGAACTGGGTTTCAAGTTCTTCATAGAAAATGTTTATCAAGATATTTTGTACAACGTATCCAAATTTCATAATTTTTGGAATTGATTTGCTATTTATTTCAAATAGAATTTCGTCGCTGTGTAACTTCCCAATTTGGATCCGATTTTGTATATTCTCGGTTTTTCTCTCTCGGACTGATTAGTGGCTGTCCATTGCGGATTTAATTGGGCATTATATGGCTAATATATGGTTTATTCGTGAACTACCATGTGTGATTGGTTGGGCCGTGTAGTGGCTGATTTGGGTGTGAATTATACTTGATTATGCAATGCCATGTTGCAAGCTTGTGTGGCCGACTGTTGTGGAGTGCAATTGATGATTTGTTAATGTTCATCATAATGCCCGAATACGTCATAAGTGCCAAATACGCATGTGATGCCCCATGGTGTTAGTTGGATTATTTAAACATATGACATGGATCATTGAGCATGAATTCGTGGCATTGAATTGTGTTGCACATTGTGGGACATTATGCTCGTGGTACATTGCACCAACATTCGTGTGCGAAATTGCATGGCCACGCATTATGTATGCCGAGTATGAGGCTTGTGGAAATTTTGCGGGAGTGCGTGTTTGCCATGGACATGTGATCACCTAATCATACCCTGATGCGTTTACGCGGGGCTCAGATAAAACCAATTGTGTGAATGTGTGATCACTCTTCGCCCTGATGCGTTTACGCGGGATGTGCCGTCCTCATGCACTTTGGAGCAGGACGATGCCCGGTTCGTCCGGAAGACGACCATCCTGATGCGTTTACGCGGGCTCTGGTTCGTAAGGAGATCGGTGTTGCGCCTGATGCGTAAGAACGCGGGCTAGAGACACTGGGCCTGGGGCGTCTTTACGCTGGCCACGGAGCGTTGTGATTGGCCTTTGGGTCGTGATCTTCGGATCGGATCTTCGAATCGGGCCTTCAGGTCGAGTTAACAAAATGAATGGTTAACGTGTGATGCATAGTGCCTGATTATGTAATGGAATCCGCTGGGCATGGTATGGGACGTGTCTAAGTAGATTCTATTCTATAATCGGAACACGAATGGAACATTATGCCGGGAGTGCCATATGAGTTAAATTGCAAGCATGACAGTTAATGACATTTGCATGTATGTGAATGCACAAGACAGTGTGTGGGATTATGCGATTCGGTGATCTCTATTCGGAACCAGCACTAAAGAGTTTGAGCATGCGTGTGACGTACGCATGATTGGGAGTGCCGTTCGTGGAATGCGATATTATGGGATTGTCTAACCTGCAGGGTCATTGAAATGCCGATTTAGGCCTACGTGCCTAAGTCATTCTTGTATGTGTATGATTGTTTTTCCCGTCAGGAGATGCATGTTAGCCTAGTTTAGGTTTAGAGGTTTTCACTTACTGAGAAGTGTCTCACGGTTTTTATAACCTAACCTTTCAGACCCGCGCCCATGAACAAGCCACCTGTTCCGATACGTTTTGGGATTCCCCTAGAGTACGAGCATACCATGACTGCATATCCAGTGGGGAACGGAGAGGTGTACTTGAGACATTATTCGCTGATTAGTGTAGACGTAGGTACGACACATCCTGAAGTTCATGAATATGTAGCCTAGGTCTTCCGTGACCGTTTTGGAGAGGAGTATGGACCCCTCCGTACCATGGACGTTCCATTCACCATAGAGGGCCAGCTAGACCCACAGTGCCCGAGTGGTGAGGTCGTGGATTCTGAAATAGATTCGGAGGAGATTATAGGTCCTTTCACGTGGTACGAGCCTGCTGAAGACGAGGAGCTAGGAGGTATAGATCACGAGCCAGTAGTGGAGGACCCGGTGGTAGAGCCAATGGAGGTCGACGAAGTCGAGCCGATGGATACTGAAGAGTCCGAAGAGGAGACCCTCAGTGAAGATTCCGAAATATCCGAGAGTTCATCAGAGTCCGACGGCTCTGATCCGGAATGGGAGCCCTAGGTTAGGCTTAGTCCTCGAAAGAGGGTAGTCACATTTTGGATTTTGGACCCTCCATATTTTGGTTGTTGACTCTCTTAGTTCTTGGCCCTCTGAACCCATATGACAGTATTTTCCTTATTGCACCGTGTTTCTATTGTTATTTTACTTTGGAATGATGTAAGGATATTTCTGACAGTTTTTGGAGTTATGGATGTGTACGTTGCCGTAATTCTCCTTATGTTGTCTTCCCTGGTTCTCCTGTTTATTTTGTCAGGTGTTTTTTAAAGTTTTACTTCCGCATGTGCTTTATATTCTGCTTTGGGATAAATGGGTCGACAACGACTCCTGGGACGTCGTATCATATACTATATCGACCCTCGAGCGGGATGTTGCGTGCCGTGGAGTTCGGGGCGTGACATCCCCCGTTGAAATGGTATCAGAGCAAGGTCGGCTCGATCCAACTAGGTCGAAGCCTGGAGTGATAAGGAGCGATGAGACCCTGGGTAGCCAATTAGGATGACCTCGTGTGCTACATGTATCTCCTGACAATGTGTGATGTTCTGGCATGTATTATTATGACCCCTGATGTGCAGGTGCGGCAGGACCTGAGGTGAGTACGTAAATTCCTTGGGTGATGTGTTGAATAATTCAGGTTAAGCCGCATGCTGATTGGTTGATTGTTGTGTTGAGACCTGCCTAGGACTTAGACTGGAATAGATTGGTTTAAGTCTCTAATTCCTTAATGGAATTATAGCAGGTAGTAGGACTGTCAAGTCATTAGGATGAGTAGAAGAAGGGGAAAGGAGCCTCAGGCACAGCCTAGTGAGGGTACCCGCGAGGCTAGGGACCCCAGGTTCGATGAAGTCATGGAGACCCTGCGCGAGATAGGACACATCTTTGGATTACAAGTGCAGGAGAGAGCCGCAGTCCATGCTCAGGCTGCTGAAGCTGCAGCGATTGCAGGGAATGGAGGAAATCATGCCCAGCAAGGGCAGGGTCACCCAGCTGGGGCTAGGCAGATGCCCCGGTTGGTAGAGCAATTCCTGAAGATGAAGCCGCCTAAGTTTAACGGTCGTGGTGACCCCGAGGCCGCACCCAGATGGGTGGAAGAACTGGAAAAGACCTTTAAAGTGTTGGGATGCAATGATGAGGAGAAGGTAACATTGGCAGTGTACCAACTCCAGGATGGTGCTAATGACTGGTGGAGCGCCATGGAAGGTGAAGTGTTCCCGGAAGGAACGGCCCCAACATGGACTGTATTTGTAGAGAACTTCTATGAGAAATACTTCTCGGAGAATGCCCAGGAAAAGAAGTTGACGGAGTTCATGAGGTTGCGTCAAGGCCAGATGACCGTGGACCAGTATGAGGCTGAATTTGCAAGGCTGGCGAAGTTCGCACCGACCATGGTGGCGAATCCAAGGGACAAGGCTCGAAGGTTCCGGGATGGGCTGAAGCCGGATCTTCGGAGCCAGATCCTGTCACACGACATCAAGGAGTATGGAGAGATGTTCAGGAGAGCCCAGATAATTGAGCGAGATCAGCAGGAAAGGTTAGCCGCTTCTGGATCGCGGTTTGTTCGGGGTAAGGATAACCGTCGATTGGGGAAGAAGCCTATGACAGGCAATCGGCGATTTGTTCCCCCTATCAGACGGAATATCGGGAAGCCAGCTGCCCCGACAGGAAGATTCGGAGCGTGCTTCAAGTGTGGAAGCACGGAGCATCAGATTCGCAGCTGTCCACAGGCACGTCCCCAGGAACAGCATCGGGCACCTCAGCAGTATCAGCCCCGACCAGGAAATCAGGCCGGGAATCCCCCACCGGCGAATCAAGGACGACCGCCCGCTCAAGGAAGGGTTTATGCTGTAGCGCGTGGAGAAGCGGAGAATGCGCCGGGCGTGGTCACAGGTACGATTTCGTTGTGTGGTCATGCCGCTTATGCACTGTTTGATTCAGGGGCAACCCATTCATTCATTTCAGAGCAGTTTGTTAAGTTGAGTGGTTTAGAACCGGTTCTGTTAGAAAATGTGCTCTGTGTGATGACGCCAATGAATGATAGGGTGTTAGTTTCTTTTGGATGCCCTAGTTGTAAGGTAAATATTGGGGGTGGGGAAGAGAGTATCGACTTGGCAGTGCTGGCCATGTTCGATTTCGACGTGATCATAGGGATGGATTGGTTAGTCCGACAGAAAGCCGTATTGGACTGCAGTAATAGGACGATCCGATTTAGTCCTGAAGGACGTCCTAGTTTTGAGTTCCAGGGGAATCGAGGAGGAACCTTGACCCCATGGATATCTTCGTTGGAAGTGAGCAAGTTACTGGATGATGGATGCGAAGGTTATCTAGTGAATGTGGTGGATCCGACCATGGTGGAACCTAAGTTGGAAAATATACCCGTAGTGTGCGAATTCCCTGAGGTTTTTCCTCAAGAATTGTCGGGTTTGCCGCCCGACCGAGAAGTGGAGTTTGTTATTGAATTGGCACCCGGGACTGAACCGATATCGAAGGCCCCGTATCGAATGTCCCTATCTGAACTAAAGGAGTTGAAGGTCCAGATGCAGGAATTGTTGGACAAGGGTTTCATCCGCCCCAGTGCGTCTCCGTGGGGAGCGCTGGTCCTGTTTGTGAAAAAGAAGGATGGGACATTAAGGTTATGTATAGATTACCGGCAGTTGAACCAAGTGACGGTGAAGAATAAGTACCCTCTTCCAAGGATCGATGACTTGTTCGATCAGCTACAAGGAGCCTCGGTGTTCTCCAAAATAGATTTGAGGACGGGCTACCATCAGTTGAGAATCAGGAAGGAGGACATCCCCAAGACTGCCTTTAGAACGAGGTATGGGCATTATGAGTTCACAGTGATGCCTTTTGGGTTGACAAATGCCCCAACTGCTTTCATGGATTTGATGAACAAGGTGTTTAGAGAATTTTTGGATCAGTTTGTCATAGTGTTCATCGACGATATTTTGGTGTATTCGAAGAGTCCCAAAGAGCATGAGGAACACTTGATAAAGGTACTACGGACCCTAAAAGAAAATGCACTCTATGCCAAGTTCAGCAAGTGCAAGTTTTGGCTTAACCAAGTAGGGTTCCTCGGCCATATTATTTCTGGAGATGGAATTTCTGTGGACCCGGCTAAGGTTGAAGCAGTGACAAAGTGGCCCAGGCCAACGTCGGTAACGAAGATAAGGAGTTTTCTTGGTTTGGCTGGCTATTACAGACGATTTGTGGAAGGATTTTCTTCAATAGCCATGCCTTTGACCAGGTTGCTAAAGAAAGAAGCAAAGTACGTTTGGGATGATAAGTGTGAAAGAAGTTTCCAAGAGTTGAAGCGCAAGTTGACGACCGCACCGGTTTTGACCATTCCGTCCAGGCCAGGAGGATTCGAGATATATAGTGATGCTTCGTTAAGAGGGCTCGGATGCGTGCTCATGCAGCATGGAAAAGTGGTAGCGTACGCGTCACGTCAGTTGAGGCCTCATGAGATGAATTACCCGACGCATGATTTGGAGCTGGCAGCGATTGTCTTCGCACTTAAGATTTGGAGGCACTACTTGTGCGGAGAGAAGTTTCAAATTTTTACGGACCATCAGAGCCTCAAGTACCTGTTCTCTCAGAAGGAGCTAAATATGAGGCAGCGTCGATGGATAGAACTGTTGAAGGACTATGACTGTGACATTCGGTATCATCCGGGTAAGGCAAACCGAGTGGCTGATGCTCTAAGTCGCAAGTCGAGTGTGGCTCATTTGCTGGTCAAAGAGTGGACGTTATTGGAAAGACTCAGAGACTCGGAGTTTAAGTTTGAAGTGAGCCGAGTATCCAGTTTGTTCGCAACGTTAAGGATTGAACCGGAGATTCAGGTCAAGATCAAGGAGCTTCAACCTACGGACCTCGAGATCCAGAAGATTTTAGATATGGATGTGGCAAAGAGAAATCCGGACTTCCAAGTGTCTGAGGATAAGACCTTAAAGTTTCGTGGTCGACTTTGTGTACCGGATGACGAAGGACTCAAGGAGGAAATTCTGAGCGAAGCCCATCGGAGTCAGTATAGTATCCATCCGGGTAGTACGAAGATGTACCAAAATCTGCGTCAGCATTATTGGTGGAATGGCATGAAGAGGGATATGGCTAAGTATGTGGCCAAGTGTCTGACGTGTCAACAAGTGAAGGCACAGCACTGCAAACCAGGTGGACTGTTGCGACCTTTAGAAATTCCCGAATGGAAGTGGGAGCATATCACGATGGATTTCGTGACGGGACTGCCGCGAAGCCAGAGAAGTCATGACTCGATATGGGTCATAGTGGATCGCTTGACTAAGTCAGCGCACTTCTTAGCAGTACGGAAGGACTTGGAGTTAGAAAGGTATGCGGAGTTGTACGTGCGACAAATAGTGCGTCTTCATGGGGTGCCAGTGACTATCACCTCAGATCGCGATCCAAGGTTCACGGCCAACTTTTGGAAGAGTCTACAAACGGCCTTAGGAACAAGATTACAGTATAGTACAGCCTACCATCCGCAAACAGACGGTCAGTCAGAAAGGACGATTCAGACCCTGGAGGATATGCTGAGAGCTTGTGTTATGGATTTCCAAGGCAAGTGGGAAGAACAACTGCATTTGGTAGAGTTTGCCTATAATAATAGCTTTCAGCAGAGCATTCAGATGGCGCCTTTCGAAGCCTTATATGGTAGGGCCTGTAGGACACCACTGTGCTGGGACGAAGTTGGTGAACGAAGTATCGCAGGACCGGAGCTAGTTCAGCAAACAGTGGAAGTAGTAGAGGTTATCAGGGATAGGCTGAGGACTGCTCAGAGTCGCCAGAAAAGTTACGTCGACAGGAGACGACGACCCTTGGAATTCCAAGTGGGAAATCATGTGTTTCTTAAAGTGTCGCCAATGAAGGGACTATCTCGATTCGGAAAGAAAGGAAAGCTCAGCCCAAGGTATGTCGGACCATTTGAGATCCTAGAGAAGATTGGGGATATGGCATACCGACTAGCCTTGCCTCCTAACCTATCCCAGGTACACAACGTATTCCACGTATCGATGTTGAGAAAGTATGAACCGTACCCGACTCACGTTTTGAGGTACGAAGAAGTGGACGTGGACGACAAAGTGTCGTATGTAGAAAAGCCGGTCGGAATCGAGGACAGAAGGGACCGAGTGCTAAGGAATAAGACGATCCCGATGGTCAAGGTAGTTTGGGAGCACCACGGAACGAAAGGTGCCACTTGGGAAAGTGAAGAAGCCATGCGACGTCAATACCCCCGGCTGTTTGAGTAGATTAGTTTGGGTTACAAATTTCGAGGACGAAATTTTTGTAAGGGGGGAAGAATTATAACATCCCGAAATTCGACTCAGTCCCTGGAATGAATAAAGCAAGTCTTATTCAATATTTCATTTTCGTAAGTCTCGTCCGGAACCGATCACTCTCGGGATACTGACCAAATGGGAATGGCCAACTAGGAATTGATACGTGGACCTAGGACCGATCGCGAGTTAAGCCTGATTTAGAAGAATGGCGAGGAAACATTTTGGGCCAACATGGACCGATCTTCGGAACTCGAGCCGGATGATCATGTCCTCGGAACTAGCGATGATTCCTCTCGCTCTCTCGACAATCGAGCTCGCCGCAAATCGGACAACCGAGGTCGATACGCGTAAAATCCTAAACGGCCACCCGTTAGTGAGAGAATTGGAAAATGAGAAATTGATGAATTCAATCGTAAAATTTAGTCCGGAGTTCGAAGCCGACTTTCGAAAACTACGGGATGATTTTTGTGAAGACAACATCAAAAATATACTGGCCACTTAGGTATAGAACTTATATGGTCGAAACTTGGCGAATCGACCCGGTACCGGAACTTAATGTCGTTTTTACCCTCGAGCCCCTCCATATTCCGAATTTTGGAGTTTCAAGACCTCTAACTCTCTCCCATGCAAGCCATCAATTGATCTATTATGTTACTCCACCTCTTGACCTTCCCTAGACCCTTCATCTTCCCCATAACCCTCATCATCACCTTTCACTTCATCTTCTCTCATTCATTCTCTCATTCACTCTCTCATTCACTCTTTCCCTCACTCACTCTCTCTCTCTCCCTATCTCCGACTCTCCCTCTCATTCTCGGCCAAGTGAGAGCCGAGAAACGCCATCCACAGCCGATCCCGCCACGCCACCGGGACGCCTCCGCCGACCGCCGCCGGAGCCGCACCGCCGGTCGCCGCTCACCACCGCCCTTGGGATCGTGCCGCCGATTTAACCGTTTACCGGTGATCGACCGCCGTTCCTCGTCGTCCCGAGCTCAGATTAAGTGAGTGTATTCCTCTAAGCCCTAATTAGGACGATTATGCGCTCTAGATGGGATTAGGGTGTTAAGTAGTGAATAAGCTAAAGGAAATTAGAATTATGATTCTCGGATTTCTGGTTGTTACTGTACCTCTGTGTTTTATTAATTTGTTTGTGATCATTGTGGGCCGAATCTGAGAAAGTGTTCTGCATGGAAATCATTCCCAACATCTTTAAGTATAACATACTTTAAATTCAGAATTTTTGGAATTTTTTTGGGATCATTCGGAGGTCAGTTTTCAAACCGTCACAAAACTGCCGATTTACTGTTCACCCCGACCTTTTTGCCTTTCCGAATTTTTATAAAATTTTCTAGACTTTATTTCAACAAACGTCCTTCACAAAAATTGTTAAAAACACTTGTGTCTATAACATATAAAAATTTCAGGACTTTCCAAAGTGATTTGGGTACTGAATGAGTTGTATTTTGATGGTCTGAGGGACTGTTTGAGCAAACCGGGTTCTGTCCGGCTTTGAGTGTTAAAACGAGGTATTTACGGTTGGAACTGGGTTTCAAGTTCTTCATAGAAAATGTTTATCAAGATATTTTGTACAACGTATCCAAATTTCATAATTTTTGGAATTTATTTGCTATTTATTTCAAATGGAATTTCGTCGCTGTGTAACTTCCCAGTTTGGACCCGATTTTGTATATTCTCGGTTTTTCTCTCTCGGACTGATTAGTGGCTGTCCATTGCGGATTTAATTGGGCCTTATATGGATAATATATGGTTTATTCGTGAACTACCATGTGTGATTGGTTGGGCCGTGTAGTGGCTGATTTGGGTGTGAATTATACTTGATTATGCAATGCCATGTTGCAAGCTTGTGTGGCCAACTGTTGTGGAGTGCGATTGATGATTTGTTAATGTTCATCATAATGCCCGAATACGTCATAAGTGCCAAATACGCATGTGATGCCCCATGGTGTTAGTTGGATTATTTAAACATATGACATGGATCATTGAGCATGAATTCGTGGCATTGAATTGTGTTGCACATTGTGGGACATTATGCTCGTGGTACATTGCACCAACATTCGTGTGCGAAATTGCATGGCCACGCATTATGTATGCCGAGTATGAGGCTTGTGGAAATTTTGCGGGAGTGCGTGTTTTCCATGGACATGTGATCACCTAATCATACCCTGATGCGTTTACGCGGGGTTCAGATAAAACCAGTTGTGTGAATGTGTGATCACTCTTCGCCCTGATGCGTTTACGCGGGGTGTACCGTCCTCATGCACTTTGGAGCAGGACGATGCCCGGTTCGTCCGGAAGACGACCATCCTGATGCGTTTACGCAGGCTCTGGTTCGTAAGGAGATCGGTGTTGCGCCTGATGCGTAAGAACGCGGGCTAGAGACACTGGGCCTGGGGCGTCTTTACGCTGGCCACGGAGCATTGTGATTGGCCTTCGGGTCATGATCTTCGGATCGGATCTTCGGATCAGGCCTTCGGGTCGAGTTAACAAAATGAATGGTTAACGTGTGATGCATAGTGCCTGATTATGTAATGGAATCCGCTGGGCATGGTATGGGACGTGTCTAAGTAGATTCTATTCTATAATCGGAACACGAATGGAACATTATGCCGGGAGTGCCATATGAGTTAAATTGCAAGCATGACAGTTAATGACATTTGCATGTATGTGAATGCACGAGACAGTGTGTGGGATTATGCGATTCGGTGATCTCTATTCGGAACCAGCACTAAAGAGTTTGAGCATGCGTGTGACGTACGCATGATTGGGAGTGCCGTTCGTGGAATGCGATATTATGGGATTGTCTAACCTGCAGGGTCATTGAAATGCCGATTTAGGCCTACGTGCCTAAGTCATTCTTGTATGTGTATGATTGTTTTTCCCGTTAGGAGATGCATGTTAGCCTAGTTTAGATTTAGAGGTTTTCACTTACTGAGAAGTGTCTCATGGTTTTTATAACCTAACCTTTCAGACCCGCGCCCATGAACAAGCCACCTGTTCCGATACGTTTTGGGATTCCCCTAGAGTACGAGCATACCATGACTGCATATCCAGTGGGGAACGGAGAGGTGTACTTGAGACATTATTCGCTGATTAGTGTAGACGTAGGTACGACACATCCTGAAGTTCATGAATATGTAGCCTGGGTCTTCCGTGACCGTTTTGGAGAGGAGTATGGACCCCTCCGTACCATGGACGTTCCATTCACCATAGAGGGCCAGCTAGACCCACAGTGCCCGAGTGGTGAGGTCATGGATTCTGAAATAGATTCAGAGGAGATTATAGGTCCTTTCGCGTGGTACGAGCCTGCTGAAGACGAGGAGCTAGGAGGTATAGATCACGAGCCAGTAGTGGAGGACCCGGTGGTGGAGCCAATGGAGGTCGACGAAGTCGAGCCGATGGATACTGAAGAGTCCGAAGAGGAGACCCTTAGTGAAGATTCCGAAATATCCGAGAGTTCATCAGAGTCCGACGGCTCTGATCCGGAATGGGAGCCCTAGGTTAGGCTTAGTCCTCGAAAGAGGGTAGTCACATTTTGGATTTTGGACCCTCCATATTTTGGTTGTTGACTCTCTTAGTTCTTGGCCCTCTGAACCCATATGACAGTATTTTCCTTATTGCACCGTGTTTCTATTGTTATTTTACTTTGGAATGATGTAAGGATATTTCTGACAGTTTTTGGAGTTATGAATGTGTACGTTGCCGTAATTCTCCTTATGTTGTCTTCCCTGGTTCTCATGTTTATTCTGTCAGGTGTTTTTTAAGTTTTACTTCCGCATGTGCTTTATATTCTGCTTTGGGATAAATGGGTCGACGACGACTCCTGGGACGTCGTATCATAAACTATATCGACCCTCGAGCGGGATGTTGCGTGCCGTGGAGTTCGGGGCGTGACAAGGGGGGTGAATTGCCTCATGTTGTTCTTTCTCTGAAAAGGTTGACGACCCGTGTTTTGTTGCTGAGCTTCTGCTACTTGAATTGCCAGGGCTGGATTAGTGTTCCGCCGGCTCGGCTGGTTATACGTCACATTCACTTCAGCTGCCAACTCTTTCTCCTTTCTTGCACTGAATCTTTTGGTTGACGAAGACGGCTCCACAAACCACCCATCTTTTAACCCAATCTCGATTTGTTCACCTATGGGGATGAGTTGGTTGAAGTTATCAGCCGGAATGACCACCATTCGATTTCGGTACTCGAACGGGAGAGTTTTCACGAACATCCTCTTCAGCTCACTGTCAATAGGTTCTAGGACAACCTGAGCGGCTAAATTCCTCCATTTGATGGTATAGTCTTTGAAAGACTCAGTCTTCTTCATTTGAGCACGCTCGAGATCATCACGGGTAGGAGTGATGTCTATTATGAACCGGTATTGCTTCAGGAATGCCTCACTAGCCTCCTTCTAGGTTTTGAGGCTATTTATCTTCTTCATGAGGTACCAGTGCAGAGCAAGGCCGGTCAAGCTCGCTTGAAATGCATGGATCATCAAAAGATTGTTGTCAACGTACGAAGTCATTTGCACGTGGTGCAACTGGAGGTGGGCTTTTGGGCACATAGTACCATTGTATTTGTCAAAGTTCGGCATCTTGAACTTCTTCGGGATCTTGATCTATGAGCACAGGGACAGATCGATCGAGGGTGAATCCTGTGAACCCTCCAGCTGTTTCACTCTCTCTTTCAGCTTATTGACTTGTTCATCAGGCTTGGGTTTGTTGACGACAATATGGACGAGGTCATCTTCTAACTCAGGCATATCATCATCTTCCTCGACGTCAACATTCTTTCCACCTGTATGCTTTGGGACTGATGCTTCAGGGGGTGCTGGAACAGGGATCGACCGAAGAGCCTTGATCTCAGCGGTCATTTGTTGCATTGCGACGGCAAGTTGCTTGATCTGGTCTTCCATACCGACAACACGTTCCTGCAACTCGGTTTGATCGGCCATTCTAGCTCTTGACCGTGTGCGAATAGGCGATCGTGATCGGTCCGTAATTACCTAATTTCAGAATGAAACAGGGCATACATAAGTGTCAAGCAAAATCATACGCCGATCCATGACATTGGTCTAACCGCTTTGAATTGAAGGATCTCTTTATTGAAATGGTGAAAATTTTACAATGACTAATGACTTGAAATAAAAACTGAATTAAAGACGAATGACTCAATTCCTAAACGAACTTAAACTGAAATTGAAATGAGAAAACAACTTCAAGCTTTTTAGTTAGCTTGATCTATAGACATATGGGAGGCGACGTCCTTCTTCAGTTGCTCATAAGCTCGAGCTATCTTGGTTGCCTTTTCTTGAGTTTCTTCGACCTTTCTCTTGAGGCGGTTGTTCTTTGAGCGATTGGCGGTCTTAAGAGGCACATTGGGTATCGTCGGGAGTAATTCCTGCGGGATCTTGTGTCGTCGGATGTACTTGGTCATCGCGAAGTAAGACTTCTGTTCTCCCTTTAGTTCTCCTTCGGGTCGGGCTATCTTTAAAACACGACACTTCATCCACATCTTCATGAGTTGAGCTACAGTCCCCTCGTGGTCTTCGTTCTCGTCGGAGAAATCGACACGGAGGAGCTCGGGTTGTAATGCCGGAGGGAGCCCCTGGAGAATCTGATACTGACGAGACACTCTGGCAGGGTAGTACTCGATTGCGCCAGTGAAGCCCAAAAGTGGCACCGGTCCAACACCATTACACGTAAGCCGAGCTTCCTCGACATTGAACCAACTAGCATGCCATTGGAAACCTTGGGGTCTAGCGTTTTTCATAAAAATGATCCACTCGGAATAATGGTAATCGGGTGCATTTTCTTGTTTTTCTTTATAGCTTAAAACAGGATGACTCGAATCACTGAGTTCGGATATTTTAAGTAAATCGCCACACCCTTTTATGTGAGACAAAAACCAAATTTGCAATAGTTCAATGGGTGCATGAAATGTCTTGTCACCATTTTGCTTGAATTTGATGAGAGAAATGAAGGTCTCGACTAAAATAGAGTTAACAAAATTCTTTTCGAGACAGACTTGTTGGGCCAACCATGCAATTGATGGGTTACATGCGTTTTTGCAATGAGGAAAAATGACGAACCCGAAAAATGCTAGTAAAAAGATTCTGCCCCTTTGAAAATATGTGGCTTTTTCAAAACATTGAGTTAGGAATGAAAAGGGACATGACCCACGGTTTGCTTTCAAAACTTTTTCTAAGTCATGTTTTCTGACACTCAGAAATTCAGCCAACATTAGAGTGGAATCGACTCCCAAAGGTGGTGAAACTAACTCTGACTCCAAAGATTTTCCAATGAGCACACTATATTCTTCCAAAGTCGGGGTGAGCTCATGCTTACCGAATATAAAGGTGGATGTCTCGGGACACCAGAAGTGGGCTAATGCGCGAACGAGGCCGGTACGGACTTTGACTTCTAGTAGGGGGAGCAACCTTCCGACGTAGCCCTCAACTAACTTGCGGTTGGTCGGACTGAGTAGGTTCCACCAGGCACGGAGCTCGTCCTTAGGAGCATCAAGAATCCGGATGTCTGCCCCTCCCATAATGTATAGACCAAGACTCACGACCGACCTAATGTCATGGACCGACCACGGAAAAGAACAAAACATAAATAAATAGCGAGATAAGGGTCAAAGAAAACTTACTTCACTGGGTAGGAAAAATGGCAATCACATAGACATGCGCATGAATTGTGAGGCTCGATTTCTACCTAGACTCTGGCTTGCAAAATGGAGACGCGAGGATTACCAAGCTAAATCAGTCATGGTGGTGGTTAGGCTAGGATTCTCCTGACTCTGGCTTTGTCAAAGAGCCGACCCGGGTTGAGTGGGATATAACCGTGGTGGGTACTCAAATGACACTATGAAAAAATTTTCGAAATCGAGGAGGGCGACCCGTACCACATGGTTTTGGTCGGGGTATCCACTATCTCAGTACCATCTTAAACCTAAGCCGCCCAGGTCCGACAGCGGGTAGTGTGTTCGGTGTAGTGTAAATGTAAGGCATGCACAGCAGGTTATATCAAACAGCGCTTCGTGCATAAATTAAACCATACATTCAACCACCTCCCTGCAAAACAAGGGTTATCAATCACGCCTCCCCTTATACCTCTCATACTGCAAGAACATTTAACACCTTAAAATGTTAGGGACGTACCTGGGATCCTCGCTGCCAAACAAAAATTTTTGAAAAGTAAAATTGGCCTAAGTCCACTAAGAGTTTTAACTCAATTCCCCAGCGGAGTCGCCAAGCTGTCGCGACCCTAAAAAAATTTCATCATTTTCTCGGACTAATGGATTATTAAGATTGAACTTAACTCGGGCCCTCCCAAGCCCTACCATTTTGCAACTTGGGGTTTAAGTTCTTAACATGCAAATGTTTTCATGCTTGGAGTCGCCACTAATCAATTTACGGTAGGTCGATTAGAAACCTAAATAAAACATAGGGAGATATGTTTTATTCCTACGAACCAGAGATTCTAAACCCGGGGACTTGATTAAGCTAGATCTAGTCTAACGCTCTTTCGGTACCTTTTCTTTTCAAAAATGTTTTGGCAAGCAGTTTGGATCCATTTTAACCTATTTACTAACATGTGAGGTGTTCATGCAGGTGCGCAAATCACCAATTTAACACCCAATAATCAAAGCATTAAATAAATTGCAAGCTTAGGAGAACAACTTACCTCGAATCCAGCAAGCATCTACGTTGTTAGCTAGAAAATCACATCAATCAAACCTAATATGATTTCTAATTAACAAGCATTCACTCAATTTCTTTTTTTTTTTTGGATTTTCACTTATTTAAATGAAATCTAATCTACATGCAAAAATGACATGCGAATTAATGCAACCTAGCATGCAAACTATATGTCATGCTACGATGTGACTTAATTCTAATGACGGATGCAATGATATATTTTTGGTATTTTCTCATTGAAATTCGGAATTAAAAATATGCCTAAATTAATATGCAACCTAATGATTTCTATTTTTGGTATTTTCTGTTAAAATTCGAAATTCAAAAATACCTAAGTTGACATGCAATCTATGATGACTTAATCTACCCTAGAATGACTTATTTTTGGGATTTTTGTTTAAAATTCGGAATAATAAAATAACCTAAATAATCTATTAAGACTAGAATATTACTTAATTTAAACTAGGAAATATATCATCTCAAGTCCTAATTTAAATTAAATAACTACTCTATCTTCTAGATATATTTAGGATTCCTAGACATGCAAAACTCTAATTCAAATCTAGTTAATATTTTTGAATTTTTCTGTTTTATTTGAAAAAGGAAAGCAATTAAATAAACATGGATAGTAACCACACTCAAAACGTCTACGCGATCCGCCATATTTGTTTCAAACTCGGATTAGGCACAAAAATTGAACTATCAGTCATATCTATAGGGTTATAGATATTAACGGATAGCCGGTCGTTCAAATTTGGAAAGCTAATGAAATTCATTATCGTATCCAAATAGTTATGGATAGGATAATAATTTACCGTATCGCCACGTATCGTACTTTTGGGATAAGGTCGAATAGACGTCCAAATACGTTGCTAAATTAGGAAATTTTCGTAATTTGAATATTCAGAAATATTGTGGATATCACAAACATTATTTTAAGACATCTAATTATCCACGTGATATTCATGCAATATTCAAAACACTCCAATTAGGAAATTTAATATTCTGAAAATATACTGGATAATATTGAATTTGAATGTCCACGTGATAATATTGCCAAATTTGAATGTCTCGGGAACGGACTCGCGGATCGGATCGAGACCACCGACGACGACGACGGGATGCACAGTGCTGGGGGGATCAACGGTGAGGCACGACACCGGCGGGGCTACTCCGGCGTGGGGATGGCGGTGGATCACGGCTGAGGGGGGCAGCTCCGGCGACGGAACGGTGGTTGTGTAGCTGCTGTGGCTGTTCCGGTGACTTCGGCGGGAACGGGCTGAACAGGCCGAGTCTAAGGATTGTTCCGGCATGGCTTGAGGGGATTCGGTGGCAAGACGGCGATACGGGATAGCGCGGGCGTGGCTGTGCTATGACGGGAGGCATCCGGCGTGTGGCGGCTGAGACTTCAGCGGTCAGCAGCGGCGAAGCGGCTGCTTCGGGCGAACGTGGATGCTCGGCGGTACGGCGGAAGGACGTGTGACTCCGGGGCAGCAGCATGGCGGACGGTGTTGGCACGGAGGAGCGGCGCGGTGAGGACGGCAATGCTGGTGGGAGGAGCTGGGACGCCCAGGCGATGCCGTCAGCGGTTGGGCACGGCGGGGACCCCCGGACAGCAGGCGGTGCGACTTGGTGAGCAGCAACAACACGACAAGAGGGCGGCGTCACACGGCAAGGGGGCGTGGCGGTGATGCAGCAGCTGTATAGCTCGGGCGGTCACGTGCTCGGCGACGCGCTCCTCTCTCTCTCTTTCTCACTCTCGCACGTGTTTCTCAGAAAAATCATATCTGAAATTTTGTCGTGTTCCCCCTCAATTCTGACCTAAAATATGTTTATATAAGATTAATCTAGGTCAGATTAGATAGGCTTAATGTCCTAATGGGCTTAGGCTTGGCCTTAGGTTTAATTAAATTAAATGGGCTGAATTAAGCTCATTACATAATGGGCTGCATTAAACCCAAATTAAAACGACCGAGCCCGTTCGACTTGTAATTCCTGGCCCTTGCATTCTAAGCGGGCCGAGCCTTGTTCGATGAAATTTAAACCCGTTCGCCATCGCCAATCCGATGCAAAAATATGTAATTAAATTAAATGAACCTAAACTATATGTTATGCAATTTAAATATTTTTGTTTAGGGGTTAAAAATTAATCCCTAATTTTTATGCAAATTACACTAAATGTTCGGTAAAATTTAGGTGTCAACACAAGACAAGGGATAGCTTGTAGTTTTTAAAGTAGAGAAATGAAATGCCTCTTGTCATTTAGGTCGCTGTACTTTTTGCGAGATAACTCTTTACCTTGCAGGCATGGAATTTTTCCAACTCAACTCACTGGGGATTAATGCATGAGACTGTGTATAGGATAGAGCTTGCCTTTCATCATCCCGATGTACCTCATTCGACACGTTCAAGTCATTTCACATGAGTTATTAGATTGTCTAAATAGACTTCCCCCTTTGAAGTCGACAATACTGATTAACAAAATAATCATGCAGAAATTAAAGCCAATGCACACATTTCATCTCAAAATTGATTGAAATCATTTATTCATCATTGAAATGTTTGCAATTCAAAAGTATAAAACCAAACATTGGAAAACTTTTGCTGCAAAATGACAGGTTTTATCAAGGATAATACATCTTTACAGCATCGGAATTAACAGAATTGGAGAACTCACGACCATCCATTTCTGCGAGAATCAGGGTACCTCCGGGAAGCACCTTTTTAACCACATATGGACAGATGTAGTTTGGAGCAAATTTACCTCCGGGAATAGGGAAGATTGGCAGCACCTTCCTTAGGACTAGATCATTTACCTCGAAGTGTCTTGGAAGCACCTTTTGGTTGAAGGATCTAGCTATTCTTTGCTGATAGGTTTGACTGTGGCAAATGGCCCTCAGCCGCTTTTCATTAATCAGGTTCAACTGCTCGTGTCTTTGTCACATCCATTTCGCTTCAGACAACTCCACTTGGGATAAAACTCGCAAGGAAGGGATTTCTACTTCGACAGGCAAGACTGCTTCCATGCCATACACCAAGGAAAAAGGAGTTGCACCGATAGAGGTTCGGATGAAAGTCCGATACGCCATTAGCGCGAATGGCAATCTTTCGTGCCAATCACGATAGTTTTCAGCTGTCTTGGCCAGGATCTTCTTGATGTTCTTGTTAGCGGCTTCGACTGCTCCATTCATTTGTGGACGATAGGGAGACGAATTCAGATGCCGGATCTTGAACTCATTGAACAACTGATCCATGAACTTGTTGTTTAAATTCGTCCCATTATCGGTGACAATAGCCTCGGGGACACCATAATGAGCGATTATGTCTCGCCTGATGAATCTTACAACATTCTTCGCAGTAACGTTGGCATAAGACGCGGCTTCAATCCACTTGGAGAAATAATCAATTGCGACCAAGATGAATCAGTGTCCATTCGACGCCTTGGGATTGATTAGGCCAATCACATCGATGCCCCACATCGAAAAAGGCCATGGCTCGGATAACTGATATAACTCTGTGGGGGGAACATTTAACTTATCCCCATGGACTTGACAGCAGTTACATCTTCGAACATGTTGGATGCAGTCACTTTCAAGACTGAGCCAATAATAGCCCAACCTCATGATCTTCTTAGCTAATATATGGCCATTCATGTGTGGACCACATATCCCTTCGTGTACTTCTTGCATGATCTTAGTAGCTTTAGCTGCGTCTACACACCTCAGCAGAACTGAATCATAGGATCTCTTGTACAGCTTTTCACCACTGACAAAGAATTTTGAAGCCATTTTCATTATGTACTTCCTGTCGGCCGAAGTGCTTCCCTCAGGAAATTCTTGTCTTTGGATGTAGTTCATGATATCGTAATACCATGGCTTCTCGTCAGGTTCTCCGGTCACAACCATACAATAGGCCGGTTTCGTTAGGACTTCGATCTTCAAGGGTTCTACCTCTACTCCACCAGTCACTTGCAGCATGGAAGATAATGTAGCTAGCGCATCAGCGAACTGATTGTGGGATCTCGACAAGTACTCGAAGGAAATGTCTTCGAATTCCTTTGTGATTTCTTCGAGGTATTCATGATACGGCACTAGTTTGGTATCTCTCATCTTCCACTCTCCTACAGTTTAGAGAATAATCAAAGCGGAATCACCAAAGACTTTCAACTTGGTTATCTCCATTTCCACTGCGGCTTGGAGTCCGAGGATGCAAGCTTCGTACTCGGCTATATTGTTGGTACACGGGAACACCAACTTTGCTGCTACTGGATAATGTTGCCCATCTGGGGATATTAAGACTGCCCCAGTACCGAAACCAGTCAAGTTCACGGCTCCATCAAAGAACATGGTCCACGTATCTTCCTCTATTACCAAAATGTGATCTTCTGGAGAATATCTATCATCATCCGAGGTTCCAGGATTCTCGGCTAACACATCGGCGATTACTCGGCCTTTAACTGACTTCTGTGGCATCATCTGGACATCAAATTCTGAAATCAAAATCTGCCATTTGGCTAACTTCCCTAACAAAGCCGGTTGATCAAGTAAATACTTGATGGAATCATTTTCAGTCACCAGTAGAGTCTGGTGATGCAATGTATATTGCCGCGGCCTATGAAGCACCCATATTAGTGCAGCACAAGTCTTCTCAGCCTCAGGATAATTCAACTCCGAGACGATAAACTTCTTACTCAAGTAATAAATAGCTCGCTCTTTTCCGTCTTCAGGATTTTTCTGGGCTAGCATCGCTCCCAGGGACTCGCTATGAATCGTGAGATAGAGGATCAGAGGATGGGCCGGGATTGGTGGGACTAACACCGGAGGTTTCATCAAGTACTGCTTCAGTTCATTAAACGCTTCCTGGCAATTATCATCCCATTCCATTTGAGCATTCTTCTTTAGAAGCTTGAAAAACGGTTTAGCAGTTTCGGAGAGCTGGGAAATGAAACGGGCTATGTAATTCAATCTACCCAGGAGGCTCTGTACTTCTTTCACAGTCGATGGGGGTTGCAGCTCACATATGGCCTTCACTTTGGAGGGATCGACTTCAATGCCCTTACTGCTTACCACGAATCCAAGTAATTTTCCCGACGTTCCTCCGAATATGCACTTCGCTGGATTGAGACGGAGCTTAAACTCACGGAGTCGGTCGAACAATTTCTTCAAGGTGTCAACATGACTCTCTCCGGATCGAGACTTGGCAATCATGACATCGACATAGATCTCGATCTCCTTATGCATCATGTCATGGAAGAAGGTCACCATTGCCCGTTGATATGTTGCCCTGACATTTTTAAGATCAAAAGGCATAACCTTATAGTGGAACGTTCCCCAAGGAGTGATGAACGCTGTCTTCTCCTTATCGCTGTCCTTCATTCTTATCTGATTATAGCCCGAGAAACCATCCATGAAGGAAAACAGCTCGAATCCAGCAGTACTGTCTACCATAACATCTAATGTGCGGTAATGGGAAATCATCTTTAGGGCTGGCCTTGTTCAGATCGCGATAATCGATGCAAACCCGAACTCGGGTGTCCTTTTTCATGATTGGAACGATGTTGGCTACCCAGGTAGGGTATTGGGTGACTTCGATGAATCTGACTTTTCAAAAGCTTCATGACTTCTTCCTCTATTTTCTTCGAAAGCTCAGGTTTGGTTCTTTGTAGCCCCTGTTTCTTAGGTGGCATGCCGGGATTAGTAGGCAAGCTATGCTCCACAATAGACGAGTCTAAACCCGGTATATCGGCGTACGACCAAGCAAAGATATCTTGGTAATCCTTCAGCAACTGAACCAGACATTTGGCTTCATTTTCGGGAAGGGTTGCCCCTATCTTCACCTCTTTGGGTTCTCCGGAATCACTCAGATTGACAACGATAGTTTGATCTACTGTCAGGACTTTAGGTCTTTCATGATGCTCTAGGTTGCGCCGAAGGTCCGAGGAATCGACGAGTTCGCCGATATCATCGAGATCAAGCTCGGTTGCATATAATTCATCGGATTGGACCGTTCCTGTACCCTCACGTGTCACAAGATTGTCCCTGAAACATAAAAGCAATGGATTCAGAAGGACAAACAGGGGTAAACATTGCATTTTTTGTAATTAATTTTTTTGTGTTTTTGTTTTTCTGAAATTCATTTCGAAAAGGTTTTAAGACAGGGAAGCATGAAGAAGCCCAGGCCTCAGAATTCTCCTTGGATTATATTTTCTTTTATCGGTTGGATATCATTACCGAGCTGGTTTGATAAACCTCAACATGTCCTCAAAACTGAAAATAACTTGTAATTTCATTGAATATTTTGAAATGAATTACATTTATTGAATGGAAATTGCAACAATCAAGTCTTAGAAAAGAAAATGGAAAGCAGCACCCGAGACGGGGCAAGTCCTAAAAAAAAGCAGTAAAGATTCCCACGCAGGGCAGTGTACGAAAAAGTAAAAGTTGTTACTCTTGTGGGCCAGTGCCCATTCCCTCTAACGGTCCTCCTTCGATAGCTCCAATGAAGACATCATTGAACAGTGCAGTGATTCCCTCCATTGCATCATCAGAATCCTTTGTCATTTGAGATGTTGGATCATCCATACCTCCTCATCCGTCAGGGACAATGTCACGGGGGTCGACATAGAAGCTCGGGGGCGCTGAGTACTTCACGTAATAATCGAACTTACCGCTCGGTTGCCCTAAAGTGTCGATCACTTCCTTCTCTTCATGAGCTTTAAGCGTGCTCTCTACAATCTCTTCATCATCGGTTGTATCTTCGAGCGGAGGCATATCTTCAAGCAAAGGATCGAGCTTATTCTTTCCGGTGTTCAACGTAACAAACTCTTCTTCCCAGTTAATAACCACTTCAAAGATAGTGGAAACCATGCCAGTGTGGTCGGCATAAACAATCATCCCAGCTTCTACCATCTTCAAGATTCTTTCTTTCATGATAGCCAGGGGAAAGACTTCATTACTCGGGTAATACCCGGCTTTCACCAACTCACCATAGACATCGGCGGTGTATACCCTGACATTCTTGATTCGACCAGTATTGAAACTGAATACGGCATTCACATTGCCCGTGTGATCAGGGAGCGGGTTACTCTGAACATTCGACTTAACAGGTTGGAATGAGAAAGCCTTGGTGTCCAGGAGGTTCTGGATTCGGTGTTTAAGGATAAGGCAATCGTCGGTTGAGTGTCCCGGCTCGCCCATGTGATAATCGCATTTCTTCGACGGGTCGAAGTTATAGAACTGCTCAAGATTGGGCCGCTTTGGCTCGGTGGTGAGTAAGCCTTTCTTCCAGAGCATTGCCAATACTTGAGACAACGATCCAGGGAGGGGGGTGAATTGCCTCCTGTTGTTCCTCCTCTGAAAAGGTTGACGACCCGTGTTTTGTTGCTGAGCTTCTACTACTTGGATTGCCGGGGTTGGGTTAGTATTCCGCCGACTCGGTTGGTTATAAGTCACATTCACTTCGGCTGCCGGTTCTTTTTCCTTCCTCGCACTGAATCTCTTGGTTGACGAGGACGGCTCCACAAACCACCCATCTTTCAGCCCTATCTCGATATGTTCGCTTATGGGGATGAGCTGGTTGAAGTTGTCAGCCAGAATGGCCACCATCCGATTACGGTACTCGAATGGGAGAGTTTTCACAAACATCCTCTTTAGCTCACTGTCAATAGGCTCCAGGACGACCTGAGCGGCTAAATTTTGCCATCTAATGGCATAATCCTTGAAGGACTCAGTCTTTTTCATCTGAGCGCGCTCGAGGTCATCGCGGGTGAGAGTGATGTCTGTTATAAACCTGTATTGCTTTAGGAATGCCTCACTAGCTTCCTTCCAGGTTTTGAGCCCATTTATCTTCTTCATGAGGTACCAGTTCAAAGCAGGACCGATCAAGCTCGCTTGAAATGCATGATTCATCAAAAGCTCATTGTCAACGTACGAGGTCATTTGTACGTGGTACAACTGTAGGTGGGCTTTTGGGCACGTAGTGCCATTGTACTTTTCGAAGTCCGGCATCTTGAACTTCTTTGGGATTTTGATTTGTGAGTACAGGGACAGATCGATCGAAGGTGAATCCTGTGAACCCTCCAGCTGCTTCACTCTCTCCTCGTGTTTGTTGACTCGTTCATCAGGCTTAGGTTTATTGACGACAATCTGGATGGGGTCATCTTCCAAGTCGGGAATATCGTCATCTTCCTCAACATCGACACCTTTCCACTTTTATGCTTCGGGGCTGATGCTTCAGGAGATGCTGGAACAGGGATCGATCGAAGGGTCTTGATTTCAGCAGTCATTTGTTGCATTGCGACGGCAAGTTGCTTGATCTGGTCTTCTATGCCGACAACACGATCTTGTAAGTCGGTTTGATCGGCCATTCTGGCTCTTGACCGTGTACGAATAGGCGATCGTGATCGGTCTGTAGTTACCTAATTTGAAAAATAGAGCATGGTAAGTATGCACCCTTAAAACGATCGGTCCATGACTCAGTCTAATCGTCTCTTTTTATTCCCATTTTTCATAACATTTTTCATTACTCCGTGTATTTGTGAAAATGGTGGCAAATTTCTTAGGAAATAATGACTTATGACAAACCTAGGAAAATAATGATAAGAATTGAAAGTACTTTTTTTCAAAGCTTTATTTTTTTCTTTTTCTTTCCTTTGAAAAGAAATTAAATGATTATTACTTTCCAAAATTATGATCAACTAAGACTTATCATGGACTGACCACATGTACGAAGCATAAATAAATTACGAGATAAAGGTTCAGAATACTTACTTCACCGGGTAGGAAAATGGCAATCACATAGACATGCGCATGAAATGTGAGGTTCGATTTCTACCTAGACTCTGGCTTGCAAAATGGAGACGCGAGGATTACCGAGCTAAACCAGTCATGGTGGTGGTTAGGCTGGGATTCCCCTGACTCTGGCTTAGTCAAAGAGCCGACCCGGGTTGCAAAGGGGGCAACCGTTGTGGGTATTCAATGACACCATGAAAAAATATTTCGGGACCGAGGAGGGCGACCCGTACCACATGGTTTTGGTTGGGGTATCCACTATCTCAGTACCATCTTAAACCTATGCCACCTAGGTCCGGCAGCGGGTAGTGTATACGGTGTAGTGTAAATGTAAGGCATGCACAGCATGTTATATCAAACAGCGCTTCGTACATAAATTAAACCATACATTCAACCACCTTCCTGCAAAACAAGGGTTAACAATCACGCCTCCCCTTATACCTCTCATTCTGCAAAAACATTTAACACCTAAATGTTAGGGACGTACCTGGGATCTTCGCTGTCAAACAAAAATTATTTTTGAAAAGAAAAATTGGCCTAAGTCCACTAAGAGTTTTAACTCAATTCCCCAGCGGAGTCGCCAAGCTGTCGCGACCCTAAAAAATTTTATCAATTTCTCGGGCTAATGGATTATTAAGATTGAACTTAACTCTGACCCTCCCAAGCCCTACCAATTCGTAACTTAGGGTTTAAGTTCTTAACATGCAAATATTTTCATGCTTGGAGTTGCCACTAATCAATTTATAGTAAGTTGATTAGAAACCTAAATAAAACATAGGGAGATATGTTTTATTCCTACGAACCAGATATTCTAAGCTCGGGGACTTGATTACGCTAGATCTAGTCTAACGCCCTTTCGATACCTTTTCTTTTCAAAAATATTTTGGCGGGCAGTTTGGATCCATTTTAACTTAATTACTAACATGTGAGGTGTTCATGCGGGTGCGCAAACCACCAATTTAATACCCAAGAAAGCATTAAATAAATTGCAAGATTGAAAGAATGACTTACCTCGAACCAATGCAAGCATCTGCATTGTTAGCTAGAAAATCACATTAAACACCCTAATATGATTTCTAGTTAACAAACAATCACTCAATTTCTCTTTTTTTGATTTTTCACTTATTTAGATAAAATCTAGTCTATATGCAATGACGTGTAAAAATATGACATGAGAATTAATGCAACCTAACATGCAAACTATATGTCATGCGACGACGTGACCTAATTCTAATGACGAAAGAATGATTATTTTTGGTATTTTTCTCATTGAAATTCGAAATTCAAAAATGTGCCTAAATTAACATGCAACCTAATGACTTCTCTTTTTGGTATTTTTTATTAAAATTCGTAATGGCAAAAATACCTAAAATAACGTGCAACCTATGATGACTTAATCTACCCTAGAATGACTTATTTTTGGGAATTTTGTGTAAAATTCGGAATAATAAAATAACCTAAATAATCTATTAAGACTAGAATATTACTTAATTTGAACTAGGAAATATATCATCTCTAGTCCTAATTTAAATTAAATAACTACTCTATCTTCTAGATATATTTAGGATTCCTAGACATGCAAAACTCTAATTTAAATCTAGCTAATATTTTTGAATTTTTCTATTTTATTTGAAAAGGAAAGACAATCAAACAAATAAGGATAACAACCACATTCAAATCAACCACGCGATCCGCCAAATTTATTTTAAACTTGGATTAGGCACAAAAATCGAACTATAGGTCATCCCTCTCGCCGCCGCTGTCCCCTAGCCGGCGCTAAGCTCCTCCGCACGCCAACCCCTCTCGCCGAGGCTGCAGCACCGTCGTTGGCGCCCCTGCCCATTCAATGTTCCCGCCGGCGAAACCTCCACTTGTAGCCGTCCCCGAAGCTGAACACCGCCGCTTGACCTCGCCGGAGACCGCCGCCTGGAGTCGCCGCTTGCTGCTGCTTCACGCCTAGCCACTCCACGCATCAGCCTTCTTGCCGGAACTGTCCCGCCACCAGTTACCGCCGTGTCGCCTCCCTTGCCGGACGTGCACCAGCCATTCGGGAGCCGCCTCAGTCCTCTCGCCCTCACCGCCTGGTTGTCCCGCGTCGCCATCGTGCCGCCATAGCACCACCGGAGCCCCTGCCCGCCTCAGCCTGCCGCGCCGACGTCCCCCTGGCTGAGTCACTCATCGCCGTGCCTGCCTTACCTCCCGTCGACGCCGTCCACGGTTGCTGCTCGCTACAGCTCCCCGTCGACGCAGCTACAGCTCCCATCCGCGCCACAGCCTCGCTGTCGACGAAGCTGACCCAGCCTCAAGTTGCCGCGTTGCCGTGTGCCCCATCGAAGAACCGCCGTTCACAGTGTCGCCGGAACAGCCCCCTCGGGCTTCACTATCCTGTTTTCCGTGTGCTACCCTACCACGCCGGACCGATCTTGACCGTCACCGCCGCCTCAGTCCGTGCTCGACGAAGCATGCCCAGCCGTGCCGGAGCATCCCTCACCGTCCCGACGCCGAAGCAGCCCCGCCGTGTTGCTGTGAGTCCCGCCGGTGCCGTGCCTCACGGTCATCGTCCTGATCCCTATCCGCGAAGTCGATCCCGATCCCCAACCGAATTCGAATTTCGGCAGTTATCCGCAAATTAGGTAATTGTCATTATCCTAAATTTTCAGAATATTCAATTTCCTAATTTGCACGTTTGAATATTTCGTGATTATCGTGTGGATATTTAGATATCTTAGGATAATATTCTATATATCCGCAATATTTTCAAATATTCAAATTAGAAAAATTTCCTAATTTAGCAACGTATCTGGACGACTATCTGACCTTAACCCTAAGGTTCGATACGCGACGATACGGGAAATTATCATCCTATCCATAACTATTTGGATACGATAATGAATTTCATTAGCTTTCCAAATTTGAATGATCGACTTTCCGTCAATATCTGTAACCCTATAGATATGACCGATAGTTCGATTTTTGTGCCTAATCCAAGTTTGAAATAAATTTGGCGGATCGCGTGGTTGATTTGAACGTGGTTGTTATCCTTATTTGTTTGATTGTCTTTCCTTTTCAAATAAAACAGAAAAATTCAAAAATATTAGCTAGATTTAAATTAGAGTTTTGCATATCTAGGAATCCTAAATATATCTAGAAGATAGAGTAGTTATTTAATTTAAATTAGGACTTGAGACGATATATTTCCTAGTTTAAATTAAGTAATATTCTAGTCTTAATAGATTATTTAGGTTATTTTATTATTCCGAATTTTACACAAAATTCCCAAAAATAAGTCATTCTAGGGTAGATTAAGTCATCATAGGTTGCACGTTATTTTAGGTATTTTTGCCATTCCGAATTTTAATAAAAAATACCAAAAAGAGAAGTCATTAGGTTGCATGTTAATTTAGGCACATTTTTTAATTTCGAATTTCAATGAAAAAAATACCAAAAATAATCATTCTTTCGTCATTAGAATTAGGTCACGTCGTCGCATGACATATAGTTTGCATGTTAGGTTGCATTAATTCGCATGTCATATTTTTGCATGTCATTGCATGTAGACTAGATTTCATCTAAATAAGTGAAAAATCAAAAAAAAGAGAAATTGAGTGATTGTTTTTTAACTAGAAATCATATTAGGGTGTTTGATGTGATTTTCTAGCTAACAATGCAGATGCTTGCGTTGGTTCGAGGTAAGTCATTCTTTCAATTTTGCAATTTATTTAACGCTTTCTTGGGTGTTAAATTGGTGATTTGCGCACTCGCATGAATACCTCACATGTTGTGACTAAGTTAAAATGGATCTAAACTGCCCGCCAAAATATTTTTGAAAAGAAAAGGTACCGAAAAGGCGTTAGACTAGATCTAGCGTAATCAAGTCCCCGGACTTAGAATTTCTGGTTCGTAGGAATACAACATATCTCACTATATTTTATTTAGGTTTCTAATCGACCTACCGTAAATTGATTAGTGGCGACTCCGAGCATGAAAACATTTGCATGTTAAGAACTTAAACTCCAAGTTGCGAATTGGTAGAGCTTGGGAGGGCCCGAGTTATGTTCAATCTTAATAATCCATTAGCCTGAAAAATGATAAATTTTTTGGGCTCAGTCCCATAGATACCGCCTGATACACGTTCGAATACACCTACCTTCGGTCCCGAAATTTTCTTTCAAGGTGTCATTGAGTACCCACCACGGTTGTATCCCACTCAACCCGGGTCGGCTCTTTGACTAAGCCAGAGTCAGGGGAATCCTAGCCTAACCACCACCATGACTGGTTTAGCTTGGTAATCCTCGCGTCTCCATTTTGCAAGCCAGAGTCTAGATATAAATCGAATCTCACATTTCATGCGTGTGTCTATGTGATTGTCATTTTCCTACCCAGTGAAGTAAGTTTTCTTCAACCCTTATCTCACAATCTACTTATCTTTCGTATTTTCTTTGGTTGGTCCATGACGTTAGGTCGGTCGTGAGTCTTGGTCTATACACTATGGGAGGGGCAGACATCCGGATTCTTGATGCTCCTAAGGACGAGCTCCGTGCCTAGTGGAATTTACTCAGTCCAACCAACCGCAAGCTAGTTGAGGGCTATATCGGGAGGCTACTCCCCTTACTGGAGGTCAAAGTCCGTACCGGCCTCATTCGAGCATTAGCCCACTTCTGGTGTCCCGAGACATCCACCTTTATAATCGATAAGCACGAGCTCACCCCGACTTTAGAAGAATATAGTGTGCTCATTGGAAAACCTTTGGGATCACAGTTAATTACACCACCTTTGGAAATCGATTCCACCTTAATGTTGGCTGAATTTCTGAATATCGGAAAACATGACTTAGAAAAAATTTTGAAAGCAAACCGTGGGTCATGCCCTTTTTCATTCCTGAGTCAATGTTTCGAAAAAGCCACACCTTTTCAAAAGGGCAGAATCTTTTTGCTAGCATTTTTCGGGTTCGTCATTTTTCCTCATTGCAAGAACGCATGTAACCCGTCAATTGCATGGTTGGTCCAACAAGTCTGTCTTGAAAAGAATTTTGTCAATACTATTTTAGCTGAAACTTTCATTTCTCTCACTAAATTCAAGCAAAATGTTGACAAAACATTTCATGCACCCCTTGAACTATTGCAAATGTGGTTTTTGTCTCACATAAAGGGGTGTGGCGATTTACCCAAAATATCCGAACTCAGTGATTCCAGTCATCACATTTTAAGCTATAAAGAAAAACAATAGAACGCACCTAATTACCATTACTCCGAATGGATCATTTTTATGAAAAACGCTAGACCCCAAAGTTTCCAATAGCATGCTAGTTGGTTCAATGTCGAGGAAGCTCGGCTTACGTGTAATGGTATTGGACCGGTACCACTTTTGGGTTTCACTGGCGCAATCGAATAATATCCCGCCAGAGTGTCCCGACAGTACCAGATTCTCCAGGGGCTCTCTCCGGCGTTACAATCTAAGCTCCTCCTTGTTGATTTCTCCGATGAGAGTGAAGACCACGAATCGACCATAGCTCAACTCCCGAAGATGTGGAAGAAATGTCGTGTGTTAAAGATAGCTCAACCCGAAGAAGAGCTCAAAGGGGAGCAGAAGTCCTACTTCGTGACGACCAAGTACATCCGATGACACAAGATCCCGCAGGAGTTACTCCCGACGATACCCAAGGTGCCTCTTAAGACCGCCAATCGCTCAGAGAACAACCGCCTCAAAGCGAAGGTCGAAGAAGCTCAAGAAAAGGCAACCAAGATAGCTCGGGCTTATGAGCAGTTGAAGAAAGATGTCGCCTCCCATATGTCTATAGATCAAGCTAAATAAATAAAAAAAGAGCTTGAAGTTGTTTTCTCATTCTAGTTTCAGTCTTTCAGTTTGTTTAGGAATTGAGTTATTTATTTTTTACATTCAGTTTAAAGTATTTTCAAGTCACTAGTCGTTGTAAAAATTTTCACCATTTCAATAAAGAGGTTTTTTCAATTCAAAGCGGTTAGACCAATGTCATGGATCGGCGTGTGCTTTTTCTTAACACTTATGCATGCCTGTTTTATTTTCAAATTAGGTAACTACGGACCGATCACAATCACCTATTCGCACACGGTCAAGAGCTAGAATGGCCGATCAAACCGAGTTGCAGGAGTGTGTTGTCGGTATGGAAGACCAGATCAAGCAACTTGCCGTCGCAATGCAACAAATGACCGCTGAAATCAAGACCCTTCGGTCGATCCCCGTTCCAGCACCCCCTGAAGCATCAGCCCCGAAGCATAAAAGTGGAAAAGGTGTTGATTTGGAGGAAGATGACGATATGCCTGACTTGGAAGATGACCCCGTCCAGATTGTCGTCAACAAACCTAAGCCTGATGAGCGAGTCAACAAACTCAAGGAGAGAGTGAAACAGCTGGAGGGTTCGCACAATTCACCTTCGATCGATCTGTCCCTTTACTCATAGATCAAGATCCCGAAGAAGTTCAAGATGCTGGACTTTAACAAGTACAATGGTACCACGTGCCCAAAAGCCCACCTGCAGTTGTACCACTTATAAATGACCTCGTACGTTGACAACGAGCTTCTTATGATCCATGCATTCCAAGCGAGCTTGACCGGCCCCGCTCTAAACTGGTATCTCATGAAAAAGATAAATAGCCTCAAAACCTGGAAGGAAGCTAGTGAGGCATTCCTGAAGCAATACAGGTTTATAACAGACATCACTCCTACCCGTGATGATCTCGAGCGTGCTCAAATGAAGAAGACCGAGTCTTTCAAAGACTATGCCATTAGATGGAGGAATCTAGCCGCTCAGGTCGTCCCGGAACCCATAGACAGTGAGTTGAAGAGGATGTTCGTGAAAACTCTCCCGTTCGAGTACTGTAATCGAATGGTCGCCATTCCTACTGACAACTTCAACCAACTCATCCCTATAGGCGAACAGATCCAGATAGGGCTAAAGGATGGGTGGTTTGTGGAGCCGTCTTCGTCAACCAAAAGATTTAGTGTAAGGAAGGAGAAAGAACCGGCAGCTGAAGTGAATGTGGCGTATAACCAACCGAGCCGGCGGAACACTAACCCAGCCCCGGTAATTCAAGAGCAGAAGCTCAGCAACAAAATACGGGTCATCAACCTTTTCAGAGGAGGAACAATAAGAGGCAGTTCACCCCCCTCCCTGGATCGTTATCTCAAGTATTGGCTATGCTCCGAAAGAAAGGCTTGTTGACCTCCGAGCCAAAGCGGCCTAATCCTGAGCAGTTCTACAACTTCGACCCATCAAAGAAATGTGATTATCATATGGGCGAGTTGGGACACTCAACCGACAATTATTACGTCCTTAAACACCGAATCCAGAACCTTCTAGACACGAAGGCGTTTTCATTCTAACCCGCCAAGCCAAATGTTCAGAGTAACCCGCTCCCTAATCACGCGGGCAATGTGAATGCCGTTTTCAGCTTCAATGCTGGCCGAATCAAGAATGTCAAGGTGTACACTGTTGAGGTCTACGGTGAGTTGGTGAAAGCCGGGTGTTACCCAAGTAATGAGACCATTTCCCTGGCCATCATGAGACAAAGAATCTCAGCAATGGTAGAAGCTGGGATGATTGTTTATGCCGACCACACAGGCATCGTTTCCACTATCTCCGAGGTCGTCATTAACTGGGACGAGGAGTTCGCTACATTAAATGCCGGGAAGGACTGTAACATCCCGAAATTCGACTCAGTCGCTGGAATGAATAAAGCGAGTCTTATTCAATACTTCATTTTTGTGAATCTCACCCGGAGCCGATCACTCTCGGGATACTGACCAAATGGGAATGGCCAACTAGGAATAGGTACGTGGACTAAGGGCCGATTGCAAATTAAGCCTGATTTAGAAGGATGACGAGGAAATATTTTGGGCCAGTATGGACCGATCTTCGGAACTCGAGCCGGATGATCGCGTCCTCGGAACTAGCGATAATTTCTCTCGTTCTCTCGACAATCGAGCTCGTCGCGAATCGGACAACCCGAGGTCGAAACGTTTGAATCCTAAATGGCCGCCCGTTAGTGAGAGATTTAGAAATTTGAAAATTCGACAATTCGATCGTGAAATTTAATCCGGACATCGAGAACGATTTTCGTGAATCTCGGGATAGTCTTTATGAGGACGACGTCAAATTAAGCGGGCCATTTATATATAGGGCTTGTACGGTCGAAAAATTGGCAATTCGACCCGGTACCGGAAATTTGAGTCAGTTTTCCCTTTTTACCCATTAGAATTCCGAATTTGAATTTTTGAGGGGGTGTGACACTTGGCAACACCCCCCTTCCCCATGAAGCCCATCATTTTATCCAAAGTTTTATCCTACCTCTTGGCATTCCCTATGTTCAACATCATTGCCTCTCATTTCCCACTCTTTTCCCTCTCTTTCTCTCTCACTCTTTTCTCTCTCTCTTCCCTCTCACCCGGCCACACTCCTCTCCCTCTCCTCTCCGGCGATTTCTCTCTCCCTCTCTCACGGCCTCACGCCGCCGCCCATAGCCCGCCGGAACCACCGTCCGCCGGAGCTGCCGCCGTGAAGCCCCCGTCCTCCTCGCCTCACCACCTTCAACCGTCGCTCTCCCTCTTTCTCTCGCTGTTCACGCCGGCAAAGCCTTGCCGTGGCCGTCCACCCTCCCGCCTAGCTCGGCCGCGCCACCAGCACCGCCGCTGTCCACCACCGTCGCCCCTTGCCATCCTCCTCCGTCTCGCCTCCGTCCCCTCTCATTCTCACCTGCATGCAGCAAGGATCGGCGCCGGTCAGCTGAGGAAGGACAAGCTGGTCGTCCGCCGTTCGCCGGAAGCACCGCCGCTCGCCGTGGCCACCGCCGCTGCCCTTCCTCCACCGTCTCTCTCTCCCTTTCTCGGTTGCATGCAGGAGGGTAGCCGCCGGTTCAGCCACGCCGCCGTCTCTCCCTTTCCTCCTCGCCGTGGCTGCATGCACGGCTGAGCCACCGCCGGACCTGTTCACCGCCGCTGCCCCCTCGCCGCCGTCCCTCTCCTCCCGGCGCATGCACGGCTGAACGCCGGCCAGCCCTCACGGTCCCTCTCTGTTTTTCCCTCCGTCTCTCCCTGTTCCGTCCCCCTTCGCCGGAACAGACCGCTGTTCGCCGAGACCGAGCCAGCTCCGCCGAGCCGTCAACGGACTGCTTGCTGTTCGCCGCCGCCGCCGTTCACCGCCGTGAGCAGCAGCCGTCCGGAGGCCGTCCAGCAGCTCGTCCGTCGTCCCCTCACCGCGATCAGCAACCGCGCCGGCTGTGGAACACCGCCGGAGTTGCTGTGAACCGCCGGACCGCCACTCGCCGTCGCCCTTGGGAAGTGTGCCGCCGGTTCCACCGTTTACCGGTGATCGGCCGCCGTTCCCCGTCGCCCGAGCTTGGATTTGGTGGGTGAAAACCTCTAAACCCTTATTAGGACTATTATGCATTTTAACGGGGATTAGGTTGTGTTTAGGAGTTGATTAGTGTCAATTAAGAATGATAGGGATTTGCATGTTACTAGTGAGCATCGAGAAACCATCGGTGGGTGACAAACAGAAAATTTGAAATGGATTAGAGGTCCAAAAGTCAAGAATTAGCTGCTGTCCACGTTGGAATTTGAGGGTCAATTCCACGATAGTTTGAGAATCAAATTGATTGGATTGCCGGGATTGCCGGGGTGATTGACTTGCGTGTCGATTTGGCAATTGTGATGATTGGGTCTACTATGTCGCATGTTCATGTGATCGACATGTGTGGGATGTGATTGGTGAATTATCAATGTACGTCATAAGTGCCGCATTCACATGTGATGCCCCGAGTTTAATTGATTGGGCTGACTGAGCATACGTTGTGGATCATTGATCATGATATGTTGGCATTGAATTGCGTGGACATTCAGCCATGGTACATTGCACCAACATTCGCGTGCGGAATTGCATGGCTACACATTGTGCATGCCGAGTATGAGGCTTGTGGAAATTGTGCGAGAATGCGTGTATGCCATGGACATGTGATCACCTAATTATGCCCTGATGCGTTTACGCGGGGTTAAGATAAAACCGGTTGTGTGAATGTGTGATCACCTTCGCCCTGATGCGTTTACGCGGGGTGTGCCGTCCTCATGCACTTTGGAGCAGGACGATGCCCGGTACATCCGGAAGACAACCATCCTGATGCGTTTATGCGGGCTCTGGTTTGTAAGGAGATCGGTGTTGCGCCTGATGCGTAAGGACGCGGGCTAGAGACACTGGGCCTGGGGCGTCTCTACGCTGGCCACGGAATGTTGTGATTGGTCTTCGGACCGGACCTTCGGATCGGACCTTCGGGTCGGGCCTTCGGGTCGAGTTAATGAAATAAATGGTTAACGTGTGATGCATAGTGACTGATTATGCGATGGAATCCGCTGGACATGGTATGGGACGTGTCTAAGTAGATTTCATTCTATAATTGGAACACGAATGAAAATTTGTGTCGGGATGCCATAGGAGTTCGATTATGGGCATGACGAGTTAGTGGCATTTGCATGCATATGAATGCATGAGTTGGCATGCTGGATTATGTGACTCGGTGAACTATACTTGGAATTGTCACTAAAGGTTTTGAGCATGCGTGTGACGTACGCGTGATCGAGATTGCTGCTTGTGAAATGTGATATTATGGATTGTCTAACCTGCAGGGTCATTGGAATGTCGACTTGGGCCTACGGGCCTAAGTCATTCTTATATTTGTGTGATTTGTTTTACCCGTCAGGAGATGCATGTTAGCCTAATTTAGGTTTAGGAGTTTGCACTCACTGAGATGTATCTCACAGTTTTTATAACCCCAACCTTTCAGACCCACGCCCATGACGAGGCCACATATTCCGGTACGATTTGGGATTCCCCTAGAGTATGAGCATATTATGACTACACATCCGGTGGGGAATGGAGAAGTGTACTTGAGGCACTATTCTCAGATTACTGTAGACGTAGGTACGACACATCCTGAAGTTCACGAGTATGTAGCCTGGTGTTTTTGAGACCGTTTTGGAGACGAGTTTGGTCCCCTTCGTACGATGGATGTTCCGTTCACCATAGAGGGCCAGCTTGATCCGCAGTGCTCGAGTGGTGAGGTTGTGGATTCCGAGATGGATGAGGAGGAGACCATAGGTCCTTTCGCTTGGTACGAGCCCGCCGAAGACGAAGAGTTAGGAGGTATAGATCACGAGCTAGGAGTGGAGGACCCAGTGGTGGAGTCAATGGAGGTCGACGAGGCCGAGCCGATGGATACCGAGGAGTCCGAGGAGGAGATTCCTAGCGAGGATTCAGAGATACCCGACAGTTCGTCCGAGTCCGATAGCTCAGACCCGGACTGGGCGCCCTAGGCTAGGCTTGGTTTTCTTTTGTGAGGGTAGACACTTTTTGGATTTAGGACCCTCTACTTTTTGGCTGTTGTCTCTTTTGATTGCATCTCACCTCTAATGTTGCTTTCCTTGAAACGATGTAAGAATGTTTCTAGTAGTTTTGGTTAAGGATGTGTACGTTGCCACATATCTCTTTGTGTTGCTTCCCTGGTTCTCATATCTATTCCGTCAGGGTGTTTTATATTTATATTTTTGCTTCCGCTTGTGCCTTATGTTCTGTTTTGGGGAAACGGGTCGATGACGACGCCTCCTGGGACGTCGCACCACTATATCGACCGCCGAACGGGTTGTTGCGTACCGTGGAGGTTGGGGCGTGACAAGGACAAGCTCGATCCTTTGCCTGAAGACATGCCTCCGCTCGAAGACGCGACCGATGATGAAGGGATCATAATAAGCATGCCCGCAGCTGATGAAGGGATAGTAATCAAGATACCTCAACCGTACGAATACTCTGATGATAAGGCTGTCCTTTGGTCCTACAGTCTCGATGTCGACTTAGTCACCAGATTTGGACGTACTTATGACCAAGCTAATGCCCAACCTGCGAAGCCTGTCACTGATGAAGAAGCCAAAGAGTTTTTTGGCTATGATCAAAGCCAGTGAATACAGCATAGTTGACTAACTGCGTAAGATGCCTGCGTAAATCTTTCTGCTTGAACTCGTCCAGATATCTATCAAGCATCAGAAGGCCCTGATGAAGGTGTTAAGTGAAATCCACGTACCTGAGACGATTGATCATGACAAACTGGAAAAATTTGTAAGTTCCATACTTCCCAAAGACCTCATAACCTTTTCAGATGAGGAGTTCCCTCTAGAAGGCAGAGGACATACTAAGGCGTTGTATATTTTTGTCAAATACAAGGCCTCGCACGTAGCTCGAGTACTCATTGATAACGGATCAGCCTTGAACATCTATCCTCTGGCGACTTTACACCGCCTCAAGATAGATCCGTCTAGAATAAATGCTGCAAGGACCTCCGTGCGAGCCTTCGAGGGAACGAAGAAAGAGGTGATAGGAGAAATCCACCTCGACATACAGATTGGGCCGATAGTGTTCAACGTCCTATTTCAAGTCATGGACATTCCCACTGCATTCAACTTTCTATTGGGTCGTCCATGGATTCATACTGCTGGAGCTGTGCCATTCAGTCTACATCAGAAGGTGAAGTTCGTCGCGGAGAGGAAGTTAGTAACGGTTCATGGTGAAGAATAGCACCTGATCTATCATGCCACGGCTATCCCTTATGTCGAACCAGATTGCAAAATAGAATCAAGCTATCAGTCGCTTGAGCTCGTATCGACCATTCATGCATCTGATCATCGACGCCAGTTCCTGAGGTGTCAAATGCTGCAATAATGGTTGGAAGAGTAATGGTATCTCAAGGCTTCATTCCGGGCGAGGGCCTTGGCAGGAACGGTCAAGGTATCCGCCAACCGGTGGAAGTCTCTCAAAGACCCCGCACTTCTAGATTGAGGTATCAAGGGCCAACTGCGCCGAACAATGAGAGACGTGGATATGGTCGAGGTCGAGGTCGAGAAGTTGAGCAGAATAGACACCAATCCAATGAAGGTTCAAACAATGAAGAACTCGGGCGTGGTAGGTTGCTTCCACACATTCGCACCACATTCCCTGGCCCTGCAAGGATGATGCACGAGGAGAAGGAGGTGATTGACACTCTGGGGCAGCCGAGTGGCAAGTTTGATTACTATGTGAAGTACTCAGCACCTCCGAGCTTCTATGCTGATCCCCACAACATTGTCCTCGACGGATGGGGAGGTATGGATGATCCAACACCTCAAATGACAGAATATTCTGATGATGACATGGAGGGAATCATTGCCTTGTTCGACGACGTCTTTATCGGAGCTATCGAAGAAGGACCGTTAGGGGGAATTGGCACTGGCCCACAAGAGTAAAACCTTTAATTTTTCACACACTTCCCCTGCAGGAATTTTTACTGCTTTTTTAGGACTTGCCCCGTCTCGGGCGCTGCTTTCCGTTTTCATTTCTAGAACTTGATTGTCGCAATTTCCATTCAATAAATGTAATTCATTTCGAAAGAATCAATGAAATTACAAGTTTTTCATTTTTGAGGGCATGTTGAGGTACATCAAACCAGCCCGGTGATGATATCCAACCGATAAAAGAAAATATAGTCCAAGGAGAATTCTGAGGCCTGGGCTTCTTCATGCTCTCTCATGTTAAAATTTTTCGAAAAGAATTTCAAAACAGAGTAAAAAAAAACATAAAAACATAAAAAATTTAATCACAAAAAAATTACAAAAAAAATGTAATGTTTAGCCCTGTTTGTCCTTCTGAATCCATTGCTTTATGTTTCAGGGGCAATCTTGTGACACGTGAGGGTACGGGAACGGTCCAATCCGATGAATTATATGCCGCCGAGCCTGATCCCAATGATGCCGGAAAACTCGATGATTCCTCATATAGTCAGCGCAATTTAGAGCATCATGAAAGACCTAAAGTCCTTACGGTATATCAAACTATCACCGCCGATCTGAGTGATTCCGGAGAAACCAAAGAAGTGAAAAGAAGGGCAAATCCCCCTAAGAGTGAGATGAAATGTCCGATCCAGTTGTCACATGAGTAGGTAAGTCTTTCAACCAAAAAGTGTATCAATGACACTTCAAGGTAAATGATCTGGTCCTAAGGAAAGTACTACCAGTCTTTCCTATTCCTAGGGGTAAATTTGCCCCAAACTACATCGGTCCGTATGTGGTTAAGAAGGTGCTTCCCGGAGGTGCATTGATTCTCGCCAAGATGGATGGTCGCGAGTTCTCAAATCCTGTTAATTCTGATGCTGTGAAAATGTATTATCCTTGATAAAACCTGACATTTTACAGCAAAAGTTTTCCACTGTTCGTTTTTATGTTCTGAATTGCAAACATTTCACTGATGAATAAGTGGTTTCAATCAATTTCAAGATAGAATGTTTGCATTGGCTTTAAATTCTGCATAGTTATTTTGTCAACTAGTATTATTGACTTCAAAAGGGGAAGTCTGTTCAGACAATCTAATAACTCATGTGGAATGACTTGAACGTGTCGAATGAGGTACATCGGGACAATGAAAGGCAAGCCCTATCCTATACACAGTCCCATGCATTAATCCCCAGTGAGTTGAGTGGAAAAATTCCATGTCTGCAAGGCAAAGAGTTCTCTCGCAAAAGGTACGGTGATCGAAATGACAAGAGGCATTTCATTTCTCTACCTTAAGCACTGCAGGTTATCCATTGTTTCGCCTATTTGAGCCTAAATGTTTGGAACAATTCATTCAAATTACCCCTGTCAAGAACCACCCCACATCGGGGCAAACTGGAGGTAAGTCAACAACATAAGGTGAAAAATGTGTAGAAATTTTCTTGCTCTCACTTGCATCAATCTTCGAGTGTTGCTTTTTCCAGATGAATTCACGCGAAGTTCAAATGCCTTAAGACAACGAAGAGCATTTCTTTCTCTATCCTATACACATTTTATCCTTTGCTAAGCCCAATTGAGCCTGCAAATTCGTTTCATATAAACCCAGTTGGTGATCATCCCTTACACTGGGGCAAGGCAAAAAGGTCATCATTGTTCAAACAACGTATCTGGAGTGTCGACTGAAGACAAGAGGCTTGAGAGTTCAAATGGCGAGTCATTCAATCAGATATAGTTTGCTAGTGTTTACATTGTAAGCGGCATGTGTTGTTAAAAAAAAAGAGGAAGAAAGGGCAAGAAAAAGCAGTATGCCTAGTAAAAGCAAGGCCAATGCCAATGGAAGATGTCGGGATGTGACATATCTGAATCCCCAGTAGAATAGTAGTCCTACAAGTCTTAAAGGAATCAAGTGACGAACTCTTGAAGCCAATGGAACATCTATCGAGGAGACAATCCCTGGTAAAGGAGAAGGCCGGTGACAATGCCGAGATGATCACCAACTTATTCACCCCAATTATATGCATTTTAAGCCTAATGATCCATTCATTTCTCAACTCATGAGCCTAGCCTACGCTACGTCCCTTGCAAAGTCTCTTCAGATTATGGCAATTGAACTAACATAGAGTTTCAGATGTTTACAAGCTTAGCTCGAAGAAGTGCGAGCAAGTCCATTTCTATCTCATTTTGCAGGGTTCTTGACTTGTAAACCTGGAGACAATTGCAGAGTATTTTCTTTCAATAGCCTCGACTCGAAGAGTTCCCTTTGCTAAGCCAATGACCAAGCCCATGTTACAGTCCCGGCAAAGACCTCTTGGATTGGTAAGGTCGTACCGCTTGCGAGAATACTCAGACCCTTGTCGACATGATGATGGTGAGATAGAGAGATTCTCATAAATCAGCCTTTTTCAATGAGAATGAGTGAAAGCCCTTTCGGATCGGGAGTCCCTCATTCGACATTTTCGAGACACCTGTTTGTGAGTTAGGATTGTCTTGTCATAATTTTTCCCCAACGGAGTTTGTAATGCCGATTTGACAAAACCATCGTACATAAAAACCAGTTGAATTCATAGTGCATGTGTGCATGTGTTCTTGATAGTGCGCGAATGCATGTTACATGTTGCTTAAAATTGTGTCTAGCAGAAGACACACTTTCAGAGTTGAAAATATCACCAGATAAGTATATCTCTATCCTTTGGATGTCTTTGACTATCCAGGTATCCCTAACCTGTTCGAGCAATCGTTAGGCCCCCACATTTAATCATTTTTGTTGCGATATCTAGACGCCTTTGATGATGTTTAGGTGTCTATTGATCAAACCTTTTCAGGTACCTCTGATGATATCCAGGTACTTTGTCAAGGAACCCTTGAACACTTGGGCTAGCCCTTTTGTTCACCAAATCACAGATTTTCATACAATCTCGAGAAGATTCCCCCGTTACATGCCTATGAGCAGGTATAGGCATGGCGGCCAAATCTTTGCATATGAGCAAGTATATGTAAAGGTCGGAATATTCTCCCAATCTCAGGTATTCCCCCGCTACTCACCTTTGAGCAGGTATAGGTGAAGCGGCCAAATCTTTGCATATGAGCAGGTATATGTAAAGATCGGAATACCCTCTTTATCTCGGATGTTCCCTCGTTACTCACCTATGAGCAGGTATAGGTGAAGCGGCCAAATCTTTGCATATGAGCAGATATATGTAAAGGTCGGAATATTCTCTCAACCCCAGGTGTTCCCCCGCAGTTCACTTATGAGCAGGTATAAGTGAGGCGGTCAAATCTTTGTATATGAGCAGTTATATGTAAAGGTCGGAATATCCTCTTGAGTTCCCCCACTACTCACCTATGAGTAGGTATAGGTGAAGCGGCTAAATCTTTGCATATGAGCAGGTATATGTAAAGGTCGGAACGTTTTTCTTTTAAAAAAAAAAATTTACTCTCGCGAATCCAAATGATGATTGGATACGTAGAGCTTTCTTCGTGTATTTTGACTTAATTGCAGATCACCGAAGTTTCATCAACATGTATCAAGCAATACCTATGGGACTGAGCCCAAACATTTGACAAACAAAAAAACAAAGTCAGAGTTGTGCCTCGAATTGCGTTATCATTCATGTCAGGTAAGTAATTCCAGGTATGTTTTCCTTTCATGTCAGCATACATCATTTCTTAATGCATTTCAAAATGGGACTCATAATCCCGATAAAAACAACATTCATTACATTTGCATGGTTGAAATTTAGGTATCATTTAATCTTTGCATGCAACCTCTGCGAGCTCACCTTCAAAGAAGGGCAGCTGTTGACACCTAAATTTTACCGAATATTTAGTGTAATTTGCACAAAAAATTAAAGATTAAATTTTTAACCCCTAGACAAAAATATTTAAATTGCATAACATATAATTTAGGTTCATTTTAATTTCATTGCATTTTTGCATCGAATTAGCGCTGGCGAATGAGCTTAAATTTCATCGAATGGAACTCGGCTCACTCGGGAATGCAAGGGCCGGGAATTACAAGTCCAACGGGCTTGGTCATTTTAATTTGAGCTTAATTCAGCCCAAGTTAATTCAGCCTATTTAAATGTTAATTAGACCAAAGCCCAAGTCTTAGCCCATTAGGACTATAGAACCCATCTAATTGACCAAGTTTAGGATTATATAAACATGTTTTAGGTCAGAAATTGGGACATACACAACACAATTCCAGATTAGAATTTGCAGACACGTGCAAGAAGGAGAGTGAGAGAGAGTTCGGTCGTGCCCTCCTCATCGCCGCCGTGCCCTCTCGCCGCCGCCGTCCCCTCGTCGATGCCGAGCTCCTCCGCACGCCAGCCCCTCTCACCGAGGCTATCGCACCGCCGTTGGTGCCCCTGCCCGTTCGCTGTTCCCGCCGGCGAAACCTCCACCTATAGCCGTCCTCGAAGCTGAACACCGCTGCTTGACCTCGCCGGAGACCGCCGCCTGGAGTTGCCGCTCGCTGCTGCTTCACGCCTCGCCACTCCACGCATCAGCCTTCTTACCGGAACTGTCCGGCCACCAATCACCACCGTGCTGCCTCCCTTGCCGGACGTGCACCAACCATCCGAGTGCCGCCTCAGCCCTCTCGCCCTCACCGCCTGGTTGTCCCGCGTCGCTATCGTGCTGCCATAGCACCGCCGGAGCCCCTGCCAGCCTTAGCCTGCCGCGCCGACGTCCCCCTGGCTGATTCACTCATCGCCGTGCCTGCCTTGCCTCCCGTCGACGCCGTCCACGGTTGCTGCTCGCTGCAGCTCCCCGTCGACGCCGCTGTAACTCCCGTCTGCGCCACAGCCTCGCCGTCGACGGAGCTGACCCTGCCTCATGTTGCCGCGTCGCCGTGTGCCCCATTGAAGAACCGTCGTTCACAGCGTCGCCAGAACAGCCCCTTCGGGCTTCACTGTTTTGTTTTCTATGTACTGCCTCGCCACGCCGGACCTATCTCGACCGTCACCGCCGCCTCAGTCCATGCTCAGCGAAGCATGCCCTCGCCGTCCCGACGCCGGAGCAGCCCCGTCGTGTTGCCGTGAGTCCCGCTAGTGCCGTGCCTCACGGTCGTCGTCCCGATCCCGATCCGCGAAGTCGATCCCGATCCCAAACCTTATTCGAATTTCGGCAGTTATCTGCAAATTAGGTAATTGTCATTATCCTAAATTTTCAGAATATTCAATTTCCTAATTTGCACGTTTGAATATTTCATGATTATCGTGTGGATATTTAGATATCTTAGGATAATGTTCTATATATCCGCAATATTTTCAAATATTCAAATTAGGAAAATTTCCTAATTTAGCAATGTATCTGAACGACTATCTGACCTTAACCCTAAGGTTCGATACGTGGCGATACGGGAAATTATTATCCTATCCATAACTATTTGGATACGATAATGAATTTCATTAGCTTTCCAAATTTGAATGATCGACTTTCCGTCGATATCTATAACCCTATAGATATAACCGATAGTTTGATTTTTGTGCCTAATCCAAGTTTGAAATAAATTTGGCGGATCGCATGGTTGATTTGAATGTGGTTGTTATCCTTATTTGTTTTGTCGCGACCCTAAAAAATTTAATCATTTTTGGGGCTAATGGATTATTAAGATTAAACTTAACTCGGGTCCTCCCAAGCCCTACCAATTCGTAACTTAGGGTGTAAGTTCTTAACATGCAAATGTTTTCATGCTTGGAGTCGCCACTAATCAATTTACGGTAGGTTGATTAGAAACCTAAATAAAATATAGGGAGATATGTTTTATTCCTACGAACCAGAGATTCTAAGCCGGGGGACTTGATTACGCTAGATCTAGTCTAACGCCCTTTCGGTACCTTTTCTTTTCAAAAATATTTTGGCAGGCAGTTTGGATCCATTTTAACTTAATTACTAACATGTGAGGTGTTCATGCGGGTGCGCGCAAACCACCAATTTAACACCCAGAAAGCATTAAATAAATTGCAAGTTTAGGAGAACAACTTACCTCGAACCAATGCAAGCATCTGCATTGTTAGCTAGAAAATCACATCAATCAACTCTAATATGATTTCTAATTAACAAGCATTCATTCAATTTCTTTTTTTTTATTTTCACTTATTTAGATGAAATTTAACCTATATGCAATGACGTGCAAAAATATGACATGCGAATTAATGCAACCTAGCATGCAAACTATATGTCATGCGACGTCATGACTTAATTCTAATGACGAATGCAATGATATATTTTTGGTATTTTCTGACGAAATTCGGAATTAAAAATATGTCTAAATTAACATGCAACCTAACGACTTCTCTTTTTGGTATTTTCTATTGAAATTCGGAATAATAAAAATACCTAAAATAACATGCAACATATGATGACTTAATCTACCCTAGCATTATTTCTTTTTAGGATTTTTGTTTAAAATTCGGAATAATAAAATAACGTGAATAATCCGTTAGGATTGAAATAATACCTAATTTAAACTAGGAAACATGCCACCTTAAGTCCTAATTTAAATTAAATACTTATCTCATCCTTCGGGATATATTCAAAAATCCTAGACATGCAAAAATTCTAATTTAAATAACAAAAAAGATTTTTTTGAATTTTCTTTTTATTTGAAAAAAGGAAAGAAAACAATTTAAACAAAAATAACATCCACATTCAAATCAACCACGCGATCCGCCAAATTTGTTTCAAACTCATATTAGACACAAAATTCGAACTATCGGTCATATCTAAAGGGTTATAAATATTAACGGATAGTCGGTCGTTCAAATTTGGAAAGCTAATGAAATTCATTATCGTATCCAAATAGTTATGGATAGGATAATAATTTCCCGTATCGCCGTGTATCGTACCTTCGGGATAAGGTCGGATAGATGTCCAGATACGTTGCTAAATTAGGAAAGTTTCCTAATTTTGAACATTCAAAAATATTGCGGATATACCAAACATTATCCTAATATCCCTAATTATCCACATGATATTCATGCAATATTCAAAACACTCAAATTAGGAAATTAGAATATTCTGAAAAATTTACCGGATAATGATCCTTACCTAATTTGCAGATAATCTCCAAATTTGAACTCAGATCGAGCTCGGGCTTGCGGATCGGGATCGGGATGACCGGCGACGACGGGATGACGATGACGATGGCGGAATGGTGACTCACGGCAGCACGGCGGGGGCAAGCAGCTTGCGGTGGCAGCAGCGGGTCCCGCACGGCGGGCGGCGTCCGTCGGCGGGCGGTGATGCACAACACACTGCGACTCACGGCTCGGTGATTGTTCCGGCGAGAAGGGTGTTGTTCCGGCTGGGCTCCTACAGCGGTAGTGAGGGCGTCCGGCAGAGGGCAGGTCCGGCTTGGTAAGGGACTATGGAAGCCAGCGAAGGGCAGCTCCGGCCAAGTTCCGGCACGTCGGTGAGGGGGCAGCAGCTACAACAGTGCACGGCGTGGACGGCGGAAAGGCATGAGCTTCTCCGGTGGTTTGTTGCTTCGCTGTGGTTGGCGATATGGTGTTCGGTGCAGCTACGGCGTGCAGCTGCTTCGCCGGCGACAATGCTGGCGGAGGTGGTTGCTTCACTGGCGACGAGGCTGAGGCGTGGCAGGAACGATGGAACAGCAGCTTCTCCGGTGCGGCTGTGCAGCGGCGGTGTCTGGCACGTCAAGGAGAACGTCGGTGCAAGGCGCGGTGCAGAGCAGCGGCTTCGTCGGTCTCCGGCGTAGCTGTTATGGCGAAGCAGCAACGACGGGATGGCCTCGGTGAGAGGCAACAAGCGGTGGCACACGGGCTGAGGAAGAGAAGCAGCGTCGAGGACGGCGGCGTGTGGCGCGGCAGCAACGTCGATCAGCGGACGACTCCGGGGGGCAGAGGCGGTGCAGGGCAGCGGTTTCGTCGGCGTGCGGCTGCGCGGCTGGAGGCGCGGCCCGCGGTGTGGCACAGCGATGACGTGCGGACAGGGGCGGCGGCGGCAGCCCTCCAGCACGGTGGTGACGTGCAGTGGGAGGCGCGGCGGTGACTGACCCTCTCTCTCTCTCTTACTCTCACTCTCACCAAAAATCTGATGTGAAAATTATGTCCCCCCCCCAAATTCTGACCTAATGTCATGTTTATATAGATTAATCTAGGTCAAATTAAATGGGCTTGGTAATCCTAATGGGCTTAGGTTTGGGCTTAGGCTCTAATTAACATTAAAATAGGCTGAATTAACTTGGGCTGAATTAAGCTCAAAATATAATGGGCTGAATTAAACCCAAATTAAAACGATCGAGCCCGTTCGTCTTGAAATTCCCGGCCCTTGCATTCCGAACGTGCCGAGTCTTGTTCGATAAACCCGTTCGCCATCGCCAATCCGATGTAAACAATGCAGTTAAACTAAAATAAAGCTAAACTATATGTTATGCAATTTAAAAATTTTTATTTAGGGGTTAAAATTAATCCCTAATTTTCTATGCAAATTACACTAAATGGTCGGTAAAATTTAGGTGTCAACAGCTGCCCCTCTTTGAAGGTGAGCTCGCAGAGGTTGGATTCAAAGATTAAATGATACCTAAATTTCAACCATGCAAATGCAATGAATGTTGTTTTTGTCGGGATTATGAGTCCCATTTTGAAATGCATTAAGAAATGATGCATGCTGACATGAAAAGAAAACATACCTGGAATTACTTACCTGACAGAAGTGAGATAAAGCAATTCGAGGCACGACTTTGACTTGTATGTTGTCTGGCAAATGTCTGGGCTAAGTCCCATAGGTTTTGCTTGATAAACTGTTGATGAACTTCGGTGATCTGCAATTAAGTCAAAACACACGAAGAAAGCTCTACGTATCCGATCATCATCTGGATTCGCGAGAGCAAACTTAAAAAAGAAAAACGTTCCGACCTTTACATATCTGCTCATATGCAAAGATTTGGCCATTTCATCTATACCTCCTCATAGGTGAGTAGCGGGGGAACTCAAGAGGATATTCCGACCTTTACATATACCTGCTCATATGCAAAGATTTGGCCGCCTCATTTATACCTGCTCATAAGTGAACAGCGGGGGAACACCTGAGATGAGGAGGACATTCCAACCTTTACTTATATCTGCTCATATGCAAAGATTTGACCGCTTCACCTATACCTGCTCATAGGCGAGTAGCGGGGAAATACCTGGGATTGAGAGAATATTCCGACCTTTATGAAATACTTATACCTGCTCATATGCATTCATAAAGATTTGGCCGCCATGCCTATATCTGCTCATAGACACGTGCGGGGGAATATCTGGGATAAAAGAGAGTATTCCGACCTTTACATATACCTGTTCATATGCAAAGATTTGGCCGCCATGCCTATATCTGTTCATAGGCACGTGCGGAGGAATACCTGAAATTGGGGAGAATATTCCGACCTTTACATAGACCTACTCATATGCAAAGATTTGGCCGCCATGCCTATACCTGCTCATAGGCATGTAACGGGGGAATTTTCTCGAGATTGTGTGAAAATATGTGATTTGGTGAACAAAAGGACTAGCCCAAGTGTTCAAGGGTTCCTTGACAAAATACCTGGATATCATCAGAGGTACCTGAAAGGTTTGATCAATAGACACCTAAACATCATCAAAGGCGTCTAGAGATCGCAACAAAAATGATTAAATGTGGGGACCTGATGATTGCTCGAACAGGTTAGGGATACCTGGATAGTCAAAGACATCCAATGGATAGAGATATACTTACCTAGTGATATCTCTGACTCTGAAGGTGTGTTTCCTGCTAGACACAGTTTTAGGCAACATGTAATATGCATTCGCGCACTATCAAGAACACATATAGACATGCACTATGAATTCAACTGGTTTTTATGCACGATGATTTTGTCAAATCGGTATTACAAACTCCATTGGGGAAAAATCATGACAAGACAATCCTAACTCACGAATGGGTGTCTTGAAAATGTCGAATGAGAGACTTTCGTTCTGAAAGGGCTTTCACTCATTCTTATTGAAAAAGGCTGATTTATTGAGAATCGTTTCATCTCACCATCATTATGTCGACAAGAGTCCGAGTATTCTCGCAAGCAGTACGACTTTATCAATCCAAGAGGTCTTTGCCAGGACTGTAACATGGGTTTGGTCAATGGCTTAGCAAAGGGGACTCTTCGAGTCGAGGCTATTGAAAGAAAATACTCTGCAATTGTCTCCGAGTTTACAAGTCAAGAACCCTGCAAAATGAGATAGAAATGGACTTGCTCGCACTTCTTCGAGCTAAGCTTGTAAACATCTGAAACTCTACGTTAGTTCAAGTGCCCTAATCTGAAGAGACTTTGCAAGGGACGTAATGTAAGCTAGGCTCATGGGTTGAGAAATGAATAGATCATTAGGCTCAAAATGTATATAACTGGGGTGAATAAGTTGGTGATCATCTTAGCATTGTCACCGCTCTTCTTCTTCACCAGGGATTGTCTCATCGGTAGATGTTCCATTGACTTCAAAATTTCATCACTTGATTCCTTTGTGACTACTTGACTGGGGATTTTGACATGTCATATCCTGACCTTTTTATTGGGCATTGACCTTGCTTTTACGAGGCACACTCTTTTTCTTTGCCCCATTTTGCCTCTTTTTTTTTGACACATGCCTCTTACAATGTAAACACTAGCTAACTATATCTGACTGAATGGCTCACTGTCTGAACTCAAAAGCCTCTCGTCTTCAATCGACACTCCAGATACACTACTTGACCAATGATGACTTTTGCCTTGCCCCAGTGTGGGGGATGATCACCAACTGGGTTTATATGAAACGAATTTGCAGATGCTTGCGGTTCGAGGTAAGTCATTCTTTCAATCTTGCAGTTTATTTAATACTTTCTTGGGTGTTAAATTGGTGGTTTGCGCACCCGCATGAACACCTCACATGTTAGTAATTAAGTTAAAATAGATCCAAACTGCCCGCCAAAATATTTTTGAAAATAAAAGGTACTGAAAGGACGTTAGACTAGATCTAGCGTATTCAAGTCCCCGAGCTTAGAATCTCTGGTTCGTAGGAATAAAACATATCTCCCTATGTTTTATTTAGGTTTCTAATCAACTTACTACAACTTGATTAGTGGCGACTCCAAGCATGCAAACATTTGCATGTTAAGAACTTAAACCCTAAGTTGCGAATTGGTAGGGCTTGGGAGGGTCCGAGTTAAGTTCAATCTTAATAATCCATTAGCCCGAGAAATTGATAAAATTTTTTAGGGTCGCGACAGCTTGGCGACTCCGCTGGGGAATTGAGTTAAAACTCTTAGAGGACCTAGGCCAATTTTTCTTTTCAAAAATAATTTTTGTTTGGCAGCGAGGATCCCAGGTACGTCCCTAACATTTTAGGTGTTAAATGTTTTTGCAGAATGGGAGGTATAAGGGGAGGCGTGATTGTTAACCCTTGTTTTGCAGGAAGGTGGTTGAATGTATGGTTTACTTTATGCACGAAGCGCTGTTTGATATAACATGTTGTGCATGCCTTAAATTAACACTACACCGCACACACTACCCGCTGCCGGACCCTAGAAAATGTGAGTTTTTTTCGCGACCCTAAAAAATTTTCACATTTTTCGGGCTAATGGATTATTAAGACTAATCTTAACTCGGGTCCTCCTAAGCTCTACCAATTCGCAACTTTGGGTTTAAGTTCTTAACGTGCAAATGTTTTCATGCTTGGAATCGCCACTAATCAATTTACGGTAGGTTGATTAGAAACCTAAATAAAACATAGGGAGATATGTTTTATTCCTACGAACCAGAGATTCTAAGCCCGGGGTGTCATGCCCCGACCTCCACGGCACGCGGCAACCCGTTCGGTGGTCGATATGGTAGTACGACATCCCAGGACGCGTCGTCATCGACCCGTTACCCCAAATTCGAATATAAGGCACATGCGGAAGCAAAAGTTTTTAACACCCGTACAGAATAAATACGAGACCCAGGAAAAGCAACATAAGAAAAGCTGAGGCAACGTACACATCCATAACCAAAAACTGACAAAACATTCTTACATCATTTCAAATAAAAACAACAATAGAAATAGAGTGCAACAAGACGAGTACTGTCATATGGATCAGGAGAACCAAGGACTAAGAGAGCCACAGTCAAAAGGTAGAGGGTCCGAAATCCAAAAAGTGTCTACCCTCACGAAAAGACTAAGTCTAGCCTAGGGTGCCCAATCCAGATCTGAGCCATCGGACTCTGACGAACTTTCGGGTATCTCTGAATCCTCGCTAGGGATCTCCTCCTCGGACTCTTCGGTATCCATCGGCTCGGCTTCGTCGACCTCCATTGGCTCCACCACTGGGTCCTCCACTACTAGCTCGTGATCTACACCTCCTAACTCCTCGTCCTCAGCAGGCTCGTACCAAGCGAAAGGACCTATAGTCTCCTCTTCATCCATCTCGGAATCCACGACCTCACCACTCGGGCACTGCGGGTCGAGCTGGCCCTCTATGGTGAACGGAACATCCATCGTACGAAGGGGTCCAAACTCATCTCCAAAACGATCCCGGAAGCACCAGGCTACATACTCATGAACTTCAGGATGTGTCGTACCTACGTCTACAGTGATCTGAGAATAATGCCTCAAGTACACCTCTCCATTCCCCACTGGATGTGTAGTCATAATATGCTCATATTCTAGGGGAATCCCAAAACGTACCGGAATAGGTGGCCTCGTCATGGACGCGGGTCTGAAAGGTTGGGGTTATAAAAACCGTGAGACACATCTTAGTGAGTGCAAACTCCTAAACCTAAATTAGGCTAACATGCATCTCCTGACGGGTAAGATAAACCACACACATATAAGGATGACTTAGGCCCGTGGGCCCAAATCGACATTTCAATGACCCTGCAGGTTAGACAATTTCATCATATCACAATTCACGGGCGACACTCTCGATCATGCGTACGCCACACGTATGCTCAAAATCTTTCATGACAATTCCAAGTATAGATCACCGAGTCACGCAGTTCCGCACACAAACTCGTGCATTCATATGCATGCAGATGCCACTGACTTGCCATGCTCACAATTCCACACTTATGGCATTTCGACACAAAATTCCATTCGTGTTCCGATTATAGAATAAAATCTACTTAGACACGTCCCATACCGTGCCCAGCGGATTCCATTACATAATCAGGCACTATGTATCACACGTTAACCGTTTATTTTGTTCACTTGACCCGAAGGCCCGATCCGAAGATCCGGTCCGAAGACCACGACCCGAAGGCCAATCACAACACTCCGTGGCCAGCGTAAAGACGCCCCAGGCCCAGTGTCTCTAGCCCGTGTCCTTACGCATCAGGCGCAACACCGATCTCCTTAAGAACCAGAGCTCGCGTAAACGCATCAGGATGGTTGTCTTCTGGACGTACCAGGCATCGTCCTGCTCCAAAGTGCATGAGGACGGCACACCCCGCGTAAATGCATCAGGGCGAAGAGTGATCACACATTCACACAATCGGTTTTATCTGAACCCCGCGTAAACGTATCAGGGTATAATTAGGTGATCACAATCCATGGCATACACGCATTCTCGCACAATTTTCCACAAGCTTCATACTCGGCAAGCGTAATGCGTAGCCATGCAATTTCACACACGAATGTTGGTGCAATGTACCACTCAATTTAATGCCACAATTCCATATCCAATGATCTACGTCACATGCTTAGTTAGCCCAGTCCATAACTCGAAGCATCACATGCAATTATGGCACTTATAACATATCCGGGCATTTACAATGTACATTGACAAATCACCAATCACATTCCACATGGGTCGGTCACACGAACTGTAACATCCCGAAATTCGACTCAGTCGCTGGAATGAATAAAGCGAGTATTATTCGATATTTCATTTTCATGAGTCTCGCCCGGAGCCAATCACTCTCGGGATACTGACCAAATGGGAATGGCCAACTAGGAATAAATACGTGGACCAAGGGCCGATCGCGAATTAAGCCTGATTTAGAGAATGACGAGGAAATATTTTGGGCCAGCATGGACCGGTCTTCGGAACTCGAGCCGGATGATCGCGTCCTCAGAACTAACGATAATTCCTCTCGTTCTCTCGACAATCGAGCTCGTCGCGAATCGGACGACCGAGGTCGATACGCATAAATCCTAAACGGCCACCCGTTAGTGAGAGAATTGGAAAATGAGAAATTGATGAATTCGATCGTGGAATTTAGTCCGGACATCGAGAACGATTTTCGTGAATCTCGGGATAGTTTTTATGAGGACGACGTCAAATTGAGCTGGCCATATGTATATAGGACTTGTACGGTCGAAAAATTAGCGATTCAACTCGGTACCGGAAATTAATGTCGATTTTGCCCTTATGTCCTTTAGAGTTCCGAATTTTAGGGGTTATAGGCTTAGCCCTAGGGTGTGACACTTGTCACACTATCCCTTCCCCATGCATGCAATCATCTCACCCAAACCCACACTCTACCTCTTCCTCTCCCCCATGAAACCCATCATCACCTTTCACATCTCTCTCTCTCCCTCTCTCTCCTTCTCTCTCTCTCTCACGCCCACTCTCCCCTCACTCGGCCACTCCATCCTCTCCCTCTCCCCTCACCGGCGACCTCTCTCTCCCTCTCTCACGGCCTCACGCCGCCGCCCACAGCCCGCCGGAGCCGTCCCAGCCGCCGTCCACCACCGTGCACCGCCCTCTCCTTCTCGCCTCACCGCCAGCCGGCCGTCTCTGTCCTTCCTCCCTTGCTGTCCACGGCCGACCAAGGCCTCACGCCGAGGTCAGCTTGGCCCCGCCTCCGCCGAGTCCGACGCCGCCCCGTCAAGGCCGCCGTTGTTGGCCGCCGTCACCCCTTGCCGTTCTCCTCCGTCTCACCTCCGTCTCCTCCCATTTCGGCCTGCATGCAACGAGGAATGGCGCCGGTCAGCCAAGGAGGAGCACGCTGACCGCTTGCCTTCCGCCGAGGAGCACCGCCGGCCGCCGCTCGCCGTGGCCACCGCCGCTGCTCTTCCTCCGCCGTCTCTCTCTCCCTCCTCCGGTTGCATGCAGTGGAGTGGCTGTCGGATCAGTCACGCCGCCGTCGCCGCCGCCTCTCTCCTTCCTCTCCGCCGCGGCTGCATGCAGGGGTGAACCACCGCCGGAGCCACCCGCCGCTGCACGCCGCCGTTCACCGCCACCGCGGTGGCTGTCCTCCGCCGCCACCTTCGCCGTCTCTCCCTATTTCCTTCCGTCACTCACTGTTCTGCTCTCCCTCGCCGGAACAGCCGCGCCATAGCCGTCCGCCGCCTAGACCGCCGACCGCCGTGCCTCCGCCGGACTGCTCACTGTTCGCCGTCACCGTCGTGAGCAGCAGCCGCCCAGAGCCACTCAGCCACTCGTGCGGCTTCCCCTCGCCGTGAACAGCAGTCCCGCCGGCCTCTCACCACCGCCCGAGGCTGCTGTGGACAGCCGGCCACCGCTCGCCGTCGCTTCCTTGGGACTTGTGCCGCCGGTTCCACCGTGCACCGGTGATCGGCCGCCATTCCCCGTCGCCTGAGCTTGGACTTAGGTGGGTGAAAACCTCTAAACCCTAATTAGGACGATTATGCGCTTTAAAACGGGCCTAGGGTGTGTCGGTTAGTCGAATAGCGCTAATTAGGACTCGTATGAATTTGCATGCTATTGGTGGGTGTCGGGAAATTAGTAATGGTTGACAAAACAGAATTTGGAAGAGAATTAGAGGTTGAAATAGAGAGAATTAGCTGCTGTCCACATTGGATTTTGAGGGCCAATTCCACGATAGTTTGAGAGTCAAACTGATTTGGACTGCCGGGATTGCCGGGATGATTGACTTGTATGTCGGTTTGGCAATTGTGATCATTTGGGTCTACTATGTCGCATGTTCGTGTGATCGACATGTGTGGAATGTGATTGGTGAATTATCAATATACGTCATAAGTGCCATATTCACATGTGATGCCCCGAATTAATTGATTGGGCCGACTGAGCATACGTTGTGGATCATTGATCATGATATGTTGGCATTGAATTGCGTGGACATTCTGCCATGGTACATTGCACCAACATTCGTGTGCGGAATTGCATGGCTACACATTCTGCATGCCGAGTATGAGGCTTGTGGAAATTGTGCGAGAGTGCGTGTATGCCATGGACTTGTGATCACCTAATTATGCCCTAATGCGTTTACGCGGGGTTCAGATAAAACCGGTTGTGTGAATGTGTGATCACCTTCGCCCTGATGCGTTTACGCGGGGTGTGCCGTCCTCATGCACTTTGGAGCAGGACGATGCCCGGTACGTCCGGAAGACAACCATCCTGATGCGTTTACGCAGGCTCTGGTTTGTAAGGAGATCGGTGTTGCGCCTGATGCGTAAGGACGCGGGCTAGAGACACTGGGCCTGGGGCGTCTCTACGCTGGCCACGGAGTGTTGTGATTGGTCTTCGGACCGGATCTTCGGATCGGACCTTCGGGTCGGGCCTTCGGGTCGAGTTAATGAAATAAATGGTTAACGTGTGATGCATAGTGTCTGATTATGCGATGGAATCCGCTGGACATGGTATGGGACGTGTCTAAGTAGATTTCATTCTATAATTGGAACACGAATGGAAATTTGTGCCGGGATGCCCTAGGAGTTTGATGGTGGGCATGACGAGTTAGTGGCATTTGCATGCATATGAATGCATGAGTTGGCATGCTGAATTGTGTGACTCGGTGAACCATACTTGGAATTGTCACTAAAGGTTTTGAGCATGCGTGTGACGTACGCGTGATCGAGAGTGCCGCTTGCGAAATGTGATATTATGGGATTGTCTAACCTGCAGGGTCATTGAAATGCCGATTTAGGCCTACGTGCCTAAGTCACTATGATATGTGTGTGATTTGTTTTCCCCGTAAGGAGATGCATGTTAGCCTAATTTAGGTTTAGGAGTTTGCACTCACTGAGATGTGTCTCACGGTTTTTATAACCCCAACCTTTCAGACCCACGCCCATGACGAGGCCATATATTCCGGTACGATTTGGGATTCCCCTAGATTATGAGCACATTATGACTACACATCCGGTGGGGAATGGGGAGGTGTACTTGAGACATTACTCTGCGATTAGTGTAGACGTGGGTACGACACATCCTGAAGTTCATGAGTATGTAGCCTGGTGTTTCCGGGACCGTTTTGGAGACGAGTTTGGACCCCTCCGTACGATGGATGTTCCGTTCACCATGGAGGGCTAGCTTGACCCGCAGTGTCCAAATGGTGAGATCGTGGATTTCGAGATGGATGAGGAGGAGACCATAGGCCCTTTCGCTTGGTACGAGCCCGCCGAAGACGAAGAGTTAGGAGGTATAGATCACGAGCTAGGAGTAGAGGACCCAGTGGTGGAGCCAATAGAGGTCGACGAAGCCGAGCCGATGGATACCGAGGAGTCCGAGGAGGAGATTCCTAGTGAGGATTCAGAGATACCCGACAGTTCGTCCGAGTCCGATGGCTCAGATCCGGATTGGGTGCCCTAGACGAGGCTTGACTTTCTTTTTGGACTTAGGACCCTCTGCTGTTGACTGTTGGCTTTCTTTTGATTGCACTTTAATTCTAATGTCGTTTTCCTTGGAACAATGTAAGAATGTTTCTGGTAGTTTTGGTATGGATGTGTACGTTGCCTCATATCTCTTTGTGTTGCTTCCCTGGTTCTCATATTTATTCTGTCAGGGTGTTTTATATTTATATTTTTGCTTCCGCTTGTGCCTTACGTTCTGTTTTGGGGAAACGGGTCGATGACGACGCGTCCTGGGACGTCGCACTACTATATCGACCGCCGAACGGGTTGTGGCGTGCCGCGTAGGTCGGGGCGTGACAACCCCCTCGTTGAATTGGTATCAGAGCAAGGTCAGCTCGATCCAATTAGGTCGAAGCCTGGAGTGATAAGGAGCGATGAGACCATGGGTAGCTAGTTAGGATGACCGTGTGTGCTACATGTATCTCCTGACATTGTGTGATGACTTGGCATATATTATTGTAATGACCCGTGTTGTGTAGGTGCGGCAGGACCTGAGGTGAGTATGTGAACCCCTTGGGTGATGTGTTGATTAGTTCTTGTTAAGCCGCATGCTGGTTGTTTAGTTGTTGTTTTGAGACCTGCCTAGGACTTAGACTGGATAGATTGGTTTAAGTCTCTAATTCCTTAATGGAATTATAGCAGGGAGTTGAGCTGTCAGAGTTGTCAAGATGAGTAAGAGAAGAGGAAAGGAGTCCCAAGCTCAACCTAGTGAGGGTGCCCGCGAGGCTAGGGACCCTAGGTTTGATGAGGTCATGGAGACCCTTTGTGAGATAGGACACATCTTCGGACTGCAGGCGCAGGAGAGAGCCGCAGCCCATGCTCAGGCTGCCGAGGCTGCAGCGATCGCAGGGAATGGGGGAAATCATGCCCAGCAGGGGCAGGATCACCCAGCTGGGGCTAGGCAGATGCCCCGGTTGGTAGAGCAATTCTTGAGGATGAAACTGCCAAAGTTTAACGGTCGCGGTGACCCCGAGGCCGCACCCAGATGGGTAGAAGAACTGGAAAAGACCTTTAAGGTGTTAGGATGCAGTGATGTGGAAAAGGTAACCTTGGCAGTGTATCAGCTTCAGGACGGTGCCAATGACTGGTGGAGTGCTACCGAAGGAGGAGTGTTTCCTGAAGGAACAGCCCCGACTTGGGCGGTGTTCATGGAGAACTTCTATGAGAAGTATTTCTCGGAGAATGCTCAGGAGAAGAAGCTGACAGAATTTATAAGGTTGCGCCAAGGCCAGATGACCGTGGACCAGTATGAGGCTGAATTTGCAAGGCTGGCAAAGTTCGCACCGACCATGGTCGCGAACCCAAGGGACAAGGCTCGAAGGTTCCGGGATGGACTGAAGCCGGATCTTCGGAGCCAGATTCTGTCGCATGATATTAAGGAGTATGGAGAGATGTTCAGGAGAGCCCAGATAATTGAGCGAGATCAACAAGAAAGGATAGCCGCTTCTGGATCGCGGTTCGTTCGGGGAAAGGATAACCGTCGCTTGGGGAAGAAGCCTATGACAGGCAATCGGCGATTTGTTCCCCCTATCAGGCGGAATATCGGGAAGCCAGCTGCCCCGACAGGAAGGTTTGGAGCGTGCTTCAAGTGTGGGAGTACGGAGCACCAGATTCGCAGCTGCCCACAGGCGCGTCCCCAGGAACAGCAACGGGCACCTCTGCAATACCAGCCCCGAGCAGGAAACCAAGCTGGGAATCCCCCACCGGCTAATCAAGGATGATCGCCCGCTCAAGGAAGAGTTTATGCTGTGGCGCGTGGAGAAGCGGAGAATGCGCCGGGCGTGGTCACAGGTACGATTTCCTTGTGTGGTCATGCCGCTTACGCTTTGTTTAATTCAGGGGCAACCCATTTATTCATTTCAGAGCAGTTTGTTAAGTTGATTAGCTTAGAACCGGTGTTGTTAGAGATTGCGCTTTGTGTGACGACACCAATGAATGATAGGGTGCTAGTTTCCTTTGGATGCCCTAGTTGTAAAATAAATATTGGGGGTGAGGAGGAGAGTATCGACTTGGCAGTGCTGGTCATGTTCGATTTCGATGTGATTATAGGGATGGACTGGTTAGTCCGACAGAAGGCCGTGTTGGATTGCAGTAATAGGACGATCCGATTCAATCCTGATGGGCGTCCTAGCTTTGAATTCCAGGGGAACCGAGGTGGAACCTTGACCCCATGGATATCTTCGTTGGAAGTGAGCAAATTGCTGAATGATGGGTGCGAAGGTTATCTGGTGAATGTCGTGGACCCGACATTGGTGGAACCTAAGTTAGATGAGATACCAGTGGTGAGCAACTTCCCCGAAGTCTTTCCTCAGGAATTACTGGGTTTACCACCCGATCGAGAAGTGGAGTTCGTTATCGAATTGGCACCCGGGACTGAACCGATTTCGAAGGCCCCGTATCGAATGTCCCTATCAGAACTAAAGGAGTTGAAGGTCCAAATGCAGGAATTGTTGGACAAGGGTTTCATCCGCCCTAGCGCGTCTCCATGGGGAGTGCCAGTCCTGTTTGTGAAAAAGAAGGATGGAACCCTCAGACTATGCATAGATTATTGGCAATTGAACCAAGTAACCGTGAAGAATAAGTACCCTCTCCCAAGGATCGATGACTTGTTCGATCAATTGCAAGGAGCCTCGGTGTTCTCCAAAATAGACTTGAGAACGGGTTACCACCAGTTGAGAATCAGGAAGGAGGACATTCCTAAGACTGCCTTTAGGACGAGGTATGGGCATTATGAGTTCACAGTGATGCCTTTTGGGTTGACAAATGCCCCAGCTGCTTTCATGGATTTGATGAACAGGGTGTTTAGAGAATTCTTGGATCAGTTTGTTATAGTGTTCATCGATGATATCTTGGTTTACTCAAAGAGTCCCGAAGAACATGAGGAACACTTGACAAAGGTGCTACGGACCCTAAGAGAACATGCACTATATGCCAAGTTCAGCAAGTGCGAGTTTTGGCTCAACCAAGTAGGATTTCTCGGACACATTATCTCTGGAGATGGAATTTCTGTGGACCCGACTAAAGTGGAAGCAGTGACGAAGTGGCCCAGGCCAACGTCAGTGACGGAGATAAGGAGTTTTCTGGGTTTGGCTGGCTATTACAAAAGGTTTGTAGAGGGATTTTCATCGATAGCCATGCCCTTGACCAGATTGCTGAAGAAGGAGATGAAGTATGTTTGGGATGATAAGTGCGAAAGGAGTTTCCAAGAGTTGAAGCCTAAGTTGACGACCGCCCCAGTCTTGACCATTCCGTCCGGACCAGGAGGATTTGAGATATACAGTGATGCTTCCCTAAGAGGACTCGGATGTGTGCTCATGCAACATGGGAAAGTGGTAGCGTATGCGTCACGCCAGTTGAGACCTCATGAGATGAATTACCCGACGCATGATCTGGAGCTGGCAGCGATTGTCTTTGCACTTAAGATTTAGAAACATTACCTATGCGGGGAAAAGTTCCAGATTTTCACGGATCACCAAAGCCTCAAGTATCTGTTCTCGCAGAAGGAGTTAAATATGAGGCAGCGTCGGTGGATGGAATTGTTGAAGGACTATGATTGCGACATCCTGTATCATACGGGTAAGGCGAATCGAGTAGCAGACGCTTTAAGTCGCAAGTCGAGTATGGCTCATTTGCTGGTTAAGGAGTGGATGTTATTGGAAGAGCTTAGCGATTCAGAATTTAAGTTCGAAGTGAGCCAAGTATCCAGCTTGTTCACAACATTAAGAATCGAACCAGAAGTTCAGGTTAAGATCAAGGAACTTCAACCTTCAGACCCCGAGATTCAAAAGATTATGGAAATGGATGCGGCAAAGAGAAAGCCAGATTTCCAAGTGTCCGCAGATGGGATTCTAAAATATCGTGGCCGACTTTGTGTACCGGATGATGAAGGACTTAAGGAGGAAATTCTGAGCGAAGCTCACCGGAGTCAGTATAGTATCCACCCAGGTAGTACAAAGATGTACCAGAATCTGCGTCAACATTATTGGTGGAATGGCCTGAAGAAGGATGTGGCAAAGCATGTGGCCAAGTGTCTGACGTGCCAGCAAGTGAAGGCACAGCACTGCAAGCCAGGTGGATTATTGCGACCTTTAGAAATTCCCGAATGGAAGTAGGAGCATATTACGATGGATTTCGTGACGGGTTTACCGCGAAGCCAAAGGGGACACGACTCGATATGGGTCGTAGTGGATCGTCTGACTAAGTCTGCACACTTCCTGGCAGTACGAAAGGACTTGGAATTAGAAAAGTATGCGGAGTTATATGTGCGACAAATAGTGCGTCTTCATGGAGTACCAGTGACGATCACTTCGGATCGTGATCCAAGGTTTACGGCCAACTTTTGGAAAAGCCTACAAACGGCCTTAGGAACGAGATTGCAATACAGTACGGCCTACCATCCACAAACAGACGGTCAGTCAGAAAGGACGATTCAGACCCTAGAGGACATGTTGAGAGCTTGTGTTCTAGATTTCCAAGGCAAGTGGGAAGAACAATTACATTTGGTGGAGTTTGCCTATAATAACAGTTTCCAACAGAGTATTCAGATGGCACCATTCGAAGCCTTATATGGTAGGGCCTGTAGGACGCCACTGTGCTGGGATGAAGTTGGTGAGCGAAGTATCGCAGGACCAGAGCTTGTTCAGCAAACAATAGAAGTAGTGGAAGTTATCCGGGATAGACTAAAGACTGCTCAGAGTCGCCAGAAAAGTTACGCCGATAGAAGGCGACGACCCTTGGAGTTTCAAGTAGGAGATCATGTGTTTCTCAAGGTGTCGCCAATGAAAGGACTATCTCGATTCGGCAAGAAAGGAAAGCTTAGCCCAAGGTATGTCGGGCCGTTTGAGATCCTAGAAAAGATTGGAGATATGGCATACCGACTAGCCTTGCCTCCCAACCTATCCCAGGTGCACAATGTTTTCTACGTGTCGATGCTAAGGAAGTATGAACCGGACCCGACTCATGTTTTAAGATACGAGGAAGTGGATGTGGACGACAGAGTGACATATGTGGAGAAGCCGGTCAGAATCGAGGACAGAAAGGACCGAGTACTAAGGAACAAGACGATTCCGATGGTCAAAGTAGTTTGGGAGCACCATGGAACGGAAGGCGCTACTTGGGAAAGCGAAGAGGCCATGCGACGTCAATACCCCCAGTTGTTCGAGTAGGTTAATGTAGGTTTTAAATTTCGAGGACGAAATTTTTGTAAGGGGAGAAGAATTGTAACATCCCGAAATTCGACTCAGTCGTTGGAATGAATAAAGCGAGTATTATTCGATATTTCATTTTCATGAGTCTCGCCCGGAGCCGATCACTCTTGGGATACTGACCAAATAGGAATGGCCAACTAGGAATAAATACGTGGACCAAGGGCCGATCGCGAATTAAGCCTGATTTAGAGAATGATGAGGAAATATTTTAGGCCAGCATGGACCGGTCTTCGGAACTCGAGCCGGATGATCGCGTCCTCGGAACTAGCGATAATTTCTCTCGTTCTCTCGACAATCGAGCTCGTCGCGAATCGGGCGACCGAGGTCGATACGCGTAAATCCTAAACGGCCACCCGTTAGTGAGAGAATTGGAAAATGAGAAATTGATGAATTCGATCGTGGAATTTAGTCCGGACATCGAGAACGATTTTCGTGAATCTCGGGATAGTTTTTATGAGGACGACGTCAAATTGAGCTGGCCATATGTATATAGGACTTGTACGGTCGAAAAATTAGCGATTCAACCCGGTACCGGAAATTAATGTCGGTTTTGCCCTTATGTCCTTTAGAGTTCCGAATTTTAGGGGTTATAGGCTTAGCCCTAGGGTGTGACACTTGTCACACTATCCCTTCCCCATGCATGCAATCATCTCACCCAAACCCACACTCTACCTCTTCCTCTCCCCCATGAAACCCATCATCACCTTTCACATCTCTCTCTCCCTCTCTCTCCTTCTCTCTCTCTCTCACGCCCACTCTCCCCTCACTCGGCCACTCCATCCTCTCCCTCTCCCCTCACCGGCGACCTCTCTCTCCCTCTCTCACGGTTTCACGCCGCCGCCCACAGCCCACCGGAGCCGTCCCAGCCGCCGTCCACCACCGTGCACCGCCCTCTCCTTCTCGCCTCACCGCCAGCCGGCCGTCTCTATCCTTCCTCCCTTGCTGTCCACGGCCGACCAAGGCCTCACGCCGAGGTCAGCTTGGCCCCGCCTCCGCCGAGTCCGACGCCGCCCCGTCAAGGCCGCCGCTGTTGGCCGCCGTCACCCCTTGCCGTTCTCCTCCGTCTCACCTCCGTCTCCTCCCATTTTGGCCTGCATGCAACGAGGAATGGCGCCGGTCAGCCAAGGAGGAGCACGCTGACCGCTTGCCTTCCGCCAAGGAGCACCGCCGGCCGCCGCTCGCCGTGGCCACCGCCGCTGCTCTTCCTCCGCCGTCTCTCTCTCCCTCCTCCGGTTGCATGCAGTGGAGTGGCTGTCGGATCAGTCACGCCGCCGTCGCCGCCGCCTCTCTCCTTCCTCTCCGCCGCGGCTGCATGCAGGGGTGAACCACCGCCGGAGCCACCCGCCGCTGCACGCCGCCGTTCACCGCCACCGCGGTGGCTGTCCTCCACCGCCACCTTCGCCGTCTCTCCCTATTTCCTTCCGTCACTCACTGTTCTGCTCTCCCTCGCCGGAACAGCCGCGCCATAGCCGTCCGCCGCCTAGACCGCCGACCGCCGTGCCTCCGCCGGACTGCTCACTGTTCGCCGTCACCGTCGTGAGCAGCAGCCGCCCGGAGCCACTCAGCCACTCGTGCGGCTTCCCCTCGCCGTGAACAGCAGTTCCGCCGGCCTCTCACCGCTGCCCGAGGCTGCTGTGGACAGCCGGCCACCGCTCGTCGTCGCTTCCTTGGGACTTGTGCCGCCGGTTCCACCGTTCACCGGTGATCGGCCGCCATTCCCCGTCGCCCGAGCTTGGACTTAGGTGGGTGAAAACCTCTAAACCCTAATTAGGATGATTATGCGCTTTAAAACGGGCCTAGGGTGTGTCGGTTAGTCGAATAGCGCTAATTAGGACTCGTATGAATTTGCATGCTATTGGTGGGTGTCGGGAAATTAGTAATGGTTGACAAAACAGAATTTGGAAGAGAATTAGAGGTTGAAATAGAGAGAATTAGCTGCTGTCCACATGGGATTTTGAGGGCCAATTCCACGATAGCTTGAGAGTCAAACTGATTTGGACTGCCGGGATTGCCGGGATGATTGACTTGTATGTCGGTTTGGCAATTGTGATGATTTGGGTCTACTATGTCGCATGTTCGTGTGATCGACATGTGTGGAATGTGATTGGTGAATTATCAATATACGTCATAAGTGCCATATTCACATGTGATGCCCCGAATTAATTGATTGGGCCGACTGAGCATACGTTGTGGATCATTGATCATGATATGTTGGCATTGAATTGCGTGGACATTCTGCCATGGTATATTGCACCAACATTCGTGTGCGGAATTGCATGGCTACACATTGTGCATGCCGAGTATGAGGCTTGTGGAAATTATGCGAGAGTGCGTGTATGCCATGGACATGTGATCACCTAATTATGCCCTGATGCGTTTACGCGGGGTTCAGATAAAACCGGTTGTGTGAATGTGTGATCACCTTCGCCCTGATGCGTTTACGCGGGGTGTGCCGTCCTCATGCACTTTGGAGCAGGACGATGCCCGGTACGTCCGGAAGACAACCATCCTGATGCGTTTACGCGGGCTCTGGTTTGTAAGGAGATCGGTGTTGCGCCTGATGTGTAAGGACGCGGGCTAGAGACACTGGGCCTGGGGTGTCTCTACGCTGGCCACGGAGTGTTGTGATTGATCTTCGGACCGAATCTTCGGATCGGACCTTCGGGTCGGGCCTTCGTGTCGAGTTAATGAAATAAATGGTTAACGTGTGATGCATAGTGTCTGATTATGCGATGGAATCCGCTGGACATGGTATGGGACGTGTCTAAGTAGATTTCATTCTATAATTGGAACACGAATGAAAATTTGTGCCGGGATGCCCTAGGAGTTTGATGGTGGGCATGACGAGTTAGTGGCATTTGCATGCATATGAATGCATGAGTTGGCATGCTGAATTGTGTGACTCGGTGAACCATACTTGGAATTGTCACTAAAGGTTTTGAGCATGCGTGTGACGTACGCGTGATCGAGAGTGCCGCTTGCGAAATGTGATATTATGGGATTGTCTAACCTGCAGGGTCATTGAAATGCCGATTTGGGCCTACGGGCCTAAGTCACTATGATATATGTGTGATTTGTTTTCCCCGTAAGGAGATGCATGTTAGCCTAATTTAGGTTTAGGAGTTTGCACTCACTGAGATGTGTCTCACGGTTTTTATAACCCCAACCTTTCAGACCCACGCCCATGACGAGGCCACATATTCCGGTACGATTTGGGATTCCCCTAGATTATGAGCACATTATGACTACACATTCGGTGGGGAATGGGGAGGTGTACTTGAGACATTACTCTGCGATTAGTGTAGACGTGGGTACGACACATCCTGAAGTTCATAAGTATGTAGCCTGGTGTTTCCGGGACCGTTTTGGAGACGAGTTTGGACCCCTCCGTACGATGGATGTTCCGTTCACCATGGAGGGCCAGCTTGACCCGCAGTGTCCGAATGGTGAGATCGTGGATTTCAAGATGGATGAGGAGGAGACCATAGGCCCTTTCGCTTGGTACGAGCCCGCCGAAGACGAAGAGTTAGGAGGTATAGATCACGAGCTAGGAGTGGAGGACCCAGTGGTGGAGCCAATGGAGGTCGACGAAGCCGAGCCGATGGATACCGAGGAGGAGATTCCTAGCAAGGATTCAGAGATACCCGACAGTTCGTCCGAGTCCGATGGCTCAGATCCGGATTGGGTGCCCTAGACTAGGCTTGACTTTCTTTTCATGAGGGTAGACACTTTTTGGACTTAGGACCCTCTGCTGTTGACTGTTGGCTTTCTTTTGATTGCACTTTAATTCTAATGTCGTTTTCCTTGGAACAATGTAAGAATGTTTCTGGTAGTTTTGGTATGGATATGTACGTTGCCTCATATCTCTTTGTGTTGCTTCCCTAGTTCTCATATTTATTCTGTCAGGGTGTTTTATATTTATATTTTTGCTTCCGCTTGTGCCTTACGTTCTGTTTTGGGGAAACGGGTCGATGACGACGCGTCCTGGGACGTCGCACTACTATATCGACCGCCGAACGGGTTGTGGCGTGCCGCGTAGGTCGGGGCATGAGACGAACACGCGACATGGTAGTCGCAATTCATCATGATTGTCAAACCGATGCGCAATTCAACCATCCCGGTCATCCCGGCACTCCAATCAAGTTAATCCACTAACTACCGTTGATTGGACCGTTAAATTCCCGGCATGAACAGCAACTAATCCACTTCATATCAGCCTCTAATTCTATTCTAACTCATGCTTTGCCACCTACCAATCATTTCCCGACATCCACTAATAGCATACAATTTCACCCGAGTCCTAATTAACGCTAATCGACTAACCGACACACCCTAGGCCCGTTTAAAACACATAATTGTCCTAATTAGGGTTTAGAGGTTTCCACCCACCTAATTCTAAGCTCGGGCGACGGGGAACGGCGGCCGATCACCGGTGAACGGTGGAACCGGCGGCACACTTCCCAAGGAGGCGGCGGTGAGCGACGACCGGCGGTCCACAGCAACCACGGCGGCGGTTCACAGCCGGCGGGACTGCTGGCTCACGGCGAGGGAGGCTGGACGGGCGGCCGAGCAGCACGGGCGGCTGCTGTTCACGGCGGCGGACGGCGGTCTAGGCGGCGGACGGCGACGGCACGGCTGTTTCGGCGAGGGGGAACAGAACAGGAAGAGGCGGAGGAAAATAGAGAGGGACGGCGAGGGAGAGAGCAGGGGACGGCCACAGCGGCGGCGGTCGGCGACGGCGTGCAGCGGCGAGCAACCCCCGGTGGTGGCTCAGCCGTGCATGCAGCCGTGACGGAGAGGAAGGAGAGAGAGAGTGGCGACGGCTATTGGCGCGGCTGACCGGCGCTCCCTCGTGCATGCAACCGGGAGGAAGAGGCGGCGGTGAAGGGGGGCAGCGGCGGCGGTCACGGCGTCACGGCGGCGGCGACGCACCCCGGCGGCGGACGGACTGCCCTTCCCCTTGGCTGACCAGCGCCGAACTCCCCTGCATGCAACTGGAGAGGAGAGGAATGGAGGAGAAACGGTGAGGAACAGCGGCGAGGGGCGACGGCGGTGGACGGTGGCGGTCTCGACGGCGGCTGGTGGCGCGGCCGAGCTAGGCGGGCGGGCGGACGGCCACGGCAAGGCTTTGCCGGCGTGAACAGCGAGGGGAAAGGGGGAGAGTGACGGTCGGTTGGAGGTGGTGAGGCGAGGGGGAGAGGCGGTGCACGGTGGTGGTGCTGGCTGGTGGCGTTTCCGGCGGCTGTGGGCGGCGGCGTGAGGCCGTGAGGGGGAGAGAACTCGCCGGAGAGGAGAGGGAGAGGAGGGGTCGGTTGCCGAAGGAGAGGGAGAGGGTGAGTGAGAGAAAAAGAGGAAGTGATAGGTGATGATGGGGATTATGGGGAAGATGAAGAGGTGGAGTGAGATGTTGGATTAAATCATGACATACATGGGGAAGGGGGAGGTTGACAAGTGTCACACCCCACAAGAATTCAAAAATTCGGAATTCAAAAGGGCAAAAAGGGAAAACTGACTCGAATTTCCGGTACCGGGTCGGATCGCCTAATTTCGACTATATAAGTACTATACACATATGGCCGGCTTAATTTGACGTCGTCCTTATAAAAATCATCCCGTAACTCACGAAATTTGGCCTCAAAGCCCAGACTAAATTCCACGATCAAATCCGTCGAATTTCTAATTTCCAAATCTCTCACTAACGGGCGGCCGTTTAGGATTTAAACGTATCGACCTCGGGTTATCCGAATCGCGGCGAGCTCGATAGTCGAGAGAACGAGAGGAATTATCACTAGTTCCGATGACACGATCGTCCGGTTCAGAAGATCGGTTCACACTGGCCCAAAATACTTCCTCGTCATTCTCCTGAATCAGGCTTAACTCGCGACCGGGTCCATGGTCCACGTATCTATTCCTAGTTGGACATTCCCATTTGGTCAGTATCCCGTGAGTGATCAGCTCCGGGCGAGACGTACGAAAATGAAATATCGAATAATACTCGTTTTATTCATTCCAGAGATTGAGTCGAATTTCGGGATGTTACACGGGGACTTGATTACGCTAGATCTAGTCTAACGCCCTTTCGGTACCTTTTCTTTTCAAAAATATTTTGGCTGGCAGTTCGGATCCATTTTAATTTAGTTACTAACATGTGAGGTGTTCATGCGGGTGCGCAAACCAACAGTTTAACACCCAGGAAAGCATTAAATAAATTGCAAGTTTGGAAGAATTACTTACCTGGATGCAACGCAAGCGTCTCCATTGTTAGCTAGAAAATCACATCAATCAACTCTAATATGATTTCTAATTAACAAGCAATTCATTCTTTTTTTGGATTTTCATTTATTTAAATGAAGGCTACTCTATATGCGATGATGTGCAAAAGTGACATGCGAATAATGCAACCTAACATGTAAACTATATGTCGTGTGACGACGTAACCTAATTCTAATTACGGGCAAAGGATTTATTTTTGGTATTTTTAATGAAATTCGGAATTAAAAATATGCCTAAATTAACATGCAACCTAATGACTTTTTTTGGTATTTTCTAATGAAATTCGGAATAAAAATATACCTAAAATAACATGCAACCTATGATGACTTAATCTACCCTAGCATGATTTTTTTAGGATTTTTGTAAAAATTCGGAATTATTAAAATGACCTAAATAATCTATTAAGATAAGAATAACTCTTAATTTAAACTAGGAAATAGATTATCTTAAGTCCTAATTTAAATTAAGCAATTACTCTATCTTCTAGATATATTTAGGATTCCTAAACATGCAAAATTCTAATTCAAATCCTAACTAATATTTTTTTTAATTTTCTGTTTTATTTGAACAGGAAAGCAATCAAACAAATAAGGATAGTAACCACATTCAAAACAACCACGCGATCCGCCAGATTTGTTTCAAACTCGAATTAGGCACAGAAATCGAACTTTCGGTCATATCTATAGGGTTATAGATATCGACGGAAAGTCAATCATTCAAATTTGGAAAGCGGATAAAAATCATTATCGTATCCAAGTGGTTATGGATAAGATAATAATTTTCCGTATCGCCGCGTATCAGACCTTAGGGATAAGGTCGGATAATCGTTCAGATACGTTACTAAATTAGGAAAATTTCCTAATTTTGAATATTCAAAAATATTGCGGATATATCGAACATTATCCTAAGATATCTAAATATCCACACGATAATCACGAAATATTCAAAACATGCAAATTAGGAAATTAAATATTCTGAAAATTTATAAGATAATAATCTTACCTAATTTGCAGATAACTTCCAAATTCAAATCGACTTGGGATCGAGCTTACGGATCGGGATTGCGACAACCGGCGATGACGAGAACAGCAACACCGGCGGGCTCACAGCGGCGTGCTCGGTGAGGCGGACCGTGGTTGTTCTGGCGGGATTGTTCGGCGTGCGACGACACGGTGGGTTCGCCGGTGGTTGGTGGCGACGAGGGGCAGCGAACGCTTGAAGTTTGTTGATCTGGAGTTTTGACGTCTTTTATTCTCGTTGTGGACATCTGGAATTCACTGGACCGAGCACTTCGTTAGACAAGAGGTGTCTTTGATGCAGTTGGATGGCCCACAGAACATAGGCAACAGGTCTTTGTGCTGTGCAGACTTTGGCAAATTAGCAAAGTCGTCCTGGTGGCTGGCTGGAAATTTGCAAATTTGATGAACGCCGCCCCAGTTCACACCGAATTGTTGACTTCACTAGTCAACATGGATAAAGAGGAGTTGTTTGGCCAATAGAGGAAGTTGCGGTGGCTTTGGACTTGTGGTCTTGGCGTGAAAATCTTTTGGACAACACTCCTCCTTGATGATTGCAATTGCGTGTGGCTCTGACTGGCGATGTTATCTTCATGGAATTGCTAGTCAACAATTGCTGGATGCTGGGGTCTCGCGTTGACTTATAGCTACTGGAGGCGACGTATGCTCCCGAAGCTTGTTGGTAGGCGTTGCATGGCAGCTCAGCGGGGATCACAAATCAGGAAGCACAGGTGATGTCGAGAGGGACAGAGCAGCACAGCAACATCGTCAAGGAGGTCAAGACAGAATAGCTCCATGTCAATGTAGAGGTGTCCTCGGCGGGGTCTTCGACTGGATTGGATGGGAAGAAGCAGCACCAACTGGGGAATAGCGACTGCGTACTCCTCGGTTCATCAAAGAACATCCCCTTTAGTGGTTCACCGGTGGACATAGGTCAGCAGTCCCGGAAGAGAGCTATGGCGGCGCGGGGGGCGTGGTGCAGCACAAGGTGATGGCACACGAAGGGGCGGTGATGCGGCGACGCGAGGCACGGCGTGCGGCGACACGATTCCTTGGTCTCTCCTCTCTCTCACGTGTGTCAAAAATTTCTGATCTGAAATTGTCGTGTTCCCCCCTAAAATTATGACCTAATGACATATTTATAAGATTAATCTAGGTCAAATTAGTTGGCTTAATGTCCTAATGGGCTTAGGCTTGGGCTTAGGCTTTAATTAACATTTAAATGGGCTGAATTAAGCTCAAATTAAAACGATTGAGCCCGTTCATCGTGAAATTCCCGGCCCTTGCATTCCCGAGCGAACCGAGTTTTGTTCAATGAAATTTAAGCTCATTCGCCACCGCCAATTTGATGTAAAAAATACAATTAAATTAACGTGAACCTAAACTATATGTTATGCAATTTAAATATTTTTGTTTAGGGGTTAAAAATTTAATCCCTAATTTTTTATGCAAATTACACTTAATGTTCGGTAAAATTTAGGTGTCAACAGCTGCCCCTCTTTAAAGGTGAGCTCGCAGAGGTTGCATTCAATGATTAAATGATACCTAAATTTCAACCATGCAATTGCAATGAATGTTGTTTTTGTCGGGATTATGAGTCCCATTTTGAAATGCATTAAGAAATGATGCATGCTGACATGAAAGGAAAACATACCTAGAATTACTTACCTGACTGGTGCGAGATAATGCAATTCGAGGTACGACTCAGACTTTGTATGTTGTTTGGCAAATGTTTGGGCTCAATCCCATAAGTATTGCCTGATAAACTGTTGATGAACTTCGGTGATCTGCAATTAAGTCAAAACACACGAAGAAAGCTCGACGTATTCAATCATCATCTGGATTCGTGAGAAAAGTTCCGACCTTTACAAACTACCTATACATCTCCATAGGTGTTTACAAAGATTTGGCCGCTTCACTTATACCTACTCATAAGTGAACTGCGGGGGAACTTTTGAAATTAAGAGGATATTCCGACTTTTACATATACCTGCTCATATGTAAAGATTTAGCCGCCTCACTTATACCTGCTCATAAGTGAATAGCAGGGGAACACCTGAGATAAGAAGGACATTCCGACCTTTACATATATCTGCTCATATACAAAGATTTGGCCGCTTTACCTATACCTGCTCATAGGCGAGTAACGGGAGAACACCTGGGATTGAGAGAATATTCCGACCTTCATGAAATACATATACCTGCTCATATGCATTCATAAAGATTTGGCCGCCATGCCTATATCTGCTCACAGACATGTGCGGGGGAATATATGGGATAAAGGGGAATATTCCGACCTTTACATATACCTGCTCATATGCAAAGATTTGGCCGCTTCACTTATACCTGCTCATAGGTGAGTAGCAGGGGAATACCCGAGATTGGGGAATATTCTGACCTTTACATATACCTGCTCATATGCAAAGATTTGGCCGCCAAGCCTATACCTGCTCATAAGCATGTAACGGGGGAATCTTCTTGAGACTGTATGAGAATCTCTGATTTGGTGAACAAAGGGGCTAGCCCAAGTATTGAAGGGTTCCTTGATAAAGTACCTGGATATCATCAGAGGTACCTGAAAAGGTTTGATCAATAGACACCTAAGCATCATCAAAGGCGTTTAGAGATCGCAACCAAAATGATTAAATATGGGACCTGACGATTGCTCGAACAGGTTAGGGATACCTGGATAGTCAAAGACATCCAAAGGATAGAGATATACTTACCTGGTGATATCTCCAACTCTGAAAGTGTGTCTCCTGCTAGACACGGTTTCAAGCAAAATGTAATATGCATTCGCGCACTATCAAAAACACATATACACATGCACTATGAATTCAGTTGGTTTTTATGCACGATGGTTTCGTCAAATCGGCATTACAAACTCCGTTGGGGAAAAATCATGACAAGACAATCCTAACTCACAAATGGATGTCTTGAAAATGTCGAATGAGAGACTCCCGATCCAAAAGGGCTTTCACTCATTCTCATTGAAAAAGGCTGATTTATGAGAATCTTTCTATCTCACCATCATCATGTCGACAAGGGTCCAAGTATTCTCGCAAGCGGTACGACCTTATCAATCCAAGAGGTCTTTACCGGGACTGTAACATGGGCTTGGTCAATGGCTTAGCAAAGGGGACTCTTCGAGTCGAGGCTATTAAAAGAAAATACTCTGCAATTGTCTCCGAGTTTACAAGTCAAGAACCCTGCAAAATGATATAGAAATGGACTTGCTCGCACTTCTTCGAGCTAAGCTTGTAAATATCTGAAACTCTACGTTAGTTGAAGTGCCATAATCTGAAGAGACTTTACAAGGGACGTAACATAGGCTAGGCTCATGGGTTGAGAAATGAATGGATCATTAGGCTCAAAATGCATATAATTGGGTGAATAAGTTGGTGATCATCTTGGCATTGTCACCGGTCTTCTTCTTCACCAAAGATTGTCTCCTTAATAGATTCCATTGACTTCAATAGTTCATCCCTTGATTCCTTTGGGACTACTGCTCTACTAGGGATGATTTTGATATGTCATATCCCGACATTTTTCATTGGGCATTGGCCTTGTTTTTTACCAGGCACACTGCTTTTTCTTGCCCCCTCTCTTTTTTTTTTTTTTACAATGTAAATACTGGTCAGCTAATCTGACTGATTGACTCACTGCTTGAACTCAGAAGCTCCTCGTCTTTTGTCTTCTATCGACACTTCGGATATGCAATGACGACTTTTGCCTTGCCTCAGTGTGGGGGATGATTACCAACTGGGTTTAAGAAACGAATTTGCAAGCTCAATTGGGCTTAGTAAAGGGTAAAGTGTGTATAGGATAGAGAAAGAAATGCTCTTCGTCATCCTAAGGTACTTGAACTTCGCATAAATTCATCTGAAAAAGCAACACTCGAAGATTGATGCAAGTGAGAGCAAGAAGATTTCTATTCATTTTTCACCATATGACACTGATTTAACTCCGGTTTGCCCCAATGAATGGTGGTTCTTAAGGGGTAATTTGAATGAATTTCTCCAAGTGTTTAGGCTCAAAGTGGCAAAACAAAGGATAACCTGTACTGTTTAAGGTGGAGAAATGAAATGCCTCTTGTCATTTCAGTCGCCGTACCTTTTGCGAGAGAACTCTTTACCTTGCAAACATGAGATTTTTTTCAACTCACTAGGGATTAATAGATGGGACTGTGTATTGGATAAGGCTTGCCTTTCATCATCCCGATATTCCTCACTCGACACATTCAATTCATTCTACATGAGTTATCAAATTGTCTAAACAGACTTTCCCATTGAAGTCAATGATACTAGTTGACAAAATAACCATGCAGGATTTATAGCCAATGCAAACATTTTAGCTTAAAATTGATCGAAATCATTTATTGATCAATGAAATATTTGCAATTCAAAGCATAAAACCAGACACTGAAAAACTTTTGCTGCAAAATGATTTTATCAAGGATAATACATCTTTACAGCATCGGAATTAACAGGATTGGAGAATTCACGACTATCCATTTTTGCGAGAATCAGGGTACCTCCGGGAAGTACCTTCTTAACTACATATGGACCAATGTAGTTTGGAGCAAATTTACCCTCAGGAATGGGAAAGACTGGTAGTACTTTCCTTAGGACCAGATCATTCACCTTGAAGTGTCATTGACGCACTTTTTGGTTGAAAGACTTACCTACTCATGTGACAACTGGATCGGGCGTTTCGTCTCACTTTCGGGAAGGGTTGCCCCTATTTTCACCTCTTTGGGCTCTCCGGAATCACTCAGATTGACGGTGATAATTTGGTCTGATATGAGGACTTTGGGTTTTTCATGTCGCTCTAGATCGCGCTGAACATCTGAGGAATCATCGAGTTCGTCGGCATCATTGGGATCAAACTCGGTTGCATATAATTCATCGTATTAGACCGTTCCCATACTCTCATGTGTCGCAAGATTGCCCTTGAAACATAAAGTAAAGGATTCAGAAGGACAAACAGGGCTAAACATTGCATTTTTATAATTTTTTTGTAATTAATTTTTTTGTGTTTTTTGTTTTTCTGAAATTCATTTCGAAAAGGTTTTAACACGAGAAAGCATGAAGAAGCCTAGGCCTCAGAATTCTTCTTGGACTATATTTTCTTTTATCGGTTGGATATCATCACCGGGCTGGTTTGATGTACCTCAACATGCCCTCAAAAACTGAAAATAACTTGTAATTTCATTGATCATTTCAAAATGAATTATATTTATTGAATGGAAATTGCAGCAATCAAAACCTAGAAACGCAAATAGAAAGCAGCACCCGAGACGGGGCAAGTCCTAAAAAACAATAAAAATTCCTACGCAGAGGAGTGTGTGGAAAAGTAAAAGTTGTTACTCTTGTGAGCCAGTGCCCATTCCCTCTAACGGTCCTTCTTCGATAGCTCCGATGAAGACGTCATCAAATAGGGCAGTGACTCCTTCGATTGCATCATCAGAATCTCCCGTCATTTGAGGCGTTGGATCATCCATACCTCCCCATCCGTCAGGGACAATGTCACGGGGATCAACATAGAAGCTCGAGGGCGCTGAGTACTTCACATAATAGTCGAACTTGCCGCTCGGTTGCCCCAGAGTATCAATCACTTCTTTTCCTTCATCATCTTTAAGCGTGCTCTCTACGATCTCTTTATCATCGGTCGCGTCTTCGAGCGGGGGCATGTCTTCAGGCAAAAGATCAAGCTTGTCTTTCCCGGTGTTTGACATAGCAAACTCCTCGTCCCAGTTAATGACAACCTCGGAGATAGTGGAAACGATGCCCGTGTGGTCAACATAAACAATCATCCCAGCTTTTACCATCCTTGAGATTCTTTCTCTCATTATAGCCAGGGAAATGGCCTCATCACTCGGATAATAACCGACTTTCACGAGCTCACCATAGACCTCAGTGGTGTATACCCTGACATTCTTGATTCGACCGGCATTGAAGCCGAAAACGGCATTCACATTACCCGCGTGATCAGGGAGAGGGTTATTCTGAACATTCGGCTTAGCGGGTTGGAATGAGAACGCCTTCGTATTGAGGAGGTTCTGGATTCGGTGTTTGAGGGCGTAGCAATCGTCGGTTGAGTGCCCTAGCTCGCCCATGTGATAATCACATTTCTTTGACGGGTCGAAGTTATAGAACTGCTCATGATTAGGCCGCTTCGGCTGGGAAGTCAACAAGCCTTTCTTTCGGAGCACAGCCAATACTTGAGATAACGATCCAGGGAGGGGGGTGAACTGCCTCTTATTGTTCCTCCTCTGAAAAGGTTGACGACCCGTGCTTTGTTGCTGAGCTTCTACTACTTGAATTGCTGAGGTAGAGTTGGTACTCCGCCGGCCCGGCTGATTATAAGTCACATTCACTTCAGCGGCCGGTTCTTTCTCTTTTCTTGCGCCAAATCTTTTGGACGATGAAGACGGCTCCACAAACCACCCATCCTTCAGCCCTATCTCGATTTGTTCGCCTATGGGGATGAGTTGGTTGAAGTTGTCAGCCGGAATGACCACCATTCGATTACGGTACTCGAATGGGAGAGCCTTGATGAACATCCTCTTCAACTCACTGTCAATAAGTTCTGGGACAACCTGAGCGGCTAAATTTCGCCATCTGATGGCGTAATCCTTGAAGGACTCAGTCTTTTTCATCTGAGCGCGCTCAAGGTCATCGCGGGTGGGAGTGATGTCCGTTATAAACCTGTATTGCTTCAGGAATGCCTCACTAGCTTCCTTCCAGGTTTTGAGGCTATTTATCTTCTTCATAAGGTACCAGTTCAGAGCATGGCCGGTCAAACTCGCTTGGAATGCATGGATCATCAGGAGCTCATTGTCAATGTACGAGGTCATTTGTACATGGTACAACTGCAGGTAGGCTTTTGGGCACGTAGTGCCATTGTACTTGTCAAAGTTCGGCATCTTAAACTTCTTCGGAATCTTGATCTGTGAGTACAGGGACAGATCCATCGAAGGTGAATCGTGCGAACCCTCCAGCTATTTAACTCTCTCTTCAAGTTTGTTGACACGTTCATCAGGCTTGTGATTATTGACGAGGATCTAGATGGGGTCATCTTCCAAATCGGGAATATCATCATCTTCATCAACACCAACATTCTTTCCACTTTTATGCTTCGGGGCTGATGCTTCAGGGGGTGCTGGAACAGGGATCGACCGAAGGGTCTTGATTTCAGCGGTCATTTGTTGCATTGCGACGGCAAGTTGCTTGATCTGGTCTTCCATACCGACAACACGCTCCTGCAACTCGGTTTGATCAGCCATTCTAGCTCTTGACCATGTGCGAATAGGCAATCTTGATCGGTTCGTAGTTACCTAATTCACAAATAGAGCATGGTAAGTATGCGTCCTCAAAATGATCGGTCCATGACTTGGTCTAATCGTCCTTTTTTATTCCCATTTTTCATGACATTTTTCATTACTCCATGTATTTGTGAAAATGATGGCAAATTTCTTAGGAAATAATGAATTATGACAGACCTAGGAAAATAATGATAAGAATTGAAAGTAATATCTTTTTTTTTCAAAGCTTTATGTTTTCCTTTTTTTTTCTTTCCCTTTGAAAAAAAATTCAATGATTTTTACTTTCAAAAATTACGATCGACTTAGACCTATCATGGACCGACCAAATGAATGCAATAACTAAATAAATTGCAGAAAGGAGAGTTCAGAAAACTTACTTTACCGGGTAGGAAAATGGCAATCACATAGATATGCGCATGAAACGTGAGGTTGGATTTCTACCTAGACTCTGGCTTGCAAAATGAAGACGCGAGGATTACCGAGCTAAACCAGTCATGGTGGTGGTTAGGCTAGGATTCCCTTGACTCCGGCTTAGTCAAAGAGCCGACCCGGGTTGCGTGGGATACAACCGTGGTGGGTTCTCAATGACACCATGAAAGAAAATTTCGGGACCGAGGAGGACGATCCGTACCACATGATTTTGGTCGGGATATCCACTATCTCAGTACCATCTTAAACCTATGCCGCCCAGGTCCAGCAGCGGGTAGTGTGTGTGGTGTAGTGTAAATGTAAGGCATGCACAGCAGGTTATATCAAACAGCACTTCGTGCATAAATTAGACCATACATTCAACCACCTCCCTGCAAAACAAGGGTTAACAATCACGCCTCCCCTTATACCTCCCATACTGCAAGAACATTTAACACCTTAAAATATTAGGGACGTACCTGGAATCCTCGCTGCCAAACAAAAATTATTTTTGAAATGAAAAACTGGCCTAAGTCCACTAGGATTTTTAACTCAAGTCCCCAGCGGAGTCGCCAAGCTGTCGAGACCCTAAAAAATTTTCACATTTTTCGGACTAATGGATTATTAAGACTAATCTTAACTCGGGCCCTTCCAAGCCCTACCAATTCGCAACTTAGGGTTTAAGTTCTTAACATGTAAATATTTTCATGCTTGGAGTCGCCACTAATCAATTTACGGTAGGTTGATTAGAAACCTAAATAAAACATAGGGAGATATGTTTTATTCTTACGAACCAGAAATTCTAAGCCCGGGGACTTGATTACACAAGATCTAGTCTAACGCCCTTTCTGTACCTTTTCTTTTCAAAAATATTTTGGCAGGCAATTCGAATCCATTTTAAATTAGTTACTAACATGTGAGGTGTTCATGCGGGTGCGCAAACCAACAGTTTGACACGCAGGAAAGCATTAAATAAATTGCAAGTTTGAAAAAATTAGTTACCTGGATGCAACGCAAGCGTCTCCATTGTTAGCTAGAAAATCACATCAATCAACTCTAATATGATTTCTAATTAACAAGCAATTCATTCTTTTTTTAGATTTTCATTTATTTAAATGAAGGCTACTCTATATGCAATGACGTGCAAAAGTGACATGCGAATAATGCAACCTAACATGTAAACTATATGTCGTGTGACGATGTAACCTAATTCTAATGACGGGCAAAGGATTTATTTTTGGTATTTTTTAATGAAATTCGGAATTAAAAATATGCCTAAATTAACATGCAACCTAATGACTTTTTTTGGTATTTTCTAATGAAATTCGGAATAAAAATATACCTAAAATAACATGCAACCTATGATGACTTAATCTACCCTAGCATGATTTTTTTAGGCTTTTTGTAAAAATTCGGAATTATTAAAATGACCTAAATAATCTATTAAGATAAGAATAACACTTAATTTAAACTAGGAAATAGATTATCTCAAGTCCTAATTTAAATTAAGCAATTACTCTATCTTCTAGATATATTTAGGATTCCTAAACATGCAAAATTCTAATTCAAATCCTAACTAATATTTTTCTGAATTTTCTGTTTTATTTGAAAAGGAAAGCAATCAAACAAATAAGGATAGTAACCACATTCAAAACAACCACGCGATCCGCCAGATTTGTTTCAAACTCGGATTAGGCACAGAAATCGAACTTTCGGTCATATCTATAGGGTTATAGATATCGACGGAAAGTCGATCATTCAAATTTGGAAAGCGGATAAAAATCATTATCGTATCCAAGTGGTTATGGATAAGATAATAATTTTCCGTATCGCCGCGTATCGGACTTTAGGGATAAGGTCGGATAATCGTCCAGATACGTTGCTAAATTAGGAAAATTTTCTAATTTTGAATATTCAAAAATATTGCGGATATATCGAATATTATCTTAAGATATCTAAATATCCACACGATAATCACGAAATATTCAAAACATGCAAATTAGGAAATTAAATATTCTGAAAATTTACCAGATAATAATCTTATCTAATTTGCAGATAACTTCCAAATTCAAATCGACTTGGGATCGAGCTTGCGGATCGGGATTGCGACAACCGGCGATGACGAGAACGGCAACACCGGCGGGCTCAAGGCGGCGTGCTCGGTGAGGCGGACCGTGGTTGTTCTGGCGGGACTGTTCGGCATGTGGCTACACGGTGGGTTCACCGGTGGTTGGTGGCGACGAGGGGCAGCGAACGCTTGAAGTTTGCTGATCTGGAGCTTTGACGTCTTTGATTCTCGTTGTGGACGTCTGGAATTCACTGGACCGAGCACTTCGTTAGACAAGAGGTGTCTTTGATACGGTTGGATGGCCCACAGAACACTAGGCAACAGGTCTTCGTGCTGTGCAGACTTTGGCAAATCAGCAAAGTCGTCCTGGTGGCTGGCTGGAAATTGTCAAATTTGATGAACGCTGCCCCAGTTCACGCCGAATTGTTGACTTCACTAGTCAACATGGATAAAGAGGAGTTGCTTGGCCAATGGAGGAAGCTGCGGTGGCTTTGGACTTGTGGAATTGGCGTGAAAATCTTTTGGACAACACTCCTCCTTGATGATTACAATTGCGTTGGGCTCTGACTGGCGGTGTTATCTTCATGGAATTGCTGGTCAACAATTGCTGGATGCTGGGGTCTCGCGTTGACTTATTGCTACTGGAGGCGACGGATGCTCCCAAAGCTTGTTGGTAGGCGTTGCATGGCAGCTCAGTGGGGACCACAAATCAGGAAGCACAGGTGATGTCGAGAGGGACAGAGCAGCACAGCAACATCGTCAATGAGGTCAAGACAGAATAGCTCCACGTCAATGCAGGGGTGTCCTCGGCGGGGTCTTCGACTGGATTGGACGGGAAGAAGCAGCACCAACTGGGGAACAGCGACTGCGTACTCCTCGGTTCATCAAAGAACAGCCCCTTTAGTGGTTCACCGGTGGACGTGGGTAAGCAGTCGCGGAAGAGAGCTATGGCGGCGCGGGGGGCGTGGTGCAGCGCAAGGTGATGGCACGCGAAGGGGCGGTGACGTGGCGATGCGAGGCATGGCGTGCGGCGGCACGATTCATTGGTCTCTCCTCTCTCTCACGTGTGTCAAAAATTTCTGATCTGAAATTGTCGTGTTCCCCCCTAAAATTATGACCTAATGACATATTTATAAGATTAATCTTGATCAGATTAGATGGGCTTAATGTCCTAATGGGTTTAGGCTTTAATTAACATTTAAATGAGCTGAATTAACTTGGGCTAAATTAAGCTCAAATTAAAACGACCGAGCCCGTTCGTCTTGAAATTCCCGGCCCTTGCATTCCCGAGCGAACCAAGTTTTGTTCGATAAAATTTAAGCTCATTCGCCACCGCTAATTTAATGTAAAAAATGCAATTAAATTAACGTGAACCTAAACTATATGTTATGCAATTTAAATATTTTTGTTTAGGGGTTAAAAATTTAATTCCTAATTTTTTATGCAAATTACACTAAATATTTGTTAAAATTTAGGTGTCAACAACGATGTTGAATTATGTTGGCCACTTATATATAGGGTTTATATTGTCGAAAAATGGCAATTCGACTCGGTATCGGAAGAAAATGACGAGTTTGCCTTGAGCCCTTTGGTATTCCGAATTTTGGGGTTTTTAGGGGTTTTGTTTATTAGTTTTTTTTTGTGGGGATGTGACAAGCACTAGAAGGATGACACTTGTCATCATCCCCCTTCCCCATGTGTGCCCATCATTGCTTGTCCAACTTTCTTTCTTACCTCTTGGTCTTCCCCATGCACCCTTTCTCTTTCACTCTTTCTCTTTTTCTCTCCTCTCTCTCCCTCCTCTTCATTTTCCTCTCAAGTCAGCCGGCCACCTCTCCTCTCTCCTCTATCCCTTGAGCTTCCCCTCTCGGCCTCACGCCACCGTTCGCCGCTCACCGGAGCCACCACCCGCCGGTGCCGCCGCCGTTCCCCTCGTCTCACCACCACCAACCAGCCGCCCCATTCTCTCTCTCTGTTCCTCTCCTTCCACGACCGGCCGAACACCACCGAGCCCAGCTCCGCCGCGCCACCGCCGAGCTTGCTGCCGCACCGCCGAGCTCGCCGACGCATCGCCGTCGCACCACCGTTGCCTCCACCTCCGTCCACCCTCACCCTTTCTCTCCGCCGTCCCTCCCTCTCGGTTGCATACAGAAGTGAACGCCGGACTGCCAAGGAGGGCGGTGACCGTTCACCTTCCCGCCGTGGACCGCCGCGCCACCACCGTCCACCGTCGCCTCCCTCGCCGCCGTCTCTCACCTTCTCTTCTCCGTCTCGGCTGCATGCAGAAGTGAATGCCGAACCGCCGAGGAGGAGGCCATCCATTCGTCTTCCCGCCGTGGTGTGCTGCCACTGTCGCTTGCCGTGGCCGCCGCTACTGTTCTGTTCGCCGACCACCACCACCAGCAGCTTTCTCTCTCGCTTTCTCTCTCTCCCATTGAGCACCTCCCTCTTAGCCGCTTGGAGGCCGACCGCCGCTGCTGCCTTCGCGCCGCCGCCGCCCGTTTTCCTTCTCGCCAAGCACCGCCGTGAGTGGTTACTGTCCACCGCAACTCTACCGTCGTCCGCCTCCCTTGCCGTGAGCCGACAGCCAAGCCGACCGTGAGCCGCCACCCGTAGGTGCTATGGACCGCCGGTCGCCGTCGCCCCTTAGGAATTGTTGCCGCCGGTTTCATCGTTCATCGGTGATCAGCCGCCGTTCCTCGTCGTCCCGAGCTTGGATTAGGTGGGTGTAAACCTCTAAACCCTAATTAGGACGATAATGCATTTTAGCGGGCTTAGGGTATGGTTAATAGTCGGTTAGTGACAATTAAGGCATATATAGAATAATACATTGATGGCGAGTGTCGGGAAAGTATCGGTGGATTACCAAGTGAAATTTAGAGGTGAATTAGAGGCCGAAACGAGGTGGTCTAGCTGCTGTCCCCTTCGGATTTATTGGCCAGATTATCGTTAAGTTTGAGGATTAGCTCGATTAGGGTGCCGGGATTGCCAGGGTGATTGGATTGTTTGTCGTTTTGCTCAACCGTGATGATTTGAGATTACCATGCCGCATGCTCGTGTGGCCGACCATTGTGGGGTGCGATTGATTATTGGTTTAATGAAAATCATAATGCCCAAATATGTCGCAAGTACCAATTATGCATGTGATATCCCATGGTGTTAATGGGCCAGTTAAGTATGTGACGTGAATTGTTGAGCATGAATTCGTGGCATTGAATTGTGTTATACATTGTGGGACAATATGCTTATTGTACGTCGCACCAGCATTCGTGTGCGAAAATGCATGGCCACGCATTGAGTATGTCGAGTGTAAGGCTTGTATCGAAATTGTACGAGAATGCGTGTTTGCCATGGACATGTGATCACCTAATTATACCCTGATGCGTTTTACGCGGGGTTCAGATAAAATTGGATGTGTGAATGTGTGATCACCTTTCGCCCCGATGCGTGTTAAGCGAGGTGTGCCGTCCTCATGCACTTTGTAGCAGGGCGATGCCCGGTTCGTCCGGAAGACGACCAACCTGATGCGTTTTACGCGGGCTCTGGTTCGTAAGGAGATCGGTGTTGCGCCTGATGCATTTTGACGCGGGCTAGAGACACTGGGCCTGAGGCGTTTTTATGCTGGCCATGGAGTGTTATGGTAAAGGAAAAGAAATTATGCGTCCCTACCAGGATTGCAGTAAATAATAATTGAGCATTTACATGCATTTAAATGCCTGGGCCAGTGAGCGAGTATGTACGGTTCGGTGATTCGTATGCGAGATTGACACTCAAAAGTATGAGCATGCGTATGACGTACGTGTGACTAGGAGTGCCGCGTATGTGACGTGATATTATTGGTTTATCTAACCTGCAGGGTCATTGAGAATGCCAATTCGGGGCCTAAGGGCCTAAGTCATCTTTGTGTGTAATTTTGTTTACCCGTTAGGAGATGCATGTTAGCCTAATTTAGGTTTAGGGGTTTTTCACTCACTGAGATGTGTCTCGTGGTTTTTATAACCCAACCTTTCAGACTCACGTTCGTGATGATGCCGGATGCCCCAGTGCGGTTTGGGATCCCTGTTGAGTTCGAGCATACCATGACCGCACACCCCGTAGGGAATAGGGAGGTGTATCTTAGGCATTATTCTCTAATAGGAGTAGATGTGGGTACGACACATCCTGAGACTCATGAGTATATAGCGTGGTGCTTTCGCGATTGTTTTGGAGACGAATATGGACCCCTCCGTACCATGGATGTCCCGTTTACAATAGTAGGTGAGTTAGATCCACAATGTCCGGATAGTGACGTCATAGATACTGACATGGGTTCGGAGTGGAGCATGGGTTCTTATGGTGTGTACGAGGCTGCTGAGGATGAGGAGCTACGAGGAGTAGACTACGAACCAGTAGTAGATGACCCAGTTTTGGAGCCGATGGATGTTGACGAAGCCGAGCCGATGGATACCGAAGAGTTTGAAGAGGAGAATTCCAGCGAGGACTTAGAGTTACCGGAGAGCTCATCAGAGTCTGACGATTCCGATCCCGACTGGGCGCACTAGGCCAGACTTAGTCATATTGTGGGGGTAGACACTTTTTGAAATTTTGACCCTCTTTTCTTTTGTCGTAGTTGACACCTAGCCTCTTATCCCTTTTGACCAATGGTAACAGTTCACAGCACTCTTTTGTTGTACCCTCCTTTCTATTACTGTTTAAATGGATATTGTAAGAATGCTTCTAATGGGTTTTTATGGATGTGTATGTTGTCTAAGTTTTCCTTGTGTTGTTTCCCTGGTTTTCATATTTGTTTTTTGTACGGGTGTTTTAATTATTGCTTTCGCATGTGCCTTATGCTCTGTTGTGGGAGACGGGTCTACGGCGCGTCCTGGGACGTCGCACCATATCGACCTATGCGCGAGATGCTGCGTGCCGTGGAGTTTGGGGCGTGACAACTGGATCTTTTCAAAACCTCAAAAAGCCATAAAATGGTGCTTATGAAGCTTCTTAATGAAGTACATGTTCTCGAAATGATCAATGAAGTGCAACTAAACGATTTTGTTTGGGCTATTCTTTTGACAGATCATATAGCTTTTTTCGACGAAGATTTTTCAATGGATGACCATTCACATAACAAGGCCTTATATATTACCGTCAAATGCCGAGGCAAGGAAGTATCCTGCGTGCTGATTGATAATGGCTTCGCGCTTAATTTGTGTCCATTAAGCACGCTGCATCGTCTAGGAATTAATAAAGAGTTCGTCAAGCCTTCAAAGGTGACTGTACGTTCGTTCGATGGGATGAAGAAAAAAGTTATCGGTGACATTGAGCTGGAAGTAAATATAGGCTCGGTGTCTTTCCTGATCGATTTTCAAGTGATAGATATTCCAAGGACCTTCAACCTACTACTGGGGAGGCCTTAGATTCATATGGCTAGCGCTATTTCTTCTAGTCTTCATCAAAAAGTTAGATTTATTATTAATGGTAAAATAATTACCGTGCACGGGGAGACAGACTTCACCACTTACAAGGAAAGTGTCATACCTTATATCAAGCTCGAGATAAAAGAAGAGCCCAACTATCATTCCTTTGAGATGATTTCTATGATACAAATTCCCGCTGGTAGTAACATGAAGTTTCCGGAACTTTCGAAATCGTCTATTATGTCTGGAAAAGTATTATGCCAATATAGATTCAACCTTAATGATGGACTTAGGACAAAAGTGCAAGGAATTAAAGAACCCATTATCCCATTGGGCATAAAGAAAAAGTATCGGGTGGGGTATGAGTCACTAGTAATCACCATAGAGGCCGAGGCCAAGGTCAAAAAAATCATGAAGGCCATGGAGGCCGAGGTTATCAAACCATTAACCCATCAACGTGGAAGGGTAAGGCTAGAGATTTACCCTATCATCATATTTATATAAGAGAAAACTTTCCTAAGCCTCCCAAACTGCTTTCAGAAGAAAATTTACATGCAGAAGCAGAGTCTATCTTGCTAGGTTTATTTGAAGAGGACGTTATCAATGTCGTTATAACTGAAGATAAAGACACCTACGCGCTGGAGTAGGAAGATTCTTTTGAACCCTTTCCTTATTGTTACCTTTACAATATGTCTGTTTCATATTGATGTTATTTGCAATTTCGGCTTAGTTGCAATTCTCATTCTTGTTAATACAGTTGTAATCACGTTTTGTAATTCAATAAAAGTGTTCAATGTTTTGTTAAGGACATATAGAAACAAAACCAAACCAATGATGAATATTGCTCTCTCACGTGAGCCTTGAGGCTTTGGGTTTCCATATGACTCATAATTGTGAAAAACAGTTTTAAGAGCAAGGATGTCCAAGGATATGAGGATTAGCTATATTCTCTTGATCTCTTCAAAATAGATTTCAAAATAATTTTTAAAAATGGTTTTTCATTAAAACCTCATGCATCAATTCATTTCATATGCGATTACTAACCATGTTTATTGCATGCCAGGCATGAGCATTCACACATCTATAATAGGTTCATAGATGACCCAAATCTCTTCGAGGAAATCACTTGCAATATTGAAGTGGATAATGAAGATGAGGAATGGATCAGAAGAGAATGGACCCGTCATGAAGAATCAAAGCCACTCATGTTAGAAAAAACAATTATTGTTAATCTGGGTGATAAAGAGAACCCTAAAGAGGTTAAGATTGGAGAAAGTCTTCTCTCAATCGAGGCAGAAAGAATAACAGATTTGGTCAAGGAATATCAAAATATATTCGCATGGTCTTATACTGACATGCCAGGCCTGGATCCAAGTATAGTTGAACATGCTTTGCCAATTGATCCAAGCATTCTACCAAAGAAGCAAAAATTGAGGCGGACAAAGCCGAAATTGGCAAAGAAAATAGAAGAAGAGGTGATGAAATTACTTAATGCTGGTTTCATCAAAGTAGTGCCATATCCATTACTCGCCCTAGCCATCTACATCAATTAAAACAAGCACAAAAACATCAAACAAGGTTAGAAAAGGCTAACTTGGTTGGTCTATGGCATCAGTGACGCTCCAGCGAGGTTTTGGCATTTCCGGCGAAATATAACAATCATGGCCGACTCAGTTTGAATGCATTTCCCATCATTTAGAACACAAACAAGCATACAAAAAGGGTGATCAGAGCAAGTTCTAGGCATCAATATGTCAAAATCAAAAGGAATTCGGGGCATTTAGTAATGGTAGGTCATGAATAATGGTGGATTGACCTTTTGCGACCGGTTTTTCGCCGACCGGCGAAGGTTCGATGACAAGGTGATTAGGTTAATTTGATAGGGGGTGACATGGTCTTCACATTGAATCAACCAGAATGGTAATGAACCTGTCAGAAGGTTGCCGAAGATCAATCCAAACCGGCAGCCTCGAAAACACTAAACTTGAGATTGTGCACGCCAACCGTTCAAGAAAATGCCCCAATGAACATAGGGCAAAATGGGGCCATTTTGGTGTGCCATGCCCGCCGAAAGAAGAAGATCGGCACCAGCGTCAGTGTCGGCCGATTCAGTCTCGACCGAACCGGGTTGAACCGGGCCGGTCCGGTTCGTCTCCCTCGGCAGGAAATTTAAAAAAAATAAAAATAAAATAAAAATAAAAATAAAAGATATAAAAAACTTGAAAAAATCAGAAAATCCTAAAAAATAGAAAATTTTAGAAAATTCAGAAAAATTCATAAAAAAATTAGAAAAATTAGAAAAATTCATAAAAATTAAAAAATTGCAGAAAATTCATAAAAATTTTGGAAAAATTCAAAAAAAAAATTCAGAAAATAGAAATATATAAACTCAGAAAAATAAAAAAATTGAAAAAATTAAAAAAATTCATAAAGATTTTCAGAAAATCATAAAAATAGTTCTCGATTTTCATAAAAAAAATTTTCAAAAAAAAATAAAAAAAATAAAAATTTTGAAATTCACAGAATCATTCAAAATCATCGTGGCCAACCATAAAAAGTGAAATTTGAATTTTCGGAAGTGCCTAAGTGGCATTTTTGAAAAATTTCAAATTTAAGGGATATAACCCCTAAAAAACCCTAAAACCCTAAAAATGTGTAAATTATGAATTGAACAAGCTATTAGAGCTTCATTAGGGTTTAGGTATTTTGCTTGATTTTCATTTTTAGTGGCCAAATTAGGGTTGCCATGATTGATTTGCCATTGATTGTGCATTTAATTATTGAGTGCTTAATTGTTTTTTCATGATTAGATTAGTGAATTGACCTTAGGAATCCGTGTGACATGTTAGACATGCCATATCGTTCTTAGGTATCGAAAGGGCGTTAATGGTCTCAATTTGGGATCGTTAACGTAACCAAGTCTCTTATTCAGAATCTCTGATTCATAGGATCGTGGTATTTCTCCCGCACGTCGATTAGGTTTCTAGTCAACCTATCGTAAATGACTAGTTGCGACTCCAAGTTTAAATTTAGATCAAATAAACCCCGCTTTCACATGAGGTATGGTCTGGGAGAGACCCGTATAGAAAAAATACCTCTGTCCTAGCACGCGAGAGCGTGGTGCGACACCTGGTCTAGTCGGGTTGACCCGATTAACCCGATAGGCCCAGTTTTGACTAAATTCGTGAATTAAGCTCGATTTTGATCCAATTTACAAAATTAAACCCCAAAATTGAATTCCTCATCACATTTTGAACCCAAATATATGATTTTCCCCAATTTTTGTCATAATCATGTCCAAGATTTTTAAATCTTTGTACTCAGGTTAATAGGATTTTGTTCAATTCAATACCTTAATGACCTGATTAGGAAAAATTATTGCCAAAATTGAATTACCCACATATGATTAACCCTAGAAATGGTGGTCTCATGGTTCGACAATTTCGATTTAGACACGATCCCAATTTGGATTCAAAATTCCTAATTTTCAATTGAATTTTGGGGATTTTTTATTTCTATGAAAAATTGTGCAATTAGACCAACAATTATATAATTCAAGGTTTCATAATCATTTGTTGTGAAGACACTATGACTTAAAAATTACTAGAAAATATTTAATTGCAATTTTGGTTTAATTCGGATTTGATTTTGCCCAATTTTGGGAAAAACACATGAACGATTGAGATTTTTCAAAATTGATGATGCATTAATAAAAGTGGATTTAAAAGAAGACTAATGACTATTTTTATGTAATTTTCTGATTCCATTTACTATTTTTCTTGATTTTCTGACTCATTTTGATTAAAAGAAATTAAAGAAAAATGCAGGAAAATGCTAAAAAAAATTATTTTTGGTTTAGAAATAGGTTTCTAGGCTTGGCGAAGGTTTCTAATCTTAATTTTAAGAATTTTGAAAATATGAAAAAAAATGAGCTAAAAATCAAGTGTCAACATACACCCCTTATACCATCCGCCTGCAAAACCATTTATGATTAGTATAGGTTAACCTTTTCGAACTCGGTTCTCGCCGGCCGGTGAAGGTCCGGCAGAGTTCCAATTGGTATAGTTCAATATCTGGTTATATGGAGAATATCCGGAACTAAAAATCAATTCTGAAACACCATTGGAAGGTTTCTGGATTTCAATCTGAAGTCGCGGCCTTGAAACTCAAAATATGGAATCATGCATACCAATTGTTCGTCAAAATGCCATAATGAAAAATGGTCCAAATGGCGTCGTTTTAGGCGTGCCGTGCCCACCGGAGAAGGTGACCGGCATCGGCATTGGCGACGGCCGGTTCGGTCTCGGCCGAACCGGGTTGAACCGGTCCAGTCTGATTCGCCCCCTAGCGGGAAAATTTCAAAAAAAAATAAAAAACTAAATAAAAAAATTTGTTTTTTTAGAAATTTAGAAATTTTGAAAAATTTAGAAAAATTCAGGAAAAATTCTAAAAAAATTCTCAGAAAATTCTAAAAAAAATCAGAAAATTCATGAAAATCTAAAAACTACACAAAATTCAGAAAAATACAAAAAATTCCAGAAAATTCATAAAAATTCAGAAAATTCAGAAAATACAAATAAAAAATTTGAAAATTTTGGAAAATCAATAAAAAATTGAAAAAAATTGGGAAAATTCATAAAAATTTTTGCAGAAAATCATAAAAAATCAATTGTCGATTTAAAAAAATTTCCAAAAAATTCAAAAAATGCAAAAAAACAAATAAAAAAATTCAAAAATTCACAGAAAGGTCCAAAATCATCGTGGCCAGTCATAACAACTGAAATTTGAATTTTTAGAAATTTTTTTAGAAGAAAAAAAATAAAATAAAAAATAAAATAAAATAATTCAAAAAACTCACAGAATGTCCCAAAATCATCGTGGCCAGTCATGAAAGTGGAATTCGAATTTTAGGAAATGCCTAAGTGGCATTTTTGGAAAATTTCCAATTTAAGGGTTATAACCCTTAAAAAACCTTAAAACCTTAAAAATGTGTAAATCATAAAATGAACGAGCTATTAGGGCTTTTATTTGGGTTTGGGTATCTTGTTTGATTTTCATTGTTAGTGACCAAATTAGGGTTGCTATGTTTGATTTGCCATTAATTGTGCATTTAATTCTTGGATGCTTAGTTGTTTGTTGGTGATTATATTTGTGAATTGACTTTAGGGATCCGTGTAACACGTTAGACAACCCATATCGTTCTTAGGTATCGAAAGGGCGTTAATGGTATTAATTTGGGATCGTTAACGTAACCAAGTTCCTTACTTAGAATCTCTAATTCGTAGGATTGTGGTACTTCTCCCGTACTTCAATTGGGTTTCTAGTCAACCTACCTTAAATGACTAGTGGCGACTCCAAATTCAATTTTAGATCAAATAAACCCCGTTGTCACGTGAGGTATGGTCTGGGAGAGACCCGTATAGAAAAATACCTCCATTATAGCATGCGAGTGCGTGGCACGACACCACCCTCATAATCATTTAACGTTATTTGATTAATGGTTAATGATAACGAGCTACCATTTGCATTCACAAAATGGCGACTCATATCGATTAACCCCTAAAATTGGGTTCTAAGTGACCATAATGGACTACCCGCCGAACATACATTGAGCCTAACATACATCTAGTAAGCACATGCATAGCAATGAAATAAGCATACAATTAGGCCCATGGGCCTTATTTATCAACCAATCAAGAAATGGGAAGTGGGCTTCATAAGGAGACCCTCATTTAGTTATTTTCTAATTCGGAATAGTTCTGTTTAGATATGATTAATCCACCTAATGATGTACAAATAAAGTGATTTAGGTGTCGTTAGAAAGCTTATGTCATAAGGATCGAAAGTCAAGAGGACCGTTTTTTCTGATTCCCTGCCAATTTTCACGAAAATGACAAATTTACATTCGGTGACAGTCTAGACCCGGTTCTGTTAGGGATTTTAAAATAATAACGGTAAAAATAACAAGGCTCATTAAAACCATGTGAAAATTTTTATGCAGTTAGGATTATTCGTTGTGACAACTTTCATGTTTTGAGTTTTTGCTAAGAAGTTCTCCAAATGTTTATAAAATTCATTTTTCACCAAGGACTCATTTGCAAATCAAATTTTAACTCAAGAAGACCTTATATGAAATTTTTGGCAAATTGACCCTCTAAAAATTTATATTAGACCCTCAAAAATTTAGTCAACATAATGAGACCCGAAGGAACAACTTTGTAGTTTTGAGTTTTTGCAAAGGAGGACTCTAACTTTATCAAATTCGGAGAAACATACTTTGGATTTCAGAAGAATGAAAATCAAATTTGAATACAGATACTAATTGAATCGTGAAAATTAGTTTTGAAGATTCAAATGAACTCCGATCTTGATAAAGTTAGTATCACTGGAAAGCTCTTGATCTCAATGTGAACTTTCATAGAGAACATTTTTTCATATTTTGAGCATTCGAATTTATAAAAATCAAAGAATACACGAAGGTCAGTCAGAAACTCATCTATCATAAGATCTATACCTAAATGGCGTTGTAAATCGCTCTATCCTAACATTCTTGGAATTTTAAGAAAATTTTATGATGAGCAGATTAGGATGTGTTCTATGACTTTCATGAAAAAGGTTTCTTCAAACAACGATCGTAGAAAATTATAAAATTCGTAGAACAACACGATGTCAATTAGGAAATCATCGAAACAGAATAGAACATAACATTCCATATTTTGATCCTAGCTTACGAAATGATTTTCACCTAGCAAACAAATTCCGATTAAGGCATACGACATATCAAATCGAAGCTTGAGATGAGTTTTACGATTCTCTAGTTCATCACTTTGCAAGATGTGGACGTTTACAAGTTGAAATCTCCATCACGAGCAGATTGATCATCAGGATCCAAGAATGATAGATTTGAACTCACCTTGTATAATGATACTTCAACGCACAATTGAGCAATCTGGTCCCTGTATTCAGATCAAGAGTAGCACAAAAAAGTCTCGGAAAGCTCGACAAACCTATGAGAATTGAGTGCACAAGCTATAGTGAGAACCGACTCGATTTCACCCAAATGAACTAATAATGAAAAATCAAGTAGAAAGAAGCGATCTGGTTGCTGTTCAGCAGGAAGCTGGCCACCACAGCCATGTGAAGACACCAAGGAAGGCTGCTGGAGGTTCGGGATCACCGAAAGGACCGCCGGCTAGCTGATTCAACCGCTTGAACCGGCTGATTCAATCACCGATGCATATGCCAGTGATGTTGCCGTGAGGGAGATCACGCCGGACAGAGCAACTTCGGCCACCAGCAAGAACAGCTGGACTTGCGACCAGCCTTGTGCAGTCGTGGAGGACAGTGGTGAAACAGTGACTCACCGAAAAATGGCCAGCAGGAGGTGGAAAAGGCCGGCGGCCGAGAGAAACAGAGCAAGAGGGAGAGAAATACGTGAGCTAGAGAGAAAGAGGAAAGAGAGGAGAGAGAATTCAGATATGAAAATGTGAGACCTTACCAAATTTTGGAGGGAAAAAAGCCTATATACTCCCTTTAACCTTGAATCCTAGCTCTTAGATTAATCCAATGGCCTAGAATGCATCCCTAATGATCAAAAACACTCCTTAAGGACTAAGGATAGGTGACATGGCATTATGGATGGTCATGATCAATTTTAAATGAATGGCCATGATTGATTTACTTACCATCTAATTAATTTGCTTAATCCTTAATGAAGGGCGTTTTGGTAATTTCACTTAGTGGCATTTTCGTAATTTTCAGTTAAGGGAATTTTTATCATTTTTGGGCTCAAAGGGACGTGGCCAGCCTTGGCTGGTCAGAATAGACAGCCGATTGCAGGATTTTTGACCGGAAAATAGCCAATCCGATCAGACCAGGTCAATTCGAATCAAACCGGGTTGAACCGGTTTGTCCCGAGTTTGGCCGGGTTGAGCCGGTTCAACCCTTAGTTCCATTTGTTCCAATTTTGTATAAATTGATCTCTATCCCAATTAATATTGAATTCGATTAAATTGGATTGAACCGATTTGAAATTCATACACAAATTGATCTAATTTAACTTGTTTAGCTCAATTGTTCTTGAATTTGAATTAATTGCATGGCCAAGCTAGACTAACAAATTTAATTGAAGTCTAATTAGCCAAATTGAGTCTCAATTCATCAAATTGAATATTAGTCTAGAGTAGATCAAGTTGAATTGCACTAATTGGACCAATTACTCTTAGACTTCTCAATCGTTGGACCACTAAATTGATCAAATTGGCTCAAATTCATGTGAATCTTCCAAACTTGATTTCGAATTTGGATATCATATAAGAAATTAGACTCATTCGTATCTCAATTGCGCAAATCATAAAAAAATTGATCAAAATCACTTATTTGGGCCTAAATTGGGGATTTTTGTGTTTGGCTTAGAATCACAAAATTGGTTTCAAAATTGAAAGTAATACAACCTCTAGATCAAATGTCATGAAGGAAACTAACCTAAAAAATGACTAGAAATGAAGTAATTTCATATTTGGCTAATTTGAATCAAATTCCGCAAATTGGGAAAAAGTTGATTCTAAATCGATTTTTATAAAATTTCAAGTGCGAAAGTCAAATTGAATGTAAAATAAGATGATTTTGGGATTTTTGTATTTTTTAATTTTTTTAGTCAAAGGCTTGATCAAAAGTCAAATCCTAGTTGATCTTTCACTAGGAGCTTGATTTTATGATCAAGTCTTTAAATTTTTTTGAAATTTCCACTTCTAAAGTGAAATTAGATTTGAAAGGAATCTTTTTATGCGAAAAGCCTCAATTTGACCCGGGGTTGACTTTTGATCAAAGGGTTGATAAAAAAAGTCAACGCGAAAGTCTACGATTTAACTTTTTGGGTTTTTGCATGAAATGAACTAAAATTTGTTTACAGAAGCTAGACCAATAAACAGAATTAAAAAACAATACTTTTTGTTCAAGAAACGGGTTTTGCCGCGATCGGAAATCATAATCTTGAATTTTTTGCTTTTAATGACGCGTCGGCTAAAAATTAGGTGTCAATAGCTAGTTAATTCAAGAGTGATTAATTCTGAGCGAGAATTACTGAAATACATCGATTGACATTTTATTCATTCATAGGCTTCAACATTAGTTGAAAATTCAGAATGTTATTACTTCCAAGTGAAATATATCCCTACTGCCATGGGCATTTGAAAATGAACTAATTGTGCCTGATGGTTGGGGTGGTATGGATGATAAAATGGGTCCTAAGGAGAAAGCTCTATCTAAGAAGGAAATGCTTCAAGATGAAACAGATGAGGATGAAAAGGAGAAAAAAAAGTCCGACAGGTGAAAGGTGTTTCACCTAGAAGTCATCCAGGGAAGGCAAAATCGTAGACTTACTCGGTCAAGACAGCGGAAGATATAATTACCGTGTTAAATATACTCCACCACCATGGGCATTTAAAAATGAAGACATTGTGCCTGATGAATGGGGTGGCATGAACGACGTACCGATCAGCCAACTAAATCTCGAAGAGAATGAAGACCGAGAAGAGAAAAAGAAGAAAAAGACTCATCGAGGTGATAGGAAGTTTGTTCGTAAAGCACAAAGACAAGGTGAAGTTGTTGATTTCTTCGATCAAGATAGTGGCCGGTATAATTACCGTGTCAAATATGCACTCCCTTCGTGGGCATTCAAAAATGAAATGATCACACCTGATGGCTGGGGTGGAATGGATGCTGACGAAGCCAATAGAAGTATGGTGTAATAGCCCGAACTTCGATGTAATTCCGAGATCAATGAAATTGACATTATTCCACATTTCATTTTGGTAAGTCTCGCCTAGAGCTGATCACTCTTGGGTTACTAACCAATAGGGTATGGCTAATTAGGATGTGGTACGTGGATCAGGGACCCGGTCACGAATCGGATACCGATCTCGAGAAGTAATGAGAAAATATTTTAAACCAATGTGAACCGATCTTAGGAAAGGCGAAGGATTGAGTTTGGCTAAGGCCAACGATGTGCAATCGGATCGCAGGTGATTGTGCAAGACCGAAAGTGCACGTGGCCAACCAGTCCTAAACCTGAACCGCATGATCGTGATTCTTGGGACTAGTGATATTTTCTCATTCTCTCAAAGGATGGAACCGTCGTGATTCGGATAACCCAAGGTCAATACGCGTATACTCTAGACAGCCACCAGTTAGTGAGAGACCCTAAAATTGGAAAATCGAGCGAGTTTTGATCAGGAAATTGGATCCGGATTTCAATATCGATTTTCGTCGACTTAAGAGACTAATTTTGGAAATTTGACGTCGTATTACGTTAGCCACACACATTTTGAGCAAGTATGGTTAAAAATTGGAATTTTGGTCCGGAGGTGAAAAATTACGGATTTGCCCATCGGAGTGCCGATTTAGGATTTTGAGGCCGTATAAGATAATTCTTCGAAACCAGTGTCATTTTGGAGTGGCCACGTACATTTGGAGTGGTTTCAGTCGAAAATTGAAATTTTGGCTCGGAAGTGAAAAATAATATTATTTTATTTTCGAAACTTTGCAGTCGATTTCCGAAGGCTTAAGAAGCTATTTTCATGATTCCGATGCCATATTATGTTGGCCACGCTCATTAAGGATTGATATAGCCAAAAATTGGAATTTCCACCCGGGACCAGAAAAATGACAATTTTACCCCTAGGGGTATTTGATCCGAATTTTTGGGGTGTTATTTGGGATATTTTGGTGTGCTATCTGTGACATTCCGGAATTTCTGCCAATTGGAAATTAAGAAATAACTGAGTTTTATGAAATGTGCTCCTAGTAAATTCTCGCCCGGAACTGATCATTCCCGGGAACGCTAACCATTAGGGAAAGGCTATTAGGGGAAGTTAAATTCGCACGACTAAAGAAAAATTCGATCGTAAATGGATTTCGACCATTAAATCGCAGAAGTGATATTTTGAGCCACTGTTGGCCGATCCAAGGATAGTTAGGGGTCAGTTTGCCACTGTCGAAATAGTGGATCGCGGGTGATTCCGTTGGACCACAAAACGACTCGACGAATGATCCTGAAATTATACTGAACGATCGTACCCCTCGGATCAAGCGATTGATCTTTGCGATTTTAATGACAATCGAGATCGTTACGTACCGAACGGACTTGCACGTGATTTGATTTAGTATCGGTCACGAGTCGATTCTGCGAATTTCCCTAGCAAACCACCCGTTAGCTCGAGAAATGCTCGAGTTGCGTTTAATAGAATTTAATTATTGAGTTTTCGCTCAAATTGGACACCGGAAAATTAGGAATTCACGACGAAACGCTAGGACCACGTTGCACGTGACACGTGTCAATTTTTGGTGCGCCTAAATTCTTTGGAAAAATTCGATTTGGGCAAGAAACGGAGAAAGTGACAAAAATACCCCTAGAATTTATTAAAGGGCATGTTTTATGGGCAAAGAGCATTTTGGTCATTTTGCCCTCAAATTTTGGATTGGACAATTTTGCCCTTGGATTTTTTGAGAAATTTCAAGTATGCCCTTGGATATTTTTGTGCAAGATTCGATCACGGCCGTCGAATCAAGATAAGATCGAATCGGGACAGTCGGATTAAAAATATGAAGAAAGGCTAATATGGTCATTTTTCCACTTGGTCAAATGGGCACTATTTGAGTCCAAACTCATCTTTCTCTCTCTCCATTCTCCCCTTCTCTTCCCCAAAATTGCCGTGAGTTTTCCCCCTCCCCACCGTGAGCTCCCTTGGCCGTTCCTCCTCCACGCCGGCGCCATCGCTTCACCGCCGCACGCCGGATCGCCTCCAAGCCGCTGTCCACGCCACCCTCAAGCCACAACCACCCTCAAATCTCACCATCTCTCTCTTTTTCTCTCTCTCGCCGTGGGTCTCGGCCGTGCAAGACCCACATCGCCGCCGGACCGTCACCGCTCAAGCCGGACGCCATCGTGAGTCCCCGCCGTGTTCGAGATAGTGCCGCCGCTCCCCGTTCTAGCCGATTTAGTCTAGAACTAGGTAAGTCGTCCTCTAATCCCGATTTAGGAAATTGGGTATCGCCGGATAATTGAATTTTTGGGGTTGAAATCGGAGTTGTTGGGGCGAGGAACGTTGGGGCTTTAGGTCGGGATTGTGTGGCGGGCCTTGAGGATTAATTTGGGAATTTTTGGAGAACAATTTGAAGTGAAACAGAAGCTGCGATTTACTGTTCACAAGCTGCGAATCACTGTTCACGAGCTGTGAATCACTGTTCACGGGGCTGTGGTGGTTTGTTCGAGATGCAAGTTGAGTTTTTGGAACCGATTGTGCATGGCGAGAAAGTTTCGTGAAGGGTCGGAATCAATCCGACGCCGTTTAGTGGGAGAAAAATAAGAAATTGGGTGTCGGACGTATTTTTAATCTATAATTAAATTGTGGTGGTTAATTAAGTATGTTGTTGAGCAAATTTGCTGATTTAATATGCTAGTTGGATGTACACGTGATTTTGATTAAAGTAATTGATGGTTTTGCCATGCCCGGTGCTAAATGTGCACGAGCTACGCGTGACTGAATGCGTGTGTGGGCCACGCGTGATTAGCCAGTAGTGTATGGTAAATGTATGTTGGGCATGTGCTTGATTGTGATTGTGGTGTGGTAAGTGAAGGTGGAAAGTGTGTGAAAGTGCGAAAGTGCGAAAGTGCAAGTTTAGGATCGGACCGAGTATTCTAAACTCGGGTCGCGATCACGTAGGTCTGTTGCATTTGGCACAGACTGAGGCTTGGAAAAGCAAGCATGAGAATCAATCCGAGGCATTATAAGCTCGGGTTCCAATCATGTAGGCCTGTCGCATTTGGCGCGGGCTGAGTGGGATCGGACCGAGGCGTGTGATGCTCGGGGCGCGATCGAGTGTGAATGTGGGATCGGACCGAGGCGTGTGATGCTCGGGGCGCGATCGAGAGGCTTGAAGCGTGAATGAGTACGCTAGCCGGATGTGGTGAATGATCGCAGTGTGCCTGGGGCGTGTACGTTACGCGGGACACTGGCGAGGAAGGTGGAAAGTGGTGATGAGATCGAGGGGAATGCACAACGTGTGAAAAATTGCATATGTGTGTAATTGTGAATATTATGTCCGTCACTTGAAAATTTGACATATGTGATTGTGATTGTGAATATTATCTGGAGGGTACGTGGTAGCCTAGGTTGGGTTTAGGGGTGAACTTACTGAGAAGTGTTCTCACGGTTGTTTCAACCGATATTTCAGAACCCCGACAGGAACCATGAATCCCCCACCGCCGCCGCCGCCAGTACGTTTTGGGGTACCTGTGCACACCGAGAATGACGTTCAGGGAAGCTCAGAGGACTCGGATTCAGAGGACGATGAGTCCGACTTAGAGTGGACGCCGAGTAAGGGGGCGTAAGTAATGGTCTTGGGGTTCAGAACTGTGAATTTTTGGGTAGTACCATTTTTGGAATAGAAAGCCAGGTCATCGATCTTTTTGGAATATCGATGGTGTGTATCATGGTGTGCAAGTGTGTGCGATGGTGGTAAAATGGACTGGTTGTAAGTTGTGAAAATTTTATAAGTTTTGAATGGAAAGAGAAATGTGTATTCTCCCTGATTGAATCCCCCTGTTTTAATTTGTCCGGGTTTGTTTGTTAATATCTGCTGTGGTTGTAAATCTCTGATGGCGAATTGAGGTCGGCGATAACCTGGGACGTCACACTAATCGACCAGCTAAGGGATGTCGCGGGCTCGGCGGGGGTCCGGGGCATGACACTATCAGCTGCAATTATTGGTCCGAATGACCACTTTGCCCCTTAATTATTTGGGTTGAACGGTCTCGGACCGTCGGATCGAAGGGTAAAATCGTCAAACGCGCGGATCGGCGACAAGTGGCACCCTCAGCCCCAATATTTGACCGATCCTCTCTCTCTCCTCTCTCATTCTGTCCTCCCAACCGTCGGCCCTCCTCTCCTCTCTCCCGAAATCCTCTCTCTCTCCCTCTTCCCCCTTGGCCGAGCACCGCCGGAGCCACGCCGGTGCCCCGCCCGCCGCTGCTCCGCCTCACCTTCAGCAGCCACCAGCCTCACCATCCTCACCCGCCTCCCTCTCTTTCCCTCTCTTTCTCTCTCTTTTCTCTCTTTCTCTCTCTCGGCCGAATCACCGTCGGAGCTCACCCCCGCCGTGCCAGGGCCTAATCGACCGGAGCTGCTGTCGCTGTGACCTCTAGCCGCCTGTACGTCGCCATACGTAGCCGTCCGTACAGCATTCGTACAGTCCATACGCCCGTCCGTACATCGTCCGCACGGTACCGCCGGGAACGCCGCCGCCGGTTTTACTATTCACCAGTAATTGGCCATCGTTCCGTCGTCGTCGTGGACTGAATTAGGTGAGTAAACCCCTTAAACCCTGATTAGGACTGGCAGTACCTTTTTCCTAGATCGGGTTAGGTATTATCGGTACATTCTGGACTGGCTTGGGTAAATTCAGTACATATTAGGAATAATTATTGAAATGGTTAGTGAGAATTAATACCCGAATAATATTAGTGGATTATTGTGACTAAATTAGAGACCAAAATGGATCCCGGGGCGATGAATAGTGGCTGCCCGCTTAGGGGCAATTGGACTAGAATGGCTTAATTGGGAAAATTATTAGTATAATTGATAGGATCACCCGGATTAATTAAATTGGTGCTTATTTGAGGTTAATTTCAATATTTTCGTGTCACGTGCGAATATGGTTAAATTGATTGTTGATTTATAAAGAGTATTTTGGGCCACACGGTATTAATTGGCCAATTGAGCACGTTGTTTGTGAATTGGACACTCCTTGATAATATTAAATTGACTAAGTGTCTGTGTATATTTCATGCTCATGATGTACTGCATGACATTACCTGGTCACGCATGTTGTATGCCAAGAATGAGGCGTGTATTGATGTTATGCGGGAATGCGTACCTGACATGAACATGTGATCACCATAATTGCCTAATGCGTTTACGCTGGGTTCAGATAAAATGAGCCGTATGCCGTGTGATCACAATAAGGTCTTTGCATCATGGCCTTCGGGTCATGCCCGGTTCGTCCGGAAGACGGCATTGTCCGTGAGGAGATCGGTGTTACGACTAGAGCATTTCGACGCGGGTTAGAGACACTGGGCCAAATACGCTATATGCGGGCCGTGAAGAGTTGTATTGGCCTTCGGGTCGGGCCTTCGAATCGTGGTCTTTGGATCGGGTCTTCGGATCGTGGCCTTCGGGTTGAATGTTTGTTGACACCTAAATTTTACCGAACATTTAGTGTAATTTGCATAAAAATTAGGGATTAAATTTTTAACCCCTAAACAAAAATATTTGGATTGCATAACATATAGTTTAGGTTCACGTTAATTTAATTGCATTTTTTGCATCGGATTGACGACGGCGAGCGAGCTTAAAATTCATCGAACAAAAAACGGGATGCTCGGGAATGCAAGGGCCGGGAATTTCAAGTCGGACGGGCTTGGTTGTTTTAATTTGTGCTTAATTCAGCCCATTTAATTTAATTAGAGCCCAAGCCCAAGTTTAAGCCCATTAGGACATTAAGCCTATCTATTTGACCTAGGTTAGAGTTATAAATACATCTTTTAGGTCAGATTTTAGGGGGAGGAGAGAACACAATTTTTTAGAGATCAGAAATTTTTAGAGAGACACAAGTGTGAGAGAGAGAGAGGGAGAGAGAGAAGCAACGTCGCGCATCACCACCAGGGACGCCACGCGTCATCGCACCTCAACCGCCCGTCAACGTCGCTACCTTCCACCCACCGCTGCTGCTCTGCTCCTCCTCATTGCCGTGTTGCCGCCTCCCACGCTGAACAACGCCTCCCCAGCCTTGAAGCGAAGCCACGATGATCACTGCTGTTGTTCCTGATCTGATTTGTGGCTGATCAACGTGGAGTCTGACGTAGCTGCTGCTCCTCTACATGGAATACAAGTCCAACAGTCAACGAACTCCCAAGCAGCAAAGTTAGAAGTCCCCACGAAGCAGCAGCTACTGCTTTGAAGATCCCCTCATGCAGCGCATGAAGATGTCCACGTTCAGCCGCTCTCCCTCGCCAAGCTGAAGACCCATTCCCGAAGCAGCAGCACACACTTTCCAGAATCGCTCACTCCACAGAGCTTATTTGTGGAAACTCAAAACACGAAAGTTGTAGATCTACGAGTCCTTGATCTGTGGCTTTTGGAATTGGGTCAATCCGACGTGTATTGAGGAAGTTACGCCCATTTTTCTAGAATCGTGCAGTCTTGAAATTTTCTGTTCGGAGTCACTCGCCCACGCACGCATCAAATCCACCGAACAGCCTTGCCGGTGTTGCTGTGCATCGTCGGTGTCGTTGTCGCCGTCCCGCCGTCGTCGGTCGTCCCATTCCCGATCCGCAAGCCGATCCCGATCCAATTCGAAATTTGGAAGTATTTTCAAATTAGGTAAGTGGATATATTCTGAATATTCTTTTCAAATATTTAGATTCCTAATTTGGTGTGTTTGAATATTTTGTGATTATCGTGTGGATATTTAGATATCTTAGGATAATGTTCTATATATCCGCAATATTTTCAAATATTCAAATTAGGAAAATTTCCTAATTTAGCAACGTATCTGGACGACTATTTGACCTTAACCCTAAGGTCCGATATGCGGCGATACGAGAAATTATCATCCTATCTATAATCACTTAGATACGATGATGAATTTCATTAGCTTTCCAAATTTGAACGATCGACCATTCGTCAATATCTATAACCCTATATATATGACCGATAGTTCGGATTTTGTGCGTAATCCGAGTTTGAAACAAATTTGGCGGATCGCGTGGATGATTTGAATTGATTGCTATTCTTATTTGTTTAAATTTCTTGCTTTTTTTTAAATAAACAGAAAATTCAAAAATATTAACTAGATTTAAATTAGAGTTTTGCATGTCTAGGAATTTTGAATATATCTAGAGGATAGAATAATTATTTAATTTAAATTAGGACGTGAGACGATCTAGTTCCTAGTTTAAATTAAGTAATATTCTAATCCTAATAGATTATTTCAGCAATTTAATAATTCCGAATTTTACATAAAAAATCCCAAAAAGAAATCATTCTAGGGTAGGTTAAGTTATCATAGATTGCATGTTAACTTAGGTATTTTTGAATTTCGAATTTTAAACAGAAAATACCAAAAATAGAAGTCATTAGATTGCATGTTATTTTAGCCATTTTCATTAATTCCAAATTTCATAAAGAAAAATACCAAAAATATGTCATTGCACGTCATTAGAATTAGGTCACGTCGTCGCGTGTCATATAGTTTGCATGTTAGGTTGCATTATTTCGCATGTCATATTTTCATTTAAATAAAGTGAAAACCCAAAAAAAAAAAGAAATTGATTGAATTGCTTGTTAATTAGTAATCATATTAGGGTGTTTGATGTGATTTTCTAGCTAACAATGCAGTTGCTTGCGTTGGTTCCAGGTAAGTTATTCTCCTAAGCTTGCAATTTATTTAATGCTTTAATTTCTAGGTGTTAAATTGGTGGTTTGCGCACCCGCATGAACACCTCACATGTTAGTGACATAAGTTAAAATGGATCCAAACTGTTTGCCAAAATATTTTTGAAAAGAAAAGGTACCGAAAGGGCGTTAGACTAGATCTAGCGTAATCAAGTTCCCAGGCTTAGAATCTCTGGTTCGTAGGAATAAAACATATCTCCTTATGTTTTATTTAGGTTCCTAATCAACCTACCGCAAATTGATTAGTGGCGACTCCAAGCATGAAAACATTTGCATGTTAAGAACTTAAACCCTAAGTTGCAAATTGGTAGGGCTTGGGAGGGCCCGAGTTAAGTTTAATCTTAATAATTTATTAGCTCGAGAAAAATTGATAAAATCTTTTAGGGTCGCGACAGCTTGGCGACTCCGCTGGGGATTTTGAATAAAACTCTTAGTGGACTTAGGCCAATTTTGCTTTTCAAAATTTTTTTTATTTGGCAGCGAGGATCCCAGGTACGTCCCTAACATTTTAAGGTGTTAAATGTTCTTGCAGTATGGGAGGTATAAGGGGAGGCGTGATTGTTAACCCTTATTTTGCAGGGAGGTGTTCGGATGTATCGTTTAATTTATGCACGAAGCGCTGTTTGATATAACCTGTTGTGCATGCCTTACATTTACACTACACCGCACACACTACCCGCTGCTGGACCTGGGCGGCATAGATTTAAGATGGTACTGAGATAGTGGATACCCTGACCAAAACCATATGGTACGGGTCGCCCTCCTCGGTCCTGAAATTTTCTTTCATGGTGTCATTGAGTACCCACCACGGTTATAACCCCACGCAACCTGAGTCGGCTCTTTGACTAAGCCGGAGTCAGGGGAATCCCAGCCCAACCACCACCATGACTGGTTTAGCTCGGTAATCCTCGCGTCTCCATTTTGCAAGCCAAAGTCTAGGTAGAAATCGAACCTCACATTTCATGCGCATGTCTATGTGATTGCCATTTCCTACCCGGTGAAGTAAGTGTTCTGAACCTTTATCTTGCAATACTTACTTTTTCGTACATTTGGTCGGTCTATGATAGGTCTAGGTCAATCGTAATTTTTGAAAGTTATAATCATTGAATTCTTTTCAAAGTGAAAGAAAAAGAAAAAAATAAAGCTTTGAAAAGAGATTACTTCCAATTCTTATTATTATTTTCCTAGGTCTATCATAAGTCATTATTTCCTAAGAAATTTATCATCATTTTCACAAATTCATGGAATAATGAAAAATGTCATGAAAAATGGGAACAAAAAAGGACGATTAGACTGAGTCATGGACCGATAGTTTTGAGGACGCATACTTACCATGCTCTATTTTGAAAATTAGGTAATTACGGACCGATCACGATCGCCTATTCGTACGGGGTCGAGAGCCAGAATGGCCGATCAAACCGACTTGCAAGAGCGTGTTGTTGGCATAGAAGACCAAATCAAGCAACTTACCATCGCAATGCAACAAATGACTGCTGAGATCAAAACCATTCGATCGATCCCTATTCTGGCACCCCCTGAGGCATCAGCCCCGAAACACAAAAGTGCAAAAGGTGCTGATGTCGAGGAAGATGATGATCTCCCCGAGTAAGAAGATGACCCCGTCCAGATTGTCGTCAACAAACCCAAACCTGATAAGCGAGTCAACAAGCTTGAAGAGAGAGTGAAGCAGCTGGAGGGTTCCCAGGATTCGCCCTCGATCGATCTGTCCCTGTACTCGCAGATCAAGATCCCGAAGAAGTTCAAGATGCCGGACTTCGATAAATATAATGGCACCACGTGCTCGAAAGCCCACCTGCAGTTCAGATCGAGGTTATAGCACGTGAATGGCATTTACATGCATACGGTTGCGCTAATTGTCGTATCATTGCATGAGATACGGTGTATGACTTGAGATATTAGCACGATGAAGTGTGAGCATATGTATGGCGTACGTATGACGAGGTGTGTCACGAATGTGCCATGATTATAGTATATTGAATTGTCTAACCTGCAAGGTCAGTGCGATTATCGGTCTGGGCCCGAGGGCTTAGATCATTATTATGCTTTGTGTTGTTTATTTTGGTCAGGAGATTGTATGTTAGCCTAACCTAGGTTTAGGAGGTTTTACTCATTGAGAAGTATTCTCACTGGTGTTTAAACCAAACTTTCATACCCTCGCCCTTGAAATGCCGCCACTACCTACATTTTTTGGGATCCCGACGCAAATAGAGCAGTTCATGAGTGTGTTTCCTATGGGCAATGGAGAAGCATATGTTAGGTATCGTTCTGTAGTTTCCGTGGACGTGGGAGAGTTCATTAATCAGACTCAGAAGTACATTGCTTGGTGTCTCCGAGATGTCGATGGGAACGTAGCTAGACCACTTAGGTCTTTTGACTCCCCTTTAGACGAGCAAGGCCTGATGGCGCCGATTGTTGCTGACGGCGAGATAGTAGACCCTCAGGATGAGCCAATCGGAGAAGATTATGATGATGCATTGGATAATGAACCCTACATGTTAGCGGAGGATCAGGACCGATAGTAGATGAAACCGAAGTCCTGGAGGCCATGGACGAGGATGAAGCTGGGAATGGAGGAGTTGCAGAATTAGATGACGATGAGGAACTTGGGCTATACCTTGATCCAGAGTTGGAGATGGATTCAAAGGATGAGAGAGCTGCAGCGTTAGTTACGGACTCGGAAGAATTCGAGCCTCGAGAGAGCTCTTCAGAGGAATCCGAGCCTTAAGGAGATTCCTCAGACTCTGATCAGAATTGGGAGCCTTGATCTCAATCATAACTCATCTAGTGTAGATACCCTTTTTGTTAGCAACCTAACCTAACCTGTAACCCTCGACCTTCTCCCAGCCAATGCCCCTTTTTGATGTAACGGCTGCTAAGCGTCGGTTTTTGCTGTATCATAGCGTGGCATGTTTAGAGTGTAGTTTGTTTTACTAAAGTACTGGTTGGTTGTAAATATTTTGATGGCAATAAATATAAGAATATGTTTAGATCGATCTTTATTGATTGTTCTACCATTGTTATTATTTTAATAGTATGGGTGTATATATTTATTTATATACGTTGCTTCCGCATGTGTATTATTCTCTTTGTGTGTTGGGTCTGCAATGCATCCTGGGAGCGTTGCACTTTTAAGACCGAAAGGCGATGCTTGTGAACCGAGGAGGTCGGGGCGTGACATATGGTATCCATGATTACACTATTTTTTATCAAGCTTGATGATGTAGATAAATATAAGGAGGAAAAAGGTCCTGTCGAACCAATTACTATCCAACTTCCCAATGATAAACTAAAGATTAAAGGAGAACAAATACAGCCTGTGATTATCACTCTCCCTCCAAAAGAAAAGTTTGATACTAGGCATGTACCTTTAGATTATTCTCCTAAAGAAGTTGATGCCATAACTCGATTGGGGAGATACTATGTCCTGAAAGAAGATGAGCACGAAAAGAAAGGAGTAACTGAAGAAGATGTCAAACAATTGCTTTTAGTCATGAAGACGAGTGACTATGAGGTAATTAAATAGCTAAGAAAGATGCCGGCATAAATTTCTCTGTTAAATCCCTTCAAGACTTGAGAAAGCCACAAAATGGTGGTTATGAAACTTCTCAATGAAGTACATGTCTCGGAGACAATTAATGAAGTGCAACTTGAAGACTTTGTTGGCACTATTCTTTTGAAAGATCAAATTGCCTTCTCCGATGAAGATTTTCCAATCGATGAACGTTCTAATAATAAGGCCCTATACATTGCCGTTAAGTGTCGGAGCAAAGAGGTATCACATATGCTAATTAATAATGGTTTCGCACTTAATTTGTGTGCATTAAGCACACTGTATCGCTTGGGGTTAGCGAAGAGCTTATCAAATCTTCTAAGGTAATTGTGCGCTCGTTTGACGGAATGAAGAAAGATGTTATTGGCGATATCAAGCTCGAGGTGAATATAGGCCCGGTGCCTTTCCTATGACTTAAAGACTCCTTCTATGATGAAACAAGTGAGAAGCTTATTGGGGCGATTAAACTACATTGCTCGTTTCATCTATCAGCTTTCTGAGACTGCTAAACCAGTCTTCAAATTATTGAAGAAAAATACTGAAGTGAAGTGGGATGCGGAATGTCAACAAGCCTTTGACAAGATCAAAGAATACCTGGTATGCCTACTATCACGCCCCGACTTTCCGTTTGTGACCATCGCCCTTGGTCGCTCTTAGTGCAACGCTCCCAGGATGCATTGCCGACCCAAACCAATTAAAGAATAATACACATGCAGAAGTCACGTATATAAATAAATATATACACCCGTACTACTATAACGACAACCATGGATAAAACAACTCATAAAGATCGATTTTGAAAAGTAAACTTATTACATTGCCATAAAAATATTTACAACTAATATGCATATAGATATATATACAACAAACTATGCCTTAAACTTGCCACACTACGAAACATCAAAAACCGACATACAGCAGCCATTACAACAAAAAGGGGCATTGGCTGGGAGAGGGTTTTGGTTAACTATAAGTCAGGGTAGGGTCGCCAACAAAAAGTGTCCACTGACGCTTGAGGGTTAGGACAGAGACTATGGCATCCAATCGGGGTCAGATCCCGAGGAATCGTGCTCTGAACTCTCCTGAGTTTCAGACTCCTCCGGAGAACTTTCCTGAGGCTGAGACTCCTCCGAGTCCATATCCAGCGCTGCAGCTCGTTCATCCTCCGAATCTGGCTCCAACTCAGGGTCTAGATAAAGTCCCAACTCCTCGTCACTACCTGCTTCTTCAACTTCTCCATTTTCCACATCATCAACATCCATGGCTTCCGGTAAATCATCGTCATTCACCCAATCATCTTGGTCTTCAGCTACCACCTGGGGTTCACCATCTATCTCGGGATCATAGGCCTCCCCTATCAGTTCGTCTTGGGGGTCAATCACCTCGCCATCGGCAATGATCAGCGCCATCAAGCCGTGCTCGTCTAAGGGTGAGTCGAATGACCTAAGAGGTCTACCTATGTTTCCCTGGTCATCCCGGATACACCAAGCGATATATTCTTGAGAAAGATCAGCAAACTCTCCGACGTCTACGGAAACCACGGATCGGTATCTTATGTAGGCTTCTCCATTTCCCGAAGGAAAAACACTCACAAACCTCTCTATCTGTGTCGGGATCCCAAAAAGTGGTGGCGGCTGCGGCATCTCAGGGACGGGGGTCTGAAAGTTTGGTTTAAAAACCAATGAGAACACTTCTCAGGAGTAAAACCCTTAAACCTAGGCTAGGCTAACGTACGATCTCCTGACCAACAAAACAACGCATAATACAACAATGGCCTAGGCCCTCAGCCCAGACCGATAATTATACGGACCCTGCAGGGTAGGCAGTTTAATGCAATATAATCATGGTACATACTTGACATATTTCGTCACACGTACGCCACACGCATGCTCACTTTTCATCATGCTAATACTTCGAATCATATGCTGAATCTCATGCATAGAAATGCCATACACATGCCATAATATCAATTTGAATCACACGGCACATAAACTCGGCGTTCATCTTTACTTTTTAATATTCGACCCGAAAGCCCGACCTGAAGGCCACGAATCCGAAGACCACGACCCGAAGGCCCTACCCAAAGACCAATTCTATACTTCACGGCTCGCGTTTAGCGTATTTGGCCCAGTGTCTCTAGCCCACGTCGAAACGCTTTAGGCATAACACCGATCTCCTCACGGACAATGCCGTCTTCCGAACGAATCGGGCACGACCCGAATGCCACGATCCGAAGACCTTAATGTGATCACACGGCACACAGCCAATTTTTATCTGAACCCAACGTAAACGCATTGGGCAATTATGGTGATCACATGCTCATGTCAGGCACGCATTCCCGCATAACATTAATACACGCCTCATTCTCGACATACGAAATGCGTGGACAGGCAATGTCGTGCAGTACATTATAAGCATCAATTATGCACAAGCACTCAATCAATTTTAGATTATCACACAGTGCACAATCGGCCAATTAATACTATGTGGCCCAAATTATATTTTATAATCAACAATCAATTCATCCATATTAGCACGTGACACGTAATATTGAAAATGGCCCCAAACAAATATTAATCAACACCAATTTAGTAAATCTGGGCAATCTCAACCATGCAATTAGCAATTCTTGCGGTCTAATTTACCCTGGTACCATTTCCGGTCCTATGAGTAACCGTCATTTTCTCAATTCGGACTCAGTGAATATTCATAATAATCCTATTAAATTAATTAGGATTTATGCACACATACCAAACCGCATCCCGACTCAAAATCAGTACCGGTAATACCTAATCTAGTCCAGAATGTACCGATTCTACCTAAGCAGGTCTAGAAAAATGTACTGCCAGTCCTAATCAGGGTTTAGGAATTATACTCACTTAATTTCGGGCTCACGACGACGACGGAACGGCGGCTGATTACTGGTGAACAGTACAACCGGCGGCGTTCCCAGCGAACCGTACGGACGGCGTACGGTCACTGTACGGACCGTACGGACGGGCGGTGGCTAGGGTCGTACGGCGGTGCTGGACAGCCCTGTGGCGACGGCTCGACCGTTTGAGCTCCAGCGAAGCTCTGGCGGGCCTAAAACAGAACCAAAGAGAGAGAAAGAGAGAGCAACGGATGGAAGAAGAGAGAGAAAAGGGGCTGGGCTAGGCCGAGGCTGAGGCTGAGGCTAAGGCTTGCTGGGACCGAGAGGGAGTAGCAGCGGCACCGGCGGCGACGCACGGTGGCCGGCGGTGCTCCGGCAAGGGCGCAGCCAAGGAGAACCAAGAGGGAGAGAGACATTTGGGAGAGAGAGAAGGGGAGTTCTGATCTGTTCAGAACTGAAATGAGGGAGGAGAGAGAGAGGGGGCCGGTCCAAGTAGTCAAAGAAGGGCGCTGGTCGCGACAAGTGTCGCCCATCCGCGCATTTTCCCATTTTACCCTTCATCCGACGGCCTTCGTTGATTCTATCCAAATAATTTAGGGGCAATTCGGTCAAAATGCCAATAATTGAGCTGAATATCATTTGAATAATCCCACTGTTCAGTCCAAAATTCGAAATCCCCGGTACAGGGTCCAGGGGCAAAACTGTAATTTTTCCGTCCCGGGTCGAAACTCCAATTTTTACACGTACGTGTTCCATATGTGCGTGGCCAACATAATATGGCGTCAGAATAATGAAAATAGCTCCTTAAGCCTTCGGAAATCGACTGCGAAGTTCCGAGAATAAAATATTTTTATTTTTCACTTCCGAGCCAAATTTTCCAATTTTCGACCGGAACTACTTCAAACGGGCGTGGCCACTTCAAAATGACACTTGCCTCGAGAAATAGCCTCATCCGGCCTTCAAAACCTTAACCCGACACCCCGAGGGCAAAACCGTCATTTTCCATTCCCGGACTGAAATTTTAGTTTTCAACCCTACATACTCAAAATGTGCGTGGCCAGCGTAATACGACGTCAGATTTCCAAATTTAGTCTCTTAAGCCGTAGAAAATCGATATCCAATTCTGGGCCCAATTCCGTGTTTAAAATTCGCTCGGTTTCTGATTTCAGGATCTCTCACTAACAGGTGGCTGTTTAGAATATACGCGTATCAACCTAGGGTTATCCGAATCACGTCGGTTCCGTCCTTTGAGAGAATGAGAAATTATCACTAGCCCCAAGAATCACGATCGTGCGGTTCAGGCTCAGGATGGGTTGGCCACGTGTACTTTCGGCTTTGCAGACTCACCTGCGATCCGATTGCACATCGTTGGCCTTGGCCAACTCAATCCGTCACCTTTCCTAAGATCGGTTCATATCGGTTCAAAATATTTTCTCATTACTTCTCCAGATCGGGGTTCGACTCGCAATTGGGTCCTTGATCCACGTACCATTTCATAATTAGCCATACCCTATTGGTTAGTATCCCGAGAGTGATTAGCTCTGGGCGAGACTTACTAAAATGAAATGCGAAATAATGTCGATTTCATTGATCCCGGAATTACATCGAAATTCGGGCTGTTACACCTACAGTTCTAGTACTACCAATCCCTGGGGTTCCGCTGATCTTATATTTGACGATTCACTATGAGTCGTCAAGAGCGGTGCTTGTACAAAGAAGACCAAATGATGGTAAAGAACAAGCCATTTATTACTTAAGCAAGAAGTTCACAACATCAGAGATGAATTACCCCGCAGTCAAAAAGAGAAGCATTGCATTGAATTGGGTGTTACAAAGATTATGGCAATACACCCTCCATCATCAAATTTTGCTAGTGATTGAGAATGATCTGATCAAGTACCTTCTTGAGAAATCCTCCTTGATCGGGAAATTGGCAAAGTGGCAAGTCTTGTTATCGGAATTTGACATCAGAAGTTCATCCCAAAAGTTGGTCAAAGGACGAGCAATAGCAGACATGTTGGCAGAAAATTCGCAGAATATCACCAATCCTGAAGGACAACTTGGTGATCATATATTAACACTGGTCGATAATAAATGGACCATGTATTTTGATGGTGCAACCAACTTATCTCGATTAGAAACTAGGGTAGTATTGATCTCCCTAGAAGGTCAACACTATCCGGTATCTATGAAACTGGTATTTCCATGCACCAATAACGTCGCTGAATTGCATCATCGGTTTGCAATTAGCCCTCTTAATGAAAGTAAAGAGGTTGAAGGTATATAGAGATTCTATGCTCATCATATTGTAAACAACTGGTGAATGATAAACTCGAGATGCCAAACTAATTTCTTATTATAGATACTTAGAAGAGATGATAGAAAAATTCGAGGAAGTAACATTCGATTATCTCTTAAGAGCTCAGAATCATTTTGCAGATGCTTTTGCAACTTTGTCATCCTTACTACAATCTGAAAATTATATGGATATAAGACCATTGAGAATTAATATTCTTGAACAACCAGCTCATTGCATGATGGTCTAGGCAGAGTTTGACAACGAACCATGGTTTCATGACATCAAAAGGTATCTTCAATAAGGAGAATTTCCTGAAGGAAGGCAACCATGTGATAGAAAATTTATAAGGAAGATAGCCAACGAGTTCTTCCTCAGTGATCAAACCCTTTACAAGAAATTATTTGATTCAACCCTACTAAGATGTGTAGATACTACAGAAGCTAAACATATCATGAAAGAGATTCACGAGGATGAATGTGGATTGCACATGAATGAACATTTTCTAACCCAAAAGATTATGAGGTTGGGATATTATTGAATGACAATGGAAACAGATTGCATCTAACATGTGAGATGTTGTCATCAATGTCAAGTTCATGAACACAGAATCAATGCATCGCCAAATGAGCTATATCAAATGTCTGAGCTATGACCATTTTCAATGTGGGGCATTGATATGATTGATCCAATCAACCGCAAGGCCTCAAATGGGCACCGGTTTATCCTAGTTGCTATTGACTGTTTCACCAAATGGATTGAAGCAAGCTCCTACACAAATGTTACTGCCAAGAATGTTGCAATATTCATTAGGCGGGACATCATTGCTAGGTATGGAGTCCCAGAAGCAATAATTACGGACAACGGCTCAAATCTAAACAACAAGATTGTGGATGATTTACTCGAACACTTCCACATCCGACATCTGAACTTATCCCCATATCATCCACAAATGAATGAAGCAGTTGAAGTGATAAATAAAAATATCAAGAAAACATTGGCCAAGATAGCTGAAAATTATCGTGATTAGCACGAAAGGTTACTATATCCTCTGATGGCATATCGAACTTCAATTTGAACATCAACTAGAGCAACCTCGTTTTGCTTGGTTTATGGAATTGAAGCAGTGCTATCTATTGAAGTAGAAATTTCTTCGTTAAGGATACTATCCCAATTGAAGCTTTCAGAAGCTGAGTAAATTCAACAAAGATATGAACAACTCAATATGATCAATAAAAAGATATTAAGAGCTATATGCCATAGGCAAGCCTATCAGAGAAGAGTAACCAAATCCTTTAACCGAAAAGTGAAACCAAAGCATTTCAAAATAGATGATTTAGTAGTGAAAAAAGTCATCTTCAATAATTCAAATTGTCGTGGCAAATTCACTCCGAATTATGAAGGTCCATACATTGTCAAGAAAGTCCTTCTTGGAGGAGCATTGATTCTTGTAGATATGGCTAAAACAGAATTGCCCTATCCTGTAAATGCAGATGTTATCAAGATTTTCTACCCATGAAATGAAGACTAACATTCAAGAAGGGTTTTGGGTCACTTTAGAAGATGCGCATATCATGCATACCACGCATTTCATGAACATACTTATCTATTTTGCAAAAGAAAACAAAAAGAGTCCGAACCAGTCGATGATTTTAGAATCCTCAATGAAGTTGTCAAATAATAGAGGGAAGTATCACTTCCAATTCAATTTTCCGCTGATATTCTTTAATGTGATTTTCTTTTTATCATCCCTAGGAAGACAAAAAAAAGAGAGCAACAAAAGAAGAATCCCCAGTAGAATCAAAGTAAAAATATGCAAGGAAGAGGGATCTTGGTAAGTTGATCAGACATGTATCCCTAAATTGTAAGTACATGTGTAAGAGAAAATCGAATTTCTTCTTCCCTAAGCAGAATGACACTAAGACTGAGCAAAACAAAACAGATTGTTTTGAAAAGAAAATACCTCAGAAATGTTTCAAGTCACAAGGTTTGAAACACACTTTCTTTGAGAATGCATTGAGTATCAAAATTCTCTAAAATGGATAATTTGACAAAAGGCTTCGAAAAATTTCAAAGAAAAGTTTGGATCAAATCGAATGGAAAGACCTTCAAATGATAAAAGGTAAACCGTATCCAAACACGTCCTCTATACACTCAAAGTCAAAGTGAAGGAGTGAGAAAAAAACTCATCCAAAGGAAATATGGGATGTTCGTAATGATTATATGGATTGAAATGATGAAAGATAGTCATTTCACTATCTCAAACACATGATTGTCCTCTGCAAGCCAAATTTGAGCCGAAGCAATGGAGAAGTTTTTTCAAAACAACCATGTTAAGAACTACCCCATGTTGGGGCAAATCAGGAGGTTTGCGGTTGACAGTTATGGAGAATAGGATCAAGAAAGATTTTATTGCATACTCTTGCATCAATCTTTCTGTGATAACTTCAGATGAAGTCATATGGAAGCTTAAGACATCCCAAGAGGAAGAAGAGCACTTCATTTCTTATACCCAAGCACATTACCTTTGGTAAAGCCCAATTGATCCTGAATATTTATTTCAGAACCCTAAATTGGTGATCATCTCTTCATACTGGAGCATGAGCATATGATTCACTTTGAATAAATAAGAAACAAAAAGGCATGACACAAAGTCCTTAGAATTCAAAAAGGTCAAAGGCAAAAGAATTAGGGGCATGAAAAAGAAGTGTGCTTGGTAAAAGCATGGTCGAATGAATGCCCAAGAAAAATGAAAAGGAAAGAGAGTTCAAAAGAAAGCTCAAAATGACAAAAAAGTTATAACAAAGCAAAACCAAGATTATGAGAGATCATAGATCACAACAAATGAGAATGAGTAAAAGAAAAGGGATCGTAATAAATGTTTAGGAGACTATGATGTTCATAAAATAAAGATCCCTAATAGGCAAAAGAAAAAGGGTGGTGATGCCAAGAAGATTACCAATTTCATAAAAACCCTGAATTCAAACAAATGAACCTTTTTTGAGCCTACCCAATACCAACAATACAATCTCTCCCCAAGAACTCTTCAGATTGGGATGTTGAGAGGAGAAACATGACTTTATGACAATAAGTCATCGCTCAAAGGAGTGTATGCAATAATATCTTGTCTTGTCATAGAGGTTCTTAACTTGTAGACCTAAAGTCAGATATAATGAAATCTTTTTTCTTGGCCTCAAAATGCTTATCCTTTGAATAGCCATTGACCAAGCCAACATTACAACCTTTTGAAAGACCTTATTGGATCAATTAGATTGTATACATTGCGAACATCTCCGAACACCTGAGGATTGATTAAGAGAGATAGAATTGAGAGATATCAGACAATTCCCATTTCAATTAGATAAAGAAAAGACCAAGTTCATAGATTGAGACAAATTCTTTCTAATGAAGGTCTTCCAAATGATCATTTCAAGCATTTCTAAAAAGATTGTAAGCACTTTGTTCAAATAATTCCTTAAAAAGGAAATTTGATTGTCTGAAATACGAAGAATGCAAAGAATGCATGTTTACAGGCCATATTTCAAAAGTTTTTGGTCAACTTAAAATCAAGTTTTCAAACAGTTTGTGGTAAGCTAAAAAAAAACCACACTTCAAACAGTTTTTGATTAATTTCAAAATCACTTTTCAAAATAGTTTTTTGTTAACTAAAAACCATACAAAGGTTAGTGAAACCTTAAAATCACATAACTCATGGTCAAGACATTTATTGTTTGAAGCCTTCCCAAAATCTTACGGGCGAGGAGCCCCTAGGCAATTCCCAAAGTCCTACAGACAACGAGCCCTTAGCAATTTCCAAAGTCCTACAAGCGATGAGCCCCTAGGCAATTTCCAAAGTTCTACATGTCACGCCCCGACCTCCACGGCACACAACAACCCGTTCGGTGGTCGATACAGTAGTACGACGTCCCAGGATGCGTCATCATTGACCCGTTTCCCAAAGCAGAACATAAGGCACATGCGGAAGCAAAAATTAAAAACACCCGTACAGAATAAATATGAGAACCAGGGAAAGCAACATAAGAAGAACTGAGGCAACGTACACATCCATAACAAAAACTGCCAGAAACATCCTTACAAAAATTCTACGAACAACAAAGGAAATAGGGTGCAACAAAGAGAGTACTGTCATATGAGTCAAGAGGGCTAAGAGACAAGGGGCCAACCGCCACAAAGGAGAGGGTCTAAAATTCAAAAAGCGTCTACCCTCACAAAAAGACTAAGCCTAGCCTAGGGCGCCCAATCAGGATCAGAGCCGTCGGACTCTAATGAACTATCGGGTATCTCTGAATCTTCACTGGGAATCTCCTCTTCGGACTCTTCGGTATCCATCGGCTCGGCTTCGTTGACCTCTATTGGCTCCACCACCGGGTCCTCTACTACTGGCTCGTGGTCTACGCCTCCTAGCTCCTCGTCCTCGGCAGCCTCGTACCAAGCGAAAGGACTTATAGTCTCCTCCGAATCCATCTCAGAATCCACGATCTCACCACTCGGGCACTGCGGATCTAACTGACCATCTATGGTAAATGGAACATCCATAGTACGGAGGGGTCCATATTCGTCCCCAAAATGGTCCCGGAAACACCAGGCTACATATTCATGAACTTCAGGATGTGTCGTACCTACGTTTATACTTATCAGAGAATAATGCCTCAAGTACACCTTCCCGTTCCCTACAGGATGTGCAGTCATAGTATGCTCATACTCTACGAGGATCCCAAAACGTACCGGAACAGGTGGCTTCGTCATGGACGTGGGTTTGAAAGGTTGGGTTATAAAAACCGTGAGACACATCTCAGTGAGTGAAAAACTCCTAAACCTAAATTAGGCTAACATGCATCTCCTAACGGGAAAAACAAACCACACACATATAAGGATGACTTAGGCCCGTAGGCCCAAATCGGCATTTCAATGACCCTGCAGGTTAGATAATCCCATAATATCACATTACACGAGCGGTACCCTCGATCATGCGTACGTCACACGTATGCTCAAAATCTTTAGTGACAGTTCCAAGCATAGATCACCGAGTCACACCGTTCCGCACACTAACTCATGCATTCATATGCATGCAGATGCCACTAACTTGCCATGCTCACAATTCAATTCCTATGGCATTTCGGCATAAAATTCTATTCGTGTTCCGATTATAGAATAAAATCCATCTAGGCACGTCCCATACCATGCCCGGTAGATTCCATTACATAATCAGACACTATGCATCACACGTTAACCCTTTATTCCATTAATTCGACCCGAAGGCCCGATCCGAAGATCCGGTTCGAAGACCAATCACAACACTCCGTAGCCAGCGTAAAGACGCCCTAGGCCCAGTGTCTCTAGCCCGCGTCAATACGCATCAGGCGCAACACCGATCTCTTTACGCACCAGAGCCCGCGTAAACGCATCAGGATGGTCGTCTTCCGGACGTACCGGGCATTGTCCTGATCCAAAGTGCATGAGGACGGCACACCCCGCGTAAACGCATCAGGGCGAAGGTGATCACACATTCACACAACCTGTTTTTATCTGAACCCCGCGTAAACACGTCAGGGCATAATTAGGTGATCACATGTCCATGGCATACACGCATTCTCGCACAATTTCCACAAGCCTCATACCCGGCATACATAATGCGTAGCCATGCAATTCCGCACACGAATATTGGTGCAATGTATCGCGGCATAATGTCCCACACAATTAATTGCCACAACTTCATGTTCAATGATCCACGTCATATGCTTAGTTAGCCTAATCAATAACTCGGGGCATCACATGTGAATATGGCACTTATGACGTACATTGACAATTCACCAATCACATTCCACCTTGGTCGGTCATATGAACACGCGACATGGTAGACTCAATTCATCATGATTGTCGATCCGACACGCAATTCAACCATCCCGGCCATCCCGGCACTCCAATTAAGTTAATCCTCTAACTACCGTTAATTTGGCCGTCAAGTTCCCGACATGGACAGCAGCTAATCCTATTCATTTCAGCCTCTAATTCTCTTCTAAATCATGCTTTGTCACCTACCAATCATTTCCCGACACCCACTTATAACATATAAATTCATACGAGTCCTAATTGACACTAATCGACTAACCGACACACCCTAGGCCCGTTTAAAACACATAATCGTCCTAATTAGGGTTTAGAGGTTTACACCCACCTCAATCCAAGCTCGGGCGACGGGGAACGGCGGCCAATCACCGATGAACGGTGGAACCGGCGGCACACTTCCCAAGGAGGCGGCGGTGAGCGGCGGCCGGCTGTCCACAACAGCCACGGGCGGCGGCTCACGACGGGGGAGACTGCTGACCCACAGTGAGGATGGCTGGACGGGCGGCTGGTCAGCACGGACAGCTGCTGCTCACGGCGGCGCACGGCGAACGACGGTCTTGGCAGCGGACGGCGACGGCGTGGCTCTTCCGGCCCGCTGACGCACGTATTAATCTCGGTGAAGCTTTCGTACCGGTAAGTATCATAGCTAACTTCATGACTATTCATCGTTGGATTGTAATTTCTTTTTTCATATATATTTAAGTCTGCTTTTTTTATTATTCTACTGACCGGTTTAACGACCGGCGATCGGCGACACCTCGCCGATCTTTGCAAGGGCCCGAACGGGCAGGCCGTTTTAGGACGGAAACTCAAGTTCCGTCGCAAATGGCGACGGAAATTACTTTGCCGTCGCAATTTGCGACGGAACTTGGTTTGCTTCCGTCGCAAATTTGCGACGGATGCAAAGGTCCGTCGCAAATTTGCGACGGACACAAGGATCCGTCGCAAATTTGCGACGGATTAATTTAGTTTCCGTCACAAATTTCTGTCAAACATTAAAAATTATTAAAAAATGATTCGTAATTAATTATTTTTTTTGGGTATGTGTCTAATTGAAGGTCTGGCAATCCAAGAAGACGTTACAATTCTCATCAAATTGACCACTTTGTCCTATCAATATTTCAGTCAAATATTTGGGTAAGTCTTCATTACGCGGAATTTTTTTCTATTTTGCAATTTCATATTAATTGTTGCGTAAATAACAAAATTATAATGTTTAACATTTTATGATTTTAATTAAAAACAATAGATATGATATTTTAAATATTTTACTGGAATTTTTTTATTTCAATACAGACAAAATGCAAAGAGAAAGGGCTTTGATGTATAATAAGAACTTACCTGGACGTCGAGGATTGACGGATGAGTTTCGTACTGGGTTGGAACTATTTTTAGACTTTGCTAGTAGTAAGTATGAGTTCATGGATGGAAATAAGTTAAGGTGTCCGTGTAAAAAGTGCGGTAATGGTAAATTTCTTGTGTGTGATAATGTTAGAGAACACCTTACTAGATATGGGTTTACTCCGAACTATTTTAATTGGACTTTCCATGGTGAACCATTTATATCTGATGAAGGATATGGAAGAAGTGATCAATTTTCAGTTAGGGAAGAATGTGGCTATTATGAGCAATTGAACCCGTACGAAAGGATGGTGATTGATGCAGCTAGTCAGAATTTTGTCATAGATTCGAATGTAATCAGTTCTGGGATGTGTTGAAAGCAGCAGATGAGCCTTTATGGGTAGGTTGTGAGGATCACACTAAGTTATCGGTGACAGCCAAACTGTTAAATATCAAGGCAGAGCATAATGTGTCTGCGGATTGCTTCAACTCTTTTGTTAAAGTAATGCGGGAATCATTGCCTCGTGATAACGTCATGCCAAGTGATTTTTATGATATGAAAAAGCTAGTTGATAACTTAGGCCTTCCGGTTGTAAGGATTGATGTATGTCGTAGAGGTTGTATGTTATATTGGAGAGATGAAGAAAATGCAAAATCGTGCAAATTCTGTAGCCAACTTAGGTACAAGATTAACAGGAGGCCGGCTCGTAATCAGAAGCGTAGACCATGCAAGCAAATGTTTTATCTGCCCTTAATCCTAAGATTGCAAAGGCTTTATGCGTCTAAAGCCACTGCTGAACACATGACTTGGCATGCAAATCATGAAACAGAAGAGGGTCTAATGTGTCATCCTTCAGATGCGAAGGCATGGTAACATTTTGATAAAACATACCCTGAGTTTGCGATTGAGCCTCGGAACATCAGGTTAGGCCTTTGTGCCGATGGATTTGCTCCATTTGGTAAAACAGGCAAAAGTTATTCATGTTGGCCAGTTATTTTAACGCCGTACAATCTTCCACCCGGTATGTGCATGAAGACACCTTATATGTTTTTGACATTGATCGTGACAGGGCTGCAAAATCCGAAAAAGTTGATAGATGTTTATATGCAACCATTGATTGAGGAGTTACAACGGCTATGGGTTGAAGGTGTCCCTACTTATGACGTTTCTATCGATCAAACATTTATAATGAAGGCTGCTCTTCTTTGGAAGATAAATGACTTTTCAGCTTACGGGATGTTATCTGGATGGAGTACAGCTGGGATCTTCGGATGTCCGATATGTTTGGAGAGGTCAAAGTCATTTAGATTAAAACATAGAAAGAAGCCCAGCTATTTTGACTGTCATAGACAATTTTTACCGCCAAATCATCCTTTCAGAAGGAATAAAAAAGAGTTCATCAAGAATATGGCTGAAAGAACGCGTCCACCAATGAGGTTGACCGGCGATCAAATTTGGGAGCGTGTGCAGGGCTTTCCAACTGTTGTTGAGAATCCGCACGGCACGACTTATGCGTACGGAAGTACACATAAGTGGACAAAATGCAGTATATTTTGGGATCTACCATATTGGAAGGCCCATCTTATTCATCATAATCTTGATGTCATGCACATAGAAAAGAATGTTTTCGACAATGTCATAAATACCGTGATGGATGTCGCAGGAAAAACAAAAGATAACTTGAATGCAAGAAAAGATATGAGAGACATTTGTGATCGTCCAATGCTAGCTGTGGATGCAAGTAGCAGGGGACCAAAACTGAAAACAGTTTATACATTGGATAAGGAGCAGAGGCGAGTTGTCTGTCAATGGTTGAAATCGGTGCGGTTTTCTGATGGATACGCTTCGAACCTTGGGAGATGTGTTGATTTGAATGAATGCAAATTGACAGGTTTGAAGAGTCATGATTGTCACATCTTGATAGAAAGACTACTTCCAATAGCTTTGAAGGAAGTTCTACCAAACTTTGTATGGGGCGCCATTACAGAGTTAAGCAATTTCGTGCATAATATTTGCTCGACAGTGTTAAAAGCATCGCACATGGAAAAACTAGAGAGAGATATTCGAATTATTCTTTGCAACTTAGAAAAGATATTTCTTCCAGCGTTTTTTGATTCGATGGATCATCTCTTAGTTCACTTGCCTTATGAGGCCAAAGTTGCAGGTCCTGTCCAGTTTCGATGGATGTATCCATTTGAGAGGTAATATTTTTTTTAAAATACATGTGAAATAACTTTACCATATAATATGTTCCAATAAGCTTTTTTCTATTTCAACTAGATTCTTATATCATTTGAAGAAAAAAGTCAAGAATAAGGCACATGTTGAAGCTTCAATTTGTAATGCATATATCGTGGAAGAAGTGACAACATTTGCATCATATTATTTTGAGCCGCACGTTCAGTGCAAGAGGCGGAGAACAGGCAGAAATGATGAGGGCCCCATTGATCCCAAATGCACGGCATTCTCTATTTTCAATTATCTGGATCGACCAAGCGGCGCATGTCAGTTTCATTACTTATCAGGGGAAGAATTTCATGCAGCACATACTTATATTTTACTGAACTGCCCATAAGTCGAGCCATACTTCAAGTAAGTGTAAATTTGCAAATATATATTTCTGTGTCAAATATTTGCTAATACTTAAATGGTTTTTAATTTTAGGATATTCCAAACTTCAATGTTTGGACTACAACCAAATGAGTTTGACCGTTTGTGCGATGAACAATTTGTCGCATGGTTCAAGACATACGTAAGTTGCCTATCGACAAAAACCAAGTTATTAAAATTATATACATCATTTAGTAAAATATATATTATTGACTTTGCATGTGTAACCTTAGGTTCACAGTAATTGTGATGGACTTGGAGGGCAAGGATTGCTATATCATCTGTCATGGGGTCCACAGTTAAGAGTTCGAAGTTGGCCAGCATATTTCATAAATGGATATAATTCTCACACTCAAGAATATGGAATGGGAAAATCCACAATGAATAGTGGTGTGTCTATTCGATCATCCAATGGTGGGAGTTTAGAAGATGATTTTTATGGTTTGTTGGATGAAATCATAGAGATAGAGTACCCTGGACCATTAATGATACGGGTTGTGTTATTTAAGTGCACGTGGTTCGACCCCGTCAAAGGGATGAAGGTGCATACGAAGTTCAATTTGGTTGAAATAAATCACAAGAACATATATATGAAGTATGAACCATTTGTCTTGGCACAACAAGCAATTCAAGTATGTTATGCACCATATCCTAGTTTGAAACGTGACAAAGCCGATTGGTAGGTTGTATGTAAAATCAAAGCACGGAGGAAAATCGAGGAACACTGGAAGGATAGAGCCTACCAACAAGAGGAAGTTTGTAACACTGTTGAAGTTGAGAAATATAACATACCAACTTTACGAGATCCGTCCGGAGCAATGACAGATGTGGAACCAACTGAAATTTACGAATTAAATGTACAACAATGTTCCGAATCTGATTTGGAGATAGACGACGAAGACGAGGACGAAGATGAGGACGAAGAGGACGAAGAGGACGAAGATTAACAATTTTGTCACAAAACACTGCAGATGTGTAATTATTAATGCGACAAGTGATATTTTGGTTGTTATCATTATTGTTCTTGTTATTATTGCTATTGTGCTTTTTAATTACAGTTATTATTGTTCTATTAATATTAACGTGTCCTTAAAAGTTGAGATGCCAACATTTTTGACCGAAAAAAGACGAACTAAATGTACAATAGAAACTAGTAAGTCTAAATTTGCAACGGACACGAACATGTCGGTCGCAAATTTGCGACCGACACTATTACTTCCGTCGCAAATTTGTCCAAAAATTTTAAAATATTCAAAGTTTGCGACGGAATCAATATGTCCGTCGCAAATTTATGGGGAATTTGGACACGTTGTAATTTGTGACGGCATTTACATGTCCGTTGCAAATTTGCGACGGACAGAACTAAGTCCGTTGCAAATTTGCGACGGACAGAACTAAGTCCGTCGCAAATTTGCGACGGACACGAACCTGGTCCGTCGCAAATTTGTCCCAAAATTTTTAAATATTCAAAGTTTGCGACGGAATCAATATCTCCGTCGCAAATTTATGGGAAATTTGGAAACGTTGTAATTTGCGACGGACATGTAAATGCCGTCGCAAATTTGCGACGGATAGGAATTATGTCCGTCGCAAATTTGCGACGGACACGAACCTGGTCCGTCGCAAATTTGTCCCAAAATTTTTAAATATTCAAAGTTTGCGACGGAATCAATATCTCCGTCGCAAATTTATGGGAAATTTGGAAACGTTGTAATTTGCGACGGCATTTACATGTCCGTCGCAAATTTGCGATGGATAGGAATTATGTCCGTCGCAAATTTGTTCCAAAAATTTTAAATATTCAAAGTTTGCGACGGAATCAATATGTCCGTCGCAAATTTATGGGGAATTTGGACACGTTGCAATTTGCGACGGCATTTACATGTCCGTCGCAAATTTGCGATGGACACGAAATACGTCCGTCGCAAATTTGCGACGGACACGTACCTGGTCCGTCGCAAATTTGTCCCAAAATTTTTAAATATTCAAAGTTTGCGACGGAATCAATATGTCCGTCGCAAATTTATGGGGAATTTGGACACGTTGCAATTTGCGTTGGCATTTAGATGTCCGTCACAAATTTGCGACGGACAAGTGATTTCCGTCACAAATTTGCGACGGAAGGGACGCGTCCGTCGCAAATTTGCGACGGAAATCACACGTCCGTCGAAAATTTGCGACAGACGCGACTACGTCCGTCGCAAATTTGCGACGGACACGAATAACGTCCGTCGCAAATTTGCGACGGAAATTTAAATGCCGTCACAAATTTCGCGAAAATTTGCGCGTGTTGAAATTTACGCGGAATTATTAGGCGCGCAAAATTTGCGACGGACCGCACCGGTCAGTTGCAAATTTGCGACGGACGGGTGATGTCCATCGCAAATTTGCAACGGACGGGTTATTTCCGTCACAAATTTGCGACGAACGGGTTATTTTTGTCGTAAATTTGTGATGGATTTTTGGTTCCGTCGCAAAATTTTTGTCGGTACAAAAATTTGCGATGGATATATAAAGTCCGTCGCAAATTTGCGACGGACATGAAATTTCCGTCGCAAATTTGCGACGAACATACTTTCCGTCGCAAATTTGCGACGGACATTTTTAGTCCGTCGCAAATTTGCGACGGCCACTACTAGTCCGTCCCAAATTTGCGACGGACACTACTTGTCCATCGCAAATTTGCGACGGCTTGATTTAATTCTGTCGCAAATTTGCGGCGGACTAGAAATGTCCATCGCAAATGTGCCTATGTTTTTCTACCCGATCGAGATCGAGATGTGGATTTTTTGGTGGTCTTTTTCCTCCCCGCTCAGCAACCATCCCCGTCGCCGCCGGTCGCAGCTTCCCCACCGTCGCCGGTCATCGCCCAGCCGCCCGTCAGCCGCTCCGACAGTCGCCCGCCCCCACTGCCGTCGCGCCCGAGCCCCCCGCCCGTCGCCCGCGCCCCCGCCCTCGCAGGTCGCGCAGTCGCCCCCACCTCCGCCGGTCGCGCCGTCTCCCCCGCTCGTCGCCCGCCCCCCACCGTCACGCCCCTGGCCCCGGCCGTTGCCCGCCTCCCGGCCGTCGCCCGCCCCCGCGCCGGTTGCGCCCTCGGCTCTGCCCGCGCCCCCGCCCCGCCTGGCCGCCGTCTCCCCGCCGCGAGGAGCCGCCCCCCGCCGTCGCCGTCGCCCCGCCGCCAGGAGCCGCCCCCCGCCGTCGCCGTCGCCCCGCCGCCCGCACGTTGCCGCCCTCGCCGCCGGCCAGCCGTTGTGACCGGAGCCGCCGCCCGGCCGCCGGCGCCGCCGTGCCGCCGCCTGCCGCCGGCCGAAGTCGTCGCCACCTCCCAGCCGCCGGCCGAAGCCGTTGCCGCCTCCCGACGCCGTCTCCGCCGAGCCGCCGCTCGACGCCGTCGCCACCAACCGACACCGTTGCCGCCAAGCTCCGCCGTTGTTCGCCCGGCAGTGGACGAGCAGCTAGCCGTGTAGCCACCATTTCGGCCCACGCCCACTCCTGGTTCGCCGCTGTCCGATCGGCTGGTGTTAGTTGTCCTTAATCAAGTAAGCAACTCTCTAAACCCTAGTTAATATAATTAGGTAATTAGTCGGACTTGTTTAGGGATTATTTAGTGTTGGATTAGTTGGCTAAGTTACGAATCGATTTGAGGGTTGCATGTCACTTTGATCGATAGTCGGCTGGTTAATTAGTGTATTATGTGGATGATGAAACGTTAAATGACAATCAGATGATTGATTAAGCGTTGAAAAATGAAAACGCTTGAAAATTTAATAATTCTATAAAACATCATTAAAAATTACGTAAAATTTACAAAACGGTTTAATTTGGCAACAAAATTCAAATTTGATGGTAAAAGTTTTTTAAATTTTTAACAATATAAAATTTCATAATATTACAAAATGGCACAAATTAACTGTGGTCACCCATTTTGAGTGAAATTTATAGTTGTTAACGTTTCGGGAAAAAAATATTAAAGAAGTGAAAATTTTCATAACCGAAAAAATGGATTAAAATAAATATGGCCATCCATTGCTCGGGAAATTTTTCTTTTGGGTGAAACAAATAATTTAAAAAATTTAAATAAAGAATTGCGTAGATAATATGTGGCCATCCTGATGAACAGTTAAATTTAAATATTTTATAGGTGGCCGATAAAAAATTAGAATTAAAAATTTTTCATAACTTCATGAAATGGCTTATAATACCGATGGCCACCCAATTTGAGTTATATTTAATTTTTTTCACGTGCCCTAAAAATTATTAAAATAAATAAGGAAAAAAAATTGAAAATTTACCTAATAGCTTAGACTACTTGTGGCCTAATAATTTTTGTGTGGAAAAATTGTTTTATTTCACCGAAAAAAATTTATATTTTTTTTTGGTAAGGTAAAGATTTTATAACTTTTCAATGAGCCAATTACAACCTAAAGCTAGAGGCACCCATCGACCCAATATGGACAACTTGTCAAAATGGGGTCAAAAGCCTTAGCAGGACCTATACAACCAAGGAACAAGTAAACAGGTAAGAAACCAGCCTAAGATGGGGCTGGACTAGCGGCAAATATAGTGGCCGAGAGGCCCCAATTCCTTTGCATTCTCCGATTTGCAGGTGTATCAGGAATAGTCCCCATGGCTAGAGCTTTGTCCTTGACAACCTTGAGAAGGTGGTTACGCATTCCTGGGATAGAAACAGACTTATTCCTGAAAATGGCATTGTTCCTTTCCGACCATATGATGTGGCATAGAGCGCCAAAGGCGAATCTAGATATGCTATGCGCAAAGGAGGAGGTATTGCAGACTTGCATTGCCCAGGAGATAAGTTCAGGCCAGGCCTTATTACGCCATGGAAGGTTGCATCTAGTCGCCCAGAAAAAAGCCATTCTTCTTGTAGTCGAGCATGCAAAGAACAAATGGTTGATGGAGTCCGGGACTTCACCACAAAATGTACAAACAGCGGCTTCAATCCTTCGAATTTGTAGAAGTAAAGTTTGAGTGGGTAAACGGTTAAGGGAAATTACCCACAGAAGGAAGGCGTGTCGGGGGGCTATATGCTTATCCCACACAAAGGAATGCCAAAGGGCCGGTTGTCCGGTGGTTCTGATTTGGTTCCATGCACGGGCGACGGAAAAGGGGATAGCGGGGGAGGGGGCCCACTTCAAAACATCCTGAATGTCATCCATAAAACTAGGATGTGGATCGGTCCAGCTAAAGAAGGTATCAAGCATTGTTGAAGGTTGCCAGATGCCATCGTAGAAATCCCGCACCGAAGTATCACGAGGAATCCTGGATTGATAAATGATTAAATTTGAGAATATCCGGGAGAGGGGGCCTTTAGCATGCCACCAATCGAACCAGAAAGAGACCGACCGCCCATTTCCAATTGTCCACCTGAATAATCCTTGGGCAGTCGAGCGTAAATCTAGAAGCTTCTTCCAAGTCCAGGAGCAAAAGGTGGGTTTTGAAACAATCCAAAAGTTGGAGTTGTTGTCGCGACCTACCCTTCGAGGGCCGAACTCGATAAGGCGGGTTTAGAGATAAGTGTTCATGAAATGGTTCATATGACATATCATAAAAATGACTTTAGTGAAGCATAAATCTTTTGGTTATCCATATAACCCATTGATCATGAACGTGGATTTTCCCTAAATCCATATCTCGCGTGACAGCGGATCGATTTTATCTTTTTTAGGAGTCGCCACTAGCCTAGGTCGGGGGTCGGCTAGAATACCCAACCGAAACGCGGGAATTTCGTTTCGGTTTCTACGAAAACCAGAGATCGAAGGTTCGGGGACTAGCTTACGTTAATATTTCTATTAACGCCCTTTCGGTACCGCTAAACTTAACATGGTTGTCATCTAAGTTGTCATGCACTTGTTTTTTTACCATTTTCATGTTTGAAGTCTTAGTCCACTAGGTGATCATGCATCTTGTTTTTGTATTTTCATTTAAGATCCTAAACTAATCCTATCTTAGTCTAGAAAAAGAAAGAAACAATCAATTTTATTGAAAAACATTTCGTAAAGTAAACACTCAAAATATTGAAAAGACGAGCTAATTCTAAGTGCGAGAAAGTAAAAACCCGCAACTCGTTGGGTGTTTATGACAACACAAATTGAAAACCCGAGACATGATCGGGGATGAATGAATTGAATACAAATTGAAACCGGATCGGACATCGGTTTATCGCCATCATTCAATGAATACAAATTGAAACCGGATTGGACATCGGTTAATCATCTTGGCCTTTTACCATTTTGGATTATCTCCCCATGGACCGCCTCTCGGGTGTCGGCATTTACATTCATAACATGCATTCATGACAAACAATGCACAAAGAAACAACCAAAGAAAAACAATGGTGCAAACAATTCACTAATCAAACACGGGCCTCGGGATCGGCCTTTGTTTCTCATGCGTTTCGATTCACCACCCGCCTAATCATCTAACATTATTTGATTAATGGTTAATGATAATGGGCTACCATTTGCATTCGCAAAACAGCAACTCATATCAATTAACCCCTAAAGTCGGGTTCTAAATGATCATAATGGGCTACCCGCCGAACATGCACTGGGCCTAACATTCATTTAACAAACACATGCATAGCAATGGAATGAGCATGCATTCAGGCCCATGGGCCTTATTTCGAAGCCCATCAAACAATAAGAAGTGGGCTTCATAAGAAGACCACTTATTCAATTTTACCTAATTCGGATTGCTTCTGTTTAGATGTGATTAACTACCCTAATGATGTCCAAATGAAGTGATTCAGGTGTCATTAGAAAGCTTATGACATGAGGAACAAAAGTCAAGAAGACCATTTTTTCTAAATCCTCACCGATTTTCACGAAAATGACAAATTGCCCCTTAGTGACAGGCTGGACCCGGTTCTGTTATGGATTTCAAAATAATGGCGGGAAAAATAACAAACTTTTTCAAAACCGTACGAAAATTTTTAAACAGTTGTGATTCTCCGTGTGCAACAAATTTCATGTTTTGAGTTTTTGCTAAAAAGCCCTCCAATTTTTTATAAAATTCAATTTTCGTGAAGGACTCAATTGCAAATCAAATTTTAACCCGAGAATGACTTATATGAAATTTTGAGCAAATTGACCCTCCAAAAATTGCTATTAGGCCCTCAAAATTTTCAGTCAACATAATGAGACCCCAATGAACAACTTTGTAATTTTGATTTTTTACAAAAAAGGACTCTAAATTTATCAAATTCTGAAAAACATCTTTTGGATTCAAAAGGAATGAAAATCAGATCTGAACACAGATACTGATTTGATCATGAAAATTCATTTTTCAAAATTCAAATGAACTCCGATTTTGATGAAATTAGTATCAATGGAAAGATCTAGATCTCCGTGTGAACTTTTGTGAAGAAAACGTTTTCATATTTTGAACACACGAATTTATGAAAATCGAAGAACACACGAAGGTCAGTCAGGAACTAGTCTGTCACCCGATTCATGCATTGATGACGATGCAAATCGTACCATGCTAACATGCCTGAAATTTTATGAACATTTTATGATGAACAGCTTGGAATGTGTTCTATAACTTCGATGAAGAAAGTATTTTCAAAAAATGACCATAGAAAATCGGAAAAATCACATAACAGCATATCGTCAATCAGAACATCATCAGAACTGACTTGAACATTATCTTCCAGATTCTGATCCTAAGTTTCGAAGTAGTTTTGACATAGCAAATCAAGTCCGATTAAGGCGTGTAATATATCAAATCGAAGCTCAAGACGTTTTTTACGATTCTCTAGTTCATCACTTCGTAAAATTTCGACACTAACGAGCTCAAATAGGCATCTCAAACATGCAGGTATTCCTGGATACGAATTTACAGAATCACAACTAAATGCACTTACCTTGTTTAACGATGCTCCGACGCGTGATCGAGCGATCCGGTCTCCGTATTCAGATCAAGAACAGCACGGAGAAGTCTCGGAAAGCTCGGCCAACCTATGAGAAGAGATCGTACAAAGTATGGTGAGAATCGTTTCGTCTTCGGACTAGTGAACTAACAATAGAAAATCAGATCACAAGACACGATCCGGTGGCTGTTCAACGACAAGCCGGCCACCACAGCGACTTGAAGACACCGGAAAACGTCGCTGGAAGTTTTGGATCGCCGGAGGGAGCGCCGGTTGGCCGGTTCAGCCACTTGAACTGGCTGGTTGGATCACCGGCGGCAACGCCGGTAATGTTGCCGTGGAAGAAATCTCGCCGGAAAGTGGAGCTCCGGCCACCAGCGAGCTTGGCTGGTGTTGCGACCAGCCTTGTGACACCGTGGGGGACGACGGTGTGGTGGTGATCCGCCGGAAAATGGCCGGCGATGAGGTGAAATGGCCGGCGGTCAAGAGAGACCGAGAGAGAGTGCGTGACTTTGAGAGGCGAGAGAGAGAGAGAGAGAGAGAGAGAGAGAGAGAGAGAGAGCGAGAGAGTGAGAGAGAATGAGGAGAGAGAATTCAGATCTGAAAAATGAGCCCCCCCTTAATTTTGGAGGGAAAAAACACTATATACTTCCCTCAACTTTGTATCTTAGCCCTTAGATTAATCCAATGGCCCAAAATGTATTCTTAAAGGCTAAGGATCGGTGACAAGGCATCATGGATGGACATGATCAATTCTAAATGAATGGCCATGATTGATTTGCTTATCCCCTAATTAATTTGCTTAATCCTTAATGAAGGGTATTTTGGTAATTTTCACTTAGGGGCATTTTCGTAATTTTTGGGCTCAAAAGGATGTGGCCGACCTTGGCTAGTCGGAGTGGATCGTCGATCGCCGGATTTTCAACCGGAAAGTGGCCAGTCCGATCGGATTAGTTTATTTCGAATCAAACCGGGTTGAGCCGGTTAGTCCTGAATTTGGGCTAATTGAACTGGTTCAATTCTGGATTCCATTCGTTCCAATTTTGTACAATTTGATCTCTATCGCGATTGATTGATCCCCATTAGTATTGAATTCGATCAAATTAGATTGAACCGATTTGAAATTCATGCACAAATTGATTCAATTTAACTTGATTAGTTCAATTGTTCTTAAATTTGGGTAATTGCATGGCTAAGCTAGACCAACAAATTTAATTGAAGTCCAATTAGCCAAATTGAGTCTCAATTCATCAAATTGAATATTAGTCTAGAGTGGGTCAAGTTGAATTGCACTAATTAGACCAATTACCCTTAGACTTCTTAATCACCGGATCACTAAATTGATCAAATTGACTTGAATTCGTGTGAATCTTCCAAAATTGATTTTGAATTTGGATTTCATACAAGGAATTAGGCTCACTCGTGCCTCAATTGCGCAAATCATGAAGAATCAATCCAAATCACTGATTGGGGCCAAAATTGGGGGTTTTTGTGTTTGGCTTGGAATCACAAAATTGGTTCCAAAATTGAATATAATATGACCTCTAGATCAAATGTCGTGAAGAAAACTAACCTAAAAAATGACTAGAAATGAAGTAATTTCATTTTTGGCCGATTTGAACCAAATTCCGCAAATTGGGAAAAAGTTGATTCTAAATCGATTTTTGTAAAATTTCAAATGCCAAAGGTAAATTGAATGTAAAAGAAGATGATTTTTGGATTTTTGTATTTTTCAATTTTTTTGGTCAAAGGTTTGATCAAAAGTCAAACCCTAGTTGACTTTTCACTAGGAGTTTAATTTTATGATCAAATCTTTGAATTTTTATGAAATTTCCACTTCTAAAGTGAAATTAAACTTGAAAGGAATCTTTTTATGCGAAAAGCCCCAATTTGACTCGTGGTTGACTTTTGGTCAAAGGATTGACCAAAAAGTCAACCCGAAAGTCAACCATTTGACTTTTCGGGTTTTTGCATGAAATGAATAGAAAAACATCTACAGAAACTAGGCCAACAGACAGAATTAAAAGAACGACACTTTTTATTCAAGAAATGGGTTCCGTCGCGATCGGAAACCATAATCTCGAATTTTCTATTTTTAATGACGTGTCGACTAAAAATTAGGTGTCAACAGTTGTGTAAGAAGGTTGAATGAATCCATTTAACCCACATGGCTTCCTTATCAGTAAACAAAAGCCATATGTGTTTGAGAGACAAAGCTGTATTGTACTCTTGGAGACGACGAATCCCCAGACCTCCTTCCTTCTTGGGGAGACAAATAGAGTCCCAAGCAATCTTAGCGCCCCCGGTACCAAGTTCAGGGCCTTTCCATAAGAATTATCTCAAAATTTTCTCAATTCCTTGAATCACCGATTGGGGAAGAGGAAAAATGGAAGCCCAATACACTTGAATGGAGTGTAGCACTGATTTGATGAGCTGGAGGCGCCCCGCAAAAGATAAGAAGCGATGTGTCCATGAGCGGGCACGGGCTGTAATAGAATCAACCAGGATTTTGCAGTCCTCTTTGTTGAGCCTGGATGAGATGACAGGCACGCCTAAGTATCGGAATGGAAGTATGCCTTGCTGAAATCCAAAGCATTGTAAAAGTTGCTCAAGTAGAATTGGCGATCCTCCAGAAAGGAAGATATTACTTTTGGATGAATTTGGGTAAAGACCCGACCAAAGGGAAAACTTTGCAAGAGCCTCCTTGATCAACTCCGCCGATCTTAGATGGCCTTCCAAGAAAATGAGTACATCATCCGCGAAAAAAAGATGAGAAACCTGGGTTTTTTTACATCTCCAGTACCACCGGAAGTCCGGAGTATCAGTTTTTTCCTTAATCATGCCAGAAAGGACTTGCATCACCATAATGAAGAGATATGGCGATATCGGGTCCCCTTGTCTTATACCACGACTGCTAGAGAAGTATCCATGAAGTTCCCCATTAATCGATATTGAAAATTTTGGAGTTGTGACACAAGTCATTATCAACCGGATGAAGAACATCGGGAATTGGAGTGCCTTTAAGGTTTCTTCAATGAAAGCCCAATTAATGGTATCATACGCCTTCCGGAAATCCACTTTTAAAGCACATTTTGGTAGATAGGCCTCATGATGAAAACCAGCAAATAGCTCTTAGGCAATCAAAATATTATCAGTAATTCTACGCCCTTTAACAAAAGCTGTTTGAGAGTGGCTAATCAAGGTTGGGAGTACTTGAGCAATACGCCTAGCCAAGATTTTGGAAATGCACTTATATAATGTGTTACAACAGGCTATTGGCCGGAAATCGTTCATGGATGAAGCATTTGAGGACTTTGGCACCAATGTGATAATGGTACTATTTAACTCCTTAAGCAAGTGGCCAGTTTGAAAAAAGGACCTAACCGCCTCCAGTATAGAAGGTCCGATAACCTCCCAGGAGGACCTAAAAAAGTCCACATTATAACCATCCGGACCTGGGGCCTTTCCTTTCGCAAGGGAGAAGAGTGTCGACTGGATTTCCTCATCCGTTACCGGTTGTGATAAGAGGTTCCGTTGGTTCTCATCCAATGTCCTTCCGATGAGAGAACTTATCTCCCAAGGGGGAGCCTGATCAGGATCAGTCCTATCAGTGAGCAAATGTTGGAAGTGTCCAACAATATGGTTCCTGATCTCTATTGGATCAGATAGCATGGTCCCATCCTCTGCAGAAACAGATAGGATACGATTTTGTAATCTCCTTTTATTAACATAATGATGGAAGAACTTTGTGTTCGAGTCCCCTTCTCGAAGCCAGCGGATTCTGGATTTTTGCTTGAAGAACGACTCCTCTTGTAGCTTAAGAAGAGAGAAGGCTCGAAGTTGTTCAACCTCAATAGTACTTAGGCCGGGATCGAAGGGTCTTTGTTCCAGAGCCGACTGTGTCTCATAAAGGTTGAGCCTGGCTTGTTCCGTCCTAGAGGAAATGGCAGAGAATGAGTTCCTATTCAGTTGTCTGAACACTGGTTTGAGGAGCTTTAACTTGCAGCAGACCATGAACATAGGCGAGCCAACAATGTGAGTATTCCATGTTTGAGCCACTAACTCCAGGAAGTTTGGATAGGTTGTCCAGAAATTGAAGAACTTGAACGGGATCCTGGGATTCTGTGGAGGTAAGATTCTGACCATCATGGGGGAATGATCGGATATGCCTGGAGCCAAAAATTTTGCTTCCGAATAGGAGAAGTGGTGGTTCCACAAGTCATTGATAAGAACTCGATCAATCTTCCGGAGTTTGCGATTGGCACCTGAAGAATGGGACCAAGTATACCTGTGTCCCACAAACCGCAGGTCATCAAGGCTCGCCTGGTTTAGACAGTCACCAAATTCGTCAAAAACCGGAATCCAAGGAGTTGTACTACCCTGTCTGTCACTTGGATACCGAATTGCATTAAAATCACCAGCTACCAGCCAAGGAAGATCAGTCGATGAGTACCGGATCAGGTCAGCCCACAGAGGCCGCCTGTTTACAAAAGTGTGTTCACCGTATACAACCGTGAATGAGCAAGAACGGTTCATCTTCAGCAGCCTAAGTTCAGAATGCATCAGCTGGGAGGATGAGGAGATGAGGTTAAGTTCAATCTCATTAGGGTCCCACCCAAGCCAAATACGACCTAGGGGGGAATGCTCATAATTTGATAACCACCTCCAAGTAGAGCAAATATTATTAGAAATATGGCCAAAAAGGGACTCCTTGACTTTAGTTTCGACTATCCCAACACAAGATAGCCGGTTAGTCCTAATGAAATCCCGAGCTTCAGCTTGCCTGAGGGGTGCTACTAACCCCCTTATATTCCAAGCTCCAAAAAACATAGCATGAGCGGAGGAGGTTACCGCTGAGATCTCCTCGACTGTCTCCTCTTAGATTCCTTTGAGGATGACAGACTAAGAGCCTTCACATTTTGCTCCAAAGTAGGTTCTGGTCCATGAGAAAGATTGGAAGTCCCTTCATTAATAGACGCCAAGGTGCGCGATCGGGTGTTGGGGAGGGATACCGAGGCTGGTTCCTCCTCCGACAAATCTTCAGAATGGCCAGAGGCTTCCCCCATGGAGGACTGGGAGGTTTGGGTTTGGCCTTCATTGTGCTGATCAGAAGACTCCCTAATGAAGCTGACTGAGGATAGGCCTTGAATAAGCATAACTGGCCCGGTCTGGAGGGATTCCTCAGCTGGAGAAGTCGCGTGAAGGCAGGTGCTCAGCTCCTCTCCATCGGAAGCCAACTGGAGTCCCAAAGCAGGTTGAGTCTGGGGGGGAACTGCTGCTGACTTTTCCCGAATAACAGTAAGACCTTCTGTGGAAGGCAGGTCCTCAGCCTGCTGAGAATCTTGCTTGTGCTGACTGGGGCAACTTGCTTGGTGAAGGCCTGAATCAGTTACAGTATTCGGAAGAGGAATATGGGCTGACCGAGTGTGAGGACCAGTTGTGCTCGATACAGGGTTCATACAGCCTTCCCCTGCATGATTACGACCCATTAGTGATCTAGAAGGAAGAGCTAGGTTGGCCTCCTTGAGAGGGGGTTTGCCCTTGTTCCTGGAGACTTGAATCCACTCACCAGTAGCTTGGGGACGAGCAGAAGATTCAGAGTGCAGGACATTACGAGGAAGGGCACAGTCAAACCCATTGGTTCCCTGTTTATGTCCATAGATGCCACAAGCTGAGCATGTTAATGGCTTCCACTCATATTCTACCTTGATCAGGTTTATCTCTCCATCCCATCTAACTTTGATTTCTTCCATCCGAGGATCGGTGGCCTTGAGTTCCACGCACACTCGGGCAAAGGATATTCTGCTCATTTGCTCAGTTTGGTTGTCCACATATAGTGGTTTGCCAATTGCACTAGCTATCCGGCCTATGCCAGCAGGGGACCAGAGAGAGAAAGGAATTTCTCTTAGTCGAACCCACACCGGTATGGTATCAAGTAAGCCTTTTTTGAGTTTCATTTTGGGGTGCCACTGTTGGAGCAGCATAGTGCAACTGACAATGGACACCGGACCCAAATCAAGCTACTTTCTTCGAAAATCTGAGTTAGGCACTCGGAAGAAATAAAATCCATTCTCATGGAGTTTGATATCAGTGACTTGATCCCCCCAAGCTTTTCGGATGGCTTCCTCAGTCAGCTTGAAGGGGGCTTTCTTCCCTAAGTAATGCCCAACTATGCATTCTGACCATCTGGGATTCTGTTCAGCGACCACCTCCGGCGTTATGTCCACTATTGTTTCACCATCCTCTATCACAGGAGGAACAAAAGTCAGGTTGTAGCCTTTAGTCAGTACTTTGGCCACGTTTGCCCAAGTTCGTGGAGCTTGAGCAACAGCGGTATTCTGTCCTTGAGGCCGAGAAGGGGTGTTCCCCACCTCCTCTGATTCTCTACCTGGATTGGTTCTAGACTCCAAGCGAACTGCCCCATCAGCATTGTGTTTCCTTCCCCGAGATCTGCTCCTAAACCTCAGGCGACCCCTGCTCTGACTACGGCTAGAGGAGCCCTTCAGGATAGGTCTAGGAGCCAGGGGACGATCAGGTGCCAAAGAGGAAGAGGATTTTCCTATAGGATGAGCTGTTTGGTTCACATCAGCTCTAATGGCCGCCTGGTGAGTTTCCTCAGATGGAAGTGTTTCCGTCTCTAGGCCAGGGGATAATTCAGGCAAAGGGGAAGCTACTGGCTCTTCCATTTGGGCAAAACAACAAACACCTCACAGACAGCCCAGCAGCACAATCACCTGAGGATACGAATTAACATCTCGCCCAGGATAAAATAGCCTCAAACACAAACTCCAGCTCCCCAACAGAACTTCAACAACTAAAGCTAGTAATTCGTCTATGCAACACTCCTTCAGTCTCCAACAGCAGCAGACCAGTAAGTAGTTTGAGCCAGAACAGGGAAGATGAAAACCTACCCAAGCCAAGAAGGAGCAGAGACCAGGGCGAATACACCTTCAGGGGATACCCATAATGTGCAAACTTCAGACGGAATTGTCTCCCAAGATCGATAATCCAGCAACTAGAGCACGACGGTGAGCGAGAACCCAAGGAGCTGACCGAGCTCAGATCTGGAAATCCAATTTCAGTGAAGAACGAGGAGCAAAATCCTATGGAGAGGTGAACGAGGAACGTCCAGGGAAGCTACCCTCCAAGAATCAGCCCAAATGGCCGCCGGAATCAACCGGATTCAGGAGAGGAAAGTCGGATGAACAGTAACAGCGGGAATCACCGGTGAGAGCATTCTGCCGTAAAAAAAAATTTATATTAATAATTAATAATTAAAAAATTGTTAAAATTTTTAAATTTAAAAAATTTACAAAATGTCTTAGAATATTGATGGCCAACAACTTTTAGTGAAATTAATAATTTTTAATGTCCCAAAACAAATTTAACAATAATATAACAAATTTTCTCTTACAAAACTTTACACAATGACTTAGAATACCTGTGGCCACTTACTTTTAGTGAAATTGAAATTTGTCTACGTTGTCAATAAAAATATAATTATCTGAATGCGATTCATGTATTGATGTTTGATACATGTGGCCACCCATATCGTGCTCATATATTGATGTTTCATATCAAAATGACTGCGATTCATAGTATATTTGTTCGTAGGAAATAGCACGTCATAAACACTCGACGTCAGCTTATTTCAAGGAAACATTTTGTCAGTCTTTCCATCAAAATGGTAAGTTATGTCATGTACATCATTATGTGTCCGTAATACCTGTAAATAGTTCTGTACATATTTGCCTAACCTTCCTACTTGTCAGTATAAACGTGGAGGTCACATGCATAGAAGACAAGACTCTTCTTCGTCTTCATCTCCGGCCCTTTCCTCTTCCCCTGTCCCATCATCTAACCCTCAACCACAATATGGTCCGTCACAATATGGACACGTTGACCCTTCCTCTTACCCTCAACAACATGTGACGGGACAATTTCATATGCCAAATGCATCTCCTCCAGTTCAATCTCCTTTAGCTCCCTCTGCTTCTGGTCCACCGTATTATTCGGCGGAACATTCGAATATTGATGGAAACACAAGTGAAGAAGATAACCGATTCTTCATATCCCCATTTGGAGATTCGTAAGTACTTCATTTTTTTTAGTATATGTAATATTTAAGGCTTTAGATATTGATGTCAACTAAATTGTCGATGTTGCACAATATCCGTATGATTGTAGATTCACAGATGGTTCGTCTGTTGTGAGGTAATTGAACAAAATAGTAAGAAATTTTTAGATGGGAGAGTTCGTTACTTACAGAAATGTTCCACAAGAAGTGAAAGAAATGTGGTGGAATGAGTACAAGGTAAGTTTTACAGATTTTATTTTCAATCCGAAAAAGTTTGGTGTAGTATGTTGATGGTCAAGAATGATATAAAGGGACCGGAACAACTCTGTACTTTTCGATACTTAAAGGATCAGATATTTTCCCCGATATGAATTTAACAAAATCTGTCTATATTTGTCTGGTGCGTGGTTATGGATATTTGGTTATCATGATAACTTTTTTTTCTGGTTTTTATTCATTGCAGCGGAAGTTCAAGTGGGAGGAAGCGGAAGACAATGAAGTGAGAAGAATTTTCGACAAGAAAGTCAGTGATTTTATGCGAAATGCGATGCATAGAGTGAAGGGCAAGCAAGCGAAGCCGTCTTTCATTACAGCTGACAATTGGGCGGCAATTAACAGATTTTGGGCATCTGAACAGAGTCGGCAACTCTGTGAGCAGAATAAGAAGAATCGATCTTCTAGTTCTAGTGATGGGTCAGCGACATATGCTGGGGGCTCTATCAACATTGGGGAGCATCGCAAACGACTGGTAAGTTTGTTGAATGCGTTATAAGTTAGTTTATTTCAATTACTCAGAGTCAAATTTTGTAGGCACAAGAATTGGGGACGAAACCGACTTTTGCAGTTACATTTGAACGTACGTTTCAAAGGAAAGATAAGTCATGGACTGGCGAGCGAGCACAAACTATTAAGGTATTTAAGTTTATACTTTGTCTTATATGGAAACTATAATGAAAACCGTGAATGCTTTCAATATTTATGGTAGATATATATATAATGAGATTTTTTTCATCTACATTGTTAATGTAGGACAAATATGATCAACTTTTAATGAGCAGTGCTAGTGGTAGTGATGATTGTCCTACGTCCGGGTCATCAGTTGATAATATGAAATTATGGATGGAGGCAACGGGTGGGCCGAAAAAAGGGAAAATATTTGGGATTGGATCGTTGTCAAGGATGTACATGCCGAATCATCCTGGAAGTTCAGCATCCATTGGTCGAAGGAAGGCCCGACAAGACCCGCAATTGACCGAAGAAGTGCATCATCTGAAAGAAGTACTTGTTCAGAAGGACGAACAAATAAATAACTTGGAACATCAAATGGAGCTTGTTATGCGACACCTTAATCTCAATCGCTATGACAATCCTCCTGTACCTCCAGCCAATCCAATAGGTGATGCGCACAATGATGACCAACACATTGAAGCTGAGAATGCTGATGATGCTGATGATGTTGATGATTTCCTCCACACTTTCTAGTTTGTATTCGTCGCAGATCGCTGGTAAGCTTGCTTCAAAATATTGGTTATTCATATGTTTACTCATATTCATATATAAGAACATTTATGCTCGTCTTGAAACGTTTTTTTGTTAACCCTTTGATTATTTTATACCTCGTTCCGCATCTATGCATAAACGCTTATTTTTATATTTTTCGACTGATTTATGTATCGACATTTCCTCAGTTCTCGACAGGAGTGACTACTTTTGGTATCCTGACATCGTGCCAAAGCCGCGTCTTCTTGTGTTTGGTTTTTTTTGTGTCTTTTATGGTTGTCCCGCCTCTTATTTCATGTTTTCAATGTATTGTAAGATTGGATATGAACTAACATTATGTCAGATTATGTAACTTTCATTCGGTTATTTGTTTTAATTATATGTCATTGTGGTTGGTTTGTCAAAAACTATGATTTGTTCGTTCTTCTATTTCTATTATTTGTCATTGTCTCCTTTGTTTGATGTGGACAACAATTTATGGCCGAAATGAATGCAAAATAGCATATATTATATTAAGACGAATTTTTTTATCGTTACAGTTCGTGCCTACAATTCGACGAATACATTTTGCAACGAATTCGTTGAAAAAATTTCTGACTAATTTCGCGACGACCTTTGCGACGAATTTTTCGACGGACATAGTTCGTCGCAAATTTGCGACGGAAAAAAATTCGTCGCAAATTTGCGACGGAAACAAATCCGTCGCAAATTTGCGACGAATTTTGCGACGGACGTAGTTCGTCGCAAATTTGCGACGAATTATTTGCGACGGAAAAACATTCGTCGCAAATTTGCGACGAATTATTTGCGACTGAAAAACATTCGTCGCAAATTTGCGACGAATTATTTGCGACAAATTTTGCGACGGAAAAACATACGTCGCAAATTTGCGACGAATTTTGCGACGGAAGTAGTTCGTCGCAAATTTGCGACGAATTTTGCGACGGAAACTAATCCGTCGCAAATTTGCGACGAATATTTTTCCGTCGCAAATTTGCGACGAAATGATAAATTTTCCGTCGCAAAATTTTGCGACGACCTTTTTGCGACGGAATTTTTTCCGTCGCAAAATTCGTCGCAAATTCGATTTGCGACGAACTTTTCCACATTTTCCGTCGCAAATTTCGTCGCTAATCTTATGTTTTTTTGTAGTGTCCTCCCACATCTACAATTCAATTCAATAATTTTTCTCTATCACACAGATCACTGATTGTCACTCAATCTAACATTAAGTTGCCTGAGCCACACAGAATGAAGTATCATGTGAAACACATCATATCTCTTGGGCGGAGAGTGAACCTCGAAATGCCTCAGGACCTGCGCCACTCTCCTCTGCATCCTTATGTACTGCCTCAACCAGATGCTAGTGAGTATCCTCTTCAGATTTGGGATCTCCCCCACCGGAACCTCGACCAAGAATGATCTCCAGTTCAAGACATCACTGAATGGGGGCGCATAGTGGTCCGAGATCAGCACCGGCACACATCCCGTGTAGATAGCCTCCACCACTCTCGGGCTCACAACCTCGTAGCCACTCGCGGAAATGCAGAACTTGCTCTTTCTCATCAAGTCATAGTAAGACATGCCTCAAGGGAGGTACCGATGGACCTTCACGTCCTCGTCCTTGTTTTCCCGGTGCTGGAGGAGAATGGGCCTGATGGGCCCATGAAGCCCGCCCGCGAAGAATGCTAATATCGAGCGGTGTGACGGTGACGGCCCCCCAATTAGGCCATGTATCCCACCGGTGTGGAGGTTTACTTCTGGAAACAAGAAGTCCCTGGACGGGTCAAAGCCTCAGGAGGAATTTGCATGACACAAGACCCGGATCGAGTTCCTGTGAAGATGTGGAACGGCAAAGGAAGCCTCCAGCACCTGCAAAAGAATCTCAGCTTTCAATGTACTCTCAATATTAAACTCCTGTTATTCTTGAAGTCTCATGCATCGATACGTCCTCGCATGCGATTCCAGTATGGGTACTTGCTCGCCATGACATCAACGTAGTCAATCACGGTTCGCTTTATTGGCCCGAAATCGTGCAAATCACGGTTTTTCTAGGAAGTGATTTCATTTTTTGGTATTTGACTGAAATCTGAAAAAGACTGGAAAAGTATTTTCCGTTATTAGGTAATGAAAATATGATGGGAAAAATTATCAAAAAAATTCTTATTTTTTATTATTTTTATATACTTTTCTTTCCTTTTCTTTTTTTTTCTTTCCTTTCTTTTTCTTTTCTTTCTTCTCTTTTCTTTTTTTGTTTTTGCTTCTTCCTTGACCGGCCAGGCTCGACTTCACCTAGGGCGATCGCCGGCCGTCACCGTGGCCAGTGATCAGCCAAGGAAGAAACAAAAAAAAAGGAAGAAAAGAAATTATTAAAAATAATAAAAAATTCGATTTTTTATAAATATTTTGATAAGAACAAACATTTCATTAATCAAGGTCCCGAGCCCAACGCCGAAGACTCACGCACAGCCTTTATGGACCCGAGCCTGAGGGTCGGGACTAGAGCTCGAGCATCGGGAACTCGATTTCGGCCTTTATGGACCCGAGCTCAGGTGCCTGAGCATCAAGTATGGGCATTGGGGGTTCGAACCCCGCCTTGATGGACTCGGGCTTGATGAACCTGAGCGTGGGCACCGAGGGCCTATGCCCGAGCACTGGGATTCCAAGCCTGACCTCGATGGACACGGGCCCAACCGCTAGAGGCCTGATACTAAATGCATGGACCTGAGAATCAAAGTTGGGTTTTCCGCGCCCAAATGTAGAATTTCATATCCAAGGGTCGATATTGAGTCATATTTTGAAAAATGTTTTCTGATTCTTTCAAAAAGGAAAGGATTAATACCACGAAAAATCTCAAACTGATACACATGTGATAATTTTACCCCAAACTAATTTTTTGACCACAAAAAATTCCAAACTAGTATTCCTATGACAATTTTACCCTTGGTTTGTTTTTGTTAACTTTTACTGTGAAATTGCTTTGTTAAATGACACGCGACAGTTGACTGATATGCTAGTTTTATGTTTTACCCTTCATTTGTCATAGATATGCCAGTTTGTGATTTTTTTTTGCATGATACAAATTTAACGGAAACTAATAGAGGGTAAATTTGTCACAAATGTATCAGTTTGGGGTTTTTAGTGGTCAAAGTATTAGTTTTGGGTAAAATTATCATAGGTATACCAGTTTGGGATTTTTTGTGGTCAAAAACTAGTTTTTGGTAAAATTGTCACAGATGTATTAGTTTGGGATTTTCCGTGGTATTAATTCAAAACGAAATCATTTTCCTGAATTTAAACTTTGGTAGAAAAACATTTTCCGTTGACTCGTTTGCCTAAGCGAACCAAAAGGAAAACTAAGGAAAATGTTTTTCCGGAAAATGTTTTCGGCAAAACAAATGGACCCAAAGTTATTAATATCAGACACTTTATAGACGTCCGTCCGTTACACTACAAAAAAACATGACATTTGCGACGGACATTTGCAACGAAATTTTTTCCGTCGCAAATTTGCGACGTATTGGTTTTTCCGTCGCAAATTTGTGACGGAATTTGCGACATATTGGATTTTCCGTCGCAAATTTGCGACGGAAAAAATTTCGGCGCAAATTTCCGACGGAAAACAATACAGTCGCAAAATCGGTCGCAAATTTGTGACGACTACGTACGTCCGTCGCAAATTTGCGACGAAAACACACATCCGTCGCAAATTCGTAGTTTATCAACCCGTGACACACAATCATTATCTCTCTCTCGCTCTCTCTCGTTCTCTCTCGCTCTCTGTCGCATTTGTCCGTCTTTCTTATATCTGAAATTAGCAAAATCCGCGCATGCACATATTAATCTCGGTGAAGCTTTTGTACCGGTAAGTGCACAATTGCTAGCTTCGTCACTAATCGTCGTTGCATTCTAATTTTCTCTTTTTAGTATATGTTTATGTTTGTGTTTTTTCATATCTGTATCACCGGTTTAACAATCGGCGACCGGTGACACCTCGTCGGCGTTCGGGTGAGCCAAACGGCCAAGCCGTTTTGCGACGGATACTCGAATCCGTCGCAAATTTGCGACGGAAAGTGTTGATTCCATCGCAAATTTGTGACGGATTGTAGATTTAGAATCCGTCGCAAATTTGCGACGGAATTTTCATTTATTCGTCACAAATTTGCGACGAATGAATTCCGTTTCCATCGTACTTTAAAAGTTATTAAAAAATAATTCTTACGTGATTTTTCTTTTTTGGATTTGTGCCTAATTGAAGGTCTCGCAATCCAAGTGGACTTTGCAATTCTCATCAATATTTCAGTCAAATATTTGGGTAAGTCTTCTTTACATTGTAATTTTTTCTATGTTTGCAATTTCGTATTAATTGTTGTGTGAATAACAAAAATTATAATTTCCAAAATTTTATAGTTTTAATTAAGAACAATAGATATGATATTTTAAATATTTTACCAGAATTTTTTTTTTAATACAGACACAATGCAAAGAGAAAGGGCTTGGATGTATAATAAGAACTTACCTGGACGTCAAGGATTGACAGATGAGTTTCGTACTGGGATGGAACTATTTTTACACTTTGCTAGTAGTAAATATGAGTTTATGGATGGAAATGAGTTACGGTGTCCGTGTAAAAAGTGCTGTAATCGTAAGTTTTTTTTATGTGTGATCAAGTTAGAGAACACCTTACTAGATTTGGGTTTACTCCGAACTATTATAATTGGACTTCCCATGGTGAACCATTTATATCTGATGAAGGGTATGAAAGAAGTGACCAATTTTCAGTTAGGGAAGAATGTGGCTATTATGAGCAATTGAACCCATACGAGAGGATGGTGATTGATGCAGCTAGTTGTAATTTTATCACAGAATCAAATCAAGCAAGTACTAATTTTACTCCTACACGTGAACAAGTGGATACTAGTCATGCTTCACAATTGGAAGATATAGGAGTAACGGGTTTTGAGGAGAATGTGTATAATGAAATTTTTCAATCTAATCAGTTCTGGGATGTGTTGAAAGCAGCAGATGAACCTCTATGGGCAGGTTGTGAGGACCACACGAAGTTATCGGTAACAGCCCGACTATTAAATATCAAGGCAGAGCATAATGTGTCTACGGATTGCTTCAACTCTTTTGTTGAAGTTATGCGAGAATCATTGCCTCATGATAACATGCCAAGTGATTTTTATGATATGAAAAAGCTGGTGGATAATTTAGGTCTTCCGGTTGTAAGAATTGATGTATGTAGTAGGGGTTGTATGATATATTGGAGAGATGATGAAAATGCAGAATCTTGCAATTTCTGTAGCCAACCTAGGTACAAGATTAACAGGAGGCCGGGTCGTAATCATAAGCGTAGAGCATGCAAGCAAATGTTTTATCTGCCTTTAATCCCCAGATTGCAAAGGCTTTATGCGTCTAAAGCCACTGCTGAACACATGACTTGGCATGCAAATTATGAAACAGAAGAGGGTCTAATGTGTCATCCTTCAGATGCGGAGGCATGACAATATTTTGATAGAACATACCCTGAGTTTGCAATGGAGCCTCGGAACATCAGGTTAGGTCTCTGTGCCGATGGATTTGCTCCATTTGGGAAAACAGGAAAAAGTTATTCATGCTGGCCAGTTATCTTAACGCCGTACAATCTTCCACCCGGTATGTGCATGAAGACACCTTATATGTTTTTGACATTGATCGTGACAAGGCCGCAAAATCCGAAAAAGTTGATAGATGTTTATATGCAACCATTGATTGAGGAGTTACAGCGGCTTTGGGTTGAAGGTGTCCCTACGTATGACGTTTCTACCGATCACTCATTTGTAATGAAGGCTGCCCTTCTGTGGACGATAAATGACTTTCCAGCTTACGGAATGTTATATGGATGGAGTACAGCTGGGATCTTAGGATGTCCGATATGTTTGGAGAGGTCAAAGTCGTTTAGATTAAAACATGGAAAGAAGCCTAGCTATTTCGATTGTCATAGACAATTTTTACCGCCAAATCATCCTTTCAGAAGGAATAAGAGAGAGTTCATCAAGAATAGGACTGAAAGAACACGTCCACCATTGAGGTTGACCGGCGATCAAATTTGGGAACGTGTGCAGGACTTTCCAACTGTTGTTGACAACCCGCACAGCACGACTTTTGCGTATGGAAGTACACATAAGTGGATAAAACGCAGTATATTTTGGGATCTACCATATTGGAAGGCCCATCTTATTCATCATAATCTCGACGTCATGCACATAGAAAAAAATGTTTTCGACAATGTCATAAATACTGTGATGGATGTCGCCGGAAAAACAAAAGACAACTTGAACGCAAGAAAAGATATGAGAGATATTTGCGATCGACCAATACTAGTTGTGGATGCAAGCAGCAGGGGACCAAAATCGAAAGCAGTTTATACATTGGATAAGGAGCAGAGGCGAGTTGTCTGTCAATGGTTGAAATCTGTGTGGTTTCCTGATAGATATGCTTCGAACCTCGGGAGATGTGTTGATTTGAATGAATGCAAGTTGACAGGTTTGAAGAGTTATGATTGTCACATCTTGATGGAAAGACTACTTCCGATAGCTTTTAAGGAAGTTCTACCGAACTTTGTATGGGGCGCCATTACAGAATTAAGCAATTTCCTCCATGATATATGCTCGACAGTGTTAAAAGTATCGCACATGGAAAAACTAGAGAGAGATATTCCAATTATTCTTTGCAACTTAGAAAGGATATTTCCTCCGGTGTTTTTTGATTCAATGGAGCATCTCTTAGTTCACTTGCCTTATGAGGCCAAAGTTGCAGGTCCCGTCCAATTTCGATGGATGTATCCATTTGAGAGGTAATGTTTTTTTTTTAAATACAGTTCAAATTAGTTTATCATGTAATATATTCTGATAAGCTTCTTTTTATTTCAACTAGATTCTTATATCATTTGAAGAAAAAAGTGAAGAATAAGGCACGTGTTGAAGCTTCAATTTGTAACGCATATATTGTGGAAGAAGTGACAACATTTGCATCATACTATTTTGAGCCGCACGTTCAGTGCAAGAGGCGGAGAGCAGGCAGAAATGATGAGGGTCCCATTGATCCCAATTGCACGGCATTCTTTATTTTCAATTATCTTGGTCGACCAAGCGGCGCATGTCAGTTTCGTTACTTATCAGGCGAAGAATTGCATGCAGCCCATACTTATATTTTACTGAACTTCCCAGAAGTCGAGCCATACTTCAAGTAAGTGTAAATTTGAAAATATATATTTTGCGTGTCAAATATTTGCTAATAATGATATGGTTTTTAATATTAGGATTTTCCAAACTTTAATGTTTGGACTACAACCAAATGAGTTTGACCGTTTGTGCGATGAACAATTTGCAGCATGGTTCAAGACATATGTAAGTTGCCTATGGCTCAAACCAAAGTTATTAAAATTATATACATCATTTAGTAAAATATATATTATTAACTTTGCATGTCTAACTTTAGGTTCACAGTAAGTACGATGAATTTGGAGGCCAAGGATTGCTATATTATCTGTCATGGGGTCCACAGTTAAGAGTTCGAAGTTGGCCAGCATATTTCATAAAATGGATATAATTTTCATACTCAAGAGTATGGAATGGGAAAATCCACAATGAATAGTGGTGTGTCTGTTTGGTCATCCAATGATGACAGTTGGCAAGATGATTTTTATAGCTTGTTGGATGAAATTATTGAGATAGAGTACCCTGGACCATTAATGATGCGGGTTGTGTTATTTAAGTGCACGTGGTTCGACCCCGTCAAAGGAATGAAGGTGCATACGAAGTTCAATTTGGTTGAAATAAATCACAAGAAGAGGTATATGAAGTATGAACCATTTGTCTTTGCACAACAAGCAATTCAAGTATGTTATACATCCTATCCTAGTTTGAAACGTGACAAAGCTGATTGGTGGGCTGTATGTAAAATCAAAGCACGGAGGAAAATCGAAGAACACCGGAAGGATAGAGCCTACCAACAAGAGGAAGTGTGTAACACTGTTGAAGTTGAGGAATATGACATACCAACTTTACGAGATCCGTCCGGAGCAATGACAGATGTGGAACCAACAGAAATTTACGAATTAAATGTACCAGAATGTTCCGAATATGATTTGCAAACAGATGACAAGGACGAGGACGAAGACGAAGATGACGATGGAGACGAAGACGAAGATGACGATGGAGACGAAGACGAAGACGACGACGAACAGGAAGCCGAAGACGAAGATTAACATTGTTGTCACAAAACACTACGGATGTGTAATTAGTAATACTACAAGTGCTATGCGGACTGTTATCATTATTGTTATTGTTATTATTGTTATTGTGCTTTTTTATTATTGTTATTGTCAATTAGTCTTTCTATTTTAACGTATCATCTGAAATTTCAAACTGAAAAAAATGACAAGTCAAATATTATTCACATGCCCTAACATTTCCGATATTCTAATTTCCATTGCCAAATTTGAGATGCCAACATTTTGGACTGAAAAAAAAAGACGTAGCAAATTTAGGACCCATATCAATGAGACGTCATAAATTTAAAACGATCATTTAGTATGTGCAAATTTGTGATGGACTGAAAACCTGTCCGTCGAATTTTATGGATAGAATATACTGGTCCATTGCAAATTTTGCCATGAAATTTCTACCGTTCGAAATTTGCGACCGACGCAGACCTGCCTGTTGCAAATGTTGCTAGGGAATATTTACCGGTCCAAATTTTGCAAATTTTTATCCGTCTCAAAAATCAAACCTGACCGTCGCAAATTTGCGACGGACTACATTTGTCCATTGCAAATTTGCGACGTCCCAAAGTGGTCCGTCGCAGATTTGCAACTGACAAATGTAGTCCGTCGCACATTTGCGACGAACCAATGTAGTTCGTCGCAAATTTGCGACGGACCACACTGTCCGTCGCAGATTTGCGACGGAACCAACGTCCGTCAGAGATTTGCGACGGAACCAACGTCCATCGCAGATTTGCGACGGACCACATTTGTCCGTCGCAAATTTGCAACGGACCACACTGTCCGTCGCAGATTTGCGACGAAACCAACGTCCGTCGCAAATTTTCCGAGGGAATTTTTCCGGAGGAAATTTGCGACTGACTGAAATATTCCGTCGAAAATTTACGCGGGAATTTAAAAAGCGCGAAATTTGCGACGGACGAGCGTGTTCCGTCACAAATTTGCGACGGACGAGCATGTTCCGTCACAAATTTGCGACGGACAAATGTTTTCCGTCGCTAATTTGCGACGGACGGGTATGGCCATCGCAAATTTGCGATAGAACAGCATTTTCCGTCACAAATTTGCGACGGACGAGACTGGCCGTCGCAAAAAATTTGTCACCGACAAAAATTTGCGACGGACGTTGCTTCTCCGTCGCAAATTTGCGAGGGACGAGCTTTTTCGTCGCAAATTTGCCAAATGTCGTCCCCTTCCTCGCGTTTTCTTCTCCTCTTCGACGCACATCCCCCCCTTTCCTCTCTGAGCTGCAGGTCCCCTGCCGCCGTCGCCCCCGCCCGCCGTCGCCGTTGCCGCCCAGCGGTTCGCCGTCGCAGCTCCCCGCCCGTCGCCGCCGAGCCCGTCGCCCCGCCCCGCCCCGCCGCCCTCCCCGCCCCTTCGCCCCCTCCCCGACCCCGCCCCGTCGCCCTCCCCGCCTGCCCCGCCCCCTCCCCGCCCCGCCGCCGTCGCCGCCCCTCGCCTCCCTCCCCGGCCCCGCCCCGGCCCCCTCTCCGCCCTCAGCCCCCTCCCCGGCCCCGCCCCGCACTGCACCGCCTCCCTCCCCGCACCCTCGCCCCAACCCCTACCCCCTCCCCGGCCCCGATCCGCCCCCTCTCCGTCCCCGTCCCCCGCCCCCTCCCCCTCCCCGCCCCTCGCCTGCTCCCCGATCCGCCCCCTCCCCGCCCACCTCCCCGTCCCCGCCCCGCCCCTCTCCCCGCCCCGCCCCCTCCCCGCCCCTGCCCCGCCCCCGCCCCCTCCCCGCCCCCTCCCCCGGCCCTTGCCCCCTCCCCGCCCCTCGCCCCCGGCCCGGCCCCTTCCTCGCCCCCGCCCCGCCCATTGCCGCCCGGGCCATTTTTATAGTGACCGTCGCCGCCGGCCAGCCGCCGCAGACGACGTAGTCACCATCGCCGCCGTCGCCCACGCCTGTGCCGGGACCGCCACTGTCCATTCCACCGATTTTTGTTGTCCTTGAACCAAGTAAGCCAACTCTTTAACCACTAGTTAGTACAATTAGGTAATTAGTCGGACTTGTTTAGGGAGTATTTAGGATTACTGTTCATTGGTTAAATTACGGGTCGATTTCAGGATTGCATGTGGCTTTGATCGATGGTCGACTGTTTAATTTATTTATTATGTGGATAATTTAGCGTTAATTAAGCGTTTTCACAGAAAATGCTTGAAAATTAAACAATTCTATGAAAATTCCTGCAAAATTATGGAAAATTAAAAAAACGGTATATGTTGACAACAAATATGAAATTTGACCGTAAAAGTTTTTAAAAATTTTTAACAAACTTAAATTTCATGATATCAATTTGGTTGCAAAAATTAATAATGCCTACCCATTTTCAGTGGAATTTAGATTTTTTAACGTTCCGGGGAAAAAAATTTAAAAAATTATTACTTTTCATAACCTGATAAAAAGGCTTCACATAAATGTGGTCACCCATATTGTGAGGAATATTCTTTTTTTTGTGAAGAAAAAATAAAAAAATATATAATGAAAAAAATGCACATAATTGCCTATAAAACATGTGGCCATCAACTTGCAGTGAAATTTAAATTTCTTTAGATGGCAACAAAATTTAAAATGCAAAAATTTTCAAAATTTCACGGAATGGCTTATAATACGTGTGGCCTCCCACTTTTAGTTATATTTAATTTTTTTAACGTTCCCTAAAAATTATTAAAATAAAGAATGAATAAAATTTGGGAAACTTTATCTAATAGCTTAGACTACCTGTGGCCACCCAATTTTAATATGGAAAATTTTTTTTCCACGGAAAAAAAATTATATTAAAGATAATAATTTAAAAATTTTTAAAATTTTAAAATTTCAAAACTTTACAAAATGTCTTACAATATCGGTGGCCACCAACTTTTACTGAAATTTTATTTAGGTCCCATAAAAAATTTAAAAATAATAATAATAATTTATTTCTAACAAAACTTTATAGAATGACTTAGAATATTTGTGGCCACCCACTTTCAGTGAAATTTAAATTTTTGTACATGGTAAAAAAAATTTAATCAAAATGAATGCGATTCATATAGTGATGTTTGATACCTGTGGCTACCCATATCGTGCTCATACATTGATGTTTCATATCAAAAATGATTGGGATTCATAGTATATTTGTTTGTAGGAAATTGCACGTCATAAACACTCGACATTGGCTCATTTGAAGGAAACATTTTCTCAGTCTTTCCATCAAAATGGTAAGTTTCGTCATGTACATCATTATGTATTCGTAATACGTGTCAATAGTTCTTTACATATTCGCATAACCTTCATACTTGTCAGTATAAACGTGGAGGTCACATGGCTAGAAGACAAGGCCATACCTCGTCCTCGTCCTCGTCCCCGTCCCTTTCCTCTTCTCCTATCCCGGCATCTAACCCTCAACCACAATATGATCTGTCACAATATGGGCACGTTGGCCCTTCCTCCCACACTCAACAACATGTTACGGGACTTGACCACATGCGAACTGAACGTTCTCCAGTTCAATCTCCTTTAGCTCCTTCTCCTTCTGTTCCACCCCATTATTCGGCGGAACAATCGAATACTGATGAAATCATCGGTCAAGAAGATAACCGATTCTTCATATGCCCATTTGGAGATTCGTAAGTGCTTCATTTTTATTTTAGTATATGACATATTTAGGGCTTTAGATATTGATGTCAACTGAATTGTTCATGTTGCACAATATTCGTATGAATGCAGATTCACGGATGCTACGTCTGTTGTGAAAGAATTGAACAAAATAGTAAGAAACTTTTGGATGGGACAATATATTAATTACAGAAGTGTTTCACAAGAATCGAAAGAAATGTGGTGGAATGAGTTCAAGGTAAGTTTTACATATTTTATTTTCTCGTCAATTCAGTTTGGTGTAGTATATTGATGGTCAAGAATGATGTAACAGGACCAGAACAACTCTATAGTTTTCGATACCTAAAGGACCGGATATTTTCCCCGACATGAACTTTACAAAATCAATCTATATGTGTCTGGTGCATGGTTATGGATATGTGATCATCATAATAATTTTCAATTTGTGTTTTTATTCATTGCAGCGGAAGTTTAAGTGGGAGGAAGGGGAAGACAATGAAGTGAGAAGAATTTTCGATAAGAAAATAAGTGATTTTATGCGAAATGTCATGAATAGAGCGAAGAGCAAGCAAGTGAAGCCGTCTTTCTTTACAGCTGATAATTGGGTGGCAAATAACAGATTTTGGGCATCTGAATAGAGTCGGCAACTCTGTGAGCAGAATAAGAAGAATCGATCTTCTAGTTCTAGTGATGGGGCAGCCACATATGCTGGGGGCTCTATCAACATTGCGGAGCATCGCAAACGACTGGTAAGGTTGTTACATGCGTTATAACTTATTTTAATTCAATTACTCAAGTGTACATTTTGTAGGCACATGAATTGGGGACGGAACCGACATTTGCAGCTACGTTTGAACGCACATTTCAAAAGAAAGATAAGACATGGACTGGCGATCGAGCAAAAACTGTTAAGGTATGTAAAGTTATGCTTTGGCTTATATGTAAACTACACGTTTGACCGTGAATGCTTTGCTAATTGATGGTATATATATTATATATATAGTGATTTTATTTTCATCTACATTGTTAATGTAGGACAACTATGATAAACTTGTAATGAGCAGTGCTAGTGGTAGTGATGATTGTCCTGAGTCCCGGCCACCAGTTGATAATATGGCATTATGGCTGGAGGCAACAGGTGGGCCGAAAAAAGGCAAAATATTTGGGCTGGAATCATTGTCAAGGATGTTTATGCCGAATAGTCCTGGAAGTTCATCCGCCGAGACTGGTCGAAGGAGGTCACAACCAGACGAGCATTTGACCCAAGAAGTGCATCGTCTGAATGATTTACTTGTTAAGAAGGATGAACGAATATATAACTTGGAAGAACAAATGAGATTGGTTATGCAACACCTTAACATCGATCACAATTACGGTCCTCCTGAACCTTCAGCCAATCCAACAGGTGATGCGCACAATGATGACCAACATATTGATGCCGGGAATGCTGATGCTGCTGATGATGATGATGATGATGGTGATGATGATTATCTCCAGCCTTTGTAGTTGACGTTTTTAGGTAAGCAATCTTGGTTTTTTATAATTTCACTCATATTGATATGTATGAACATTTATGTTCGTTCTGAAACGTGTTTGTGTTATTTTACACCTAGTTAGTTCCACATCCATGCATAAACGCTTCTTTTTTATATTATTGACTAATTTATGTATCAACATTTTCTCATGTCTCAACAAAGAAGACTACTTTTGGTGTCCTGCCATCGTACAAAGGCTGCGTCTTCTTCTGTATGGTTTTTTTTTGCGTCTTCTATGGTTATCCCGTCTTTTAGTTCATGTTATGCTTTGGTATTGTAAGATTGGATATCAAATAGCATTATGTCGAACTATAAAACTTTCCTTCTGTTATTTGTTTTAATTATATGTCATTGTGGCTGGTTTGTCATAATGTATGGTTTGTTCGTTTTTCTGTTTCAATTATATGTTATTCTCTCCTTTGATTGATATGGACAATAATTTATGGTCGAAATGATGTAAAAATAACGACGAATTTTTCAAGCCGAATTTTGCTATTATTAAAGTTTGTCGCTAATTTGCTATGGAATTCGCGACGAATTTTCCGATGCAATTCGTGACGAATTTTTCGACGATTTTGCGACGATTTTTCCTACCGATAGAGTTCGTCGCAAATTTGCGAAGAAATTTGTGACGGATTTTTGCGACGAATTTTGCGACGGACATATCCGTCAGAAAAATTGTGACGAATTTTGCGACGGAATTTGCAACGAACTTTTGCAACGAAATTTGCGACGGATTTGATCCGTCGCAAATTTGCGACGGAATTTGCGACGGAATTTGCGACGAATTTTGCGACGGATTTTGCGACGGATTAAATCCGTCGGAAATTTGCGACGGAATTTGCTACGGATTCTATTCGTCGGAAATTTGCGACGAATTTTTTTTCGTCGCAAATTTGCTACGAAATTTTGAATTTTCCGTCGCAAAAATTTGCGACGCGCTAGTTGCGGCGGAATTTTTTCCGTCGCAAATTCGATTTGCGACGGATTTTTCCAAAATTTCCGTCGCAAATTTCGTCGCAAATCGCGTGTTTTTTTGTAGTGTTAGTTCTCTGCATGTCCAACAATCCTTTTACCCGATCAAAAACACCAAACAAACCTCTACAAAAATTGAGGAAAAAAACAAGGAAGATAGGATTTTTGGGAAAATGCAAATATAAAAAAAAACCGCTCGAATATTGGAATGCTGCACATTTGTCTCTTAACTTTCACCTGTTATGACGAATTCACTGGATTTCCATTTTGGTACATTCGTTGACTATGGATTTTAAAAGTTGCCATGAAGGTAGTTCTATTTATGCAAAATATTTGAAGAAAAATGCAATTTTGGTATCGAAAAGTCGTGTATCGCACATGCATGGACGGGGACTTAATAATTATAATGAAATAAAAGTTTGGAGGGATGGTATAAAAGTTGCCACGTTCTTACGTTTTTTCTTACTTCTTGATGGAAATAAAACTAATATTTTGATGTTAAAGATCTAGTCATTAAATTATAACGAAATAAAACTAACATTTTGATGGATTTTGTGTAACTTTTTCTTATCTTTTCCTCGGTTACCAAGACAACGAAGAGAAAATGGCCTAATTATCTCACGTTTTTTCGGTTTTGGCTTTAAACAAATTTCGTTCTGTCCACCGCATTTCAAAACAATTTTCGCAGTCTGATGTTAAAGATCAAGTCATTAAAATTTAATTATTTTTTTCAAAAAATTCATTTAGTAAATGATTAGACCTCATACATATCCTGCATGGTAACTTAACGTTGATATAGGAGAATGGAATTTTCATCGACAGAAGGAAACAGTAAATGCCCCAAACTTTGTAGTCGATATATAAAAGTACAGCTATGTCAACGATCTTCAAACAAGCAATGATAATAATCAATGGAACGAATCTAAATAATGATTGTCAAGCTAGAATTTCAATTTTTGTGTAATTATCCATGAAGAATATTTAATTTATATGTGAAAAATTACCAAATCAGTCATTAACCTATTGTGTGAATGCCAAATTTTTCGATTTTACCAATTTAGTCAAAAACTTTTGCACGAAATTCCAATGTAATACTTCCAATCAATTTTCATAAAAAAATCACTGACATTGCGGTTTAGTCATCACTAGTCGTCTTACGTGATACATAGACTTGTCAAAATGAGTTACATATCCATTTCTTAACCCATATTTGATGGGTTGAGTTATTATATGGGTTAATTAGATTCATTAAATAGGTTATAAATGAGTTTAGAATGATAAAGCTCAAAATAATATGAGTGTTAAATGAGTTTACAATTTACTTAGACTCAACCCACCTCTATGACTCTCTCTTTACTCTTTCTCGCTCTCAATTGATCTCGCACTTGCTCACTCCACACCTCGCCTTAGTTTTGGTAGGAGTTTTCCTAAATTATATTAAATATGGAAGTGTCTTAATAATAAGGATTGAGTATATGTTGTGTATGAGTTGGTTAGGTTTAGGTCATTAGATTTGTATTACATAGAAATTGATCAAAATAGGTTAATAATTTGGGTTGAACCATCTTCAATCCGATCTACTCTTTTAACAGGTCTAGTCGTACATCACAACGTCAGCGATTTCCGATAAAAATTGGCCAGAAGGGTTACATCGTAATTTCTTACAAAAGTTTAGAACCAAATTGGTATCTATACAATATGTTTAGAACTAATTTGACAATTTTCTCAAATCAAATATGATAGAAGATTGGATAACTCTTGAAGGATAGTGAGTAGCCATTGTCTTGTGCATATAAGTTCATGGGTTACCTGTAGGGGACAAATGAGCTATTAAAAGTCATTCTGACTAAGCTACAAGGTAACTTCTTAACTTGAAATTTCGGCAGTCACCGGTTTCTTGTATATAGAGAGCAAACTCGAAAAGAGATTTTTCTAATCAAACTTTTACCTAAAATTCTATAGAAATTGTTAAGATAGATTCTCAAAATTAATTAAGAAAATAATTTGAGATAATGTGATTCTTAATGTCTTGGATTTTATCAGGAAAAATTGTCCAAAATGTTTTAAACTTATTTATCACACTTTATAACAAATAGCAATATTCCTTTACCTGTTTATCACACTTTATAACAAAATCCTATATGCACGTAGCAAATAAAACTCCAAAGGGCAATTTCGCCACTGGAGCAGCTCTTGTATATGATCTGGCCGGTTGCCTCTCTCGTGCGTACCACCTCTCGTTTACAGCGGCAACGGTCAAACCCATTTTGGCTTCTGATGCACCGCGTTTGACTTCAACGTGGAAACTGACGTACTTCGTTTACAATGCCCCCATAAATCGGCGAGGATAAATTTAAGGTAAGAGTGACCGTCCACGTCAGCTTCTTGGATCATATGTCCCCCATTTACGAGACTGGACTTCAGATGATTCCGTATCAATTTTGGCCCGCCTCCCAACAATTTTTTTCCTCATTTTTATTGACATTTTCATCGTAAACCAGTTCGAATGATTTTTCACGGCACGTTCTCTTCTTCTTTGTCCCTCATGATGACCTATTTCTTTAGAAAAACTTAAAAAAAAATTCTTCACTTTTCGCCTCGACGCCACGTTCCGAAGTCTGTTTTTGTTTAGTAATAAATTTGCATCTCAAGATTTTATTATTAAACATCAAACGACATCGGAAGTTGGTTTTGTTAACGACCCCCCCGAAACACTTATTCAGCATTTTTATTAATAAAATATCGATTGTGCGTACCATAAGGACAGTTAGTATATTGGAAATTATAACTTAGACTTCATTTGTTTCACCAAAAATAAATTATTTAAACAATATTTAAAAAAAAATATTTGCTTGTATTACTTAAAAAATTCAAGGCTTATTAAAAAAAAAAGCACTAACTTTACCTTAATTGATAATTTTGGCCCGAACCTTTTTTTATCTCAATAAAAATCACAAACTTTTACTCTAGTCTCAAATCTGGCCTCCCGTGATGTGAAATTTTTCAAGCCAAATTTGGGATTTAAGTGAAATTTTGAGATTTTTTATGAGACAAAAGAAATTCAAGCCAAAATTATCATTCAAGATAAAATTAGTACTTTTCTTTTAATTAGGCCAAAAATTAATGAACGAACGTATTTTTATATGCCCCTACCAAAACGTCTATATGAGTGCGGGGAACCCACTGGTCATTTTCCAACGAGAGACCAGTTACTTATCCACATAACTATCCGGAGAATGGTTACTCATCTTAATGCAAACCACGCCATAAAATAGACACCAACTCGACATAAAACCAGACCACACAATAGTCTCATGAAACTACAAAAAAACATGGTTGTTCATTGTTGCGCCGCGCCTTTTTTTTTTTTGAGACTTTGGAGATTTGCGCACTAAGGAGGTATTTCCGTGTAAGGGTCTCTCCCAGACCATACCTTAGGTGACAGTGAATGGTAATTTTCTATTTGATCTAAGTTTACGATTTTGAAGTCACCACTAGTCATTATTGGTAGGTTGACTAGAAACTTAATCGGGGCATGTGAGAAATACCACGATTCTACGAACAAGAGATTCTAAGTATGGAGGCTTGGTTACACTAATGATCCCAAATTGAGATCTCTAACGCCTTTTCGATACCTAAGAACGATACGATGTCTAACGTGTCATGCAAATTTTCGAAACTTACCCACTAATTCTGTCCATTCTAATTACGAGGAAAATCAATCAAGAATTAAATGCGCAATCAAGGCAAATCAAACCAAATAATCCTAAATTATCTCTAAAAATCAAAATGCACCCAAAAACCATCCAAACCCTAATGAAGCCCTAAAGGCTTATATACATTTCATGATTTGTCTCTTTTTAGGGTTTTAGGGTATTTTAGGGGTTATAACTCCTGAATTTGAGATTTTCTAAAAATGCTACTGATGCACTTTCAAAAATTCAAATTTCACTTTCTAAAGTTGGCCACGGTGTTTTTAAACCATTCTGTGAATTTTTGAAATTTTCTATTTTGTATTTTTTTCGAAAATTGAATTTATGAGAATTTCATTAACCAAGAGTTGGTTTTATGGTTATTTGAAAATTTTTATGAATTTTTTAATTTTCCAATTTTTTAGATTTTCTGAATTTTTTACATTTTTTATTTGTATTTTCTGAATTTTCTGAATTTTTATGGATTTTCTGAAAATTTTTGAATTTTTATGAATTTTCTGAAAAATTTTTACTTTTATGAATTTTCTATTTTTTTGAAATTTTTTATGTTTTCCAAAAAAATTTTGAATTTTTATTTTTTTATGAATTTGTTTAGATTTTTATTATTTTTTAATGATTTTTTTAGATTTTTTATTTGGATTTTTTTATTTAAATTTCCCACCGGGAAAATGAATCGGACCGACCCGATTCAACCTAGTTCGGCTTTACCGAATCGGGCCTCGCCGGCGCTGACCGCCGGTCACCCTCTCCGGCGACCACGACACCAAACGGCGCCGTTTTGCCCCTCTCTTCATTGTGGCATTTCGTCAAACAAGTGGTGGGCATATTCCCAACTCAAACGTTATCAAGGCCGCCGGTTTGAGCTCGTCGCCGGTGGTCTTCTGGCGAGGGTTTTGCCATTCTAATTGATCCATTGTAATATCCATATGTTCAGTTATCAATCTAACCTATCTAGCACATCGTCGGACCTTCACCGGTCGGCAAAAGATCGATCTGAAAAACCTAAATTATCACTAACTTAAGCTAACATTCTCAGACTTCAAATGACTAATCTAATTGCCTTGGCCATCTAAATTATTCTAAAACAATATTTAAAACATCAAACAAAAATCAGGAATCACTAACTTGGATGTTTTAGGGCCAAAATGAAGCTCTGGCAGGGGGGTTCTCGAGCTCCGGCGAGGTTCATGAGGTGGCCGACTTGATTTTAATACGTTTTCAATCATCCAAAGTGCAAACAAACGATAAAAATGAAATCAGAATATGTTTTTAGCATCAATCATAAAAAAAAAACGCGAAGAAATGCACACAATTGAGCTAAAACCTATTCTGAAAAATTTGGCAAATAGTGATCATCATCGATGTTTACCTTCTTTGTTTAATGATCAAAAGAAATCGCCGAACTAATCCGCGCCCATAGAGTTGTTCCTTGACACTTGAACTTCAACCTGGTAGTCATGGATTCGTTGGAAGGGCTTTGGATTCACCGACGGAGTAGGATCTTCAGGGCCTCATGATCAGTTCTTTACTAATCAATAGAGGAGGAGGTCCTCCTTGAATGATTGATTCACTGGCGCCGTTCCGTTCACCGGTGCCGGACACTCGATCAAGGAACCTCAACTCCTTATTCTCTCTCTAGATTTTTTTTTGTGTTGTTTCTCTCTCCTCTCTCTCTAGCATTTCGTCGAACACCTTCTCTACTTTGTTTAGTTTTTCTTCCTTTTTGTTAGTCGATTTTTCCCGCCCAAAATCAGTTGCCACCGCCTTCCGATCGGTTGTAAACGATCTCCGACTAAAGCTGTAGATTCTCCAACTGTCAATCGGGTCAAACATGTGTTCATTTGATCGGATTGAGTCGGTGAAGTGGCAAGGTTGAAGATATTTCTGGGCTTATTGCACGTTTTGGGCGAGTCGTGCGAAAAAGACAAGTTTCCGGATCAGGTCAGGTTGACCCAGCCGACTCGAAAAGCCTAGATTTTGACCTAATTTTCAAACTTAAACCCCAAAATTGAATTCCTCATCACATTTTGAATCCAAATATGTGATTTTTCCCAATTTTTGTCATAATCATGTCTAAGATTTTTAAATTTTTATACTCGGGTTAGTAGAGTTTTATTCAATTTAATGCCTTAATGACCTTATTAGGAAAATTTAGTGCCAAAATTGAATTACCCACATCAGATTAACTCTTGAAATAATGGTTTCATGGTTCGACAATTTCAAATTGGACATGATTCCCAATTTGGGCTCAAAATTCCGAATTTTCAATTGGATTTTGGGGATTTTTTTATTTCTATGATAAATTGTGCAATTGGATCAACCATTATGTAATTCAAGGTCCCAGAATCATTTTTTGTGAAGACACCATGACTTAAAAATGACTAGAAAAGATTTAATTGCATTTTTGGTTCAATTCGGGTTGGATTTTGCCTAATTTTGGGAAAAACACATGCCCAACTGACATTTTTCAAAATTGATGATGAATTAATGAAATTGGATTTAAAATAAGACTAATGACTATTTTTATGGAATTTTCTAATTCCATGTGCTATTTTTCTTGATTTTCTCACTTATTTTGACTAAAAGAAATTAAAGAAAAATGCTAAAACAATTATTTTTGGTCTATAAATTGGTTTCTAGGCTGGGCCAAGATTCTTAATCCTAATTTTGAGACTTTTGAAAGTATGAAAAAAAATGATTAAAAATCAAGTATCAACAGCTGCCCCTCTTTGAGATTGAGCTCGTTAAAAGTTGATATCAAAGATAGGATGACACATGAATTTTAAATTGACTCAATGAACAAAACAAAATGAAAATTTCGCAACAACTGATTAGGTATCCTATCTTTGAAATTCGTGATCTAATTCAAAGGTTTTCTTTTAAGAACACATTTTGAAAAGTTCTTAACGATTGAGGGAGAGAAACTTACCTATTTGTAAGCATCTCTTTGTTTTCTATCCAAGAATATGAATTGATAGCGGTGATCATTATGATGATTATTCCGATTTCGTGATCTAAGGACGAACCCACGAACCATAAACACCTGAGGCTCATCGCCTGAGGATTTGGAAATTTGCTTAGTGATTCCTCACCAGTAGCCTTTAAAATTTTCCTAGCGACTCTTTGTCAGTAGGACTTTGGAAATTTGCCTAGTAGTTCCTCATCGGTAGGACTTTGGAAATTTGCCTAATGGTTCCTCATCGGTAGGACTTTGGAAATTTTCCTAGTGACTCTTTGTCAGTAGGACTTTGGAAATTTGCCTAGTGGTTCCTCATCGGTAGGACTTTGGAAATTGCCTAAGGGCTCCTCGCTCGTAGGATTTTAGAAATTGCCTAGAGGCTCATCCCCTATAAGACTTTGGAAATTTGCCTAGGGGTTCCTCGTCTGTAGGGCTTGAATTTGCCTAGGAGCTCCTCACTTGTAGGACTTTGAAATTGCCTAAGGGTTCCTCGTATGTAGGATTTTGGAATTTTGCCTAGGGGCTCTTCGCCTGTAGGACTTGAATTTACCTAGGGGCTTCTCGCCTGTATGACTTTGGAAATTTGCCTAGGGGTTCCTCGCCTGTAGGACTTGAATTTGTCTAGGGGCTCCTCGCCTGTAGGACTTTAGAAATTTTCCTAGTAGTTCCTCACAAGTAAGACTTTGGGAATTGCCTAGGGCTTCCTCATCTGTAGGACTTTGGAAATTTGCCTAGGGCCTCCTTGTCTATAGGACTTTGGAAATTGCCTAAGGGCTCTCGCCTGTAGGACTTGAATTTGCCTAGGAGCTCCTTGCCTGTAGGACTTTGGATTTATCTAGAGGCTCATCGCCTGTAGGACTTGAATTTACCTAGGGGCTCCTCGCTCGTAAGACTTTGGAAATTTTCCTAGGGGTTCCTTGCTTGTAGGACTTGAATTTACCTAGGGGCTCCTCGCTTGTAGGACTTTAGAAATTTGCCTAGTAGTTCATCACAAGCAAGACTTTAAGAATTGCGTAGGGGCTCCTTGCCTGTAGGACTTTCAGAATTTACCTAGGGGCTCCTCGCCTATAGGACTTTGGAAAGGTTTCAAACAATGAATGCCTTGACCATGAGTTATGTGATTTTGAGGTTTCATTAACCTTTGTATGGTTTTTAGTTGACCAAAAACTATTTTTTAAAAAATGGTTTTGAAATTAATCAAAACAGTTTGAAGTGTGGCTTTTTTTAGCTTACCACAAACTGTTTAAAGTGTGGTTTTAAGTTGACCAAAAACTTTTGAAACCTGATTTGGAAACATGCATTCCTTGTATTAATGCATTTCAGACAATCAAATCTCCTTTTCGATGAATTATTTGAACTAAGTGCTTGCAATATTTCAAGAATTGCTTGAAATGATTATTTGGAAGATTTTCATTAGAAAGGATTTGTCTCAATCTATGAGCTTGGTCTTTCCTTTATCTGATTGAAATTGGACTTGTTCGATATCCCTCAATTTTACCTCTTTTAACCAATTCTCAGGTGTTCGGAGATATTTGCAATGTATACAACCCAATTAGTCCGATAAGGTCTTTTGAAGGACTGTAATGTTGTTGGCTTGCTCAATGGCTATTCAAAGGATAGGCATTTTGAGGCACACTGCTTTTTTCAAGCACATTGCTTTTTCACGCCCTTGATTCTTTTTGCCTTTGACTTGTTTTTCTAAGGATTTGAAGTGGATCATATGCTCATGCTCTAGTGTGAAGAGATGATCACCAATTTAGTGTTTTGAAATGAATATTCATGCTCAATTAGGCTTTGCCAAAGGTAATGTATTTGGGTATAAAAAATGAAGTGTTCTTCTTCCTCTTGGGATGTTTTGAGCTCTCATATGACTTCATATGAAGTTATCATAGAAAGATTGATGCAAGAGTATGCAATAGAATATTTCTTGATCCTATTCTCCATAGCTGTTAACCATAAACCTCCTGGTTTGCCCCAATGTGGGGTAGTTCTTAATAGAGTTGTTTTGGAAAAACTTCTCCACTGTTTCTGCTCAAATTTGATTTGCAAGGGATAAGCATGTGTTTGGAATAGTGAAATGACTGCCTTTCATCATTTCAATCTATGTAAGCATTGCGAATATCCCCTATTTCCTTTGGATGAGTTTTTTTTACTCACTTCTTTACTTTGACCTCGAGTGTATAAAGGACATGTTTGGATATTGTCTACCTTTCATCGTTTGAAGGTCTTTCCATTTGATTTGATCTAAACCTTTTCTTTGAAATTTTTTAAAGCCTTTTTGTCAAATCTTCCCTTTTTGGAGAATTTTGATACTTAATGCATTTTCAAAGAAATGGTGTTTCAAAACTTTTGATTTGCAACATTTCTGAAGTATTTTCTTTTCAAAATAATCTATTTTATTTTGCTCAGTCTTAGTGTCATTTCGCTTGAGGAAGAAGAAGTTCAATTTTCTCTTAGAAAGGTAACTTCTTTAACATATGCACTCACAATTTACGGATACCTGTTTGATCAACTTACCAAGATCTCTCTTGTTTGCATATTTTTGCTTTGGATCCACTGGGGATTCTTCTCTTGTTGCTCCATTTTCTTTCTCCCTGGGGATGATAAAAAGAAGAAAAGCACATTAGGGCATATCATCAGAAAAATTGAATTGGAAGTTATACTTCCCTCTATTATTTGACAACTTCATTTGGGATTCTGAAACCATCGACTGGTTTGGACTCCTTTTGTTTTTTTCTTCAAAACAAATAAACATTGTCACGACCTAAAAAATTTTTCATTCTTTTGGGCTAATGGATTATTAAGATTAAACTTAATTCGGACCCTCCCAAGTCCTACCAAATCGCAACTTAGGGTTTAAGTTCTTAACATGCAAATATTTTCATGCTTGGAGTCGCCACTAATCAATTTACGGTGGGCTGATTAGAAACCTAAATAAAACATAGGGAGATATGTTTTATTCCTACGAACTAGAGATTCTAAGCCCGGGGACTTGATTACGCTAGATCTAGTCTAACGCCCTTTCGGTATCTTTTCTTTTCAAAAATATTTTGGCAGACAGTTTGGATCCATTTTAACTTAATTACTAACATGTAAGGTGTTCATGCAGGTGCGCAAACCACCAATTTAATACCCAGAAATCAAAGCATTAAATAAATTGCAAGCTTAGGAGAACAACTTACCTCGATCCAACGCAAGCATCTGCATTGTTAGCTAGGAAATCATATCAAACGCCCTAATATGATTTCTAGTTAACAAACAATCACTCAATTTCTCTTTTTTTGGATTTTCACTTTATTTAAATGAAATCTAGCCTATATGCAATGACGTGCAAGAATGACATGCGATTAATGCGACCTAACATGCAATCTACGTGACATGCGATGACGTGTCCTAATTCTAATGACGGGCAAAGGATTTATTTATTTATTTTGGTATTTTTCTTTAAGGAAATTCGGAATTATGAAAAATGCCTAAAATAGCATGCAAACTAATGACTTTCTTTTTTGATATTTTCTTTTAAAATTCGGAATAGTAAAAATACCTAAATTAACATGCAATCTATGATGACTTAAGCTATCCTAACATGATTTCTTTTTGGGATTTTTGTGAAAATTCGGAATAATAAAATAACGTGAATAAACCGTTAGGATTTGAAATAATACCTAATTTAAATTAGGAAACATTCCACCTTAAGTCCTAATTTAAATTAAATACTTATCTCATCCTTCGGGATGGGATATATTAAAAAATCCTAGACATGTAAAACTCTAATTTAAATCTAGCTAATATTTTTTTGAATTTTCTATTTTTTTGAAAAGGAAAGCAATTTAAACAATTACGGATAACAACCGATTCAAATCAACCATGCGATCCGCCAAATTTGTTTCAAACTCGGATTAGGCACAGAATTCGAACTATCGGTCATATCTATAGGGTTATAGATATCGACGGATAGTCGGTCATGCAAAATTGGAAAGCTAATGAAATTCATTATGGTATCCAAATAGTTATGGATAGGATAATAATTTCCCGTATCGCCGCGTATCGTACCTTAGGGATAAGGTCGGATAGACGTCCAAATACGTTGCTAAATTAGAAAATTTTCCTAATTTGAATATTCTCAAATATCACGGATATATCGAATATTATCCTAAAGATATCTAATTACCGACGTGATATTCATGCAATATTCAAAACACTCCAACTAGGAAATTAAATATTCTGAAAATTATGGGATAATGACAATTACCTAATTTGCAGATAACCTTCCGAAATTCGAATTCGGTTCAGGATCGGGATCGACTGCGGATTGGGATCGGGATGACGACGGCGGGATGGCAACAGCGGGGCTGTTCGGTGGGCTCGGGTCGGTGGAGGTCTCGGCAGCGCTGGCGGTGTGGACGTTGGGCGCCGCAGCTGTGGCGCGACGAACGGCGGATGAGCAGCAAAGGCAGCTCTGGTGGCAGGCATCTCCGGCTCTCCGGTGTGGAGCGGGGACGGCGATTGGCGTGGAAGGCGGAGCTAAGGCGGCGTCCTTCAGGCGGGGAGCTTGCAGCGGCTGAGGGCCACGGCGTGTGGCGGCTGGGGAGCGGGCGTGCGGCGGCTTGGATGCCGGTGTGAGGCGGCGTGGACGGCGTGCCTCTCCCTCCCTCACTTTCACTCTCACTCTCACTCTAAAAAAAATCAGATTTGAATTATGACGCGTGCCCCCCAATTTCTGACCTAAAACATGTTTATATAGATTAATCTAGGTCAAATTAAATGGGCTTAATGTCCTAATGGGCTTAGGCTTGGGCTTAGGTGTAATTAAATTAAATGGGCTGAATTAACTTGGGCTGAATTAAGCTCCAAACATAATGGGCTGAATTAAGCTCAAATTAAAACGACCAAGCCCGTTCGTCTTGAAATTCCCGACCCTTGCACTCTCGAGTGAACCATTTTTTGTTTGATGAAATTTAAGCTTAATCGCCAACGTCAATTTGATGTGAAAATATGTAATTAAACTAAATGAACCTAAACTATATGTTATGCAATTTAAATATTTTTGTTTAGGGGTTAAAAATTAATCCCTAATTTTTATGCAAATTACACTAAATGTTCGGTAAAATTTAGGTGTAAATAGCTGCCCCTCTTTGAAGGTGAGCTCGCAGAGGTTGCATTCAAAGACTAAATGATACCTAAATTTCAACTATGCAAATGCAATGAATGTTGTTTTTGTCGGGATTATGAGTCCCATTTTGAAATGCATTAAGAAATGATGCATGCTGACATGAAAGGAAAACATACCTGGAATTACTTACCTGACTGGTGTGAGATAATGCAATTCGAGGCATGACTCTGACTTTGTATGTTGTTTGGCAAATGTCTGGGCTTAGTCCCATAAGTATTGCCTGATGAATTGTTGATGAATTTTGGTGATCTGTAATTAAGTCAAAACACACGAAGAAAGCTCGACGTAAAAAAAGATAAAAATGTAAAAACGTTCCGACCTTTACAAACTACCTATACATCTCCATAGGTATTTGTAAAGATTTGGCCGCTGCGCCTATACATCGCCATAAGTGCATCACGGGGGAACTCAAGAAGATATTCCGACCCTTATAAGATACCTATACATCTCCTTGACTCATAGGTGAGTAGCGGGGGAACACTTGGGGTTGAAGAACATTCCGATCTTTAAGATACCTATACATCTCCATAGGTATTCATAAAGATTTGGCCGCTTCACCTATATCCTTGACTCATAGGTGAGTTGCGGGGGAACATCCGGGATGGGGAGAATATTCCGACCTTTATAAGACACTTATACATCTCCATAAGTACTTATAAAGATTTGGCCACTTCACCTATATCCTTGACTCATAGGTGAGTAGCGGGGGAATCTTCTGAGATAAGAGAAAAATTCCGACCTTTAAGATACCTATACATCTCCATAAGTATTCATAAAGATTTGGCCGCGGCAACTATACATCTCCATAGGTGTCTCACGGGGGAATCTTCTCGAAATTGTATGAAAACAATGATTTTGGTGAACAAAAGGGCTAGCCCGAATGTTCGAGGGTTCCTTGACAGAGTACCTGGGCATCATCAGGGGTACCTGAAAAGGCTTGATCAATAGACACCTGAACATCATCAAAGACGTCTAGAGATTGCAACAAAATGATCAAATGGGGCTTGACGATTGCTCGAACAGGTTAGGGTACCTATATAGTCATAGGCATCCAAGGGATAGAGATATACTTACCTGGTGATATCTCCAACTCTGAAGGTGTGTCTCCTGCTGGATACAACTTTAAGCAACATGTAATATGCATTCGCACACAATCTAGAACACATATATTCATGCACTATGAATTCAACTGGTTTTTATGCACGATGGTTTTGTCAAATCGGCATTACAAACTCCGTTGGGGAAAGATTATGACAAGACAATCCTAACTCACAAATAGGTGTCTTGAAAATGTCGAATGAGAGAACTTCCGATCCAAAAGGGCTTTTTTCTCATCCTCACCAAAAAGGCTGATTTATAGAATCTCTCCGTCTCACCATCATCATGTCGACAAAGGTCTGAGTATTCTCGCAAGCGGTACGACCTTACCAATTCAAGAGGTCTTTGACAGGACTGTAATATGAGCTTGGTCAATGGCTTAGCAAAGGGGACTCTTCGAGTTGAAGCTATTGAAAGAAAATACTTTGCGACTGTCTCTGGGTTTACAACTCAAGAATCCTGTAAAATGAGATAGAAATGAACTTGCTCGCACTTCTCCGAGCTAAGCTTGTAACATCTAAACTCTACGTTAGTTCAAGTGCCCTAATCTGAAGAGACTTTGCAAGGGATGTAACGTAGGCTAGGCTTATGGATTGAGAAATGAATGGATCATTTAGGCTCAAAATGTATATGATTGGGGTGAATAGGTTGGTGATCATCTTGGCATTGTCACCGGTCTTCTTCTTCACCAGAGATTTTTCTCTCGGTAAATGTCCCATTGGCTTCGAGAGTTCATCACTTGATTCCTTTGAGACTTCTCGACTGGGGATTCTGATATGTCATATCCCGACATTTTTCATTGGGCATTGGCCTTGCTTTTACCAGGCACATTGCTTTTTCTTGCCCTTCCTTTTTTTTTGACATATGTCGTTTACAATGTAAACACTGACCAGCTATATCTAACTGAATGACTCACTATCTGAACTCAGACGCCTCCTGTCTTCCATCGGCACTTCCAGTATGCTGTTTAAACAATGACGACTTTTGCCTTGCCCCAGTGTGAGGGATGATCACCAACTGGGTTTAAGAAACGAATTTGCAGGCTCAATTGGGCTTAACAAAGGATAGAATGTGTGTAGGATAGAGAAAGAAATGCTCTCCGTCATCTTAAGGCACTTGAACTTTCGCATGAATTTAGCTGAAAAAGCAACACTTGAAGATTGATGCAAGTAAGAGCAAGAAAATTTCTACACATTTTTCACCTTATAATGCTAATTTATCTTCATTTGCCCCGATGTGGGGTGGTTCTTGATAGGGGTAGCTTGAAAGAATTCCTCCATGCATTTAGGCTCAAAGTGGTGAAACAAGGGATAACCTGTATTGTTTGGGATAGAGAAATGAAATGCCTCTTATCATTTCGATCACCGTACCTTTTGCGAGAGAACTCTTTACCTTGCAGATATGGAATTTTTCCACTCAACTCACTAGGGATTTTTCCACTTTTCTCACTGGGGATTAATGCATGGGACAGTGTGTAGGATAGGGATTGCCTTTCATCGTCCCGATGTACCTCATTCGACACATCTAATTCATTTCACATGGGTTATCAGATTGTCTAAATAGACTTCCCCCTTTGAAGTCGACAATACTGATTAACAAAATAATCATGCAGAAATTAAAGCCAATGCACACATTTATCTCAAAATTGATTGAAATCATTTATTCATCATTGAAATGTTTGCAATTCAGAAGTATAAAATCAGATACTGAAAAACTTTCGTTGCAAAATGTCAGGTTTTATCAAGGATAATACATCTTCACAGCGTCAGAATTAATAGGATTGGAGAACTCACGACTATCCATTTCTGCGAGAATCAGGGCACCTCCGGAAAGTACCTTCTTAACCATATATGGACCAATGTAGTTTGGAGTAAATTTACCTCCGAGAACAAGAAAGACTGGCAGTACTTTCCTTAAGATTAGACCATTTACCTCGAAGTGTCTTGATGCACTTTTTGATTGAAAGATTTACCTATTCATGTGGCAACTGGATTGGGCATTACGTCTCACTCTCGGGAAGAGTTGCCCCTATCTTCACCTCTTTGATCTCTCCAGAATCACTCAGATTGACGGTGATAGTTCGATCTACCGTCAAGACTTTAGGTCTTTCATGATGTTCTAGATCGTGCTGAATATCTGAGGAATCATTGAGTTCGCCGACATCATTGGGATCAGGCTTGGCGGCGCATAATTCATCGGATTGGACTGTTCCCGTACCCTCACGTGTCGCGAGATTGCCCCTGAAACATAAAGTAGTGGATTCAGAAGGACAAACAGAGCTAACATTGCACATTTCTTTATTTGTGAAATTTTTGTGTTTTTATTTTTTTATATTTTTCTTTTTCTGAAACTCATTTCGAAAAGGTTTTAACACAAGGAAGCATGAAGAAGCCCAGGCCTCAGAATTCTTCTTGGACTATATTTTCTTTTATCGGTTGGATATCATCACCGGGCTGGTTTGATGTACCTCAACATGTCCTCAAAAACTGAAAATAACTTGTAATTTCATTGATCATTTCGAAATGAATTACATTTATTGAATGGAAATTGCAACAATCAAGTCCTAGAAATGAAAATAGAAAGCAGCACCCGAGACGGGGCAAATCCTAAAAAGCAGTAAAAACTCCCGCATGGGGGAGTGTGCGAAAAAGTAAAGATTTTACTCTTGTGGGCCAGTGCCCATTCCCTCTAACGGTCCTTCTTCGATAGCTCCAATGAAGACATCATCGAACAGGGCAGTGATTCCCTCTATTACATCATCAGAGTCTTCTGTCATTGGAGGTGTTAGATCATCTATACCTCCCCATCCGTCAAGGACAATGTCACATGGGTCAGCATAGAAGCTCGGGGGCGCTGAATATTTCACATAATAGTCAAACTTGCCGCTCGGTTGCCCCAGAGTGTCGATCACTTCCTTCTCTTCATCAACTTTAAGCGCGCCCTCCACGATCTTTTCATCATCGATCGTGTCTTCAAGCGGAGGCATGTCTTCCGACAAGGGATCGAGCTTGTCCTTCCCGGTGTCTAACGTAGCAAACTCCTCGTCCCAGTTAATGACGACCTCGGAGATAGTGGAAACGATGCCGGTGTGGTCAGCATAAACAATCATCCCAGCTTCTACTATCTTCGAGATTCTTTCTTTCATGATGGCTAGGGAAATGACTTCATTATTTGAGTAACACCCGGCTTTCACCAACTCGCCGTAGACCTCAGCAGTGTACGCCTTGACATTCTTGATTCGGCCAGCATTGAAGCTGAAAACGGCATTCACATTGCCCGCGTGATCAGGGAGCGGGTTACTCTGAACATTTGGCTTGGCGGGTTGGAATGAGAACGCCTTTGTGTCAAGGAGGTTTTGGATTCGATGCTTGAGGATAGAGCAATCTTCGGTTGAGTGTCCGACCTCGTCGGTATGATAATCGCATTTCTTCTATGAGTCGAAGCTATAGAACTGCTCAGAATTGGGCCGTTTTGGCTCGGTGGTGAGTAAGCCTTTCTTCCGGAGTATTGCCAATACTTGAGACAACGATCCCGGGAGGGGGGTGAATTGCCTCATGTTGTTCCTCCTCTGAAAAGGTTGACGACCCGTGTTTTGTTGCTGAGCTTCTGTGACTTGAATTGCCGGGGCAGGATTAGTGTTCCGCCGGCTCGATTGGTTGTAAGTCACGTTCACTTCAGCTGCCGGTTCTTTCTCCTTCCTTGCACTAAATCTTTTGGTTGACGAAGACGATTCCACAAACCACCCATCTTTCAACCCTATCTCGATTTGTTCACCTATGGGGATGAGTTGGTTGAAGTTATCAGTCGGAATGGGCACTATTCGATTTCGGTACTCGAACGGGAGAGTTTTCACGAACATCTTCTTCAACTCACTATTAATAGGTTCTAAGACAACCTGAGCGGCTAAATTCCTCCATCTGATGGCATAGTCTTTGAAAGACTTGGTCTTCTTCATTTGAGCACGCTAGAGATCATCACGGGTAGGAGTAATGTCTGTTATGAACCGGTATTGCTTCAGGAATGCCTCACTAGCCTCCTTCCAGGTTTTAAGGCTATTTATCTTCTTCATGAGGTACCAGTGCAGAGCAGGGCCGGTCAAACTCGCTTGAAATGCATGGATCATCAAAAGCTCGTTGTCAACGTACGAAGTCATTTGCACGTGGTACAATTGCAGGTGGGCTTTTGGGCACGTAGTACCATTGTATTTGTCAAATTCCGGCATCTTGAACTTCTTCGGGATCTTGATCTGTGAGTACAGGGACAGATCGATCGAGGGTGAATCCTGTGAACCCTCCACCTATTTCACTCTCTCTTCCAGCTTATTGACTCGTTCATCAGGCTTGGGTTTGTTGATGACAATCTGGACGGGGTCATCTTCTAACTCAGGCATATCATCATCTTCCTCGACATCAACATTCTTTCCACCTGCATGCTTCGGGACTGATGCTTCAGGGGGTGCTGGAATAGGGATCGACCGAAGGGTCTTGATCTCAGCAGTCATTTGTTGCATTGCAACAGCAAGTTGCTTGATTTGGTCTTCTATACCGACAACACGCTCCTGCAACTCGGTTTGATCGGCCATTCTAGCTCTTGACCGTGTGCGAATAGGCGATCGTGATCGGTCCGTAGTTACCTAATTTTAGAATGAAACAGGGCATACATAAATGTTAAGCAAAAATCACACGCCGATCCATGACATTGGTCTAACCGCTTTGAATTGAAAAGACATCTTTATTTAAATGACGAAAATTTTTACATCGACTAATGACTTGAAATAAAATTGAATTAAAGACGAATGACTCAATTCCTAAACAAACTTAAACTGAAAATTGAAATGAGAAAACAACTTCAAGCTTTTTAATTAGCTTGATCTATAGACATATGGGAGGCGACGTCCTTCTTCAGTTGCTCATAAGCTCGAGCTATCTTGGACGCCTTTTCTTGAGCTTCTTCGACTTTTCTCTTGAGGCAGTTGTTCTCTGAACGATTTGCGGTCTTGAGAAGCTCCTTGGGTATCTTCGGGAGTAACTCCTGCGGGACTTTGTGTCGTCGGATGTACTTGGTCGTCGCGAAGTAAGACTTCTGCTCCCCCTTTAGTTCTCCTTCGGGTCGGGCTATCTTTAATACACGACATTTCTTTGACATCTTCGAGAGTTGAGCTACGGTCGCTTCGTGGTCTTCACTCTCATCGGAGAAATCAACAAGGAGGAGCTCAGATTGTAACGCCGAAGGGAGCCCCTGGAGAATCTGGTACTGTCGGGACACTCTGGCGGGATAGTATTCGATTGCGCCAGTGAAACCCAAAAGTGGTACCGGTCCAACACCATTACACGTAAGCCGAGCTTCCTCGATATTGAACCAACTAGCATGCCATTGGAAACCTTGGGGTCTAGCGTTTTTCATGAAAATGATCCATTCGGAGTAATGGTAATCAGGTGCGTTTGCTTGTTTTTCTTTATAGCTTAAAATGGGATGACTGGAATCACTGAGTTCGGATATTTTGAGTAAATCGCCACACCCTTTTATGTGAGACAAAAACTAGATTTGCAATAGTTCAAGGGGTGCATGGAATGTTTTGTCAATATTTTGTTTGAATTTGATGAGAGAAATGAAAGTCTCGGCTAAAATGGTGTTGACAAAATTCTTTTCAAGACAGACTTGTTGGACCAACCATGCAATTGACGGGTTACATGCGTTTTTGCAATGAGGAAAAATGACGAACCCGAAAAATGCTAGCAAAAAGATTCTGCCCTTTTGAAAATGTATGGCTTTTTCGAAACATTAACTCAGGAATGAAAAGGGACACGACCCACGGTTTGCTTTCAAAACTTTTGTCAATTCATCTTTTTCGACATTCAAAAATTCTAACAACATTAGAGTGGAATCGACTTCTAAAGGTGGTGAAACTAACTTTGACTTCAAAGATTTCCCAATGAGCACACTATATTCTTCCAAAGTTGGGGTGAGCTCATGCTTATCGAATATAAAGGTGGATGTCTCGGGACACCAGAAGTAGGCTAATGCACGAACGAGGCCGGTACGGACTTTGACCTCCAGTAGGGGGAGTAGCCTTCCGACGTGGCCCTCAACTAACTTGCTGTTGGTCAGACTGAGTAGACTCCACCAGCCACGGAGCTCGTTCTTAGGAGCATCAAGAATTCGGATGTCTGCCCCTCCCATAGTGTATAGACCAAGACTCACGACCGACCTAATGTCATGGATCGACCAAGAAAAAGAACGAAACATAAATAGTGGGATAAGGGTCAAAGGAAACTTACTTCACCGGGTAAGAAAATGGCAATCACATAGACATGCGCATGAAATGTGAGGTTCGATTTCTACCTAGACTCTGGCTTGCAAAGTGGAGACGCGAGGATTATCGAGCTAAACCAGTCATGGTGGTGGTTAGGCTGGGATTCCCCTGACTCCGGCTTAGTCAAAGAGCCGACCTGGGTTGCAAAGGGAGCAACCGAGGTGGGTATTCGATGACACCATAAAAAAAAAAAAATTTCGGGATCGAGGAGGGCGACCCGTACCGCATGGTTTTGGTCGAGGTATCTACTATCTTAGTACCATCCTAAACCTATGCCACCCAGGTCAGGCAGCGGGTAGTATGTGTGGTGTAGTGTAAATGTAAGGCATGACAACAGGTTATATCAAACAGCACTTCGTGCATAAATTAAACCATACATCCGAACACCTCCCTGCAAAACAAGGGTTAACAATCACGCCTCCCCTTATACCTCCCATTCTGCAAGAACATTTAACACCTAAAAGGTTAGGGACGTACCTGGGATCCTCGCTGCCAAACAAAAATTATTTTTGAAAAGAAAAATTGGCCTAAGTCCACTAAGAGTTTTAACTCAAGTCCCCAGTGGAGTCGCCAAGCTGTCGCGACCTACAAAATTTTATCAATTTTTCTCGAGCTAATGGATTATTAAGATTAAACTTAATTCAGACCCTCCCAAGTCCTACCAAATTGTAACTTAGGGTTTAAGTTCTTAACATGCAAATATTTTCATGCTTGGAGTCGCCACTAATCAATTTATGGTAGGCTGATTAGAAACCTAAATAAAACATAGGGAGATATGTTTTATTCCTACGAACTAGAGATTCTAAGCCCGGGGACTTTATTATGCTAGATCTAGTCTAACGCCCTTTCGGTACCTTTTCTTTTCAAAAATATTTTGGTAGGCAGTTTGGATCTATTTTAACTTAATTACTAACATGTGAGGTGTTCATGCGGGTGCGCAAATCACCAATTTAACACCCAGAAATCAAAGCATTAAATAAATTACAAGCTTAGGAGAACAACTTACCTCGATCCAACGCAAGCATCTGCATTGTTAGCTAGGAAATCACATAAAACACCCTAATATGATTTCTAGTTAACAAACAATCACTCAATTTCTCTTTTTTTGGATTTTCACTTTATTTAAATGAAATCTAGCCTATATGCAATGACGTGCAAGAATGACATGCGATTAATGTGACCTAACATGCAATCTACATGACATGCGACGACATGTCCTAATTCTAATGACGGGCAAAGGATTTATTTATTTTTTTTGGTATTTTTCTTTAAGGAAATTCGGAATTATGAAAAATGCCTAAAATAACATGCAAACTAATGACTTTCTTTTTTGATATTTTCTTTTAAAATTCGGAATAGTAAAAATGCCTAAATTAACATGCAATCTATAATGACTTAAGCTATCCTAACATGATTTCTTTTTGGGATTTTTGTGAAAATTCGGAATAATAAAATAATGTGAATAATCCGTTAGGATTTGAAATAATACCTAATTTAAACTAGGAAACATGCCACCTTAAGTCCTAATTTAAATTAAATACTTATCTTATCCTTCGGGATATATTCAAAAATCCTAGACATGCAAAACTCTAATTTAAATCTACCTAATATTTTTTTGAATTTTCTGTTTTTTTTTAAAGGAAAGCAATTTAAACAATTACGGATAACAACCAATTCAAATCAACCACGCGATCTGCAAAATTTGTTTCAAACTCAGATTAGGCACAGAATTCGAACTATCGGTCATATCTATAGGGTTATAGATATCGACGGATAGTCGGTCATTCAAATTTGGAAAGCTAATGAAATTCATTATCATATCCAAATAGTTATGGATAGGATAATAATTTCTCGTATCGCTGTGTATCGTACCTTAGGGATAAGGTCGGATAGACGTCCAAATATGTTGCTAAATTAGGAAATTTTCCTAATTTGAATATTCTCAAATATCGCGGATATATCGAACATTATCCTCAAGATATCTAATTACCGACGTGATATTCATGCAATATTCAAAACACTCCAACTAGGAAATTAAATATTCTGAAAATTATGGGATAATGACAATTACCTAATTTGCAGATAACCTTCCGAAATTCGAATTTGGTTTGGGATCGGGATCGACTGTAGATTGGGATCGGGATGACGATGGTGGGACGGCAACAACGGGACTGTTCGGTGGGCTCGGGTATTGTTCCGGTGGCGGCGTGCTCGGCGGTTCACCGGTGGCTGGTGGCGACGGTGACCGGCTCCGGCGTGCAGTGGACGGCGGCTGTGGCGAGCAAGCGTCGGTCCGGCATGGCGGGGGGGACAAGCGGCTCACCGGCGCGGGGCAGTAGCAGCTTGTAGCTGCACACAGTGGCGACGTCACGGCGAGAGGGCGGCTGCAAGTGGACTGCTTCTGGCGACGGTGGCTTCGCCGGACAGCAGGGAGCTCCGGCGGCAGCAGCAACGTGGCTGCTGTGGATGACGGTGGCTGCAGAGGCGCGGCTGGTCCGGCGACGGCGGCGTCTGATGGCGTCACGGCAGTGGCGGTCTATGGCTTCTCCGGTCAGTGGCTGCGTGAGCAAGGCCGGCGGGACTGTGGAGCGGCGATCGACGAGGGACTCCGACGCGAGGGGATCTGCTGTGGGTGGCGCGGTGGAGGTCTCGGTAGCGCCGGCGGAGGCGTGGTGCACGGCGAGGCGGCAGCACGGCGGTGTGGACGTTGGGCGCCGCGGCTGTGGCGCGACAAACGGCGGATGAGCAGCAATGGCAGCTCCGGTGGCAGGCGTCTCCGGCTCTCCGGTGAGGAGCGGGGAAGGCGATCGGTATGGGAGGCGGAGCTAAGGTGGCGTCCTTCAGGCGGGGAGCTTGCAGCGGCTGAGGGCCATGGCGTATGGCGGCGCGGGCGCCGGCGTGCGGCGGCGTGGATGCCGGCGTGCGGCGGCGTGGATGCCGGCGTGAGGCGGCGTGCCTCTCCCTCCCTCACTTTCACTTTCACTCTCACTCTAAAAAAAATCAGATCTGAATTATGACGCGTGCCCCCCAATTTCTGACCTAAAACATGTTTATATAGATTAATCTAGGTCAAATTAAATGGGCTTAATGTCCTAATGGGCTTAGGCCTAGGCTTAGGTCTAATTAAATTAAATGGGCTGAATTAAGCTCAAAACATAATGGGCTGAATTAAGCTCAAATTAAAACGACCGATTCCGTTCGTCTTGAAATTCCCGACCCTTGCACTCTCGAGTGAACCGTATTTTGTTCGATGAAATTTAAGCTCGATCGCCAACATAAATTTGATGTGAAAATATGCAATTAAACTAAATGAACCTAAACTATATGTTGTGCAATTTAAATATTTTTGTTTAGGGGTTAAAAATTAATCCCTAATTTTTATGCAAATTACACTAAATGTTCGGTAAAATTTAGGTGTCAACAAACATATTCATGAAATACGTGGTATGCATGATATGCACATGTTCTAAAGTGATCCAAATCTCTTCTTGAATGTTTGTCTTCATTTCATGGGTAGAAAATCTTGATAGCATCTGCATTTACAGGATAGGCCAATTCTGTTATGGCCATATCTATAAGAATCAATGCTCCTCCAGGAAGGACTTTCTTGACAATGTATGGACCTTCATAATTCGGAGTGAATTTGCGACGAGGATCTGAATTATTGAAGATGACTTTCTTCACTACTAAATCCTCTATTTTGAAATGCCTTGGTTTTACCTTTCTGTTGAAGGATTTGGCCACTCTTCTTTAATAGGCTTGCATGTGGCATATAGCTCTTAATCTCTTTTCATCGATCATGTTGAGTTATTCATATCTTTGTTGAATCCATTCAGCTTCTGAAAGTTTTAATTGGGATAGTATCCTTAACGAAGGAATTTCTGTTTCAACAAGTAGCACTGCTTCTATTCCATAAATCAAGGAAAACGGATTGCTCTAGTTGATGTTCAAATTGAAGTTCGTTATGCTATCAAAGCATATGGCAATTTTTCGTGCTAATCACGATAATTTTCAACTGTCTTAGCCAATATCTTCTTGATATTCTTATTTGCCGCTTCAACTGCTCCATTCATTTGTGAACGATATGAGGATAAGTTGAGATGTCGGATGTGAAAGTGTTCAAGTAAATCATCTACAATCTTGTTATTTAGATTTGTGCCATTATCCGTAATTATTGCTTTTGGAACCCCATACCGAGCAATACTATCCTGCCTAATGAATCTTACAACATTATTGGCAATAACATTTGTGTAGGAGTTTGCTTCAATCCATTTGGTGAAATAGTCAATAGTAACCAAGATAAATTGGTGCCCATTAGAGGCCTTGGGGTTGATTGGACCAATCATATCAATGTCCCATATTAAAAATGGCTATGGGTCAGACATTTGATGTAGCTTATTTGGCGGTGTATTGATTCTATCCCCATAAACTTGATATTGATGACAACATTTCACATGTTGGATGCAATCTATTTCCATTGTCATCCAATAATATCCCAATCTCATAATCTTTCAAGCAAGAAGATGTCCATTTATATGGGTCCACATTCACTCTCATGAATCTCTTTCATAATCTGTTCAGCTTCTGTAGCATCCACATATCATAGTAAGGTTGAATCAAATGATTTCTTGTAGAGGGTTTGACCACTGAGGAAGAACTTGTTGGCTATCTTTCTTATAAATTTTCTGTGGCCTAGTTAGCTTCCTTAAGGAAATTCTCTCAATTGAAGATACCTTTTGATATCGTGAAATCATGGTTCGTTGTCAAACTCTGCTTGGACCATCATGCAATGAGCTGGTTGTTCAAGAATATTAATTTTCAATGATTTTATATCTATACCATCTTCAGCTTGTAGTAAGGATGACAAAGTTGTAAGAGCATCTGCAAAATGATTCTGAGCTTTTGGGAGATAATCGAATGTTACTTCTTGGAAGTGTTCTATCACCTCTTCTAAGTATCTGTGATAAGAAATTAGTTTGGCATCTCGAGTTTGCTATTCATCGGTTGTTTGCAATATGATGAGCATAAAATCTCTATATACTTACAACCTCTTTACTTTCATTGAAAGGGCTAATTGTAAACCGAGAATGCATGCTTCGTATTCAGCGATGTTATTAGTACATGGAAATACCAATTTCATAGATAACGGATAGTGTTGGCCTCCTAGGGAGTACTGCCCCAATTTTTGATCCAGATAAGTTGGTTGCACAATCAAAATACATGATCCATTTATCGTCGACCAATGTTAAGATATGATCATCAATTTGTTCTTCAGGATTGGCGATATTCTACGAATTTTCTGCCAATATGTCTACTATTGCTCATCCTTTGATCGACTTTTGGGATGAACTTCTGATGTCAAATACAGATAACAAGACTTGCCACTTTGCCAATTTCCCGACCAAGGAGGATTTCTCAAGAAGGCACTTGATCGGATCATTTTCAGTCACTAGCAAAATTTGATGATGGAGGGTATATTACCTTAATCTGTGTAACACCCAAATCAACGCAACGCACGTCTTTTCGATTGCTGGGTAATTCATTTCTGATGTTGTAAACTTCTTGCTCAAGTAATAAATGAGTTGTTCTTTATCATAATTTGGTCTTCTTTGTACAAGCACTACTCCTAACGACTCATAATGAATCATCAAATATAAGATTAGCGGAACCCCAGGGATTGGTGGTACTAGCATCGGTGGGCATACCAGTTATTCTTTGATCTTGTCAAAGGTTAGTTGACATTCTGCATCCCACTTCACTTTGTCATTTTTCTTTAACAATTTGAAAAATGGTTTAGCAGTCTCAGAAAACTGATAGATAAAACGAGTAACGTAGTTTAATTGCCCCAATAGGCTTCTCACTTCTTTTACCGTAAAAAGAGTTTTTGAGTCGTTTATTACCTTTATCTTGGAGGGATCTGTTTTGATGCCCTTGCTATTGACCACAAATCGTAGCAGTTTGCTAGATTTTTCCCCAGATACACACTTGTTGGGGTTCAGTTTATACTTTCTGAGTCTTTCAATTGGTATCAAAGCACAGGTTGCTTGAATAAATGGCTGAACAGAATCGTGGTTGTGGACAATGGGCTTGTGGTGGCTAGGGGCGTGGAGGCATTCCTGAAGCAGATGACCAACTACATCTAAGAGATTTGCGAGACGTAGAAATTGAATAACAAAGAAGACGAATCTAGGATTTAGAGCGACAACTTGCGGAGGTGAGGTTAGGCATTCAATCCGAAGAAGAAGCAGAATCTGAGGATCCATCCCATGATGAAGAGGAGGACGTAAACCCTTTCGGGGTTCTGAACTAGGGGCGGAATCAAGGAGTACCACCTGGAAATCAGTGCTCTTCGTAAATTTTCGGGATGAAGATCGAGATTCTCGAGTTTAATGGTAAGGCTCATCTTGATGAGTTTATTGATTAGTTACATACGGTAGAGAGGATCTTTGATATTAAGGATCTGACAGAAGAGTAAAAGGTTAAATTAGTGGCTATTAAGCTACGAAAACATGCCTCAATACGGTGGGAGCATGTGAAAAGGCAACGTGCTAGAGATGGGAAATCAAAATTACATCAATGAGGTGTGGTGTGATGTAGTCTCAATGGATGCTTGCCATATTTTATTGGAGAGGCCGCGGCAGTTTGACAGAAAGACATAGCATGATGGTTTCAGAAATACCTATACCTTCAAGAAGGATGGCTGAACCATTACCCTAGGTCCTTCAGATTTGAGAAAGGAAGTGAAGAATAATCTGCTGTCCAGGTCAGAATTTCAAGAAGAGGCAGTGAACACGCCTGGGCTTTTTGCCATTGTAGTGATGGAGCGGAATTTTGACAGTCCCAAAATTCCTACCCAAATTCTGTTCTTGCTTGAGGAGTTTGCTTATGTCGTACCGGAAGAGATGCCACCTAGGTTGCCACTCATGAGAGACATTCAGCATTATATTGACTTTATTCCAGGAGCAGTTATTCCTCATAAGGCAGCTTACCGAATGAGTCCTAAGGAACATAAGGAACTGCAGAGATAAATGCATGAGCTATTAGAGAAAGGCGCAATTCAAGAGAGCATGAGTCCCTGTGTAGTGCCGGCCTTACTAGTTCCTAAGAAAGATGGGTCGTGGAGGATGTGTATAGATAGCAGAGTTGTTAACAAAATTACAATCAAGTATCGATTCCCTATTCCACGATTTGATGATTTGATTGATTAGTTACATAGGGCGATTATCGTTTCGAAGATAGACTTGAGGAGTGGTTATTATCAGATTAGGATGCGACCAAGAGATAAGTAGAAGATGGTGTTTAAGACTAGAGATGGTCTGTATGAGTGGATGGTGATGCCCTTCGGGTTGTCTAACGCGCTGAGCACTTTTATAAGGCTGATGAATTAGGTTTTTCGTACTTTTATTGGCCAATTTATTGTCATTTATTTCAATGATATTTTGGTTTTTAGTATTTCGATTGAGCAAACACGTGCACCACTTGAGAAGAGTATTGAAGATATTGAGGGAGTAGAAATTATATGCTAATACCAAGAAGTGTCACTTTTTAACCGATCATGTAACCTTTCTGGATTATATTGTGTCGAAGGAAGGCATTCAGATGGATTCAGTTAAGGTCGAAGCCATTACGAATTGGGGAGTTCCGAAGAATATTCATGAGGTACGCAGCTTTCATGGGCTAGCGTCCTTTTATAGGGGGTTTATTCGAGATTTTAGCACTATTATTGCGCCTCTTACGAAGTGTCTTAAGGGAGATAGATTTATGTTGATCAAAGAGGTAGACGTTGCGTTTCAGTTGTTGAAGAAAAAAGTGACTGAAGCCCTAATTTTAGTGCTTCCAGATTTTGGTGAGGTTTTTGAGGTGCATTGTGATGCCTTAGGCGTTGGTATTGGGGTGTCCTGAGCCAGAAAAATAAACTTATGACATTCTACAGTGGGAAGTTGAATGAAGTGAAGAGAAGATATTCGACTTATGACAAGGAGTTTTACGCCATGTGAGGAGCTTAGAGCATTGGAGGCACTATCTTATCTCGAAAGAATTTATTTTGTGTTCTGACTAGGAGGCCTTGAAGTACATTAACGGGCATCATAAGTTGAATGCTAGGCATGAAAAGTGGGTGGAGTTTCTTCAGGTTTTTAGTTTTACCATTAAACATACGGCAAGAGTGCTGAATAAAGTAGTAGATACATTGAGCAGAAGACGTTCTCTGTTGTCTACGATGTAGGTGAGAGTTTTGGGCTTTGATTCTTTTAAGGATTTGTATGCTGATGATCCTTCTTTTGGAGATATTTGGAGGAAGTGCAAAACAGGGCCCTTTCAATAGTTTTTGGTTATGGAGGGTTTTCTTTCAAAGGCAACGGGCTGTGTATCCCTTAGTGTTCTTTGAGGGAATTCATTATTACTAAGAGTCATGCAAGGGGTCTAGCTAGACACTTTGGAGTGGATAAGACGATGGCATTACTGTGTGAGCACTTTTATTGGCCCCGAATGGAGCGTGACGTGACTCGATTTGTAGAGAGGTGTAGAGTATGTCATGTGGCAAAAACTAGAGGTACCAATGCTAGTTTATATATGCCTCTACCTATTCTCAATGCTCCCTAAGAGGATGTCAGCCTTGATTTCGTCTTGGGATTGCCAACAACACAACGGAATAAGGATTCCATAATGGTGGTTCTCAACAGATTTTCGAAGCTGGCTCACTTTATTCTGTCACGCCCTGTACCCCTCGAAGCGAGAGCATCCCACCATCAGTCGTTATTGTTGTGATGTCCCAGGAAGCATCACCGACCCAATGATCAAACAGAGATCAAGCACAAGCAGAAGCTATATATATAAATATATATACACACGTACTAATATAAGATAACCAAGAGTAGCACAGAACAGAAATCCATCACATTAAAAACATATACATTTCATTACTATGAATAGTAGATACAATATCCATTTACAGGAAGTACAAACGATCACAAAAAAAAAAACAGTCAACGGCCACTAAGGTCAAAAAGGGTCAGTGGCCTAAGGTTACTAAGCTAAGATGGGCTTCAGTCAAAAAGGTATAGCCCGTTCCACCTATAACCCAAGTCAACCTAAGGGACCCAGTTCGGGTTAGAACCCGAAGATTATGATGGAGAAGAACTGTCAGACAGCTCCTCATCAGAACCTACCCAGTCTAACTCAGGCTTCGCCTCTTCTGACTCGTCCTCAGCATCTATCTCATCAGGCTCGGGATCCTCTTCCATAGGTTGCTCTAACTCATCATCGTCTGGCCCTAAATCCATCGGCTCCATCTCATCAGCCTCGTACTCCATCGGAACGCCATCACAGCTTAAACTCTCCTTGCCAGAGGTGTCGGGGTTTGTCACCTATCCATCAGGACACTACCGCTCCATATTCGTTAAACGGAATATCAAAGGTCCAGAGTGGTCCAGTCTCCTCTCCATTGGCCATTCTATAACACCATGCGACATACTCGTGTGTCTCCGATACTAACTCCCCGACATCTACCCAAACTAAAGTGTAGTACCTAATGTACATATTCCCGTTCCCTAAAGGATGTACAGACATAGTCATCTCAATGAAATGGGGAATCCCGAAACGAACTGGCACCTCTGCTATCCTCACTGCTGGGGATCTGAAATGTCGGTTTTCAACAACTGTGAGACGAATCTCAGTAAGTACAACCCCTAAATCTAGGCTAGGCTAACATGCATTCTCTTGACAGGTAATACACAAAAATCATGTCAATTCAATTCATGATCAATTTTTGATCCAGGCCCTTGGGCCCAAACCACTTACCTGGTTGACCCTGCAAGTTAATCACTTCAAATAATATAATCAAGACCCACACACGAACACTCTATTCACACATACGTCACACGCATGCTCACGCTAATAGTGTTCGCATCATATGCCTTTCACAGAGTCTCGCATACTTGCGCTTTGGCTCATGCATTTTATGCATGCAAATTATGTCATCATGCCATGATTTCCATCAATCACATACGGCACACTGGCTCAATGCTCATTTATTATCTTAGAGCTCGACCCAAAGGTCCGACCTGAAGGCCTGGTCCGAAGACCCGATCCGAAGGCCTATCACAACACTTTGTGGCCAGCGTAAAAACGCCCCCGGTCCAATATCTCTAGCCTACTACAAAGTGCATGAGGCGCAACACTGATCTCGTTACGAACCAAAGCCTGCTTCAAAGTGCATGAGGCTGGTCGTCTTTCAGACGTACCGGGCATAGTCCTGCTATAAAGTGCATGAGGACGGTACACCCCGCATAAAATGCATTAGGGCGAATTGTGATCACACATACACACAGTCAGTTATTATCTGAACCCGACGTAAATGCATCGGGCATTTAGGGTGATCACATGCTCATGCCAGGCACGTATTCTCGCACAATTTTGTGACATGCCTCACTCTCGGCATACATAATGCGTGGACATGAAATGCAGCACAATGCATCATGAGCATTAAACATAATTCGGCATTAGTCGAAATCATGCCACAACAATGTGCTCAATTGGCCAATTAATACCATGTGGCCCAATTCACACTATAAAACTTGACATTTAATTCAGCCGTCAAATAGCCAATCGCATCTCGCATAGTTTAGCCACACGAGTATACAACATAGCATAGCACAATTAAGCACAAACAATTCACAATTCAACCAACAACCAATCTTGCCCCCCGTAATAATTTCTACCAATCGGTTCACAATTTCTCTTAATATATACCGATAACACCTAAACCAGTCTAGAAAATGCACTACTAGTCCTAATCTGGGTTTAGGAGGTATACTCACCAACAACTAAATCACGACGATGGGAAATGGCGGCCGATCACCGGTGGACGATGGAACTAGCAGCGGCCTTTCCAGCGAGCGGCTACGGCGGCAACGCGCGGTTGTACGGACGGCGGTCCTCAGGCCAAACCATACAGCGGCGATGATGGTGTGGGCGAGATGGCAGAGGGGAAGTGGTTCGGTGAGGTTGGGTTGTGGTGGCGGTGGACGAACGGAGGACGGCTACACAGACGGCGGCGAGCGGCAACGGTCATGGCGGTGACTCCGACGCTCCTTTGGCCGAGAGAGAGAGAGACTGGCGGGAGAGAGGGGAAACGGACGGGATGGAGGTGTGGGTGACGGTGAGGTGAGACGGCGTTGTGGCATTGACGACGAGCAGCAAAGACGAGCTCCGGCAGTGGCGACCAACGGTGACGGAGGAGGATGACCGACGGAGGAGGAGGTGATCGGTGGAGGGGGAAGAGGAAATGGACGAATGAGGAAGAGAGGAGAGAGAGAGAGGTCTTACCTGATCAAAGTGATAAAAAAGAATGGATAGTGGAGGACATGTGTCGCCGATCCAAGCCACTTGACCAAAATGCCCTTTATCCAACGGTCTAGATTGTTATTATCCAAATAATTAAGGGGTAATATGATAAATGGGTCCAATGATTGAGATAAGTCCAAATTTAATTAATTCTCTTAATTATCTCCAAAATTCGGAATTGAAATTGGCCTAGGGGCAAAATGATCATTTTTCCAGTCCCCGGTCGAAATTGCATTTTTCGCCCGTATCAATCCCAAATGTGTGTGGCCAGCATAATATGACATCGAATTTGTAAAAATGGTCTCTTAAGCCCTCGAAAATTGACATCGAAGTCCGGGTCCAATTTCATGACCAAACTCGCTAAATTTTCCAATTTCAGGGTCTCTCACTAATGGGTGGCAGTTTAGGGGTTACACGTATCGACCTAGGGTTATTCGAATCATGACGGTTCCGATCATCGAGAGAAGGAGAGGAATTATTGCTAGTTCTAGAGGTCGCGATCATTCGATTTAAGTTCGGAACTGGTTGGCCATACGCACTTTCGGTTGTGCAAAATCACCTGCGTCCCGATTGTACATCGTTGGCCTTGTCCAAACCAAATCTATTACTTTTCCTAAGATCGGCCTACGTCGGCCCAAAATATTCCCTCATCGTTTCTCAAGATCCAGGCTCGATTCATGATCGGGTCCTTAGTCCACGGACCATTTCCCTAGTTAGTCATACCCCATTGGTTAGTATTCCGCGAGTGATCAACTTTGGGCAAGACTTACTAAGATGAAATACAAAGAAATGTCAATTTTATTAATCCCGGAATTACGTCGAAATTCGGGCTGTTACAATTCTTCCCCCTTACAAAAATTTCGTGCTCGAAATTTATAATCTATCCTTACTCCCCAAACAAGTGGGGGTGTTTACGTCTCATGGCCTCTTCACTTTCCCACATGGCACCTTCCATTCCGTGGTGCTCCCAAACAGCTTTGACCATCGGGATTGTCTTGTTCCTCAGCACACGATCTTTTTTATCTTTGATCCTGACCGGTCTTTCCATGTACGACACTTTATCGTCCACGTCTATCTCCTCGAATCTTAGAACGTGAGTCGAATCTGATTCATACTTCCTTAACATCGACATGTGTCACGCCCCGACCTCCACGGCACGCGACACCCCGCGCGGTGGTCGGAATAGTACGATGTCCTAGGACGCATCGTCGTCGACCCATTTCCCATCACAAAACATAAGGCACATGCGGAAGCAAAAATTAAAAACACCCGTACAAGTAATCATGAGAACCAGGGAAGCAACACAAAGAATACTTAGGCAACGTACACATCCATTGAAATGTCAGCAACAAACTTACAACATCCCTATTTAAAACAGTAATCAAAAGAAGGGTATAATCAAAAGAGTACTGGCATAAGGGTCATGAGGGCGAAGGACCAAGAGGGCCAACAACTAAAAAGTGGAGGGTCTGAAATGCAAAAAGTGTCTATCCTCACAAAAAGACTAAGCCTAGCCTAGGGCGCCCAATCCAGATCTGAGCCATCGGACTCTGACGAACTTTCGAGTATCTCTGAATCCTCGCTGGGAATCTCTTCCTCGGACTCTTCGGTATCCATCGGCTCGGCTTCGTCGACCTCCATTGGCTCTACCACTGGGTCCTCCACTACTGGCTCGTGATCTACACCTCCTAACTCCTCGTCCTCGGCAGGCTCGTACCAAGCGAAAGGACCTATAGTCTCCTCCGAATCCATCTCGGAATCCACGATCTCACCACTCGGGCACTGCGGGTCAAGCTGGCCATCTATGGTGAACGGAACATCCATCGTACGGAGGGGTCCAAACTCGTCTCTAAAACGGTCCCGGAAGCACCAGGCTACATAGTCATGAACTTCAGGATGTGTCGTACCTACGTCTACACTAATCAGAGAATAATGCCTCAAGTATACCTCCCCATTCCCCACCGGATGTGCAGTCATAGTATGCTCATATTCTAGGGGGATCCCAAAACGTATCGGGACAGGTGGCTTCTTCATTGACGCGGGTCTGAAAGGTTGGGTTATAAAAACCGTGAGACACATCTCAGTGAGTGAAAAACTCCTAAACCTAAATTAGGCTAACATGCATCTCCTGACGGGTAAGTAAAATCACACACAAGATAACTTAGGCCCTCAGGCCCCAATCGGTATTCTCAATGACCCTGCAGGTTAGGTAAACCAATGATATCATGTCACATACGCGGCATCCCCAGTTACATGAGCGTCACACGCATGCTAAAAACCTTTAGTTGTCGGTTCAAAGTATGGATCAACGAATTGCACAGTTGCACACGCTAGCTCATGCATTCATATGCATGCAAATGCCACTACCTTGCCATGCTCACTATTTAATTCATACGGCATTCCGGCATAAGATTCCGTTTGTGCTCCGATTATAAAATAGAATCCGCTTCGACACGTCCCATACCATGCCCAGCAGATTCCATCGCATAACCAGGCACTATGCATCACACATGATGGTGTATTCTATTAATTCGACCCGAAGGCCCGATCCGAAGACCACGACCCGAAGGCCCAACCCAAAGGCCCGATCCGAAGACCAATCACAACACTTCGTGGCCAGCGTAAAGACGCTCCAGGCCCAGTGTCTCTAGCCCGCGTAAACGCATCAGGTGCAACATCGATCTCCTTACGAACCAGAGCCCATGTAAAAGTATCGAGATGGTCGTCTTCCGGACGCACCAGGCATCGTCCTGCTCCAAAGTGCATAAGGACGGCACGACCCGAAGGCCACGACCCGAAGGCTTTAAGTGATCACACGGCACACTGTCAATTTTTATCTAAACCCCCGCGAAAACGCGTCCGGGCATAATTAGGTTATCACATGTCCATGGCATACACGCATTCTCGCACAATTTCCACAAGCCTCATACTTGGCATGCATAATGCGTAGCCATGCAATTCGCACACGAATGTTGGTGCAATGTACCACAACATAATGTCCCACACAATTCGATGCCACAATTTCATGTTCAATGATTCACGTCATATGCTTAATTAGCCCAATCAACACCACGGGCATCACATGCGAAGTCGGCACTTATGACATATTCGACATTATGATGTACATTGACAAATCACCAATCACATTCCACAACGGTCGGTCATACGATCATGCGACATGGTAGACCAATTTTATCATAATTGACAAATCGACACCCAATTCAATCACCTCGGCAATCCCGACACTCAAATCAATTCAATCCTTGATCTATCGTGGAATCGGCCATCAAAATTCAAGGTGGACAGCAGCTAAATCTTGTCATCTGAACCTCTAATCCACTTCTAATTCCGATTTTGTCACCTACCAATAGTTTCCCGACACTCACTAGTAACTTATAAATCCATACGAGTCCTAATTGATACCAATCGGCTAGTAAACACACATTAGGCCCGTTAAAATGCATAATCGTCCTAATTAGGGTTTAGAGGTTCACACCCACCTAATTCCAAGCTCGGGCGACGGGGAACGGCGGCCGATCACCGGTGAACGGTAGAACCGGCGGCACACTTCCCAAGGGCGACGGCGAGCGGTGGCCGGCTGTTCATAGCAGCTGTGGGCGGCGGTTCACGGCTGGCAAGGGGGCTGACGAGCGGCTGAGCGGTGTGGACGGCTGCTGCTCACGGCATCGCACGGCGGACGGCGGTCTTGGCGGCGGACGGCAATGGCGCGGCTGTTCCGGCGAGGAGGAGCAGAACAGGGAGAGGCAGAGGGAAAGAAGAGAGGGACGGCGATGGGGGCGGCAGTAGATGGCCATAGCGGCGGCGGCCAGCGACGGCGTACAGCGGCGTGCAACTCCGGCGGTGGCTCAACCGTGCTTGCAGCCATGACAGAGGGGAAGGGGAGAGGAACGGCAGCGATTGGCGGCGTGGTTGATTCGGCAGCCACTCAGCTGCATGCAACCGAGAGAGAGAGACGGCGGAGAGAGAGGGCAACGGCGGCCATGACGAGCGGCGGCCGGCGATGCTCCTCGGCGGAGGGCGGACGGTCAGCGTTCTCCTCCTTGGCTGACCGGCACCAAACTCCTCTGCATGCAGCCGGAGAGGAGAAGAAATGGAGGGGAAACGGTGAAGGAAGGAGGGAGATGGCAAGGGGAGGTGATGGCGGTGCACGGCGGCGGCCTTGGCGGGACGGCGATGGGCTCGGCGGAGGCGCAGCCGAGCTGGCCTTGGCGTGAGGCCTTGGCTGGTCGGGAACAGCAAGGGAGAGAAGGAGAGGGACGGTCGGTTGGTGGCAAGGCGAGAGGAAGAGGATGGTGCACAGCGGTGGTGCTGGCTGGTAGCGTTTCCGGCGGCTGTGGACGGCGGCGTGAGGCCGTGAGGGGGAGAGAGCTCGCCGGAGAGGAGAGGAAGAGGGAGTGTCCGGGTGAGGGAGAGAGAGAGAGTGAGAGAAAGGGAAAGAAATGTGAGGTGAAAGGTGATGATGATTTGCATGGGAGAGGCCAAGAGGTGGAGTGTGGATTTGGGTGTGATGATGGCATGCAAGGGGAAGAGTTAGAGTGACAAGTGTCACACCTAGGGCTAGGTCTAGGAACTCAAATTTTCGGAATTAAAAAGGGCATAGGGGCAAAACCGACATTAAGTTCCGGTACCGGGCCGAATCGCCAATTTTTCGACCGTACAAGTCCTATATATAAATGGCCAGCTTAATTTGACGTCGTCCTTCTAAAAATCATTCTGTAATCCCCGAAAATCGGCCTCGAAGTCCGGACTAAATTTCATGATTGAATTTGTCGAATTTCCAAATCTCTCACTAACGGGCGGCCGTTTAGGATTCACGCGTTTCGATCTCGGGTTGTCCGAATTGCGGCGAGCTCGATTGTCGAGAGAACGAGAGGAATTATCACTAGTTCCAATGACACGACCGTCCAGTTCGGAAGATCGGTTCACACTGGCCCAAAATACTTCCTCGTCCTTCTTCTAAATCAGGCTTAACTCGCGATCGGGTCCACGGTCCACGCATCTATTCCTAGTTGGTCATTCCCATTTGGTCAGTATCCCGTGAGTGATCAGCTCTGGGCGAGACTTAGGAAAATGAAATATCGAATAAGACTCGTTTTATTCATTCCAGAGATTGAGTCGAATTTCGGGATGTTACAACATGTGTTAAACGTTGTGTACCTGGGACAAGTTGGGCGACAAGGCAAGTCGGTAGGCCATATCCCCAATCTTTTCCAAAATCTCAAATGGCCCGACATACCTTGGGCTGAGTTTTCCTTCCTTGCTGAATCGGGATAATCCTTTCATTGGCGACACCCTGAGGACTATATGATCTCCTACTTGAAACTCCAAGGGTCGTCGTCTCCTGTCGGCATAACTCTTTTAGTGACTCTGCACCGTCCTCAGTCTATCCCGAATAATCTCTACTGCTTCTACCATCTGTCGTATTAACTCTGGGCCTGTGATACTTCGTTCACCAACTTCGTCCCAGCATAATGGCGTTCTACAAGCTCTGCCGTATAAGGCTTCAAATGGCGCCATCTGAATACTCTATTGGTAGCTATTGTTGTAGGCAAATTCTACTAAATGCAATTGCTCTTCCTATTTGCCTTGGAAATCCAATACACAGACTCTCAACATATCTTCCAAGGTTTGGATCGTCCTCTCAGACTGGCCATCTGTTTACGGATGATAGGCCATACTGAATTGTAACTTGGTTCCCATGGCCACTTGCAAACTCTTCCAGAAATTGATCGTAAACCTTGGATCACGATCCGAGATGATCGTCACTAGCACTCCATGAAGACGTATTATTTGCCGCATATACAACTCCGCGTACCTTTCCAATTCAAAGTCCTTTCGCACTGTCAGGAAGTGCGCTGACTTAGTTAAGCGAACCACTATGACCCATATTGAGTCATGCCCTCTTTGGCTTCGCGGCAATCCCATCACGAAATCCATCGTGATATGCTTCCATTTCCATTTAGGGATTTCTAGCGGTCTCAATAAACCACCTGGCTTGCAGTTCTGTGCCTTAACTTGTTGGCACGTCTGACACTTGGCCACATGTTTGGCTATATCCGCCTTCATGCCATTCTACCAATAATGTTGCCGTAAATTCTGATACATCTTAGTATTACCTAGGTGGATACTACACTGACTCCGATGAGCTTTGCTCAGGATCTCTTCCTTGAGTCCTTCATTATCCGGCACGCATAATCGCCCACAAAACCTTAAAGTTCCATCATCAGATACTTAAAAGTCAGACTTTCTTTTCGTCGCATCTAACCCAACGATCTTTTGGATTTCCTAGTCAGTGGATTAAAGCTCCTTAATCTTAGCTTGGATCTCCGGTTCAATCCTTAACGCAACTAATAGGTTAGACATCTGGCTCACTTCGAATCTAAATTCTAAGTCCCTGAGCCTTTCTAATAATGTCCACTCCTTGACCATCAGGTGCCCCAAACTTGACTTGCGACTTAAGGCATCTGCGACTCTATTTGCCTTTCCCGGATGATACAAAATGTCGCAGTCGTAATCCTTTAAAAGCTCCATCCATTGGCGTTGCCTCATGTTTAACTCTTTCTGCGAGAATAGGTACTTGAGGCTTTGATGATCCGTATAAATTTGGAACTTCTCTCCGCATAGGTAATGTCTCCAAATTTTGAGTGCGAACACAATCGCTGCTAGCTCTAAGTCATGCGTCGGGTAATTCATCTCATGAGGTCTCAACTGGCGTGACGCATATGCTACCACTTTTCCCTGCTATATGAGTACACATCCAAGCCCTCTTAACGAAGCTTTACTGTAGATCTCAAATCCTCCTGGCCCATACAAAATGGTTAAAACCGGTGCAGTTGTCAATCTATGCTTCAGCTCTTGAAAACTTCTTTCGCACTTATCATCCCATACATACTTAGTTTCCTTCTTTAGCAACCTTGTCAATGGCATGACTATTGATGAAAATCCTTCCACGAATCGCCTATAATAGCTAGCCACACCAAGAAAACTCTGGATTTCTGTCACCGACGTCGGTCTTGGCCACTTAGTCACTGCTTCGATCTTAATCGGGTCTACAGAAATCTCATCTCCGAAAACAATATGTTCGAGAAACCCTGCTCGGCTAAGCCAAAACCCACACTTGCTGAACTTGGCATACAGCGCGTGCTCTCTTAAGGTTCGTAACACCTTTGCCAATTATACTTCATGTTCCTCGAAACTTTTCGAATACACCAAGATATCATCAATGAACACTATGACGAACTGATCCTGGAATTCCTTGAACACCCGATTCATCAAGTCCATAAAAGTTGCTGGGGCATTTGTTAGTCCAAAGGGCATAACTGTAAATTCATAATGCCCGTATCTAGTTCTGAAAGCAATCTTGGGAACGTCCTCATTCCTGATCCTTAACTGATGGTGCCCGGTCCTCAAATCTATTTTGGAAAACACTGAGGCTCCTTGCAATTGGTCGAACAAATCATCAATTCTCGGCAGCGGATACTTGTTCTTCACTGTCTCTTGGTTCAACTGCTGGCAATCTATGCACAACCTCAGAGTTCCATCTTTCTTTCTCACAAACAGGACCGACGCTCCCCATGGAGATGCATTAGGGCGAATAAAACCCTTATCCAGCAATTCATGTATATTGTTGACACCTAAATTTCGACTTACCATTTAGTGTAATTTGCATAGAAAATTAGGGATTAAATTTTAACCCCTAAACAAAAATATTTAAATTGCATAACGTATAGTTTAAGTTCATTTTAGTTTAATTGCATTTTGCATCGGATTGGCGATGGCGAACGAGCTTAAAATTCATCGTAGAAAACTCGGCTCGCTCAGAATCCAAGAGCCGGGAATTTCAAGTCAAGCGGGCTCGGTTGTTTTAATTTGAGCTTAATTCAGCCCATTATCCTTGGTTAAATCAGCCCATTTAAATTAAATTAAACCTAAGCCCAAGCCTAAGCCCATTAGGACTATAGAGTCCATCTAATTGACCTAGGTTAGGATTATATAAATATGTTTAGGTTAGATTTTTTGGGAGGAGAACAGAAATTCAGATAAGAAAAATTAGAGAGAGTTGGAGTGAGAGAGAGAGAGAGAGAGAGAGAGAGAGAGAGAGGACCGGCGTGATACCACCGTCGCGCCTGCCCCTCCCCGGCGGCAAATTAGGCCCTCCGCTGCACGCAGCAGCCTTCCGCCATACCGAGCCGCCTACTGTTCCGCCCCTGCACCACCGCCGGAGGACCACCCTCCTTAGCCGCCACCTCTCTATAGCCTTAGCTGTCTTGCTGTCCACGCCGTTCGCCAGAGTGTTCTGTCACAGCCACCCTCGCCGTCCGGAATAGCCAGTCCTCCCGTTGTCGTTGCTACCACCGCCAGAGATGTCGTGAGCCCAGCCGTGCTGCCCTTCGCTGCCACCACTTGCCGCCGCTCAGCCATGAGCGGTTGTTGTTCCCGACGCTTTCTCTTCGCCGTCGTAGCACCCTCTCGCCGGACGCTAAGCCACAGCCATCGTCTGCCCTCCTCCGATGCCCTGCACAGCCACCATCAGCCGCCGTTCCCAGCCACGCACCGGAGCCGCCTGAGCCACCTGTTCCCTTTGCCGGCATCCACAGTCCCGGATCTGGCGGATCCGTGTTTGAAATATTTTTGTGCCTAATCCAAGTTTGAAACAAATCTGGCGGATCGCGTGGTTCATTTGAATGTGGATGTTATCTCTGTTTAAATTATTTTTTCTTTTCAAATAAAAAGAAAATTCAAAAAATATTAGTTAGGATTTGAATTAGAGTTTTGCATGTTTAGGGAATCCTAAATATATCTAGAATATAGAGTAATTATTTAATTTAAATTAGGACTTAAGATAATCTATTTCCTAGTTTAAATTAAGTAACACTCTAATCTTAATAGATTATTTAGGTCATTTTTTTAATTTCGAATTTTAACAAAAATCCCAAAAATAAGTCATGTTAGGGTATGTTAAATCGTCATAGGTTGCATGTTATTTTAGGCATATTTTTAATTCCGAATTTTATTTAAAAAATACCAAAAATAAATCATTCGCCCGTCATTAGAAATAGGTCACGTCGTCGCATGACATATAGTTTGCATGCTAAGTTGCATTAATTTGTATGTCATTTTTTGCACGTCATTGCATATAGATTAGATTTCATTTAAACGAGTGACAATCCAAAAAAATATTGATTGAATTCCTTGTTAATTAGAAATCATATTAGGGTTGTTGATGTGATTTTCTAGCTAACAATGCAGATGCTTGCGTTGGTTCGAGGTAAGTAATTATTCCAATCCGCAATTTATTTAGTGCTTTCTTAGGTGTTAAATTGGTGGTTTGCGCACTCGAATGAACACCTCACATGTTAGTGAATAAGTTGAAATGGATCCAAACTGCCTGCCAAAACATTTTTGAAAAAAAAGGATACCGAAAGGGCATTAAACTAGATCTAGCGTAATCAAGTCCCCGGGCTTAGAATCTCTGGTTCGTAGGAATAAAGCATATCTCCCTATGTTTTATTTAGGTTTCTAATCGACCTACCGTAAATTGATTAGTGGCGACTCCAAGCATGAAAATATTTACGTGTTGAGAACTTAAATCCTAAGTTGCGAATTGGTAGGGCTTGGGAGGGCCCGAATTAAGATTAGTCTTCATAATCCATTAGCTTGAAAAATGAGGAAATTTTTTTTTACGATCGCGATAGCTTGGCGACTCCGCTGGGGACTTGAGTTAAAACTCTTAGTGGACTTAGGCCAATTTTTCAAAAATAATTTTTGTTTGGCACCGAGGATCCCAGGTACGTCCCTAACATTTTAAGGTGTTAAATGTTCTTGCAGTATGGGAGGTATAAGGGGAGGCGTGATTATTAACCCCTTTTTTTGCAGGGAGGTGTTCGGATGTACGGTTTAAATTATGCACGAAGCGCTGTTTGATATGACCGGTTGTGCATGCCTTACATTTACACTACACTGCACACACTACCCGCTGCTGGATATGGGCGGCATAGGTTTAGGATGGTACTAAGATAGTGGATACCCCGACCAAAATCATGTGGTACGGGTCGCCTTCCTCAGTCCCGAAATTTTCTTTCATGGCGTCATTGAATACCCACCACGGTTGCGCCCTTTGCAACCCAGGTCGGCTCTTTGACTAAGCCGGAGTCAGGGGAATCCCAGCCTAACCACCACCATGACTGGTTTAGCTCGGTAATCCTCGCGTCTCCACTTTGCAAGCCATAGTCTAGATAGAAATCGAACCTCATATTTCATGCGCATGTCTATGTGATTGCCACTTTTCCTACCCGGTGAAGTAAATGTTCTCAACCTTTATCTCGCAATTTATTTATGTTTCGTCTTTTTCTTTGGTCGGTCCATGAAATTAGGTCGGTCGTGAGTCTTGGTCTATACACTATGGGAGGGCCAGACATCCGGATTCTTGATGCTCCTATGGACGAACTTCGTGCCTGGTGAAATCTACTCAGTCCGACCAACCGCAAGCTAGTTGAGGGCCATGTCGAAAGGCTAAGTCAAAGTCCGTACCGGCCTCGTTCAAGCATTAGTCCACTTCTGGTGCCCTGAGACATCCACCTTTATATTCGGTAAGCATGAGCTCACCCCGACTTTGGAAGAATATAGTGTGCTCATTGGAAAACCTTTAGAGTCGGGGCTAGTTACACCACCTTTAGGAATCAATTCCACTCTAATGTTGTCAGAATTTTTGAATGTCGAAAAAGACGAATTGGAAAAAGTTTTGAAAGCAAATCGTGGATCATGTCCTTTTTCATTCCTGAGTCAATGTTTTGAAAAAGCCATACCTTTTCAAAAGGGCAGAATCTTTTTGCTAGCATTTTTCGGGTTCGTCATTTTTCCTCACTGCAAGAATGCATGTAATCCGTCAATTGTTTGGTTGGTCCAACAAGTCTGTCTTGAAAAGAATTTTGTCAACACCATTTTAGCCAAGACTTTCATTTCTCTCACTAAATTCAAGTAAAATGTTGACAAAATGTTTCATGCCCCTCTTGAACTATTGCAAATTTGGTTTTTGTCTCACATAAAAGGGTGTGGCGATCTACTCAAAATATCCGAACTTAGCGATTCCAACCATCCCATTTTAAGCTATAAAGAAAAACAAGGGAATGCGTCTGATTATCATTACTCCGAATGGATCATTTTCATGAAAAACGTCAGACCCCAAGGTTTCCAATGGCATGCTAGTTGGTTCAATGTCGAGGAAGCTCGGCTTACGTGTAATGGTGTTGGACCGGTGCCACTTCTGGGCTTCACTGGCGCGATCGAATACTATCCTGCCAAAGTCTCCCGATAGTACCAGATTCTTCAGGGGATCCCTCCGACATTGCAACCGGAACTCCTTCGTGTCGATTTCTCTGATGAGGGTGAAGATCATAAAGGGACCGTAGCTCAGCTTAATAAGATGTGGAAGAAGTGTCGTCTCCTAAATATAGCCCAACCCGAAGCAGAGCTAAAGGGGGAGCAGAAGTCCTACTTCGTAACGGCCAAGTACATTCGGCGGCACAAAATCCCGCAGGAGTTACTCCCGAAGATACCCAAGGTGCCTCTCAAGATCGCCAATTGCTCAGAGAACAACCACTTCAAGAGGAAGGTTGAAGAAGCTCAAGAAAGGCAGCCAAGATAGCTCGAGCTTATGAGCAGCTCCAGAAGGAAGTCGCCTCCCATATGTCTATAGATCAAGCTAAATAAAAAGCTTGAAGTTGTTTTCTCATTTCAGTTTTAGCTTGTTTAGGAGTTGAGTCATTTGTCTTTATATTCGGTTCAATTTCAAGTCATTAGTTGATGTAAAAATTTTCGTGATTTCAATAAAAAGGTCTTTTCAATTCAAAGCGGTTAGACCAATGTCATGGATCGGCGTGTACTTTTGCTTGACACTTATGTATGCCTATTTCATTCCGAAATTAGATAACTACGGACTGATCACGATCGCCTATTCGCACACGGTCGAGAGCCAGAATGGCCGATCAAACCGACTTGCAAGAGCGTGTTGTTGGTATGGAAGACCAGATGAAGCAACTCGTCATCGCAATGCAACAGATGTCCGCTGAAATCAAGACTCTTCGGTCGGCCCCCGTTCTAACATCCCTTGAGGTATCAGCTCCAAAACATAAAGGTGGGAAGAATATTGATCTTGAGGAAGATGACGATATTCCTGACTTGGAAGATGACCCTGTCCAGATTGTTGTCAACAAACATAAACCTGATGAGCGAGTCAACAAACTCGAGGAGAGAGTGAAGTAGCTGGAGGGTTCACAGGATTCACCCTCGATTGATCTGTCTATGTACTCACAGATCAAAATCCCAAAGAAGTTCAAGATGCCGGACTTTGACAAGTACAACGGCACCACTTGCCCAAAAGCCCACCTGCAGTTGTACCATGTGCAGATGACCTCGTACGTTGACAATGAACTCCTAATGATCCATGCATTTCAAGCAAGCTTGACGGGTCCTGCTTTGAACTGGTATCTCATGAAGAAGATAAATAGCCTCAAAACCTAGAAGGAAGCTAGTGAGGCATTCCTAAAGCAGTATAGGTTCATAATGGACATCACCCCCACCCGCGATAACCTCGAGCGTGCTCAGATGAAAAAGACCGAGTCCTTCAAAGACTATGCCATCAGATGGAGGAATCTAGCCGCTCAAGTCATCCCGGAACCCATAGACAGTGAGTTGAAGAGGATGTTCGTGAAAACTCTCCCGTTCGAATACCGTAATCGGATAGTGGTCATTCCGGCTGACAACTTCAACCAACTCATCCCCATAGGCGAACAGATCGAGATAGGGCTGAAAGATGGGTGGTTTGTGGAGCCGTCTTCGTCGACCAAAAGATTTAGTGCAAGGAAAGAGAAGGAACTGGCAGCGGAAGTGAATGTGACGTATAACCAACCTAGCTGGCGGAATACTAACCCAGTCCCAACAATCCAAGTAGCAGAAGCTCAGCACCAAAATGCGGGTCGTCAACCTTTCCAGAGGAGGAACAACAAGAGATAATTCACCCCCTTCCCCGAATCGTTGTCTCAAGTATTGGCAGTGCTCCAGAAGAAAGGCTTGCTTACTGCCAAGCCAAAGCGGCCCAATCCTGAGCAGTTCTATAATTACGACCCATCAAAGAAATGTGATTATCACATGGGCGAACCGGGACACTCAACCGACGATTGCTTTATCCTCAAGCACCGAATCCAGAATCTCCTGGATACTAAGGCTTTCTCATTCCAACCCGCTAAGCCGAATGTTCAGAGTAACCCGCTCCCTGATCACGCGGGCAATGTGAATGTCATATTCAGTTTTGATGCTGGTCGAATTAAGAACGTCAAGGTGTATACTATTGACGTCTATGGTGAGCTGGTGAAAGCCGGTTATTACCTGAGTAATGAGGCCGTTTCCCTGGCTATCATGAGAGAAATAATCTCGAGGATGGTAGAGGCTGGGTTGATCGTTTATGCTGACCACACCGGCATCGTTTCAACTATCTCCGAGGTTGTCATTAATTGGGACGAAGAGTTTGCTACGTTAAATACCGGGAAGGACAAACTCGATCTTTTGCCTGAAGACATGCCTCCTCTCGAAGACGCGACCGATGATGAAGAGATCGTCATAAGCACGCTTGTAGCTGATGAAGGGATAGTGATCGAGATACCTTAGCCATACGAATACTGTGATGATAAGGCAGTCCCTTGGTCCTACAGTCTCGATGTCGACTTAGTCACCAGATCTGGATGTACCTATGGCCAAGCTAATGCTCAACCTGCAAAACCTGTCACTGATGAAGAAGCTAAAGAATTCTTGGCTGTGATTAAGGCTAGTGAATACAGCATAGTTGAGCAACTGCGCAAGATGCCTGCGCAAATCTCTCTGCTTGAACTCCTCCAAACGTTCGTCAAACATTAAAAGGCCTTGATGAAGGTGTTGAGTGAAGTCCATGTGCCTGAGATGATCGATCATGACAAATTGGAGGAATTTATAGGTTCCATACTCCTCAAAGACCTCATAGCCTTTTCGAATGAGGAGTTCCCTCTAAAAGGCAGAGGACATACCAAAGCGCCGTATATTTCTGTCAAATACAAGGCCTCACATGTAGCTCGGGTACTCATCGACAACGGTTCAGCCTTGAACATTTGTCCTCTGGCGACTTTACACCCCCTTAAGATTGATCCTTCGAGAATAAATGCTGTGAAGACCTCCGTACGAGCCTTCGACGGAACGAAGAAAGAGGTGATGGGAGAAATACACCTTGACATACAAATAGGGCCAACAACGTTCAACGTCCTATTCCAAGTCATGGATATTCCCACCGCATTCAATTTCCTGTTGGGATGTCCATGGATTCATACCGCTGGTGCTGTACCATCCGGTCTACATCAAAAGGTGAAATTCATTGTGGAGAGAAAGTTAGTCACGGTCCACGGTGAAGAAGAGCACCCGATTTATCATGCAACGGCTATCTCTTATGTCGAGTCGGACTGCAAAATTGAATCAAGCTGTCAGTCGCTTGAGCTTGTATCGACCATTCATGCGTCTAGAGGATCATCACTGCCAGTTCCTGAGGTGTCAAATGCTGCAGTAATGGTTGGAAGAGTAATGGTATCTCAGGGCTTCATTCCGGGCGAAGGCCTTGGTAGGGATGGTCAAGGTATCCGCCAACCGGTTGAAGTCTCTTAAAGACCCCGCACTTCTGGATTGGGGTATCAGGGGTCAACTGCGCCGAACAATGAGAGACGTAGATATGGTCGAGGTTGAGGTCGAGGTCAAGGAGTTAAGCAGAATAGACAGCAATCCAATGAAGGGTCGAATAATGGAGAACTCGGACGTGGTAGGCTGCTTCCACACATCCGCACCACATTCCCTGGCCCTGTGAGGATGATGCACAAAGAGAAGGAAGTGATCGATACTCTGGGGCAATCGAGCGGCAAGTTCGACTATTATGTGAAGTACTCAACGCCCCCGAGCTTCTATGTTGATCCCCGTGACATTGTCCCTGACGGTTGGGGAGGTATGGATGATCCAACACCTCCAATGACAGAAGACTCTGATGATGCAATAGAGGGAATCACTGCCTTGTTTGATGACGTCTTTATTGGAGCTATCGAAGGAGGACCGTTAGAGGGAATGTGCACAGGCCCACGTACTAAAACCTTTACCTTTTCGTGCACTCCCCTGCGTGGGAATTTTTACTATTTTTTTTAGGACTGGCCCCGTCTCGGGTGCTGCTTTCCATTTTCTTTTCTAGGACTTGATTGTTGTAATTTCCATTCAATAAATGTAATTCATTTGGTGATAATCAATGAAATTACAAATTATTTTTATTTTTGAGGGCATGTTGAGGTATGTCAAACCAGCCTGGTGATGATATCCAACTGACAAAAGAAAATATAGTCCAAGGAGAAGAATTCTGAGGCCTGGGCTTCTTCATGCTTTCTCGTGTTAAAACCTTTTCGAAATGAATTAAAAAAAAAAACAAAAAAGAGTAAAAAACACAAAAAAATTTAATTAACAAAAAATTACAAAAATGCAATGTTTAACCCTGTTTGTCCTTTTGAATCCATTATTTTATGTTTCAGGGGCAATCTTGTGACACGTGAGGGTACAGGAACTGTCTAATCCGATGAATTATGCGCTGCCGAGCCTGATCTTGATGATACCAACGAACTCGACGAGTCCCTGGACCTTCAGCGCGACTTAGAGCTTCATGAAAGACCTAAAGTCCTGACAGTAGATCATACTATCACTATCAATCTGAGTGATTCCGGAGAACCCAAGGAGGTGAAGATAGGGGCAACCCTTCCCTAAGGTGAAGCCAAACGCCTGGTCCAATTGCTAAAGGATTACCAGGATATCTTTGCCTGGTCATACATCGATATGCCGGGTTTAGACCCTTCTATTGTGGAGCATGGCTTACCTACGGATCCTAGCATACCACCCAAGAAACAGAGGCTACGGAGAACCAAACCTGAGCTTTCGAAGAAAATAGAAGAAGAGGTCATGAAGCTCTTGAAAGTAGCATTCATCGAAGTCACCCAATACCCTACCTGAGTGGCCAACATCGTGCCAGTCATGAAGAAAGATAGCCAAGTTCGGGTTTGCATTGATTATCGCGACTTGAACAAGGCTAGCCCTAAAGATGACTTTCCATTACCGTACATAGATGTTCTGGTAGACAGTACTGCCGGATTTGAGCTATTTTCCTTCATGGATGGTTTCTCGGGCTATAACCAGATAAGAATGAAGGACAGCGATAAGGAGAAAACAACGTTCATCACTCCTTGGGGCACATTCCACTATAAGGTCATGCCCTTCGGTCTTAAAAATGACGGGACAACATATCAACGGGCAATGGTGACTCTTTTCCATGACATGATGCATAAGGAGATCGAGATCTATATTGATGATATGATTGCCAAGTCTCGATCCGGAGAGAGTCACGTTGATACCCTGAGGAAGTTGTTCGACCGACTCCATGACTTTAAACTCTGTCTCAATCTAGCGAAGTGTATATTCGGGGCAACGTCGAGCAAACTACTCGGGTTTGTAGTGAGCAGTAAGGGCATTGAAGTCGATCCTTTCAAAGTAAAGGCTATATATGAGCTGCAACCCCCATTGACCGTGAAAGAAGTGCGGAGCCTCCTGGGTAGATTGAACTATATAGCCCGTTTCATTTCCCAGCTCTCCGAAACTGCTAAACCGTTCTTCAAACTTCTAAGGAAGAATGCTCAAGTGGAAGGGTACGATAATTGCCAGGAAGCGTTTAGTGAACTGAAGCAGTACCTGATAAAACCACCAGTGCTAGTCCTTCCGATGCCAGGCCAGACTTTGATCCTTTACCTCATTATTCATAGTGAGTCTCTAGGTGCGATGCTAGCCCAAAAAAATCCTGAAGATGGAAAAGAGCGAGCTTTTATTAATTAAGTAAGAAATTTACCGTCTCGGAGTTGAATTATCCTGAAGCCGAGAAGACTTGCGCTGCACTAGTATGGGTGCTCCATGGGCTACGACAATATACATTGCATCACCAGACTTTGCTGGTGACTGAGAATGATCCCATCAAGTATTTACTTGATCAACCGGCCTTGGTAGGAAAGCTAGCCAAGTGGCAAATTTTGATTTCAGAATTCGATGTCTAAATGATGCCACAGAAGTCAGTTAAAGGCCGAGTAATTGTTGATGTGTTAGCCGAGAATCCTGGAATCTCGGATGATGATAGATATTCTCCAGAAGATCGCATTTTGGCAATAAAAGAAGATACATGGACCATATTTTTCAATGGAGCCGTGAACTTGGCTAGTTCCGGCACTTGGGCAGTTTTGATATCCCCAGATGGGCAACATTATCCAGTGGCAGCAAAGTTAGTGTTCCCGCATACCAACAATATAGCCAAGTACGAAGCTTGTATTCTCGGACTCCAAGCTGCAGTGGAAATGGGGATATCCAAATTGAAAGTATTTGGTGATTCCGCTTTGATTATTCTCCAAACTGTAGGAGAGTGGAAGACGAGAGACCCCAAATTGGTGCCGTATCATGAATACCTCGAAGAAATCATAAGGGAATTCGAAGATATCTCCTTCGAGTACTTGTCAAGATCCCACAATCAGTTCGCTGATGCACTAGCTACGTTATCATCCATGCTGCAAGTAATTGGTGGAGTAGAGGTAGAATCCTTGAAGATCGAAGTCCTAACAAAGCCGACCTACTGTATGGTTGTGACTAGAGAACTCGACGAAAAGCCATGATATTACGATATTATGAGTTACATCCAGAGACAAGAATTTCCTAAAAGAAGCACTCCAGCCGACAGGAAGTACATAATGAAAATGGCTTCAAAATTCTTTGTCAGTGGTGAAAAGCTATACAAAAGATCTTATAATTCGATCCTGCTGAGGTGTGTAGAAGCAGCTGAAGCCACTAGGATCATGCAGGAAGTGCATGAGGGGATATGTGGTCCACACATGAATGGCCATATGCTAACTAAGAAGATCATGAGGTTGGGCTATTATTGGCTCAGTCTTGACAGTGACTGCATCCAACATGTTCGAAGATGTCATCGTTGTCAAGTTCACGGGGATAAAATAAATGTTCCCCTCACAGAGTTACATCAGTTATCCCAGCCATGGCCTTTTTTAATGTGGGGCATCGATGTGGTTGGCCCGATCAATCCCAAGGCATCGAATGGACACCGATTCATCTTGGTTGCAATTGATTATTTCTCCAAGTGGATTGAACCCGCGTCTTATGCTAACGTTACTGCGAAGAATGTTGTAAGATTCATCAGGCGAGACATAATCGCCCATTATGGTGTCCCCGAGGCTATTGTCATCGATAATGGGACGAATTTGAACAACAAATTCATGGATCAGTTGTTCAACGAGTTCAAGATCCGTCACCTGAATTCATCTCCCTATCGTCTACAGATGAATGGAGCAGTCAAAGCCGCTAATAAGAACATCAAGAAGATCCTAGCCAAAACCGCTGAAAACTATCGTGACTGGCATGAAAGATTGCCATTCGCTCTAATGGCATATAAGACTTCCATCCGAACCTCTGTCGGTGCAACTCCTTTTTTCTTGATCTATGGTATGGAAGCAGTTTTGCCCATTAAAGTAGAGATCCCGTACCTGCGAGTCTTATCCCAAGTGGAGTTATCCGAAGCAGAATGGATGCGACAAAGGCATGAGCAGTTGAACTTAATTTATGAAAAGCGGTTGAGAGCCATTTTCCATGGTCAAACCTATCAGCAGAGGATAGCTAGATCCTTCAACCAAAAGGTACGTCCAAGGTACTTCGAGATAAATGATCTAGTCCTAAGGAAGGTGCTGCCAATCTTCCCTGTTCCCGGAGGTAAATTTGCTCCAAACTACATCGGTCCATATGTGGTTAAGAAGGTGCTTCCCAGAGGTGCCCCGATTCTCGCGAAAATGGACGGTCGTGAGTTCTCCAATCCTGTTAATTCTGATGCTGTAAAGATGTATTATCCTTGATAAAATCTCACATTTTGTAGCAAAAGTTTTCAAATGTCTGGTTTTATGTTCTGAATTGCAAACATTTCACTGGTCAATAAATGGTTTCAGTCAATTTCAAATTAAGATGTTTGCATTAGCTTTAATTTCGACATGGTATTTTATCGATCTGTATCATTGACTTCAAAAGGGGAAGTCTATTTAGACAATCTGATAACTCTTGTGAAATGAATTGAATGTGTCGAATGAGGTATATCGGGATGATGGAAGGAAAACCCTATCCTATGCAGATTCCCATGTACTAATCTTCAGTGAGTTGAGTTGGAAAAAGATTCCATGTCTGCAAGGTAAAGAGTTCTCTCGCAAAAGGTACGGCGACCGAAATGATAAGAGGCATTCATTTCTCTACCTTAAACACTACAAATTGTCCATTGTTTCGCCACTTTGAGCCTAAACACTTGGAGAAATTCATTCAAATTACTCCTGTCAAGAACCACCCCACATCGGGGCAAACTGGAGGTAAGTCAGCAATATAAGGTGAAAAATGTGTAGAAATTTTCTTGCTCTCACTTGCATCAATCTTCGAGTGTTGCTTTTTCAGATGAATTCACGCGAAGTTCAAGTGCCTTAGGATGACGAAAAGCATTCCTTTCTCTATCCTATACACACTTTACCCTTTGCTAAACCCAATTGAGCCTGCAAATTCGTTTCATATAAACCCAGTTGGTGATCATCCCCCACACTGGGGCAAGGCAAAAGGACATCATTATTCAAGCAATGTATCCGGAGTGTCGATTGAACATGAGAGGCTTTTGAGTTCAAACAGTGAGCCAATCAGTCAGATATAGTTGGCTAGTATTTACATTGTAATAAACATGTGTAAAAAAAAGCAAAGCAAAATGGGGCAAGAAAAAGCAGTGTGCCTGGTAAAAGCAAGGCCAATGCCCATTGAAAAATGTCAAGATATGACATATCAAAATCATCCCCAGTAGAGCAATAGTCCTACAAGTCTCAAAGGAATCAAGTGATGAACTTTCAAAGCCGATGGGGAATCTACCGAAAAGACAATCCCTGGTGAAGAAGAAGGCCGGTGACAATGTCGAGATGATCACCAACTTATTCACCCCAATTATACACATTTTGAGCCTAATGATCTATTCATTTCTCAACCCATAAACCTAGCCTATGATACGTCCCTTGCAAAGTCTCTTCAGATTATGGCACTTGAACTAACGTAGAGTTTCTGATGTTACAAGCTTAGCTCAAAAAAGTGCGAGCAAGACCATTTCTATTTCATTTTGCAGGGATCTTGACTTGTAAACCTGGAGACAATTGCGGAGTATTTTCTTTCAATAGCCTCGACTCAAAGAGTCTCTTTTGCTAAGCCATTGACTAAGCCCATGTTACAATCCTAGCAAAGACCTCTCAAATTGGTAAAGTAGTACCGCTTGCGAGAATACTCAGACCCTTATCAACATGATGATGGTAAGATGGAGCGATTTTCATAAATCAGCCTTTTTTTGATGAGAATGAGAGAAAGCCCTTTCAGATCGAAAGTCCCTCATTCGACATTTGCAAGGCACCCACTTGTGAGTTCTGATTGTCTTATCATGATTTTTCCCCAGCGGAGTTCGTAATGCCGATTTGACAACACCATCGTGCATAAAAACCAGTTGAAATCATGGTGCATGTGTATGTGTGTTCTTGATAATGCGCGAATGCATATTACATCTTGCCTAAAACCATGTCTAGCAGGAGACGCACCCTCAAGAGTCGGAGATATTGCCAGGTAAGTATATCTCTATCCCGTGGATGTCTATGACTATCCAGGTATCCCTAGCCTGTTCGAGCAATCGTCAAGTTCCATATTTGATCTTTTTATTGTGATATCTATATGCCTTTGATGATGTTTAGGTGTCTATTGATCAAGCCTTTTTAGGTACCTCCGATGATGTCTAGGTACTTTGTCAAGGAACCCTCGAACATTCGGGCTAGCCCCTTTGTTCACCAAATCACAGATTTTTGCACAATCTCGAAAAGATTCCCCCGTGATTCACCTATGGAGATGTATAGGTGAAACGGCCAAATCTTTACAAGTATCTATAGAGATGTATAGGTATCTTGTAAAGGTCGGAATATTTCTTTAATCTCAGGTATTCTCCTGTGACATGCCTATGGCGTTGTATAGGCACAGCGGCCAAATCTTTATAAGTACCTATGGAGATGTATAAGTACCTTATAAAGATCGAAATATTCTCCCCATCTCGGATGTTCCCCCGCAACTCACGTATAGAGATGTATAGGTGAAGCAGCCAAATCTTTATGAATACCTATGGAGATGTATAGGTATCTCATAAAGGTCGGAATATTCTCTCAACCCCAGATATTCCCCCGCGACTCACCTATGGAGATGTATAGGTGAAGTGACCAAATCCTTATGAGTACCTATGGAGATGTATAGGTATCTCATAAGGGTCGGAATATCCTTTTGAAGTTCCCCCGTGACGCACCTATGAGTGAAAGATATAGGTGCAACGGCCAAATCTTTATAAATACCTATGGAGATGTATAGGTATTTTGTAAAGGTCGGAACGTTTTTACTTTTTTTTAAAAAACTGCTCTCGCGAATCCAGATGATGAATGGATACGTCAAGCTTTCTTCGTGCGTTTTGACTTAATTGCAGAATCACCGAAGTTCATCAACGTGTATCAAGCAATATTTATGGGACTGAGCCCAGACATTTGCCAAACAACATACAAGTCAGAGTCATGCCCCAAATTGCATTATCTCGCTTCTGTCAGGTAAGTAATTCCAGGTTTATTTTCTATTCATGTTGGCATGCATCATTTCTTAATGCATTCAAAAATGGGACTCATAATCCCGATAAAAATAACATTCATTGCATTTGCATAGTTGAAATTTAGATATCATTTAGTCTTTGAATGCAACCTCTGTGAGCTCACCTTCAAAGAGGGGCGGCTGTTGACACCTAAATTTCGACTCACCATTTAGTGTAATTTGCATAGAAAATTAGGGATTAAATTTTAACCCTTAAACAAAAATATTTAAATTGCATAACATATAGTTTAGGTTCATTTTAGTTTAATTGCATTTTGCATCGGATTGGCGATGGCGAACGAGCTTAAAATTCATCATACAAAACTCGGCTCGCTCGGAATCCAAGGGCCGGGAATTTCAAGTCAAGCGGGCTCGGTTGTTTTAATTTGAGCTTAATTCAGCCTATTATGCTTTGAGATTAATTTAGCCCATTATCCTTGGTTAAATCAACCCATTTAAATTAAATTAAACCTAAGCCCAAGCCTAAGCCCATTAGGACTATAGAGCCCATCTAATTGACCTAGGTTAGGATTATATAAACATATTTAGGTCAGATTTTTGGGGAGGAGAATAGAAATTCAGATCAGAAAAATTAGAGAGAGTTAGAGTAAGAGTAAGAGAGAGAGGGAAAGAGGACCGGTGTGATACCACCGTCGCGCCTGCCCCTCCCTGTCGGCGTCCCGCCGTGCTTGACGCCATCGCCGGCGAAGCAGGCCCTTCGCTGCATGCAGCAGCCTTCCGCCGTGCCGAGCCGCCTACTGTTCCGCCCCTGCACCACCGCCAGAGGACCACCATCCTTAGCCGCCACCTCTCTACAGCCTTGGCTGCCTTGCTGTCTACGCCGTTCGCCAGAGTGTCCTGTCACAGCCACCGTCGCCGTCTGGAATAGCCAGTCCTCCCGTCATCATTGCTGCCATCGCCAGAGACGCCGTGAGCCCAGCCGTGCTGCCCTTCGCAGCCACCACTCGCCGCCGCTCAGCCGTGTGCGGTTGCTGTTCCCGATGATCTCTCTACGCCGCCGCTGCACCCTCTCGTCGGACGCTAAGCCATAGCCGTCATCTGCCCTCCTTCGGCGCCCTGCATAGCCACCATCAGCCACCGTTCCCAGCCATGCACCGGAGCTACCTAAGCCACCTGTTCCCTTTGTCGGCATCCACAATTCTGCCGTGCTGGTCTCGCCGCGCCTGCCGCCGCCGTCCTCCTCGCTGATCACCGGTCGGCGCCCCTGCCGGACATTCTCACTGCCGCTGCCGGAGCCCCACCGGAACAGTACCCGAAGCCGCCGGAGTAGCCCCACCGGTACCGCCGTGTCTTGCTGTCGCCGTCGCAATTCGTCTTGATCCCGATCCGCAAAGTCGAACTCATCCCGAGTCGATTTGAATTTGGAAGTTATCCGCAAATTAGGTAAGATTATTATCCGGTAAATTTTCAGAATATTTAATTTCCTGGTTTGCATGTTCAGAATATTTCGTGAATATCACGTGGAATATTAGATATCTTGGGATAATGTTCGATATATTCGCAGTATTTTCAAATATTCAAAATTAGGAATCGTTCCTAATTTAGCAACTTATCTTGACGTCTATCCGACCTTATCCCTAAGGTATAATACGCGGTGATACAGAAAATTATTATCCTATCCATAATCACTTGGATACGATAATAATTTGTATCCGCTTTCCAAATTTGAATGATCGACTTTCTGTCAATATCTATAACCCTATAGATATGACCGATAGTTCGATTTTTGTGCCTAATCCGAGTTTAAAACAAATCTGGCGGATCACGTGGTTGATTTGAATATGGATGTTATCTCTGTTTAAATTGTTTTTCCTTTTCAAATAAAAAGAAAATTCAAAAAATATCAGTTAGGATTTGAATTAGAGTTTTGCATGTTTAGGAAATCCTAAATATATCTAGAAGATAGAGTAATTATTTAATTTAAATTAGGACTTGAGATAATCTATTTCCTAGTTTAAATTAAGTAACACCCTAATCTTAATAGATTAATTTAGGTCATTTTTTTAATTTCGAATTTTAACAAAAATCCCAAAAATAAGTCATGTTAGGGTATGTTAAATCGTCATAGGTTGCATGTTATTTTAGGCATATTTTTAATTCCGAATTTCATTTAAAAAATACCAAAAATAAATCATTCGCCCGTCATTAGATATAGGTCACGTCGTCGCATGACATATAGTTTGCATGCTAAGTTGCATTAATTCGTATGTCATTTTTTGCACGTCATTGCATATAGATTAGATTTCATTTAAACAAGTGAAAATCCAAAAAAAATATTGATTGAATTCCTTGTTAATTGGAAATCATATTAGGGTTTATTGATGTGATTTTCTAGCTAACAATGCAGATGCTTGCGTTGGTTCGAGGTAAGTAATTCTTCCAATCCGCAATTTATTTAGTGCTTTCTTGGGTGTTAAATTGGTGGTTTGCGCATTCGCATGAACACCTCACATGTTAGTGAATAAGTTGAAATGGATCCAAATTGCCTGCCAAAATATTTTTGAAAAGAAAAGGTACCGAAAGGGCGTTAGACGAGATCTAGCGTAATCAAGTCACCGGGCTTAGAATCTCTGGTTCGTAGGAATAAAGCATATCTCCCTATGTTTTATTTATGTTTCTAATCGACCTACCGTAAATTGATTAGTGGCGACTCCAAGCATGAAAATATTTGCATGTTGAGAACTTAAACCCTAAGTAGCGAATTGGTAGGGCTTGCGAGGGCCCGAGTTAAGATTAGTCTTAATAATCCATTAGCCCGAAAAATGAGGAAAATTTTTTTTTAGGGTCGCGACATATATGCACTTTCAGTTCCTTTAATTCTGTAAGGGACATCCTATACGATGCCTTCGAAATCGGCTCTGTTCCAAGTGCTAATTCAATAACAAACTCTACCTCTCGCTCGGGCGGCAAACCCAGCAATTCCTGAGGAAAGACCTCGGGAAAATTGTATACTATGGGTATATCTTCCAACTTAGGTTTCGCCACTGTTGGATCCAAAACATCACCAAATATCCTTTGCACCCATCATCCAACAACTTATTCACCTCAAGCAAGGAAATCCAAAAGATTGAGGTTCCTCATCGGTTTCCCTGAACTACAAAACTAGGACGTCCATCTGGACTAAATTGGATTGTCCTATCGCTGCAACCCAATACAGCTTTATGTCGAACTAACCAGTCCATACTAATGATCACATCAAAATCGAACATGGCCATCACTGCCAAGTCGATACTCTCTTCCTTACCCCTAATGACTATCTTACAGTTAGGGCATTCAAAAGAGACTATCACTCTATCATTCATGGGTATCGACATACACAGCACATTCTCTAGCAATATTGGTTCATACCAATCAACTTAATAAACTGCTCTGAAATGAATGAATGGGTTGGCCTCGGATCGAACAATACATAAGCGGCATGATCACATAAGGAAATCGTATTTGTGACCATGCCCGGCATATGCTCAGCTTCCTTGCGTGCCATGGCATAGACTCTCCCTTGAGCTGGTGGTCGCCCCTGATTCGTCGGTGGGGGATTCTCGGCTTGGCTTCTTGCTTGGGGCTGCTGCTGGGACACCGAAGGCGGTCCTAAAGGACGCATATAAGGGCAATTCTTGATCTGGTGTTCCATACTCCTGCACCTAAAGCACGCTCCAAACCTACTTGGCTGGGGACTCGGTTTCCCAATATTTCACCTAGCAGGAGGAACAAATCGTCGATTGCCCACCATTGGCTTCTTTCCCGAACGACGATTGTCCCTATTCTAGGCAAACCGCAATCCAGAAGCGGCTGCCCTTTCCTGTTGATCCCTTTCGATTATCTGAGCTCGTCTAAAAATTTCTCCATACTCCTTAATGTCATGCGATAAAATTTGGCTCCGAAGATCCGGCTTCAGCCCATCCCGGAACCTTCGAGCCCTATCTCTCGGATTCTCTACCATAGTCGGTGCGGACTTCGCCAGTCTTGCAAATTCAGCTTCATACTGGTCAATGGTCATCTGACCTTGACGCAAGCGCATAAACTCCATTAATTTCTTCTCCTGAGCATTCTCCGAGAAATACTTCTCATAAAAATTCTCAACGAACACGGCCCAAGTCGGGGCCGTTCCTGCTAGAAACACTCTACCTTCCGTGGCATTCCACCAATCATTGGCACCATCCTGAAGCTGATAAACCGCTAATGTTACTTTCTCTTCATTGGTGCACCTAAAACCTTGAAGGTTTTCTCTAATTCTTCCATCTATCTTGGTACTACTTCGGGGTCACCTTGACCGTGAAACTTAGGCGGCTTCAACTTTATAAATTGTTCCACTAATTGGGGCATTTGCCTAACTCCTGCTGGTTGAGCTTGCCCTTGATGGGCTTGATTTCCTCCTACACCAACAATCGACGCGGCCTGAGCAGCCTGCGCATAAGCTGCAGCCCTCTCTTGAGCTTGCAATCCCATTATATGCCCTATCTCGCGTAGGGTCTCTATCACTTCACTAAACCTAGGGCCTCTTGTCTCATGGACTCCCTCACTAGGCTGAGCTTGGGCCTCCTTTCCTTTCCTTCTACTCATCCTCACAAACTCGACTACTTAACTGCCTACTATAATTCCACTAAGGAATTAAAGACTTAAACCAATCTCCCAGTCTAAGTCCCAGGCAGGTCTCAAAACAACCATCAAACAATCAGTATGCGACCTAACAAGAATTATTCAACACATCACCTAAGGGATTCACATACTCACCTAGGGTCCTGCCGCACCTGCACATTACGAGTCATATAGCCAATTAATTCAAACACAATCACAAGCTATCAGGAGGTACATATAGCACACGAGGTTACCCTACTGGCTACCCATGGTCTCATCACTCCCTATCACTCCAGACTCCGACCGAATTGGACTGAACTGACCTTGCTCTGATACTAATTTAAACGGGGGATGTCACGCCCCGTACCCCTCGGAGCGAGAGCATCTCACCATCGATGATTATTGTTGCGACGTCCCAGGAAGCGTCGCCGACCCAACAATCAAATAGAGATCAAGCACAAGCGGAAGCTATGTATATAAATATATATACACCCATACTAATATAAGATAACCAAGAGTAGCACAGAACATAAATCCATCACATTAAAAACATATACATTTCATTACTATGAACAGTAGATACAATATCCATTTACAGGAAGTACAAACGATCACAAAAAAAAAAACGGTCAGCGGCCACTAAGGTCAAAAAAGGTCAATGGCCTAAGGTTACTAAGCTAAGATGGGCTTCAGTCAAAAAGGTATAGCCCGTTCCACCTATAACCCAAGTCAACCTAGGGGACCCAGTTCGGGTCAGAACCCGAAGATTCTGATGGAGAAGAACTGTCAGACAGCTCCTCATCAGAACCTACCTAGTCTAACTTATACTCCGCCTCCTCTGACTCGTCCTCAGCATCCATCTCATCGGGCTCGAGATCCTCTTCTATAAGTTGCTCTAACTCATCATCGTCTGGCCCCATATCCATCGACTCGATCTCATCAGCCTCGTACTCCACCGGAACGCCATCAGAGCTCAAACTCTCCTCGCCAAAGGTGTCGGGGTCTGTCACCTATCCATCGAGACACTATGGTTCTACTGCGCCATACCCGTTCAACAGAATATCAAAGGTCTAGAGTGGTCCGATCTCCTTTCCATTGGCCATTCTATAACAGCAAGCGACATACTCGTGTGTCTCCGATACCGACTCCCCGACTTTTACCCAAACTAAAGTGTAGTACCTAATGTACATATTCCCGTTCTCTAAAGGATGTACAAACATGGTTTTCTCAATGAAATGGGGAATCCCGAAACTAACTGGCACCTCTGCCATCCTTACTACTGGGGATCTAAAATGTCGATTTTCAATAACCGTGAGACGAACACTCTATTCACTGCCGACCCTGCAGGTTAATCACTTCAAATAATATAATCAAGACCCACACACGAGCACTCTATTCACACATACATCACACGCATGCTCATGCTCATCAGTGTTCACATCACATGCCTTTCACCGAGTCTCGCATACTCGCACTTTGGCTCATGCATTTTATGCATGCAAATTATGTCATCATGCCATGATTTTCATCAATCACATACGGCACACTGGCTCAATGCTCATTTATTATCTTAGAGCTCGACCAGAAGGTCCGACTCAAAGGCCTGGTCTGAAGACCCGATCCAAAGACCCATCACAACACTTCGTGGCCAGCGTAACAATGCCCCCGGGCCAGTGTCTCTAGCCTGCTAAAAAGTGCATAAGGTGCAACACTAATCTCCTTACGAACCAAAGCCTGCTTGAAAGTGCATGAGGCTGGTCGTCGTCCGGACGTACCGGGCATCGTCCTGCTACAAAGTGCATGAGGACGGTACACCCCGCGTAAAACGCATTAGGGCGAATTGTGATCAAACATACACACAGCCAGTTATTATCTGAACCCGGCGTAAATGCATCGGGCATTTAGGGTGATCACATGCTCATGCCAGGCACGCATTCTTGCACAATATCGTCACATGCCTCACTCTCGGCATGCACAATGCGTGGCCATGAAATGCAGCACAATGCATCATGAGCATTAAACACAATTCGACATCAGTCGAAATCATACCACAACAATGTGCTCAATTGGCCAATTAATACTGTGCGACTCAATTCACACTATAAAACTTGGCATTTAATTCAATTGTCAAATAGCCAATCACATCCCTTATAGTTCGGCCACACGAGTATACAACATAGCATAGCACAATTAAGCAAAAACAACTCACAATTCAACTAACAACCAATCACCCCGGGCAATCCCGACAATTACACTAATAATTTCCCTAATTCTAGTCCAATAATCCATAATTGGACAGCCCACTAATCAGCCACTCCGAGGCCCATATTTGTCTCCAATTAAATTATAATAATTCATTAATTTTTCCTTGGTAATAATTTCTACCAATCGGTTCACAATTTCTCTTAATATATACAGATAATACCTAAACCAGTCCAGAAAATGCACTGCCAGTCCTAATCCGGGTTTAGGAGGTATACTCACCAACAACTAAATCAAGATGACGGGAAACGACGGTCGATCACCGGTGGACGATGGAATCGGCGGCGGCATTTCCGGTGAGCAGCTATGGCGGTGGCGGCGCGGCTGTACAAACGGTGGTCCTTGGGTCGAACCGTACGACGGCGATGATGGTGTGGGCGAGACGGCGGAGGGGAAGTGGTTCAGTGAGGTTGGGTGGTGGTGGCGGCGGACAAAAGGCGGACGGCTGCACGAATGGCGGCGAGCGGTGGCGGTCGCGGCGGCGACTCCGGCGCTCCTTTGGTCGAGAGAGAGAGACCGGTGGGAGAGAGGGGATACAGACGGGATGGGGGTGAGGGTGACAGTGAGGTGAGGTGAGACGGTGTTGTGGCGCCGGCGGTGAGCGGCGGCAACGAGCTCTGGCGGTAGTGACCAACGGCGATGGAGGAGGATGACTGGCGTAGAAGGAGGTGATCGGTGGAGGGGGAAGGGGAAATGGCCGAATGAGGGAGAGAGGAGAGAGAGAGAGGTCTTATCTGGTTAAAGTGGTAAAAAAGAATGGATAGTGGAGGACACGTGTCGCCGATCCAAGCCACTTGACCAAAATGCCCTTTATCCAACGGTCTTGATTGTTGTTATCCAAATATTTGAGGGTTAAAATGGTAAATGGGTCCAATAATTGAGATAAGTCCAAATTTAATTAATTCCCTTAATTATCTCCAAAATTCGGAATTGAAATTGGCCTAGGGGCAAAATGGTCATTTTTCCGGTCCCGAGTCGAAATTCCATTTTTCACCCGTACCAATCCCAAATGTGTGTGGCCAGCATAATATGACGTCGAATCCATAAAAATGGTCTCTTAATCCCTTGAAAATTGACATCGAAGTCTGGATCCAATTTCATGACCAAACTCGCTAAATTTTCTAATTTCAAGGTCTCTCACTAACGGGCGGCAATTTAGGAGTTATGCATATTGACCTAGGGTTATTCGAATCATGACGGTCCCGATCACAAGAGAGGAATTATCGCTAGTTCCAGAGGTCGCGATCATTCGGTGTAAGTTCGGAACTGGTTAGCCACGTGCACTTTCGGTTGTGCAAAATCACCTGTGTCTCGATTGTACATCGTTGGCCTTGGCCAAACCAAATCCATTACTTTTCCTAAGACGGCTCACGTCGGCCCAAAATATTCCCTCATCGTTTCTCGAGATCGGGGCCGGATTCACTATTGGGTCCCTGGTCCACGTACCGTTTCCCTAGTTAGCCATACTCCATTGGTTAGTATCTCGAGAGTGATCAACTCTGGTCGAGACTTACTAAGATGAAATACGAAGAAATGTCAATTTTATTGATTCCGAAATTACGTCGAAATTCGGGCTGTTACAATTCTTCCCCCTTACAAAAATTTCATCCTCGAAATTTGTAATTTATCCTTACTCCTCAAACAAGTGGGGGTGTTGACGTCTCATGGCCTCTTCGCTTTCCCACGTGGCACATTCCGTTCCATGGTGCTCCCAAACGGCTTTGACCATCGGGATTGTCTTGTTCCTCGGCACACGATCTTTTCTATCTTTGATTCTGACTGGTCTTTTCATGTACGACACTTTATCGTCCATGTCTATCTCCTCGAATCTTAGAACGTGAGTCGGATCTGGTTCATACTTCCTTAAGATCGACACGTGGAAAACGTTGTGTACCTAGGACAAGTTGGGCGACAAGGCAAGTCGGTAGGCCATATCCCCAATCTTTTCCAAAATCTCAAATGGCCCGACATACCTTGGCTGAGTTTTCCTTTCTTGCCAAATCGAGATAATCCTTTCATTGGCGACACCATGAGGAATATATGATCTCCTACTTGAAACTCCAAGGGTCGTCGTCTCTTGTCGGCGTAACTCTTTTGGAAACTCTACGCCGTCCTCAGTCTATCCCGAATAATCTCTACTGCTTTTACCGTCTGTTGTATTAACTCTGGGCCTGTGATACTTCGCTCACCAACTTCGTCCTAGCATAATGGCATTCTACAAGCTCGGCCGTATAAGGCTGAAGAGGAAAAAGATCTTGAGGAGATTGACGACAATGAAGGCGAAGCAAATTCGAAGACGAATCTTTCTCTACCATGGGAGGATGATGCACCTAGGGGACTGGTGGCCCGTTATGCCACTAGACAAACCGACGGGCTCAATGTCAACGATCTCGGATTGAGCTCAAATTTGGTCGACTGAAGCAAAACGGCATGTTGATCAATATATATGCCGTTAGTTATGATTAACGATGGATTTTCACGATTCGGGATCGTTTAGATGAGTTTTTCTATTTTTTCAGTATTTTTATGGGTTAATTTAGTAAAGGGCAGTTTCGTAATTTTATGTTTTGATGTTTACTAATCCTAGTAGGGTTAGGTTTGGGAATATATATATATATATATATATATATATATATATATAAGCTTGTTTTAAGGTTTCGTTTGAGGAGACTTTGGATATTTTGATTTGATAATCATACTTGGAGGACGAATTGTTCTTTTGTCGAATTTTCTTGTTCAGTCAATCTTTCTATCGCATTTTGGCAACACTTTCTCCAATCTTAATTTCTTTGGGATTTCAACAGTGATCATTTTCTTTAATGTGAGTGGCTTTGATTCTTCATGACGAATTTATTCCTTTTTGACCCATTCCTCATCCTCGTTATCTTCTTCAATATCGCAAGCGGTCTCCTTGGAAAGATTTGGGCCACATAAAAACCCATTATGGATATGCGAATACTCATGCCTGACATGTAACAAACATGATTTGTAATAGCATATGAAGTAAATAATGCACGTGGTCCTATGCTAAACCTTTTGGAAATTCATTTTAAAATTTATTTTGAAAAAACATAAAGACAGAGCTAGTCCTCACATCATCAGACTTCCTTGCTCTTGAAATCATTTTCGCAATGAGGAGCAATATAGAAATCCAAAACCTCAAGCCTCAAGAATGAAGATAATGTTCATCATAGGTTTGGTTTCGTTTCTATATGTCCTTAATAAAACATTTGACCACTTTTATTGAATTGAAGAACGTGATTACATCTATATCAACAAGAAATGAAATTGCAACTGAATTAAAATTGCAAATAAAATCACAAGAAATTTGAAACTGTAATCAGCAAAATTCAATGAAAAAGGCCAATAGCAAAAGTTCAAGAGAATCTTCCTACTCCAGTGCGTAGGTATCATCTGCTTCAGTTATGATGACGTTGATGGTATTCTCTTTGAATAAACTAGGCAGAATAGATTCTTCTACTACATGTAAATCTTCTTCTTGAAGTAGCGTGGAAGGTCCAGGAAAAGTTTCTTTGATGTGAATTTGATGATATAGAAGCTTTTTAGCTTTATTCTTCTATACGGATGGATTAATGATGCGATCACCTCGACTTCTATAGCCTCCATGGTTCTTTCGACCTCGGCCTTGGCCTCTATGGTGATCTTTAGAGCTATTTGGAATATAACCTACTTTGTGTTTCATTCTTATGTCAAGTGGAGTGATAGGTTCCTTGATTCCTTGTGATTTCAATTTAAAACCATTACCGGGAGTAAATCCATACTGGCATAGCACCCTTCCAGACATAATGGACGATATTGAAAACTCTAGGAATTTTATGATGCAATCGGCAAGGATTTGCACCATTGAGATCATTTCAAAGGAATGATAGCTTGGCTCTTCTTTCACTTCAGGTTCAACATATGGTATTGCACTCTTTTTGTAAGTGGTGAAATCCGTCTCCCCATGTACGGTGATCATCTTGCCATTAATAACGAACTTGACTTTCTGATGGAGACTTGAAGGAATAGCACCAACCACATGAATTCAAGGTCTTCCAAGTAACAAGTTGAAAGTCCTCGGAATATCTACTACTTGGAAATCAATTAGGAAAGGCATAGGGCCTATGTTCACCTTGAGCTTGATATCACCAATAACGTCTTTCTTCATTTCATCAAATGAGCGCACAATTACCTTAGACGGTTTGATGAGCTCTTCGCTAATTCCTGTCGCGCCATACTCTCGCATGTTAGAATGGAGGTATTTTTACATGGGTCTCTCCCAGACCATACCTCATGTGACAGCGGGGTTTATTTGATCTAAAATTGAATTTAGAGTCGCCACTAGTCATTTACGGTAGCTTGACTAGAAACCTAATTGAAGTACGAGAGAAGTACCACGATCCTACGAACCAGAGATTCTGAATAAGGGACTTGGTTACGTTAACGATCTCAAATTGAGACCATTAATGCCCTTTCGATACCTAAGAATGATATGGCATGTCTAATGTGTCACACGGATCCCTAAGATCAATTCACCGTTCTAATCATGAACAAACAATTAAGCACCCAAGAAATTAGGTGCATAACCAATGGCAAATCAATCATAGCAACCGTAATTTGGCCACTAAAAATGAAAATCTAGTAAACACCCAAATCCTAATAAAGCTATAGTAGCTTGTTCATTTCATAGTGCATTTTTTGGGTTTAGGATTTTTTAGGGGCTTTTTCCTTAAATTTGGAATTTTCCAAAAATGCCACTTGGACACTTCCCAAAATTCAAATTTTGCTTTTTACGGTTGGCCAAGATGATTTTGGAATATTCAATGAGTTTTCAAAATTTTTGATTTTTTTTGTTTTGTTTATTATTATTATTATTTAATAATTTTTCATTTCCAAAAATTTAAATTTCACTTTTTATGACTGGCCACGATGATTTTGGACCTTTTTGTGAATTTTTGAATCTTTTTGGATGTTTTGAATATTTTGAATTTTTTTATGTTTTTTTGGAAAGTTTTTAAACTAAGAACTGATTTTCTGGAAATTTTTATGAATTTTCTAATTTTTCAATTTTTTATTGATTTTCCTAAATTTTCAAAATTTTTATTTGTATTTTCCGAATTTTCGAAATTTTTATGAATTTTCTGAAATTTTTTGGATTTTTCTGAATTTTCTGTGAATTTTTTGAAATTTCTAATTTTTTAAAAATAATCTAATATTTTTATGATTTTTCTTAATTTCTCGATTATTTCAATTTTTCAGATTTTTTTAAATTATTTTTGAAATTTCCCGCGGGGGAATTGAATCGGACCGGACTAGTTTAAGCCGGTTCGGCCTAGACCGAACCGGCCAGCATTGGCACCAGTCACCAGTTGTCTTCTCCAGTGAGACCAGGGCCAAAGACGGCGCCGTTTGACCTCTTTTCATTTAGGCATTTTATCAAACAAATGGTGGGCATGATTTTCAATTTGGTCCTCTCGAGGCCGCCGGTTTGGGCTCACCGCCGGCGACCTTACGGCGACTATTTCGCCGTTCCAATCACACCATCAACAAGTACACATGTTCTAGTATCTGTTTAAGCCAATTGGATCACTGTCGGACACTCGTCGGCCGGCGAAAATTCAATCCAAAAACCCTAATTTCCACTGGCTAAGTTTTCATTTTTCAAAACCCAGATGGCTATCCCACTCGCCCTAGCCATCTAAATCGGTTCAAATAACCATCAAAACATCAAACAAGGTCAGGGAGACTAACTTGAATGGCCCTACGGCCATGGCAATGCTCTGGCGAGGTCATCGGAGCTCCGGCGAGATGGTTCACATAAGGGCCGACTCGGTTCATGTGTTTTTTATGCCCAAAATACGATCAAACCACATCAAAATGATTAGAAACAAATAATGGACATCAAAATGCCAAGATTCGTCAATGAAATCACTTAAAAATGCACATTGAAACCAAAATTAGATTCTAGAAAATTTTTGACAAAGTTGATCGCGAACGATTTTTACTTGTTTCGTTCGTTGTCTAAACGAAATTGTTGAAGTGATCTGCACCCCGAGAATTGTTCCCTGGCACGTATACTTCCTCTCGGTGCTTTTGGATATGCCGGAACAAGTCTAAATCGACTGGACGATGCTCGGTTTCAAGCATTCCCGATTAGCAGGACTGACCGGAACTGTGAGGGGAGAATCACGGCCAAACACGATTCGCCGGTGCTCCGCCATCCACGGTGTCATTGAACACTCGTGAGGGGACTCTCAACCCTCTCTCTCTAACTGTTTTGCGTTGTTTCTCTCTCTTTCTCTCTCTTCTCCCTTTTCGGAATTTCGTCAAACACGTTCCTTTTTGTCCTCCCGTTTTTCTCCTTTTTTGTTCATAAAAAATTCCCGCCCGAAATTGGTTAGAACTGATTTCTAATCAGTTGGGGATGTTAATCGGTGACAGCTGGACAATATCCGGCTGGAAAACTTGATTAAAACGTGTTAAATTGCCCACACGAAGTCGGCGAAGTCTCGGGCGCAAGTTGGCTTTTTTTGGGTTTTGTGGGTTATGAGCGAACCGGGTAAGGAAGATGAACTATTCGGGTCGGGTCGAGTTGACCCGTTCGACCCGACAGTTCCGATTTTGTATAAATTTGCAAATTCAATACAATTTCCACCAAATCTTCGAAATTCGACCCCAAAATTGAATTTCCCATTATATTTTGAACCCAAACATATAATATTTCCCAATTTTTATTATAATTGTGCCCAAGATTTTTCAAATTTCAGATCTGGGTTATTCGGATTTTTCTCAATTCGACGTCCTAATGACCTGATTAGGCAAAATTGATGCCAAAATTGAATTACCCACACCTGATTAACCCTAGAAATGATAGTCTCATATGTCGATAATTTCATTTTGGGCACGATTCCCAATTTAGGTTCAAAATTCTTAATTTTCAATCAAATTTTGGGGATTTTTTTATTTTTATGTCAAATTGTGTGTCGCGACCCTAAAAAAAATTTCTATTTTTCGGGCTAATGGATTATTAAGACTAATCTTAACTCGGGCCCTCCTAAGCCCTACCAATTCGCAACTTAGGGTTTAAGTTCTTAACATGCAAATGTTTTCATGCTTAGAGTCGCCACTAATCAATTTACGGTAGGCTGATTAGAAACCTAAATAAAACATAGGGAGATATGTTTTATTCCTACGAACCAGAGATTCTAAGCCCGGGGACTTGATTACACTAGATCTAGTTTAACGCCCTTTCGGTACCTTTTCATTTCAAAAATATTTTGGCAGGAAGTTTGGATCCATTTTAACTTAATTACTAACATGTGAGGTATTCATGCGGGTGCGCAAACCACCAATTTAACACCCAGAAAGCATTAAATAAATTGCAAGCTTAGGAGAACAACTTACCTCGAATCCACGCAAGCATCTGCATTATTAGCTAGAAAATCACATCAAACACCCTAATATGATTTCTAGTTAACAAACAGTCACGCAATTTCTCTTTTTTTGATTTTCCACTTTATTTAAATGAAATCTAGTCTACATCAATGACGTGCAAAAATATGACATACGAAATAATGCAACCTAACATGCATACTATATGTCACGCGATGACGTGATCTAATTCTAATGACGTACGAATGATTTATTTTTGGTATTTTCTCATTGAAATTCGGAATTAAATGAAATTCGGAATTAATGAAAATGCCTAAAATAACATGCAATCTAAGATGACTTCTGTTTTTGGTATTTTCTATTAAAATTCGGAATAGTAAAAATGCCTAAATTAACATGCAATCTAAGATGGCTTAACCTATCCTAACATGATTCTTTTTGGGATTTTTGGCAAAAATTCGGAATTATTAAATTGCTGAAATAATCTATTAAGATTAGAATATTACTTAATTTAAACTAGGAACTAGATCGTCTCACGTCCTAATTTAAATTAAATAATTATTCTATCCTCTAGATATATTCAAAATTCCTAGACATGCAAAAATTCTAATTCAAACTCTAACTAATATTTTTTGAATTTTATGTTTTATTTGAAAAGGAAAGCAATCAAAACAAATAAGGATAGCAACCAATTCAAATCAACCACACGATCCGCCAAATTCGTTTCAAACTCGGATTAGGCACAAAATTCAAACTATCGGTCATATCTATAGAGTTATAGATATTAACGGATAGCCGATCATTCAAATTTGGAAAGCTAACGAAATTTATCATCGTATCTAAGTGATTATAGATAGGATGATAATTTCCCGTATCACCGTGTATCATACCTTAGGGATAAGGTCGAATAGACGTCCAAATACATTGCTAAATTAGGAAAGATTCCTAATTTTAATATTTTTAAATATCGCGGGCATCAAACATTATCCTAAAGACATCTACCGGATATACATGCAATATTCCAAAACATTCAAATCAGGAAATTAGAATATTCTGAAAATTTACGGGATAATCATCTTACCTAATTTAGATAATTACCAAATTCGAATTGGCTCGGGATTGGGATCGACTTGCGGATCGGGACGAGACAACAGGATCGACAAGTCCGGTGGGACTCACGACGGCGACGGAACGACAACAACAGCAACGGGACGACACCGACGATGACACCAGCGGGGCTGTTCGGTGAGCTCACCGGTGGTGGAAGGCGGCTGATCAGGGGATGGTTCGGCACGGCGGCTGTGCTGTTCCGGCGGTGAGGCAGAGGAGTAGCAACGCAGCTTCTGTGGGCGACGATGGCTTGCTGCTCCGGCAGATAGGGTGTTCCGGCGTGGCTGTGGCTAGTGGTGCAGTGGCTGGGCATCTCCAGGATAGCGTGGCGACGTTCGGGACTCCAGGCAGCAACGACGGGAGGCGATGGCGATCAGCAGCTGGAACGGGTGTGGCTCTCCGGCGTGCGACCAGAACTTCGAAAGGCTTCGGGCAGGCACGGCTTACAACGGCACCGGCGATTAGCGACGGGGTCCGGCGGGAGGAAGCAGCGGCAGTAGCTGGTCCAGCGAGAGCAGCTTCAGGAGGCAGCACAGGTGATGGAGCACGGAGAGGACCGGCGAGCAGCCGCGCGGCGGGGTGAGGCGCGCGGCAGGCGGAGGCGTGAAGCACGCGGCAAGTGGCGGCGTGAGGCGCGCGCGGTGGACGGGGGCGCGCGGCAGGCGACGGCGTGCGGGGGGGAGACCTCCGGCTTCTCTCTCCTTCTCACTCTCAATTAGTCTCACGTGTCTCTCTTTGATTTTCTGAAAATTCTGACGTGTCCTCCCCCAATTTCTGACCTAAAACATGCTTATATAATCCTAAACTAGGTCAATTAAATGGGCTTTAGAGTCCCAATGGGCTTAGGCTTGGGCTTAGGCTCTAATTAACATAAGTGGGCTGAACTAACTTGGGCTTTAACTAATTAAATTCAACAGACTAAATCAAGTCCAAATTAAAAACACCCGAGCCCGTTCGTCTTGAAATTCCGGGCCCTTGCATTCCCGAGCGTCCCGTTTTTTGTTCGATGAATTTTAAGCTCTCTCGCCATCGCCAATCCGATGCAATAATGCAATTAAATCTAAATGAACCTAAACTATATGTTATGCAATTTAAATATTTTTGTTTAAGGGTTAAAAATTTAATCCCTAATTTTCTATGCAAATTAAACTAAATGTTCGGTAAAATTTAGGTGTCAACATTGTGCAATTGGATCGATCATTATGCAATTAAAGGTTCTAGGATTAATTGTTGTGAAGACACTATGACCTAAAAATGACTAGAAAGCATTTAATTTCATTTTTGGTTCAATTTTTTCCCAATTTTAGGTAAAACATATATCCGATTGAAATTTTCTAAAATTGGCAATGTATTTATGAAATTAGATTTAAAAGAAGACTAATGACTATTTCTATGGAATTTTCCGATTCCATTTGCTTTTTTTCTTGATTTTCTTATCTATTTTGACTCAAAGAAATCAAGTAAAAATCCAAGAAAATTCTAAAAAATTTATTTTTGGTTTAGAAATAGGTTCCTAGGCTTGGCCAAGGTTTCTAATCCTAATTTTGTGATTTTTGAAAATTTTAGAAAAATTGGCTAAAAATCAAGTATCAACAGCTACCCATCTTTCTTTACCAAAAAAAAAAAAAGCTACCCCTCTTTGAGAATGAGCTCGTTAGCGGTTGATCTCAAAGATAAGGTGACACCTGAGTTTTCAGACGACTCGATTAACAAAAAATGGAAATTTCACAATAATTGATTTAGGATCTTACTTTGAAATTTGTGATTCAATCCAAACGTTCCTCTTTCAGATATATATGAGAAGTCTTTAATGATTGAGAGAGAGAGAGAGAGAGAAACTTACCTAGGGCTCTTCACCTGAGGATTTGGTGGTTTGCCTAGTGGTTCCTTACTAGTAGGACTTTGAATTTTTGCCTAGTGGTTCCTTACCAGTAGGACTTCGAAAGATTTACTTAGTGGTTCCTCGCCGGTAAGACTTTGAAATTTTGTCTAGTGGTTCCTCACTAGTAATACTTGAAATTTTGCCTAGGGGTTCCTCAGCTATAGGACTTTGAAACTACCTAGTGGCTCTTCACCAGTAGGACCTTAGGAAGACTTCAATGAATGCCTTAACTGTGAGTTTTTTTTTTTGTTTTCGTAATTGTTGACACCTAAATTTTACCGACCATTTAGTTATAACTTGCATAGAAAATTAGGGATTAAATTTTTAACCCCTAAACAAAAATATTTAAATTGCATAACATATAATTTAGGTTCATTTAGTTTAATTGCATATTTTTACATCAAATTGGCATTGGCGAATGAGCTTAAATTTCATCGAACGAGACTCGACTCGCTCAGAATACAAGGGCCGGGAATTTCAAGACGAACGGGCTTAGTTGTTTTAATTTTAGCTTAATTCAGCCCATCATGCTTAATTAATTAAAAGCCCAAGTTAATTCAGCCCATTTAAATGTTAATTAAAGTCTAAGCCCAAGCCTAAGCCCAATAGGATTAGTAAGCCCATCTATTTGACCTAGGTTAGTATTATATAAACATGTTTAGGTCAGAATTTTAGGAGGGAGACAAATTCAGATCAGAAAATTTTCAGAGTAAGAGTGAGAGAGGCCGGCCACCGCCGCGCCCCCTTTTGCCGTCGCGCCGCCGTTGCTGCTGTCCCGACGAAGGTCGTCTGCCTACTTCCGCCGTGCCGACCGCTAGTGCTGCCCCTATCCCGGCGAGCTGCTGTCATTGCCTCCATCCCGATAAAGGACGTCTATCTACTCCTGTCGTTGCCTTGCCTTGCTCATAGCCATACTCGTGCACGTGAGTCATTCCTGCTTCCGAAGTCAACACTATCATGTATAATATATAGAACACACGTCCAGAGAGAGGAGGAAGACGTTTCTGTGGCCTCCATCGAGTGTCTCCGTCACTCAGCCTTGCCATCGTTGCTGTGCTCCTCCATCTTACTTACGCTGCTGCTGCACTCCAAGCCTCCCAGCCGGCCACCACGCGACTTTGCTGTTATTTGCTTAATTTTGCACCACACGAAGACTTGCTGCCCAGTCAAACAGATCAACCGAGCGTCCAAGTCCACGAACCATCCCTTGGTCGAAAGTCTTTGTCTGAGGTCACCACCGAGAACAGCCCCACCGCAAGATGTCTTGTCCGCGCCAACGCCACGGCACAGCCCCTTCCCACCGGAACAGCCCCCTCTCCTCGCGCGGTCCGTTGCTGCTTTGCACCTCGCCATGCGTTGCCCCTTGTTGAAGCTCGCCGACCCCACCGGAACAGCCGCCAAGTTGCTGTCCCACGGCACCGTCGCCCTGACGTCACCGTCGCCCCGACGTTGCCATCGCCAGTTTGTCCCGATCTCGATCCGTAAGTTCATCCCGAGACGATTCGAATTTGGGAGTTATCCGCAAATTAGGTAAGTTCATTATCCGATATTTTTCAGAATATTTAATTTCCTAATTTGCATGTTTTAAATATTTCATGAATATGATGTGGATATTTAGATATCTTAGGATAATGTTTGTGATATCCGCAATATTTTCAAATATTCAAAATTAGGAAAATTTCGTAATTTAGCAACGTATCTGGACGACTATCCGACCTTATCCTTAAGGCACGATACGCGGCGATACGGAAAATTATTATCTTATCCATAACCACTTGGATACGATAATGAATTTTATCCACTTTCCAAATTTGAATAATCAACTTCCCGTCAATATCTATAACCGTATAGATATGACCGATAGTTTGATTTTTGTGCCTAATCCGAGTTTGAAACAAATCTGGAGGATCACGTGGTTGATTTGAACATGGTCATTATCTTTGTTTAAGTTGCTTTCTTTCCTTTTCAAATAAAGAAAAATTCAAAAAAAATCTGTTTTGTTATTTAATTAGAAATTTTGCATGTTTAGGTTTTGAATATATCCCAAAGGATGCGAAAGTATTTAATTTAAATTGGGACTTTAGGTGGCATGTTTCCTAGTTTAAATTAGGTATTATTTTAATCATAACGGATTATTCATGTTATTTTATAATTTCGAATTTTAAGTCATCATGTTAGGTTAGATTAAGTCATCACAAGTTGCATGTTAACTTAGGCAATTTTAAATTTTGAATTTTAATAGAAAATACCAAAAAGAGAAGTCATTAGGTTGCATGTTAATTTAGGCATATTCTTAATTCCGAATTTCATTGATTAAAAAATACCAAAAATAAATCATTTGCTCGTCAGTAGAATTAGGTCACGTCATCGCATGACATATAGTTTGCATGTTAAGTTGCATTAATTCGCATGTCAATTTTTGCACGTCATTGCATATAGATTAGATTTTATTTAAATAAGCGAAAATCCAAAAAAAGAGAAATTGAGTGAATGCTTGTTAATTAGAAATCATATTAGGATTGTCAATGTGATTTTCTAGCTAATAATGTAGATGCTTGCGTTGGTTTGAGGTAAGTCATTCTTCTAAACTTGCGATTTATTTAACGCTTTCTTGGGTGTTAAATTGGTGGTTTGCGCACCCGCATGAACACCTCACATGTTAGTGACATAAGTTAAAATGGATCCAAACTGCCTGCCAAAATATTTTTGAAAAGAAAAGGTATCGAAAGGGCGTTAGACTAGATCTAGCGTAATCAAGTCCCCGGGCTTAGAATCTCTGGTTCGTAGGAATAAAACATATCTCCCTATGTTTTATTTAGGTTTCTAATCGACCTACCACAAAATGATTCGTGGCGACTCCAAGCATGAAAATATTTGCATGTTAAGAACTTAAACCCTAAGTTGCGAATTGGTAGGGCTTGGGAGGGCCCGAGTTAAGTTCAATCTTAATAATCCATTAACCCAAAAAAATGAGAAATTTTTTTAGGGTCGCGACAGCTTGGCGACTCCGCTGGGGAGAACAGAACTCTTAGTGGACTTAGGCCATGCCACAGAAGTCAGTTAAAGGCCAAGTAATCGCCGATGTGTTAGCCGAGAATCCTGGAACCTCGGATGATGATAGATATTCTCCAAAAAATCGTATTTTGGTAATAAAGGAAGACACGTGGACCATGTTTTTCGATGGAGTCGTGAACTTGACTGGTTTCGGTACTGGGGCAGTTTTGATATCTCCAGATGGGCAACATTATCCAGTAGCAGCAAAGTTAGTGTTTCTGTGTATCAACAACATAGCCGGGCACGAAGCTTGCATCCTCGGACTTCAAGCTGCAGTGGAAATGGGGATAACCAAGTTGAAAGTCTTTGGTGATTCCGCTTTGATTATTCTCCAAACTGTAGGAGAGTGGAAGACGAGAGACACCAAACTAGTGCCGTATCATGAATACCTCGAAGAAATCATAAAGGAATTCGAAGACATTTCCTTCGAGTACTTGTCGAGATTCCATAATCAGTTCGCCGATGCGTTAGCTACGTTATCTTCCATGCTGCAAGTGACCGATGGAGTAGAGGTAGAACCCTTGAAGATCGAAGTCCTAGCAAAACCGGCTTATTGTATGGTTGTGAGCGGAGAACCCGACGAAAAGCCATGGTATTACGATATCATGAGTTACATTCAGAAACAGGAATTTCCTAAAGGAAGCACCCCGGCCGACAGGAAGTACATAATGAAAATGGCTTCGAAATTCTTCGTCAGTGGTGAAACGCTGTACAAAAGATCCTATGATTTGATCCTGTTAAGGTGTGTAGACGCAGCTGAAGCTACTAGGATCATGCAAGAAGTACACAAGGGAATATGTGGTCCACACATGAATAGCCATATGCTAGCTAAGAAGATCATGAGGTTGGGCTATTATTGGCTCAGTCTTAAAAGTGACTGCATCCAACATGTTCGAAGATGTCACTGCTGTCAAGTTCACGGGGATAAAATAAATGTTCCCCCTACAGAGTTACATCAGTTATCCGAGCCATGGCCTTTTTCAATGTGGGGCATCGATGTGATTGGCCCAATCAACCCCAAGGCATCGAATGGACACCGATTCATCTTAGTCACAATTGATTATTTCTCCAAGTGGATCGAAGCCGCGACTTATGCAAATGTTACTGCGAAGAATGTTGTAAGATTCATCAGGCGAGACATAATCGGTCGTTATGGTGTCCCCGAGGCTATTGTCACAGATAATGGGACGAATTTGAACAATAAGTTCATAGATCAGTTGTTCGATGAGTTCAAGATTCGACATCTAAATTCGTCTCCCTATTGTCCACAGATGAATGGAGCAGTTGAAGCCGCTAACAAGTACATCAAGAAGATCCTGGCCAAAACGGCTGAAAACTATCGTGATTGGCACGAAAGATTGCCATTCGCGCTAATGGCGTATCGGACTTCCATCCGAACCCCTGTCGGTGCAACCCCTTTTTCCTTGGTGCATGGCATGGAAGCAGTCCTGCCTGTCGAAGTGGAGATCCCTTCCTTGCGAGTTTTATCCCAAGTAGAGTTGTCTGAAGCGGAATGGATGCGACAAAGACACGAGCAGTTGAACCTGATTGATGAAAAGCGGCTGAGGGCCTTTTGCCACGGTCAAACTTATCAGCAAAGCATAGCTAGATCCTTCAATCAAAAAGTGCATCGAAGACACTTCGAAGTAAATGATCTAGTCCTAAGGAAGGTGCTGCCAATCTTCCCTGTTCTCGGAAGAAAATTTTCCCCAAACTACATCGGTCCGTATGTGGTTAAAAAGGTGCTTCCTGGAGGTGCCTTAATTCTTGCAGAAATGGATGGTCGTGAGTTCTCCAATCCTGTTAATTCTGACGCTGTAAATATGTATTATCCTTGATAAAACCTGTTATTTTGCAGCAAAAGTTGTCCAATGTTTGGTTCTATACCTCTGAATTACAAACATTTCAATGATGAAGAAATGATTTCGATCAATTTCAAGTTAAGATGTTTGCATTGGCTTTAATTTCTGCATGGTTATTTTGTCAATCAATATCATTAAATTTAAAGGGGAAGTCTGTTCAGACAATCTAATAACTCATGTGCAATGACTTGAACGTGTCGAATGAGGTACATCGAGACGATGAAAGGCAAGCCCTATCCTATACACAGTCCCATGCATTAATCCCCAGTGAGTTGAGTGAAAAAATTCCATATCTGTAAGGTAAAGAGTTCTCTCGTAAAAGGTACGGCAATCGAAATGACAAGAGACATTTCATTTCTCCACCTTAAACAATACATGTTATCCCTTGTTTTGCCACTTTGAGCCTAAACGTTTGGAGAAATTCATTCAAATTACCCCTATCTAGAACCACCCCTCATCGAGGCAAACCGGAGGTAAATCAGTGTCATATGGTGAAAAATGTCTAGAAATTTTCTTGCTTTCATTTGCATCAATCTTCGAGTGTTGCTTTTTCAGATGAATTCATGCGAAGTTCAAGTGCTTTAGGATGACGAAGAGCATTTCTTTTTCTATCCTACGCACATTTTCTCCTTTGCTAAGCCCAATTGAGCCTGCAAATTCGTTTCATACAAACCCAGTTGGTGATCATCCTCCACACTGGGGCAAGGCAAAAAGTTGTCATTGTTCAAGCAGCATATCCAGAATGCCGATAAGAGATGAAGATCCTTGAAAGTTCCAATGACAAGTCATTCAGCATGATACAGTTGGTCAATGTTTACAATGTAAGAGACATGTATCAAAAAAAAGGCAAAGCAAAAGGGGCAACAAAAAGCAGTGTGCCTGGTAAAAGCAAGGTCAATGCCAATGGAAGATATCGGGATGCGACATATCAGAATCCCCAGTAGAACAGTAGTCCTACAAGTCTCAAAGGAATCAAGAGATGAACTCCTGAAGCCAATGGAACATCTACCGAGGAGATAATCTCTGGTGAAGAATAAGACCGGTGACAATGCCAAGATGATCACCAACTTATTCACCCCAATTATATGCATTTTGAGCCTAATGATCCATTCATTTCTCAACCCATGAGCCTAGCCTACGTTACATCTCTTGCAAAGTCTCTTCAGATTATGGCACTTGAACTAACGTAGAGTTTCAGATGTTTACAAGCTTAGCTCCAAGAAGTACGAGCAAGTCCATTTCTATCTCATTTTGCAAGGTTCTTGACTTGTAAACCCGGAGATAATTGCAGAGTATTTTCTTTCAATAGCCTCAACTCGAAAAGTCCCCTTTGCTAAGCCATTGACCAAGCCCATGTTACAGTCCCGGTAAAGACCTCTTGGATTGGTAAGGTCGTACCGCTTGCGAGAATACTCGGACCCTTGTCGACATGATGATGGTGAGATAGAAAGATTCTCATAAATCAGTCTTTTTCAATGAGAATGAGTGAAAGCCCTTTCGGATCGGAAGTCCCTCATTCGACATTTTCAAGACACCCATTTGTGAGTTAGGATTGTCTTGTCATAATTTTTCCCCAACGGAGTTTGTAATGCCGATTTGACAAAACCATCGTGCATAAAAACCAGTTGAATTCAAGTGCATGTGTATATGTGTTCTTGATAGTGCACGAATGCATGTTACATGTTGCTTAAAACCGTGTCTAGCAGGAGACACACCTTCAGAGTCGGAGATATCACCAGGTAAGTATATCTCTATCTCTTGGATGCTTATGACTATCTAGGTATCCCTAACTTGTTCGAGCAATCGTCAGACCCCATATTGAATCAGTTTGTTGCGATCTCTAGATACCTTTGGTGATGTTTAGGTGTCTATTGATCAAACCTTTTCAGGTACCTCTGATGATGTCCAGGTACTTTGTCAAGGAACCTTCGAACATTCGGGTTAGCCCCTTTGTTCACCAAATCACAGATTTTTACACAATCTCGAGAAGATTCCCCCGTTAGATGCCTATGAGCAGGTAGAGGCATGGCGGCCAAATCTTTGCATATGAGCAGGTATATGTAAAGGTCGAAAGATTCTCCCAATCTTAGGTATTCCCCCGCTACTCACCTATGAGTCAAGGATATAGGTGAAGCGGCCAAATCTTTACAAGTATCTATGGAGATGTATAGATATCTTGTAAAGGTCGGAATACTTCTTTAATCTCGAGATATTCCCCCGCGACGTGCCTATGAGTCAAGGATATAAGCGCAGCGGCCAAATCTTTATAAGTACTTATGGAGATGTATAAGTATCTTATAAAGGTCGGAATATTCTCCCCGTCCCGGATGTTCCCCCGCTACTCACTTATGAGTCAAGGATATAGGTGAAGCGGTCAAATCTTTGTGAATACCTATGGAGATGTCTAGGTATCTTAAAGGTCGGAATATTCTTCAACCCCAGGTGTTCCTCCGCTACTCACCTATGAGTCAAGGATATAGGTGAAGTAGCCAAATCCTTATGAATACCTATGGAGATGTATAGGTATCTTATAAGGGTCGGAATATCCTTTTGAGTTCCCCCGTGACACACCTATGGCGATGTATAGGCGTAGCGGCCAAATCTTTACAAACACCTATGGAGATGTATAGGTGGTTTGTAAAGGTCAGAACGTTTTTACATTTTTTTTCTTTCTTTCTAAAAAACTGCTCTCACGAATCCAGATGATGGTTGGATACGTCGAGCTTTCTTCGTGTGTTTTGACTTAATTGCAGATCACCGAAGTTCATCAACAGTTTATCAGGCAATACTTATGGGACTAAGCCCAGACATTTGCCAAACAACATACAAAGTCAGAGTCATGTCCCGAATTGCAATATCTCGTACCAGTCAGGTAAGTAATTCCAGGTATGTTTTCTTTTCATATCAGCATGCATCATTTCTTAATGCATTTCAAAATGGGACTCATAATCCCGATAAAAACAACATTCATTGCATTTGCATGGTTGAAATTTAGGTATCATTTAATCTTTGAATGCAACCTCTGCGAGCTCACCTTCAAAGAGGGGCAGCTGTTGACACCTAAATTTTATTGAACATTTAGTATAATTTGTATAAAAAATTAGGGATTAAATTTTTAACCCCTAAACAAAAATATTTGAATTGCATAACATATAGTTTATGTTCACGTTAATTTAATTGCATTTTTTATATCAAATTGGCGGTGGCGAATGAGCTTAAATTTCATCGAACAAAACTCGGTTCGCTCGGGAATGCAAGGGCCGGGAATTTCAAGATGAACAGGCTCGGTTGTTTTAATTTGAGCTTAATTCAGCCCATCATGCTTAATTAAATCAGCCCATTTAAATGCTAAATATGAGCCTAAGCTCAAGTCTAAGCCCATTAGGACTATAGAGCCATCTAATTGACCTAATTTAGGATTATATAAACATGTTTTAGGTCAGAAATTTGGGAGGACGACACAATTTTCAGACCAAAAAAATTCTAGAGAGAGTGAGGGAGAGACGGAGCGAGAGGTCGGTACGCCACACCCCTACCGCCGCCGTTCACCACGATGCCGCACGTCGCCGCGCCACCTCCGCACCGCACCACAGTCGTTGCGCCGTTCCTCAGCCCTTTCGCCGGAGAACGTCCTCGCCGAACAGCTGCACTCGCACAAGAATCGTCGCTGCCGTTGCTGCTTCTTCGTGCACTATTACACTTCCAGCGAAGGTCTTTGTGCTGCTGCTTCCTCAACGCCAACAACAACCGCTGCTTCTTCTCTGCTTTGCTGACCATTGACTCCGTCGCTGTGCTGCTGATTCCTCTGCCCAAGGCCACGTTCTTCTTCATCAACGCCCCTCCACGAAGCTAGCGACGCTCTCCCATGCAGAAAACGCCAAAGGGAGAAAGACCGTGCATGAAGATTTGTTCCTCCGGCCAATCAACAGCAACATCAAGCAGCTGAAGACTCGCCCACGTTGACTGGTCTTCGCGCGCCTACGCTAGTCCAGAACAGCCCCCCCGAACAACGTCCTGTGCTGTTGCTTCTCTGATCCGTCGCTGGTTAGCTGCATGGCCATCTGACGAGAATTCCAGGCCCACCGAAACAGCCGCCCCTCACAGCCACCGCCGGAGCTCCCCTCACCGACGCCTGCCCCTGCCGGGACGCCGTCGCCGCCGGAGAGCCGTCCACTGCCGAGACACAGCTGCTGTCCCGACGTCGCCGTCTTCCCACCGAGCCTACCGGTGTTGCCGAGAGTCCCGCTGGTGCCGTGCCTCCCGTCATCGTCCTGTCGCCGTGTCGCCATCCCGATCCACAACCGATCCCGATCCAATTCAAAGTTCGGAAATATTTCAAATTAGGTAAGTGAATATTATCCAGTAAATTTTCAGAATATCTAATTTCCTAGTTTGAATTGTTTGGAATATTGCATGTATACCCAGTAGATATTTAGATATCTTATGATAATGTTTGATATCCGCGATATTTGAAAATATTCAAATTAGGAAAATTTCCTAATTTAGCAACGTATTTGGACGATTATCTGACCTTAACCCTAAGGTCCGATACGCGACGATACGGGGAATTATCATCCTATCCATAATCACTTGGATACGATAATGAATTTCATTAGATTTCCAAATTTGAATGATCGATTATCCGTCAGTATCTATAACCCTATAGATACAACCGATAGTTTGATTTTTGTGCCTAATCCGAGTTTGAAACAAATTTGACGGATCGCGTGGTTGATTTGAATGTGGTTGTTATCTTTGTTTAAATTGTTTTCTTTCCTTTTCAAATAAAAAGAAAACCCAAAAAATCTGTTTTGTTATTCAAATTAGAATTTTGCATGTCTAGGATTTTTTAATATATCCCATAGGATGAGATAAGTATTTAATTTAAATTGGGACTTAAGGTGGCATGTTTCCTAGTTTAAATTAGGTATTATTTTAATCCTAACAAATTATTCACGTTATTTTTTTAATTTCGAATTTTCAAGAAAACCCCAAAAAGAGAGTGAATTGCTTTAGGGTAGAATAGGATAGATTGCATTCTTAATTTCAGCAATTCATTATTTCGAATTTTAACAAAAAATCCAAAAATAAGTCATTTTAGGATATGTTAAATCATCATAGGTTGCATGTTAATTTAGGCATATTTTTATTCCGAATTTCATCGAAAAATACCAAAAATAATTCATTCGTCCGTCATTAGAATTGGGTCACGTCGTCGCATGACATATAGTTTGCATGTTAGGTTGCATTAATTCGCATGTCATTTTTGCACGTCATTGCATGTAGACTAGATTTCATTTAAATAAGTGAAAATCCAAAAAAGAGAAATTGAGTGAATTGCTTGTTAACTAGAAATCATATTAGGGTTGTTGATGTGATTTTCTAGCTAACAATGCAGATGCTTGCGAGGCTTCCAGGTAAGTCATTCCTCCCAATTTGCAATTTATTTAATGCTTTCCTGGGTGTTATATTGGTGGTTTGCGCACCCGCATGAACACCTCACATGTTATTAATTAAGTTAAAATGGATCCAAACTGCCTGCCAAAACATTTTTGAAAAGAAAAGGTACCGAAAGGGCGTTAGACTAGATCTAGCGTAATCAAGTCCCCGGGCTTAGAATCTCTAGTTCGTAGAAATAAAACATATCTCCCTATGTTTTATTTAGGTTTCTAATCGACCTACCGTAAATAGATTAGTGACGACTCCAAGCATGAAAACATTTGCATATTAAGAACTTAAACCCTAAGTTGCGAATTGGTAGGGCTTGGGAGGGCCCGAGTTAAGTTCAATCTTAATAATCCATTAGCCCGAGAATTGATAAAATTTTTTAGGGTCGCGATAGGAGGTATTGTTTTTCTACAAGGGTCTCTCCTAGACCATACCTCATGTGACAGCGGTGTTTATTTGATTTAAACTTGGAGTCGCCACTAGTCATTTACGGTAGGTTGACTAGAAACCTAATTGAGGTACAGGAGAAATACCACGATCCTATGAGCCAGAGATATTGAATAAGGGACTTGGTTACGTTAACGATCCCAAATTGAGACCATTAACGCCCTTTTGATACCTAAGAACGATATGGCATGTCTAATGTGTCACACGGATTCCTAAGGTCAATTCACTAATCTAATTATAAATAAACAATTAAGCATCCATGAATTAAAATGCACAATCAATGGCAAATCAATCATAGCAACCCTAATTTGGCCACTAAAAATGAAAATCAATCAAAACACCCAAAACCCTAATGAAGCTCTAATAGCTTGTACGTTTCATGATTCACACATTTTTTAGAGTTTAGGGTTTTTTAGGGGTTGTAACCCCTGAATTTAGAATTTTTTAAATGCCATTTGGGCACTTCTGAAAATTCAAATTTCACTTTTTACAACTGGCCACGATGATTTTGAATCATTATGTGAATTTTCAAAATTTTTAATTTTTTAATTAATTTTTTTCATTTTTTATGCCCTTTAGACATTTCCAAAAAAATTCGAATTTCACTTTTTATGACTGACTACAATGATTTTGGACCTTTCTGTTAATTTTCAAATTTTATGATTTTTTTATATTTTTTCGGAAAATTTTTTTGAACCGAGAATCGAATTTTTATTATTTTCTGAAAATTTTTATAAATTTTCCAATTTTTTCAATTTTTTTATTTCTCAAAAATTTTATATTTTCTGATTTTTCTAAAAATTTTGGAATTTTTATGAATTTTCTAAGAAGTTTTTAGAATTTTTATGAATTTTTCAAAGTTCCCGAAGTTTCTAATATTCTAAAAATATCTAAATTTTTTATGATTTTTTCGTAATTTTTTTATTTTCTATTTTCTGAATTTTTATTTTTATTTGAATTTTCGAAATTTTCCTACCGATTAGTAAATCAGGCCGGCCCGGTTCAACCCGGTTCGGCCTGGCAGAACCGGGTGTCGTCGACGCCGGCACCGATCATCTCTTCCGACGAACATGATGCCAAAGACGGTGTCGTTTCCCTATTTGTTCATTGAGGTATTTTACCGAATAGGTGGTGTGCATGGGTCCGTTTTTTTTGTTTTCACGACTGCAACTTTAGATCGATCTCCGGCGATCTCCCGGTGATGTTTTGGTGTCGATTTTAGGCTCTTTATCATCCTCACATCACCACTTATCATTCCTGCCTAATCAACTCGCCGTCCGACCTTCGACGGCCGGCGAAAACCGATCTTAAAGAACCTAACCTAGAACTGACCAAAACAGGCCTTTCAGGCCTTCAAATCATCACTCAATACGCTCTAGTAGTCTAAAACGATCCTAAATGAACATCAATCTATCAAACAAAGTTAGGAGAAGCTAACTTGGTCGGCTTTGTGGCCACAGTGACTCTCCAGCAACATTGTCCGAGCTCCGGCGAGGTGGTTTAATGGGCGACCGAGACAATTTATGCACGTTTTTCAACCAAAAATGCAAGTAAACAATATAAAGAATGGTCAGAATCAAATTCTGAGCATCAACAATCAAGAAAGTTGCAATATCTTGCTCGGTGAAGTTCAAATGGTCAATCTGGAAGTCTAAAAAAAATGACTGCGAACCGACGTTACCTTCTTCATTCAATGATCAAGAGGAATTTGTTGAAGTGATCTACATCTATAGGGTCGTTCCCTGATACTTGTACTTCCACCTGGTGGTCTAGGCCTCGCCGGAGGAGCTCTGGATTGGCCGGAATATGCTCGGTTTCAGGCCTTCAAGACCAGCCAAACCGACTGGAATAGTGAGGGGAGATTCACGGCCAAACTTCGATTCGCCGGTGCTCCGCCTTCCACGGCAGCGCTGAACACTCGGGTGGGGACTCTCGATCCTCTCTCTCTAACTTTTTCTCTTTGATTTTGCCTATTTCTCTCTCATCTCTCTCTTTGGATTTTCATCGAACAGGTCCTCCTCTTTCTCTAGTTAGTTTTCTTCATTTTTGTTCTTCAATTTTCCTGCTTAAAGTTCATTCCAACTTATTGCTGATCGATTAGATTGGTTTACTAGTGCCAGCTGGAGATTTTCCAGCTGGCTCAGTCAATTTTCATGTGTCAAAATAGCTGAAAATGATCGGTGAAGACCCCGGCTTGAATTGGTTTTTCTGGGTTTTATGTGCTTTAGCTAATCAGATAAGGAAGAAAACTGTTCGGGTCGAGCCGGGTAGACCGCCCGACCCGACAATTCCAATTTTGTATAAATCTGCAAATTAAGTCCAATTTTGACCAAATATTTGAAATTTGGCCCCAAAATTGAATTACCCATGACATTCCGAACCCAAATATGTGATTTTCCCCAATTTTTATTATAATTGTGTCCCAGATTTTCTCATTTTTAAATTCGGGTTAATAGGGTTTTGTTTAATTTGATGTCCTAATGACCTGATTAGGCAAAATTGATGCCAAAATTGAATTACTCACATCTAATTAACCCTAGAAATGATGGTCTCACATTTCGATAATTTCATATTGGGCATGATTCCCAATTTGGGTTAAAAATTCTTAATTTTCAATCAAATTTTGGGGATTTTTTATTTTTATGTCAAATTGTGCAATTAGACCAACCATTATGCAATTCATAGTCCCAGAATCAATTGTTGTGAAGACACTATGACTTAAAAATGAGTAGAAAACTTTAATTTCATTTTTGGTTCAATTCGGGTTTAATTTTGCCCAATTTTTGGAAAAACATATATCTGATTGAGATTTTCCAAAATTGACAATGTATTCATGAAATTGGATTTAAAATAAGACTAATGACTGTTTTTATGGAATTTTCTGATTCCATTTGCTATTTTTCTTGATTTTCTCGCTTATTTTGACTAAAAGAAATTAAGGAAAAATACAGAAAAATGCTAAAAAATTATTTTTTGATTTATAAATAGGATTCTAGGCTTTTCCAAGATTCCTAGACCTAATTTTTAAATTTTTGAAAAATTTGAAAAGTGAGCTAAAAATTAGGTGTCAATAGTTGCCCCTCTTTGAGATTAAGCTTGTTAGAGGTTGATCTCAAAAAGAAGATGACACTTGAATTTTTAATCGACTCACTTAATAAGATAAGATGGAAATTTACAACAATTGATTAGGGATCTTGCTTTTGAAATCCATGATCTAATCCAAAGGTTCTCTTTTCAAAACATAATGCGAAAGATTCTTGATGATTGAGGAAGAGAAACTTACTTGTTTGTAAGAGTTTCTTCGTTGCTTATCCAAGGGCATAAATTAATGGTGGTGATGATTATGATGGTTATTCAGATTTCGTGGTTTAAGGACGAACCCACGAACCATGAACGTCTAAGGCTCTTCGCTTAAGGATTCTAGATTTATCTAGTGGTTCCTCACCAGTATGACTTAACATTTGATTAGTGGTTCCTCGTCTATAAGACTTTGGAAATTGCCTAGGGGCTCTTCGCTTGTAGGACTTTGAATTTGCGTAGAGGCTCCTCGCCTGTAGGACTTTGAAAATTGCCTAAAGGCTCATCGCCAATAAGACTTGAATTTTAGAGACTTGTTATGTGATTCCTCACATGTAGGATTTTGAAATTTGCCTAGAGGTTCCTCGCCAATACGACTTGAATTTTGGAGACTTGCCATGTGATTCCTCACCCGTAGGATTTTGAAAATTACCTAGAGGCTCCTCACTAATAGGACTTGAATTTTGGAGACTTGCCATGTGGTTCCTCATCCGTAGGATTTTGGAAATTGCCTCGAGGCTCCTCGTCAATAGGATTTTGGATAAGGCCATGCTTTGGGTCAAACAAGTTATCCAAGGCTGCAGGTTGCGAACACTCGGAGGGTGATAGCTCCGAAGCTACAATCTTGCGATCACTTGAGAAAAACTGTAAAAATCACCATATTCAAAGTTGCAAAATCGCGATCGCTTATGAGAATCATCACTCAGAGGCTACGAAGTGCAATTTGCTTTAGAATATCTATTTTGCCTAGTGACTCCTCGCTAGTAGGTTTTTGGATGAGGCCATGCTTTGGGCCAAAAAAGTTATCCAAGGCTATAGGTTGCGAACACTCGGAGGGTGATAGCTCCGAAGCTACAATCCTGCGATCACTTGAGAAAACTGTAAAAATCACCATATTCAAAGCTGCAAAATCGCGATCACTCATGAGAATCATCACTCAGGAGCTACGAAATGCAATTTGCTTTAGAATATCTGTTTTGCATAGTAGCTCCTCGCCAGTAGGTTTTTGGATGAGGCCATTCTTTGGGCCAAAAAAGTTATCCAAGATTATAGGTTGTGAACACTCGGAGGGTGATAACTCCGAAGTTACAATCCTGCGATCACTTGAGAAAATTGTAAAAATCACCATATTCAAAGTTGTAAAATCGTGATCCCTCATGAGAATCATCACTCAGAGGCTACGAAGTGTAAATTGCTTAAGAATATCTATTTTCTATCTGTTTTTAAAATGTGGTTTTTTTAAGGATAATCCCATGAAACCTTTGCATGGTTTTTTAGCTAACCAAAAACTATTTTGAAACGTGGTTTTTAGATTACCACAAACTTTTTGAAAACTTGGTTTTAAGTTGATCAAAAACTATTTGAAACCTGATTTTGAAATATGAATTCTTTGTATTAAATGCATTTCAGGAAATGCTTGCAAACTTTCAAGAAATGCTTGAAATGATCGTTTGGAGGACCTTCATTAGAAAGGATTTGTTTCAATTTATAAACTTGGTATTTTCTTCATTTGATCGAAAGGGGACTCTTCTGATATCCCTCAATTTTATCTCTCATAACCAATCCTTAGGCATTTGGAGATATTTGTAATGTATACAATCCAATTGATCTAATAAGGTCTTTCGGAGGACTGTAATGTTGGCTTGGTCAATGGCTATTCAAAGGATAGGTATTCTGAGGCCAAGAAAAGGATTTCATCACAACTGACTTCGGGTTTACAAGTTAAGAACCTTGAGGATAAGACAAGATAGTATTGCATACACTTCTTTGAGTGATGACTTCTTGTCATAAAGTCTTGTTTCTACTCTCAACATCTCAATCTAAAGAGTCTTTGGGGGAGAGGTTGTATTATTGGTATTGGTTAGGCTAAAAAAGGCTCATTTGTTTGAATTCAGGGTTTTCATGAAATTGATTATCTTCTTGGCATCACCACCTTTTTCTCTTTGTCCATTGGGGATCTTTTCTTATCATGAACACAAGAGTCCCTTAAATGCTCATCATGATGATTTTTCAATTTCTAATTCATTGTGATTTTTGATTTTTCACAATCTTTGCTTTGCTTTTGGTTTGACTTTTGTCATTCTTTCTTGAATGCCTTTTCTTTTCTTTTCTTTTGCTCATTTTTCTTGGGCATTTGGCCTTGTTTTTACCAGACATACTGCTTTTTCATGCCCTAGACTCTTTTGTCCTTGATTTTTTTTTGAATTCTAAGAACTCTGTGTTATATCCTTTTGTTTCCTATTAAAGTGGATCATATGCTCATGCTCCAGTGTGAAGAGACGATCACTAATTTAGGATTCCGAAACGAATATCAAGCTTAATTGGGTTTTGCCAAAGGTAATGTGTTTGGATATGAGAAATGAAGTGCACTTTTTCCTCTTAGGATGTTTTGAGCTTCCATATGACTTCATGTGAAGTTATCTTAAAAAGATTCATGCAAGAGTATGCAATAAAATCTTTCTTGATCCTATTCTCCGTAACTATCAATCCACAAACTTCCTGATTTGCCCCAATGTAGAGTGATTCTTAACAGGGTTATTTTGGGAGAACTTCTCCAATGTTTTGGCTCAAATTTGGTTTGCAAGGGATAAGCATGCATTTGGGATAGTGAAACGATTGCCTTTTATCATTTCAATCATGTAATCATTGCAAATATCCCCTATTTCCTTTGAATAAGTTTTTCTTACTCGCTTCTATACTTTAACTTTGAGTGTATAGGGGACGTGTTTGGATATGCATTACCTTTCATCATTTGAAGGTCTTTCCACTTGATTTGATCCAAATTTTTTCTATGAAATTTTTCAAAGCCTTTTGTCAAATAATCCCTTTTAGGAAATTTTGATGCCTAGTGCATTTTCAATGACAGCATGTTTCAGAATCTTTGATTGAAATATTTCTGAGGTATTTTCTTTGCAAAACACTCTATTTTTTATTTTGCTCAACCTTAGTGTCATTCCACTTGGGGAAGAAAAAGTTTGATTTCCTTTATGATTTAGGGATACCTGTCTGATCAATTTATCAAGATCCCTCTTGTTTGCATACCTTTGCTTTGGTTACACCGTGAATTCTTCTGTTGTTGCCCCCTTTCTTTGTCTCTCTGGGGATGGTAAAAAGGAAAGCACGTTAGAGGATATCAATGGAAAATAAAATTGGGAAATGATACTTCCCTCTGCTATTTGATAACTCCATTGGGAATTCTGAAATCATCAACTGATTCAGATTCATTTTGCTTTCTTCTGCAAAACAGATAAATATGTTTGTGAAATGCATGGCATGCATGATAGGCCAATTCTGTTCCTGTCATATCTAAAAGAATCAATGCTCCTCTAGGAAGAACCTTCTTGACAATGTACGGACCCTCATAATTCATAGTGAATTTGTCCCGATTATATGGACTGTTGAAGATGATTTTCTTCACTACTAAATCATCCACTTCAAAACGTCTTGGTTTCACCTTTCTATTGAAGGATTTAGCAACTCGTCTTTGGTAGGCTTGCCCATGGCATATAGCTTTTAATCTCTTTTCATCAATCATGTTGAGCTGTTCATATCTTTGTTGAATCCACTCAGCTTCTGAAAGCTTTAACTGGGACAGTATCCTTAATGAAGGAATTTCCATTTCAACAGGTAGCACTGCTTCCATTCCATAAACCAAGAAGAATAGGGTTGCTCCAATTGATGTTTGAATTGAAGTTCGATATGCCATCATAGCATACGGCAACCTTTCGTGCCAATCACGATAATTTTCAGCTGTCTGGACTAGTATCTTCTTGATATTCTTATTTGTCGCTTCAACTGCTCCATCATTTGTGGACGATATGGAGATGAATTCAGATGTCAGACATGGAAATGCTCAAGTAGATCATCTACAATTCTATTGTTTAGATTTTGAGCCATTGTCCGTGATTTTTACTTCTGGAACTCCGCACCTAGCAATGATGTCTCGCTTGATGAATCTTGCAACATTCCTGGCAATAACATTTGTGTAGGAGTTTGCTTCAATCCACTTGGTGAAATAGTCAATAGCAACTAAGATGAACCGGTGTCCATTTGAGGCCTTGGGGTTAATTGGACCAATCATGTCAATGCCCCACATTGAAAATGGTCATGGCTCAGACATTTGATGTAGCTCATTTGGTGGTGCATTGATTTTATCTCCATAATAAACCTGATATTGATGACAACATCTCACGTGTTGGATGCAATCTGATTCCATTGTCATTCAATAGTATCCCAATCTCATAATCTTTCAGGCTAGAAGATGTCTATTCATGTACGGTCCACACTCACCTCATGAATTTCGTTCATGATTTATTCAGCTTATGTAGCATCCACACATTTAAATAGAGTTGAATCAAATGATTTCTTGCAAAGGGTTTGACCACTGAGGAAGAATTTGTTGGCTATCTTCCTTATAAACTTCCTGTCACCTGGTTGACTTTCCTCAGGAAATTCTCCTGATTAAAGATACTTCTTGATATCATGATACCATGGTTAATTGTTGAACTCTGCTTGGACTATCATATAATGAGCTGGTTGTTCGAGGATATTAATTCTCAATGGTTTTATATCCATAACATCTTCAGCTTGTAGTAAGGATGATAAAGTTGCAAGAGCATCTGCAAAATAATTCTGAGCTCTTGGAAGATAATCGAATGTTACCTCTTCGAAATTTTCCATCATCTCTTCTAAATATCTGTGATAAGGAATCAGCTTGGCATCTCGAGTTTGCCATTCTCCAGTTGTTTGCAATATGATAAACATATAATCTTCATCTACTGGCAACCTTTTTACCTTCATTGAAAGGGCTAATTGTAAGCCGAGAATGCACTCTCCGTATTCAACGATGTTATTGGTGCATGGAAATACCAATTTCGCAAATACCGGATAGTGTTAGCCTTCTAGGGAAATCAGTACTGCCCCAGTTCCTGATCCAGATAAGTTGATTGTACCATCAAAATACATGATCCATTTATCATCGACTAATGTTAATATGTAGTCATCAAGTCGTTCTTAAGAACTGGTGATATTCTGCGAATTTTTTGCCAGCATGTCTGCTATCGCTCGTCCTTTGACTGATTTTTTAGATGAACTTCTGATGTCGAACTCAAATAACAAGACCTGCCATTTTGCTAATTTATTGACCAAGGAGGATTTCTCAAGAAGATACTTGATCGGATCATTCTCGGTTACTAGGAAAATTTGGTGATAAAGAGTATACTATCTTAATCTGTGTAACACCCAAATCAATGTAAAACATGTCTTCTCAACTGCTGGGTAATTCATTTATGATGTTGTGAATTTCTTGCTCAAGTAATAAATGGCTTGTTCTTTACCATCATTTGGTCTTCTTTATATAAGCACCGCTCCTAACGACTCACGATGAATCGTCAAATATAAGATTAGCGGGACTCTAGGAATTAGTGGTACTAACACTGATGGGCATATAAGATATTCTTTGATCTGGTCAAAGACTTGTTGATATTCTGCATCCTATTTTACTTTGGCGTTTTTTTTCAACAGTTTGAAGAATAATTTAGCAGTCTTAGAAAGCTGATAGATGAAACGGGTAATGTAGTTCAATCACCCTAACAAGCTTCTCATTTCTTTACCGTAGTAGGAGTCTTTAAGTCATATATTGCCTTGATCTTGGAGGGATCAATTTCAATGCCCCTATTACTGACCAAAAATCCTAGTAATTTGCCAGATTTTGCCCCAAATACACACTTGTTGGGGTTCGGCCGCAACTTGTACTTTCTAAGTCTTTTGAACAATTTGTGAAGCACTTCAACATGATCTTCTCCTTGTATGGATTTTGCAATCATGTCATCCACATATACTTCGATTTCTTTGTGCATCATGTCATGGAACAAAGTCACCATTGCCCTTTGATATGTGACACCGGCATTTTTCAAACCGAAAAGCATCACCTTATAACAAAATGTGCCCCATGGTGTTATGAAGGATGTTTTCGCCTTATCCTCTTTCTTCACGAGGATTTGATTATATCCTGAGAAACCATCCATGAATGAAAATGTTTCGAACCCAGCAGTGCTATCTACTAATACATCGATATGTGGAAGCGGGAAGTCATCCTTAGGACTTACTTTATTTAGGTCGCGATAATTAACGTACACTCACACCCGACCATCTTTCTTCATTACGGGCATTATGTTGGCAACCCATTTTGAATATGGCACTACTTCGATGAAACCGACCTTGAGCAATTTCATCATTTCTTCCTCTATTTTCTTCGCTAATTCTGATTTTGTTCGTCTTAGTTTTTGGTTCTTTGGTGGCATACTTGGATCAATTGGCAAAGCATGTTTAACTATGCCTGGATCAAGGCCTGACATGTTAGCATAAGACCATGCAAATATATCCTGATATTCCTTGAGCAAGTCTGTGATTTTTTCTGCTTCTGATGAGGGAAGACTTTTTCCAATCTTAACCTCTTTGGGATTCTCTTTATCACCCAGATTAACAGTGACCGTTTTCTCTAACGTGAGTGTCTTTAATTCTTCATGAAGGATCCATTTTCTTCTTACCCATTCCTCATCTTCATTATCCATTTCAATATCACAAGTGATCTCTTTGGAAAGATTTGGGTCACATATGAACCTATCATGGATATGCGAATGCTCATGCCTGGCATGCAATAAACATGGTTAGTAATCGCATATGAAATGAGTTGATGCATGAGGTTTAATGAAAAACCATTTTGAAAAATTATTTTGAAATCTGTTTTAAAGAGATCAAAAGAATAGAGCTAATCCTCATATCCTTGGACATCCTTGCTCTTAAAACCGTTTTTTACAATTAGGAGTCATATGGAAACCCAAAACCTCAAGCCTCACGTGTGAGAGCAATATTCATCATTGGTTTGGTTTTGTTTCCATACGTCCTTAACAAAACATTGAACACTTTTATTGAAATACAAAACATGATTACAACTGTATTAACAAGAATGAGAATTGCAGCTGTTGACACCTAAATTTTGGCACAGCATTTAGTGTAATTTGCATAAAAATTAGGGATTAATTTTTAATCCCTAAAAAAAATATTTAAATTACATAACATATAGTTTAGGCTCATTTTAATTTAATCACATTTTTTACATCAAATTGGCGTCGGCGAATGAGCTTAAAATTCATCGAACAAAACTCAGCTTGCTCGGAATCCAAGGGCCGGGAATTTCAAGACGAACGGGCTTGGTTGTTTTAATTTGAGTTTAATTCAGCCCATTGTGTTAATTAAAATTAAGCCCAAGCCTAAGCCCATTAGGACATTAAGCCCACCTAATTCACCTAGGATTAGCATTATATAAACATAACTAGGTCAGAATTTTGGAAGGAGGGTCATAATTCAGATCTGATTTTTTTTAGAAGAGAGAGAAAGAGAGGAAAAGAGAAGGAGGAACGCCGTCGCCACTGCCCGGATCCGCCGTGCGCCGCCGCCTCCACGCCGCACCGTTCCAGCCGCGCCACATCGCTACCAGCAGCGTCCCTGCCGCGCTGCAGCCCTTTCGCCGGAGTTGTGTCACCGCCCGTACTCCCCCTTGCCGAAGACCGCCGCGTGCTGCCGTTCGCCTCAGTCTCTCTCACCGGAGACAGCTGCTGTCGCTGCTGATTCCCGCCGGCACCGCCTCCTCCTCACCTCGTCGTTGCTGCTGCTTCCCGAAGGACGCCACAAGCCATCGCCACAAGCCATCGCCACAAGCCACCGCACTACCCCGCCACCAGTCACCGCGTGAACAACCGTGTCACCGCCCGCCGGCGAAGCCGTCGTCCACGCCGCGCCAACAGCTGCACCACCGTTCTGTTCCTCTCTCCGCCTCAGCCCGTTCCTGCCGGCGAAGCTGCACGCTCACCGTGCCTCTCGCCACGTTGTCGGAGCCCTACCGAGCAGCCACCAGCCACCGGAGACCGCCTGACGCCGCCGCATGCCGAAGCTGCTCGCATTCTCGCCGTCGTTCCCCGTCGGTGTCGCCGTGCCGGTCCCGTCGTCGTCGTCGGTTGTTTCGATCCGATCCGCGAGCCCGATCCGAGTTCAAATTTGGCAATATTTCAAATTAGGTGAGTAAACATTATCCGATATATTTTCAGAATATTAAGCTTCCTAATTCGAGTGTTTTGAATATTGCATGAATATCACGTGGATAATTAGGTGCCTTAAAATAATGTTTGTGATTTCCGCAATATTTCTTAATATTCAAAATTAAGAAATTTTCCTAATTCGGCAACATATCTGGACAACTATCCGACTTTAACCCTAAAGTCCGATGTGCGGCGGTACGGAAAATCATTATCCTATTCATAACCACTTGAATACAATAATGATTTTGATTAGCTTTCCAAATTTGAATGATCAATTATCCGTTAATATCTATAACCCTATAGATATGACCGATAGTTCGATTTTTGTGCCTAATCCGAGCTTGAAACAAATTTGGCGGATTGCGTGGTTGATTTGAATTGGTTGCTATCCTTATTTGTTTTGATTGTTTTTCTTTTCAAATAAAACAGAAAATTCAAAAAATATTAGTTATAGTTTGAATTAGAATTTTTTGCATGTCTAGGAATTTTGAATATATCTAGAGGATAGAGTAATTATTTAATTTAAATTAGGATGTGAGACGATCTAGTTCCTAGTTTAAATTAAGTAATGTTCTAATCTTAATAGATTATTTCAGCAATTTAATAATTCCGAATTTTTGCCAAAAAAAAATGCCAAAAAGAAATCATGTTAGGATAGGTTAAGTCATCTTAGATTGCATGTTATTTTAGGCATTTTCATTAATTCCGAATTTCATTTAATTCCGAATTTCCTTTAAAAAAATACCAAAAAAAAATGATCGTTCTTTCGTCATTAGAATTAGGTCACGTCGTCGCGTGTCATATAGTATGCATGTTAGGTTGCATTATTTCGTATGTCATATTTTTACACGTCATTGCATCTAGGCTAGGTTTCATTTAAATAAGTGGGAGATCAAAGAAAGAGAAATTGAACGATCGTTCGTTAACTAGAAATCTTATTAGGGTATTTGATGTGATTTTCTAGCTAACAATGCATATGCTTGCGTTGGTTCGAGGTAAGTCATTCCTCCCAATTTGCAATTTATTTAATGCTTTGATTATTGGGTGTTAAATTGGCGGTTTGCGCACCCGCATGAACACCTCACATGTTAGTAATTAAGTTAAAATGGATCCAAACTACCTGCCAAAACATTTTTGAAAAGAAAAGGTACCGAAAGGGCGTTAGACTAGATCTAGCGTAATCAAGTCCCCGGGCTTAGAATCTCTGGTTCGTAGGAATAAAACATATCTCCCTATGTTTTATTTAGGTTTCTAATCAGCCTACCGTAAAATGATTAGTGGCGACTCCAAGCATGAAAACATTTGCATGTTAAGAACTTAAACCCTAAGTTGCGATTTGGTAGGGCTTGGGAGGGCCCGAGTTAAGTTCAATCTTAATAATCCATTAGCCCAAGAAAATTGATATAAATTTTTTAGGGTCGTGACAGCTTGGCGACTCCGCTGGGGAGTTGAGTTAAAACTCTTAGTGGACTTAGGCCAATTTTTGATTTCAAAAAAAAATTTGTTTAGCAGCGAGGATCCCAGGTACGTCCCTAACATTTTTGTGTTAAATGTTTTTGCAGAATGGGAGGTATAAGGGGAGGCGTGATTGTTAACCCTTGTTTTGCAGAATGGTGGTTGAATGTATGGTTTAATTTATGCACGAAGCGTTGTTTGATATAACCTGTTGTGTATGCCTTACATTTTCACTACACCGCACACACTACCCGTTGCCGGACCTGGGCGGCATAGGTTTAGGATGGTGCTGAGATAGTGGATACCCCGACCAAAACCATGTGGTACGGGTCGCCCTCCTTGGTCCCGAAATATTTTTCATGGTGTCATTGAGTACCCACCATGGTTGTATCCCACTCAACCCGGGTCGGCTCTTTGATTAAGCCGGAGTCAGGGGAATCCTAGCCTAACCACCACCATGACTGGTTTAGTTCGGTAATCCTCTCGTCTCCACTTTGCAAGCCAGAGTCTAGGTAGAAATCGAACCTCACATTTCATGCGTGTGTCTATGTGATTGCCATTTTCCCACCCGGTGAAGTAAGTTTTCTGTAACTCTATCTCGCAATTTATTTATGTTTCGTTCTTTTCTTTGGTCGGTCCATGACACTAGGTCGGTCGTGAGTCTTGATCTATATACTATGGGAGGGTCAGACGTCTAGATTCTTGATGCTCCTAAGGACGAGCTCCGTGCCTGGTGGAGTCTACTCAGTCCGACCAACCGCAAGTTAGTTGAAGGCTACATCGGGAGACTACTCCCCCTACTGGAGGTCAAAGTTCGTACCGGCCTCGTTCGCGCATTAGCCCACTTCTGGTGTCCCGAGACATCCACCTTTATATTCGGTAAGCATGAGCTCACCCCGACTTTGGAAGAATATAGTGTGCTCATTGGAAAACCTTTAGGATCGAAGTTAGTTTCACCACCTTTGGGAGTCGATTCCACTTTAATGTTGGCTGAATTTTTGAATGTCGGAAAACATGACTTAGAAAAAGTTTTCAAAGCAAACCGTGAGTCATGCCCTTTTTCATTCCTGAGTCAATGTTTCGAAAAAGCCACACCTTTCCAAAAAGGCAGAATCTTTTTACTAGCATTTTTCGGGTTCGTCATTTTTCCTCACTGTAAGAATGCATGTAATCCTTCAATTGCATGGTTCGTCCAACAAATCTATCTTGAAAAGAATTTTGTCAACACCATTTTAGCTGAAACTTTCATTTCTCTCATCAAATTCAAGCAAAATGTTGACAAAACATTTCATGCACCCATTGAACTATTGCAAATTTGGTTTTTGTCTCACATAAAAGGGTGTGGCGATTTACTTAAAATATCCGAACTCAGTGATTCAAGTCATCCTATTTTAGGCTATAAAGAAAAACAAGCAAACGCACCGGATTACCATTACTCCGAGTGGATCATTTTTATGAAAAATGCTAGACCCTAGGGTTTCCAATGGCATGCTAGTTGGTTCAATGTCGAGGAAGCTCGGCTTACGTGTAATGGTGTTGGACCAGTGCCACTTTTGGGCTTCACTGGCGCAATCGAGTACTACCCCGCCAGAGTGTCCCGACAGTACCAGATTCTTCAGGGGCTCCCTCCGGCGTTACAATCCGAGCTCCTCTGTGCTGATTTCTCCGATCAGAGTGAAGATCATGAAGAGACCATAGCTCAACTCCAGAAAATGTGGAAGAAGTGTTGTGTTTTAAAGATAGCCCGACCCGAAGGAGAACTAAAAGGCGAGCAGAAGTCTTACTTCACGACGACCAAATACATTCGTCAACACAAGATCCCGCAAGAGTTACTCCCAACAATACCCAAGGTACCACTCAAGACCGCCAATCGCTCAGAGAACAACCGCCTTAAAAGGAAGGACGAAGAAGCTGAAGAGAAGGCAGCCAAGATAGCTCGGGCTTATGAGCAGCTGAAGAAGGATGTCGCCTCCCATATGTCTATAAATCAAGCTAAATAAAAAGAGAGTCAAAGCTTGAAGTTATTTTTCTTCATTTCCGTTTCAGTTTTAAATTTGCTTAGGAATTGGGTCATTTATCTTTAATTCAGTTTTATTTCAAATCATTAGTTGATGTAAAAATTTTCGTCATTTCAATAAAGAGATCCTTCAATTCAAAGCGGTTAGACCAATGTCATGGATCGGCGTATGATTTTGCTTGACACTTATGCATGCCCTGTTTCATTTCAAATTAGGTAACTACGGACCGATCATGATCACCTATTCGCACACGGTCAAGAGCTAGAATAGCCGATCAAACTGAGTTACAGGAGCGTGTTGTCGGTATAGAAGACCAGATCAAGCAACTCGCCGTCGCAATGCAACCAATGACCGCTGAGATCAAGGCTCTTCGGTCGATCCCCGTTCCAGCACCCCCTGAAGCATCAGTCCCGAAGCATACAGGTGCAAAGAATGTTGACGTCAAGGAAGATGATGATATGCCTGAGTTAGAAGATGACCCCGTCCAGATTGTCGTCAACAAACTCAAGCCTGATGAACGAGTCAATAAGCTGGAAGAGAGAATTAAACAGCTGGAGGGTTCCCAGGATTCGCCCTCGATCGATCTGTCCCTGTATTCACAGATCAAGATCCCAAAGAAGTTCAAGATACCGGACTTCGACAAATACAATGGCACCACGTGCCCGAAGGCCCACCTGCAGTTGTACCACGTGCAGATGACCTCGTACGTTGACAACGAGCTTCTGATGATCCATGCATTCCAAGCAAGCTTGATCGGCCCTGCTCTGTACTGGTACCTCATGAAGAAGATCAATAGTCTCAAAACCTGGAAGGAAGCTAGTGAGGCGTTCCTGAAGCAATACCGGTTCATAACAGACATCACTCCTACCCGTGATGACCTCGAGCGTGCTCAAATGAAGAAGACCGAGTCTTTCAAAGACTATGCCATCAGATGGAGGAATATAGCCGCTCAGGTCGTCTTGGAACCCATAAATAGTGAGCTGAAGAGGATGTTCGTGAAAACTATCCCATTCGAATACCGTAATCGAATGGTGGCCATTTCGGCTGATAACTTCAATCAACTCATCCCCATAGGCGAACAGATCGAGATAGGGCTGAAGGATGGATGGTTTGTGGAGCCGTCTTCATCGAACAAGAGGTTCGGTGCAAAGAAGGAGAAAGAACCGACAGCTGAAGTAAACGTGACGTATAACCAACCGAGCCGGCGGAATACTAATCCCACCCCGGCAATTCAAGTAGCAGAAGCTCAGCAACAAAGCACGGGCCGTCAACCCTTTCAGAAAAAGATCAATAAAAGACAATTCACCCCTCTTCCTGGGTCATTGTCTCAAGTATTGGAGGTCCTCCGGAAGAAGAATTTGCTTACCACTGAGCCAAAGCGGCCCAACCCCAAGCAGTTCTACAACTATGATCCATCCAAGAAATATGACTATCATATGGGGGAAGTGGGGCATTCAACTGACAATTACATCACTCTCAAGCACCGAATCCAGAACCTCCTAGACACGAAGGCTTTCTCATTCCAGCCCGCCAAGCCGAATGTTCAGAGTAACCCGCTCCCTAACCACGCGGGCAATGTGAATGCCATATTTTGTTTCGATACTGGTCGAATAAAAAATATCAAGGTGTACACCGCTGAGGTCTACGGTGAATTGGTGAAAGCCGGGTATTACCCGAGTAATGAGGCCCTTCCCCTCGCTATCATGAGGGAAAGAATCTCAAGAATGGTGGAAGCTAAGATGATTGTTTATGCTGACCACACTGACATCGTATCTACTATCTCCGAGGTTGTCATTAACTGGGACGAGGAGTTCGCCACATTAAATGCCAGGAAGGATAAGCTCGATCCTTTGCCTGAGGACATGCCTCCGCTCGAAGACGCGACTAATGACGACGAGATCGTAATAAGCACCCCCGCAGCTGATGAAGGGATGGTGATCGAGATTCCTCAACCTTATGAGTACTCCGACGATAAGGCAGTCCCTTGGTCCTACAGTCTTGACATCGACTTAGTCACCAGATCCGGACGTGCCTATGGCCAAGCAAATGCTCAACCTGCAAAGCTTGTCACCGATGAGGAAGCTAAGGAATTCCTGGCCGTAATCAAAGCCAATGAGTACAACATCATCGAGCAACTGCGTAAGATGCCTGTGCAAATCTCTTTGCTCGAACTGCTCCATACGTCTGTCAAGCATCAAAAGACCCTGATGAAGGTGTTAAGCGAAGTCCACGTGCCTGAGATGATCGATCATGAAAGACTGGAAGAGTTTGTGGGCTCCATACTCCTCAAGGACCTAATAGCCTTTTCGGATGAGGAATTCCCTCTAGAAGGCAGAGGACATACCAAGGCCCTGTATATTTCTGTCAAATACAAGGCCTCGCACGTAGCCCGGGTGCTAATTGACAATGGTTCAGCCTTGAACATCTGTCCTTTGGCGACTCTACACCGCCTCAAGATAGATCCTTCGAGAATAAATTCTGCGAAGTCCTCCGTGCGAGCCTTTGATGGAACGAAGAAAGAAGTAATAGGAGAAATCCCCCTCGACATACAGATTGGGCCGACAGTGTTTAATGTCCTATTCCAAATTATAGACATTCCCACTGCATTCAACTTTTTGCTTGATCGTCCATGGATTCATGCTGCTGGAGCTGTGCCTTCCAGTTTACATCAGAAAGTAAAGTTCGTGGTGGAGAGGAAGTTAGTAACCGTCCACGGTGAAGAGGAACACCCAATCTATCATGCAGCGGTTATCCCCTATGTTGAGTCGGATTGCAGAATAGAGTCGAGTTACCAATCGCTCAAACTCGTATCGACCATTCATGCATCTAGAGGATCATCGCCGCCAGTCCCTGAGGTGTCGAATGCTGATGTTATGATCGGAAGAGTAATGGTATCCCATGGCTTTATTCCGGGCGAAGGCCTTGGCAGGGATGGTCAAGGTATCCGCCGACCGGTCGAAGTCTCTCAAAGACCCCGCACTTTTGGATTGGGGTATCAAGGGCTAACCGCACCAAATAATGAGAGACGTGGATATGGTCGAGGTCGAGGTCAAGGAGTTGAGCAGAATAGACGGCAATCCAATGAAGAGATGAACAATGGAGAGCTCGGGCGCGGTAGGCTGCCTCCACATATCCGCACCACGTTCCCGGGTCCTGCGAGGATGATGCACGAGGAAAAGGAAGTGATCGACACGCTGGGGCAACCGAGTGGCAAGTTTGATTATTATGTGAAGTACTCAGCGCCCCCGAGCTTCTATGATGATCCCCGTGATATTGTCCCTGACGGATGGGGGGGTATGGATGATCCAACGCCTTTAAAGACAGAAGATCCCGATGATGCAATAGAGGGAATCACTACCCTGTTCGATGACGTCCTCATCGGAGCTATCGAAGAAGGATCGTTAGAGGGGATGGGCACAGGCCCACGAGAGTAAAATCTTTTACTTTTCTGCCACTCCCCTACGTGGGAATATTTACTATTTTTTAGGACTTGCCCCGTCTCGGGTGCTGCTTTTCATTTTCATTTCTAGGATTTGATTGTTGCAATTTTCATTCAATAAATGTAATTCATTTTGAAATTATCAATGAAATTACAAGTTTTATTCTCATTTTTTGAGGGCATGTTGAGGTATATCAAACTAGCCCGGTGATGATATCCAACCAATAAAAGAAAATATAGTCCAAGGAGAATTCTGAGGCCTGGGCTTCTTCATGCTTTCTTGTGTTAAAATCTTTTCGAAATGAATTTAAGAAAAATAAAAACATTAAAAAAAATCAAAAAATTACAAAAAAAATTAATGTTTACCCCTGTTTGTCCTTCTGAATCTCCTACTTTATGTTTCAGGGGCAATCTTGTGACACGTGAGGGTATGGGAACGGTCCAAATCGATGAATTATGCGCCACCAAGCCTGATCTTGATGATGCTGGTGAACCCGATGATTCCTCTGATATTCAGCGCGATCTACAGCTGTATGAAAAGCCTAAAGTCCTGACGGTAGATCAAACAATCACCGTCAATCTCAGTGATTCTGGAGAAACCAAGGAGGTCAAGATAGGGACAACCCTTCCCGAAGGTGAAGCCAAACGCCTGGTCCAATTGCTGAAGGATTACCAGGATATCTTTGCCTGGTCTTGCGCCGATATGCCAGGTTTAGACCCTTCTGTCGTGGAGCATGGCTTGCCTACTAATCCCAACATGCCTCCCAAGAAACAAAAGCTACGAAGAACCAAACCTGAGCTTTCAAAGAAGATAGAAGAAGAGGTCATGAAGCTCTTGAAAGTGGGATTCATCGAAGTCACCCAATACCCTACTTAGGTGGCCAACATCGTGCCAGTCATGAAGAAAGATGGTCGAGTTCGGGTTTGTATCGATTATCGCGACCTGAACAAGGCTAGCCCTAAAGATGACTTCCCATTACCGCACATAGACGTTTTGGTAGACAGTACTGCCGGATTTGAACTGTTTTCCTTCACGGATGGTTTCTCGGGCTATAATCAGATAAGAATGAAGGACAGTGATAAGGAGAAGACAGCATTCATCACTCCTTGGGGTACATTCCATTATAAGGTCATGCCTTTCGGTTTCAAAAATGCCGGGGCAACATATCAACGGGCAATGGTGACCCTCTTCCATGACATGATGCATAAGGAGATCGAGATATATGTCGATGACATGATTGCCAAGTCTCGACCTAGAGAGAGTCATGTTGACACTCTGAAGAAATTATTCGACCGACTCCGTGAGTTTAAGCTCTGTCTCAACCCAGCCAAGTGCATATTCGGGGCAACGTCGGGCAAGTTACTTGGGTTCGTAGTAAGCAGTAAGGGCATTGAAATCGATCCTTCCAAAGTGAAAGTCATATGTGAGCTGAAACCCCCATCGACCGTGAAAGAAGTACGGTGCCTCCTAGGCAGATTGAACTACATAGCCCGTTTCATTTCCCAGCTATCCGAAACAGCTAAACCGTTCTTCAAACTTCTAAAGAAGAATGCTCAAGTAGAGTTGAATGATAATTGCCAGGAAGCGTTTAATGAACTGAAGCAGTATCTAACGAAACCACCAGTGTTAGTCCCTCCAATGCCTGGCCAGCCTTTGATCCTTTACCTCGCGATTCACAGCGAGTCTCTGGGAGCCATGTTAGCCCAGAAAAATCCTGAAGATGGAAAGGAGCGGGCCATTTATTACTTGAGTAAGAAGTTTACTGTCTTGGAGTTGAATTATCCTGAGGCCTAGAAGACTTGCGCTGCACTAGTATGGGTGCTCCATAGGCTGAGACAGTATACACTGCATCACCAGACTCTCCTGGTGACTGAGAATGATCCCATCAAGTACTTACTTGATCAACCGACTTTGGTAGGAAAGTTAGCCAAATGGCAGATTCTGATTTCAGAATTTGATGTCCAGATGATGCCACAGAAGTCAGTTAAAGGTCGAGTAATTGCTGATGTGTTAGCTGAAAATCCTGGAGTCTCATATGATGATAGATATTCCCCAGAAGACCGCATTTTGTCAATAAAAGAAGATACATGGATTATGTTTTTCGATGGAGCCATGAACTTGGCTAGTTCCAGTACTGGGGCAGTCTTGATATTCCTAGATGGGCAGCATTATCCAGTAGCAGCAAAGTTGGTGTTCCCGTGCACCAAAGTTGGTGTTCCCGTGCACCAACAATATAGCCGAGTACGAGCCTTGCATCCTCGGACTTAAGGCCGCAGTAGAAATGGGGATATCCAAATTGAAGGTATTTGGTGATTCTGCTTTGATTATTCTCCAAACTGTAGGGGAATGAAAGACGAGAGACACCAAACTAGTGCCGTATCATGAATATCTCGAAGAAATCATAAAGGGATTCGAAGACATTTCCTTCGAGTACTTGTCGAGATCCCATAATCAGTTCGCTGATGCGCTAGCTACGTTATCTTCCATGCTGCAAGTGACCGGTGGAGTAGAGATAGAACCCTTGAAGATCAAAATCTTAACAAAATCGGCATGCTGTATGGTTGTGACCGGGGAACCCGACGAAAAGCCATGGTATTACGATATCATCAACTACATCTAGAGACAAGAATTTCCTGAGGGAAGCACTCCAACTGACATGAAGTACATAATGAAAATGGCTTCAAAATTCTTCGTCAGTGGTGAAAAGCTGTACAAGAGATCTTATGATTCAATTCTGCTGAGGTGTGTGGACGCAGCTGAAGCTACTAGAATCATGCAGGAAGTGCACGAGGGGATGTGTGGTCCACACATGAATGGCCATATGTGTAACATCTCGAAATTCGACTCAATCTCTAGAATGAATAAAACGAGTCTTATTCGATATTTCATTTTCATAAGTCTCGCCCGGAGCTGATCAGTCATGAGACACTGACCAAATGGGAGTGGCCAACTAGGAATAGGTACGTGGACCATGGACCCGATCGCGAGTTAAGCCTGATTTGGAAGAATGACGAGGAAGTATTTTGGGCCAGTGTGAACCGATCTTCTGAACTGGACGATCGTGTCATTGGAACTAGTGATAATTCCTCTCGTTCTCTCGACAATCGAGCTCGCCGCTATTCGGACAACCCGAGGTCGATATGCGTAAATCCTAAACGGCCGCCCGTTAGTGAGAGATTTGGAAATTGGAAATTTGACAAATTTGATCGTGAAATTTAATCCGGACTTCAAGAACGAGTTTCGTGAATCACGAGATAGTTTTTATAAGGACGACATCAAATTAAGCTGGCCACTCGTGTATAGGGTTCATACGGTCGAAAAATTGGCAATTCGACCCGGTACCAGAACTTAATGTCGGTTTTGCCCCTATGCCCTTTGGAGTTCCGAATTTTAAGGGTTCTAGACCTAGCCCTAAGGTGTGACACTTGTCACTCTAGCCCTTCCCCATGCATGCCATCATCTCACCCAAGTCCACACTCCACCTCTTGAACTCCCCCATGAAACCCATCATCACACACATCACTTCACCTCTTTCTCTCTCACTCACTCTCTCTCTCTCCCTCACCCAGCCACACACTCTCTCTCTCCCTCTCCTCTCCGGCGAATTCTCTCCCTCTCACGGGCTCATGCCGCCCCCCACAGCCCGCCGGAACCGCCACCAGCCAGCATCGCCGCCGTGCAACGCCTCTCCCTCTCGCCTCATCACCAGTCGACCGTCCCTCCCCTTCTCTCTCTCGCCGTTCCCGACCAGCCAAGGCCTCACGCCGAGGCCAGCTCTGCCGCGCCTCCGCCGAGCCCGTCGCCGTCCCGCCCAGGCCGCCGCCGCACGCCGCCGTCACCCCTTGCCGCTGTTCCTCTCCGTTTCCACCCCACCTTCCCTTCCTCTTGGTTGCATGCTGTTCTGTGCACCGAACTACCAAGGAGGAGAAGGTTGTCCGTTAGATGCCGAGGAGCACCGCCGCCGTGACGCCGTAGCCGCCGCCGCTACCCCTCGCCGCCGTCTCTCCCTCCCGGTTGCATGCAAGGGCGAGCACCGGTCAGTCGCGCCACCAGCTCGCCGTCGCCCCACCAGCTCGCCGTCGCCTTCCTCTCCCTCTCCTCTCCGCCGCGGCTGCATGCAGGGGTGAACCACCGCCGAAGCTGCTCGCCGCTGTACGCCATCACCGGTCGCCGCCGCTGTGGCCGTCCACTGCCGCCTCCCTTACCGTCCCTCTCTATTTTCCCTTCGCCTCTCTCTGTTCTGTTTCCCCTCGCCGGAACAGCCACGCCGTCGCCGTCCGCCGCCAAGACCGCCGTTCGCCGTGCACCGCCGTGAGCAGCAGTTGTCCGTGCTGCCCAGTCGCCCGTCCAGCCATCCTCACCATAGGTCAGCAGTCTCGCCGGCCGTGAGCCGCCGCCTGCAGCTGCTGTGGACAGCCGGCCGCCGCTCGCCGCCGCCTCCTTGGGAAGTGTGCCGCCGGTTCCACCGTTCACCGGTGATCGGCCGCCGTTCCTCATCACCCGAGCTTGGATTTAGGTGGGTGTAAATCTCTAAACCCTAATTAGGACGATTATACGTTTTAAACGGGCCTAGGGTGTGTCGGTTAGTCGATTAGTGTCAATTAGGACTCATATGAATTTATATGTTATAAGTGGGTGTCGGGAAACGATTGGTAGGTGACAAAGCATGATTTAGAAGAGAATTAGAGGCCGAGATGAAAAGGATTAGCTGTTGTCCATGTCGGGAACTTGACGGCCAAATTAACAGTAGTTAGAGGATTAACTTGATTGGAGCGCCGGGATGGCCGGAATGGTTGAATTGCGTGTCGGATCTGTTTACCATGTCATGTGTTCGTATGACCGACCAATGTGGAATGTGATTGGTGAATTGTCAATGTACGTCATAAGTGCCATATTCACATGTGATGCCCCGAGTTATTGATTGGGCTAACTAAGCGTATGACGTGGATCATTGAACATGAAGTTGTGGCATTTGATTGTGTGGGACATTATGCCGTGGTACATTGCACCAACATTCGTGTGCGGAATTGCATGGCTACGCATTATGCATGCTGGGTATGAGGCTTGTGGAAATTATGCGAGAATGCGTGTATGCCATGGACATGTGATCACCTAATTATGCCCTGATGCGTTTACGCGGGGTTCAGATAAAAACCGGTTGTGTGAATATGTGATCACCTTCGCCCTGATGCGTTTACGCGGGGTGTGCCGTCCTCATGCACTTTGGAGCAGGACGATGTCCGGTACGTCTGGAAGACGACCATCCTGATGCGTTTACGCGGACTCTGGTTCGTAAGGAGATCGGTGTTGCGCCTGATGCGTAGTGACGCGGGCTAGAGACACTAGGCTTAGGGCGTCTTTACGCTGGCCACGGAGTGTTGTGATTGGTCTTTGGACCGGATCTTCGGATCGGACCTTCGGGTCGAATTAATGGAATAAATGGTTATCGTGTGATGCATAGTGCCTGATTATGTAATGGAATCCGCTGGGCATGGTATAGGACGTGTCTAAGTAGATTCTATTCTATAATCGGAACACGAATGAAATTTTGTGCCGAAATGCCATAGGAGTTGAATTGTGAGTATGGCAAGTTAGTGGCATCTGCATGCATATGAATGCATGAGTTAGTGTGCGGAACTGTGTGACTCGATGATCTATGCTTGGAACTGTTACTAAAGATTTTGAGCATACGTGTGACGTACGCATGATCGAGGGTGCCGCTCGTGTATTGTGATATTATGGGATTATCTAACTTGCAGGGTCATTGAAATGCCGATTTGAGCCTACGGGCCTAAGTCATTCTTGTATGTGTGTAGTTTGTTTTTCCCGTCAGGAGATGCATGTTAGCCTAATTTAGGTTTAGAAGTTTTTCACTTACTGATATGTGTCTCACGGTTTTTATAACACAACCTTTTAGACCCACATCCATGACGAAGCCACCTGTCCCGGTACATTTTGGGATCCCCGTAGAGTATGAGTATACTATGACTGCACATCCAGTAGGGAACGGGGAGGTGTACTTGAGGCATTATTCTCTGATAAGTGTAGACGTAGGTACGACACATCCTGAAGTTCATGAATATGTAGCTTGGTGTTTCCGGGACCGTTTTGCAGACGAATATGGACCTCTCTGTACTATGGATGTTCCATTTACCATAGATGGTCAGTTAGATCCGCAGTGCCCGAGTGGCGAGATCGTGGATTCTGAGATGGATTCAGAGGAGACTATAGGTCCTTTCGCTTGGTACAAGGCTGCCGAGGACGAGGAGCTAGGAGGCGTAGACCACGAGCCAATAGTGGAGGACCCGGTGGTGGAGCCAATGGAGGTCGACGAAGCCAAGCCGATAGATACCGAAGAGTCCGAAGAGGAGATTCCCAGTGAAGATTCAGAGATACCCGATAGTTTATCAGAGTCCAATGGCTCTGATCCTGATTGGGCACCCTAGGCTAGGCTTAGTCTTTTTGTGAGGGTAGACACTTTTTGGATTTTAGACCCTCTCCTTTGTGGCGGTTGGCCCCTTGTCTCTTAGCCCTCTTGACTCATATGACAGTACTCTCTTTGTTGCACCCTATTTCCTTTGTTGTTCGTAGAATTTTTTTTGTAAGGATGTTTCTAGCAGTTTTTGTTATGGATGTGTACGTTGCCTCAGTTCTTCTTATGTTGCTTTCCCTGGTTCTCATATTTATTCTGTATGAGTGTTTTTTTTTTAATTTTTGCTTCCGCATGTGCCTTATGTTCTGCCTTGGGAAACGGGTCAATGACGACGCGTCCTGGGACGTCGTACTACTATATCGACCACCGAACGGGTTGTTGCGTGCCGTGTAGGTCTGGACGTGACAACATGTTAGCCAAGAAGATCATGAGGTTGGTTTATTATTGGCTCAGTCTGGAAAGTGACTATATCCAACATGTTCGAAGATGTCATCGCTGTCAAGTGTATGGGGATAAGTTAAATGTTCCCCCAATAAAGTTACATCAGTTGTCCGAGCCATGGCCTTTTTCGATGTGGGGCATCAATGTGATTGGCCCAATCAATCCCAAGGCGTCGAATGGGCACCGATTCATCTTGGTGGCAGTTGACTATTTCTCCAAGTGGATCGAGGCGGCATCTTATGCAAATGTCACTACGAAGAATGTTGTGAGGTTCATCAGGAGGGACATAATTGCCCGTTATGGTGTCCCCGAAGCTATTATCACCGATAATGGGATGAATTTGAACAACAAGTTCATGGACCAGTTGTTTAATGAGTTCAAGATTCGGCATTTGAATTCGTCTCCCTATCGTCTACAGATGAATGGAGCAGTCGAAGCCGCCAACAAGAATATCAAGAAGATCCTGGCCAAGATGGCTGAGAACTATCGTGACTAGCACGAAAGATTGCCATTCGCACTAATGGCATATCGGACTTCCATCCGAACCTCTGTCGGTACGACCCCTTTTTCGTTGGTGTATGGCATGGAAGCAGTTCTGCCTGTCGAAGTGGAGATCCCTTCCTTGCGAGTTTTATCCCAAGTGGAGTTGTCCGAAGCGGAATGGATGCGACAGAGACACGAGCAGCTGAACCTGATTGATGAAAAGCGGCTGAGAGCCATTTGTCACGGTCAAACCTATTAGCAGAGGATAGCTAGATCCTTCAATCAAAAGGTGCGTCCAAGACACTTCGAGGTAAATGATCTAGTCCTAAGGAAGGTGCTGCCAATCTTCCCAGTTCCTGGAGGAAAATTTGCCCCAAACTACATCGGTCCGTATGTGGTTAAAAAGGTGCTTCTAGGAGGTGCCCTGATTCTCGCAGAGATGGATGGTCGTGAATTTTCCAATCCTGTTAATTATGATGCTGTAAAGATGTATTGTCCTTGATAAAACCTGTCTTTTTCCAGCAAAAGTTTTCTAGTGTTTGGCTTTATATTCTGAATTGCAAACATTTCAATGATGAATAAATGATTTCAATCAATTTTGACGTGAAATGTATGCATTGGCTGTAATTTCTGCATGGTTATTTTGTTAATCAGTATTGTCGGCTTCAAAGGGGGAAGTCTATCTAACAACTCATGTGAAATGACTTGAACATTTCGAATGAGGTATATCGGGATGATGAAAGGCAAGCCCTATCCTATACACTGTCCCATGCATTAATCCCCAGTGAGTTGAGTGGAAAAATTCCATGTCTACAAGGTAAAGAGTTCTCTCGTAAAAGGTACGATGATCGAAATGACAAGAGGCATTCCATTTTTCTATCCCAAACACTACAGGTTATCCATTGTTCAACCTCTTTGAGTCTAAACACTTGGAGAAAAATTTCAAACTACCCCTATCAAGAACCACCCCACATCGGGGCAAACTGGGGGTAAATTAGCATTATAAGGTGAAAAATGTGTAGAAATTCTCCTGCTCTCACTTGCATCAATCTTCGAGTGTTGTTTTTTCAGATGAATTCACGCGAAGTTCAAGTGCCTTAGGATGACGAAGAGCATTTCTTTCTCTATCTTACACACATTCTATCCTTTGCTAAGCCCAATTTAGCCTGCAAATTCGTTTCTTAAACCCAGTTGGTGATCATTCCCCACACTGGGGCAAGGCAAAAGTCATCATCGTTTAAACAGCATACCGAAAGTGTCGATAGAAGACAGGAGGCTTCTGAGTTCAGACAGTGAGTCATTCAGTTAGATATAGCTGGCCAATGTTTACATTGTAAGCAACATGTGCAAAAGAAAAAAAAGAAAAAAAAAGAAAAAAGGGCAAGAAAAATACAGTGTGTCTGGTAAAAGCAAGGCCAATGCCCAATGAAAAATGTCAGGATATGACATGTCAAAATCATCCCCAGTCGAGAAGTCTCAAAAGAATCAAGTGATGAGCCTTCGAAGCCAATGGAGCATTTACCGAAGAGAAAATCTCCAGTGAAGAGGAAGACTGGTGACAATGCCAAGATGATCACCAACCTATTCACCCCAATCATATACATTTTGAGCCTAAATGATCCATTCATTTCTCAACCCATGAGCCTAGCCAACATTACGTCCCTTACAAAGTCTCTTCAGATTATGGCACTTGAACTAACGTAGAATTTCAGATGTTTACAAGCTTAGCTCGAAAAAGTGCGAGCAAGTCCATTTCTATCTCATTTTGCAGGGTTCTTGACTTGTAAACCCGGAGACAATTGCAGAGTATTTTCTTTCAATAGCCTCGACTCGAAGAGTCCCCTTTGCTAAGCCATTGACTAAGCCCATGTTACAGTCCTGGTAAAGACCTCTTGGATTGGTAAGGTCGTACCACTTGCGAGAATATTCAGACCCTTGTTGACATGATGATGGTGAGATGGAGTGATTCTCAATAAATCAGCCTTTTTCAATGAGAATGAGAGAAAGCCCTTTCGGATTGGAAGTCCCTCATTCGACATTTTCAAGACACCTATTTATGAGTTAGGATTGTCTTGTCATGATTTTTCCCCAACGAGGTTTGCAATGCCGATTTGACAAAATCATCGTGCATGAAAAACCAGTTGAATTCATAGTGCATGTGTATACGTGTGAAAGTGCATATTACATGTTGTTTAAAGTCGTGTCTAACAGGAGACACACTCTCAAGAGTCAGAGATATCGCTAGGTAAGTATATCTCTATATTCCTAACCTGCTCGAGCAATCGTCAGGTCCCATATTGAATCATTTTGTTGTAATCTCTAGATGCCTTTGATGATGTTTAGGTGTCTATTGATCAAGCCTTTTCAGGAACCCCTGATAATGTCCAGGTACTCTGTCAAGGAACATTCGAACATTCGGGTTAGCCCCTCTGTTTGCCAAAATCTTATGTTTTCGAATAACCTCAAGAAGATTCCCTTGCGACTCACCTATGAGGAAGATATAGGTGCCGCGGCCAAATCGTTACAAGTATTTATGAGGAAGGTATAGGTATCTTGTAAAGGTCGGAATTTTTCTCTAACTCTAGGTATTCCCCCGTGAGACACCTATGAGAAAGGTATAGGTGCCACGGCCAAATCTTTATGAGTACCTATGAGGAAGGTATAGGTATTTCGAAAAGGACGGAATATTCTTTTAATCTCAGAAAGTTCCCCCACATTGTACTTATGAGGAAGGTATAGGTGCAGCGGCCAAATCTTTGCGAGTACCTATGAGGAAGGTATAGGTATCACGTAAAGGTCGGAACATTTTTCCAATCTTTCAAGAGTTTCCCCGTGTCGTGCCTAAGAGGAAGGTATAGACGCAACGGTTAAATCTTTACAAGTATCTATGAGGAAGGTATAGGTATCTTGTAAAGGTCAGAACATCTATACTGTTGACACCTAAATTTTGGCACGACATTTAGTGTAATTTGCATAGAAAATAGGGATTAAATTTTTAACCCCTAAACAAAAATATTTAAATTGCATAACATATAGTTTAGGTTCATTTTAGATTTAATTGCATTATTGCATCGGATTGGCGATGGCGAGCGAGCTTAAAATTCATCGAACAAAAAACGGGACGCTCGGGAATGCAAGGGCCCGGAATTTCAAAACGAACGGGCTCGAGTTATTTTAATTTGGGCTTAATTTAGTAATGTTGAGTTTAATTAATTCAGCCCATTTAATTTAATTAGAGCCCAAGCCCAAGTTTAAGCCCATTAGGACATTAAGCACATTTAATTTGACCTAGGTTAGAACTATATAAGTATATTTTAGGTCAGAATTTAGGGGGACGTCACAACTTTCAGATCAGAAATTTTTAGAGTGAGAGTGAAGGAAAAGAAGAGAAGAGAGAAGACCGGCGCGCCGTTCACCGCGACACCGCCGCACCGGAGGACCACCCCCGCCGTTCCTTCGGGCGTCGCCTGCAGCCACGCCGGAGCACGCCACGTCGCCGCCCCTCCGCGCGACACCCCACGCCGAAACAGCCGCTTCCGCCCTCCACACCAGATGATGTCCAAGGACGTTGAGCCCCCTGAATGACGGCCATCGACGTTGCTGCTTCTTCATGCGCCAGCTCCATCTTCTCCAATCAACCGAGGAACTTGTTGACTCCTCTCCATCCTATTGGTCCATGAAGCAGCAACCACAAACACGAAGACTTCCCCACATGCAACGAAGACGCCTCCAGAGAAGCTCTTTGCATTGACGTGAAGTTGTCCTGCTTTGCCCGAACGACGAGCTGTGTTTCCTCTGTCCAAGTCAACGTCTTTTTCTTTTGTTGCTGCTTCTCCCTGACTCAACAGAAGAACTCCCCTGCCTAGTCAACCGTGAAAGCTGATCCCACAAAGTCAGCACTGCTGGACGCTGTTCTGGACTCATCCCAACGTTGACGTTGAGTTGCTGCTTCTGCTTCTCTGATCCTTCACCAACGCTGCTGCTCCTCGTCCACTTCCTCCCAGAATCGCTCACTCCACAGAGCTTATTTGTGGAAACTCAAAACACGAGAGTTGTAGATCTACGAGTCCTTGATCTGTGGCTTTTGGAATCGGGTCAATCCGACGTGTATTGAGGAAGTTACGCCCATTTTTCCGGAATCGTGCAGTCCTGAAATTTTCTGTTCGGAGTCACTCGCCCACGCACGTGTCACACCTCACCGAACAGCCGCTGTCCTTGCCGGTGAAGTCGCCGGAACAGCACACCGAGACTTGCCGGACGTCCCCGCCGTGTTGCCATTGTCCCGTCTCGATCCGCAAGCCCAAGCTCGATCCCGATCCGAGTTCGAATTTGGAAAGTTATTTATGCAAATCAGGTAATATTCTTATCTTGATTTAATTTGAATATTTTGTTTCCTGATTTGTGCTATTGATGTCTAATTTTGCATAGTTAGATAACAAGCATTATTCCAATTAGGATTTTATTTCCTTTTTTGAAACTTTGGATATCTACTTGCTTAATTTGGATAGATTTCAGAATTTCAAAAATATTTTGAATATATCCGATATATTTGAGATATTTAAATCTTTCAAGATGTGATCGATTAGGAAAATTTCCTAATCCGCAACCGCGCACGTGGAAATAAATCTATCTATCAGGCTTTAGATAGAATTATTTCCATAGCGGGAATTTCGAATTTTAGCGTCGATCTGTCAGGCTTCAGATCAAAACTTAATTCGAAAGATTTAGCGGTTTTATTTTTTATGTGTTTTTTTAATTTCGAATTTTCATAAAAAAAATACAAAAAAAGGTTGCGTTAGAATAGGTTAGTTTAAAATTGCATGCTTAGATAATTCGTATTTTTAATTCCGAATTTCATCAAAAAAAATACAAAAAAAGGTTGCGTTAGAATAGGTTAGTTTAAAATTTGCATGTTTCGATAATTTGCATTTTTAATTCCGAATTTCATTAAAAAAAGTACAAAATATGCCCGTCATTAGAAATAGGTCACGTCGTCGCATGACATATAGTTTGCATGTTAAGTTGCATTAATCGCATGTCAATTTTTTGCACGTCATTACATATAGGTTAGTTTGCATTTAAATAAATGAAAACCCAAAAAGAAATTTCTGCACCAATGAACTTTAAATCAGAATTTTTTCAAAAATTGTCAAATTGAGTATTTTCCTTGAAATTGGTACCGAAAGGGCATTAAGGAGTTTAACGTAACCAAGTCCCGAATCCATAATTTCTGGTTCGTAGAAATAAAATAGTACTCCTGCTATTTTATTTAGGTTTCTAATCAACCTACCCTAAATGATTAGTGGCGACTCCTATTGAAAATGTTTGCATGTTCACAATTGGACCTAAGTTGCGATTTGGTAGAGTTTGGGAGAACTCGAGCTAGGTTAATTAATTTAATTAATCTAGTAATCCATTAGCCTAAGATCGAAACGTGCCGATTTTTATTTTAGGTCGCGACATCTTGGCGACTCCGCTGGGGACTCACTTGAATTTTTTTTTTGAAAATTTAAGGAGGACTTAGGCCAAAAGATTTCATGGAAAAATCACTCGATTTGACAAAATTTATTGAATTCTCATTCTTAGGTGTTAAATGATTTTGCAGGTTGGGAGGTATAAGGGGAGTAGTGATTGGCTAACCCTTTGTTTTGCAGGTTTGGTGTAGTGGAATGGTGATTTAATTTTTGCACTATTGAAGCGTTGTTTGCATATAACTGTTGTGCATGATTTACAGTTTTTACACTACACCACACACAACCTGTGATCGGACCTGGGTCACACCCATAGTTCTAAGATGGTATTTAGATGGTTCTTTAACCTTAGAGGTAAGACCTCGCTAAAGGTTATCCCATTTGGATCCCGAAAATTTTCCAAAAAATGGTTCAAGGGTCGTCCTCGTGCACGTGAGGCTACTGCATGTGGAGGTTCCCCTTGTCGACCGAACCAAGCCGAAGTGATTGGACCCGACTAGTCATGACTACTGTATGCGAGGCTGCGACTAGTCATGATGAATGTACGCGAGGCTGCGACGTGTCGTTCCATCCATCATTTCATTTTGCAAAGCCATTAGGGTAGATAGCTTAAGGTTCGAACCTCACATTTCATGCGCATGTCTATGTGATTGCCATTACCCTACCCGGTGCAGTAAGTGTTCTGAACCTTGACCTTGCAATTTAATTACTTTTTCGTACATGTGGTCGGTCCATGATAGGTCTAAGTCGATCGTACTTTTTGAAAGTAAAAATCATTGAATTCTTTTCAAAGTGAAAGAAAAAGAAAAAATAAAGCTTTGAAAAGAGATTATTTTCAATTCTTATTATTATTTTCCTAGGTCTATCATAAGTCATTATTTCCTAAGAAATGTGCCATCATACATGGAGTAATGAAAAATGTCATGGAAAATGGGAATAAAAAAGGACGATTAGACTGAGTCATGGACCGATCGTTTTGATGACGCATACTTACCGTGCCCTATTTTTGAAATTAGGTAACTACGGACCGATCACGTTCCCCTATTCGCACACGGTCAAGAGCTAGAATGGCTGATCAAACTGAGTTACAGGAGCGCGTTGACGGTATGCAGGACCAGATCAAGCAACTTGCCGTCGCAATACAACAAATGACCGCTGAAATCAAGGCTCTTCGGTCGATCCCTGTTCCAGCACCCCTTGAGGCATTAGTCCCGAAGCATACAGGTGGAAAGAATGTTGACGTCGAGGAAGATGATGATATGCCTGAGTTAGAAGATGACCCCGTCCAGATTGTCGTCAACAAAACCAAGCCTGATGAACGTGTCAACAAGCTCGAGGAGAGAGTTAAGCAGTTAGAAGGTTCGCAGGATTCGCCCTCAATTGACCTGTCCATGTACTCACATATCAAAATCCCGAAAAAGTTCAAGATGCCGAACTTCGACAAATACAATGGCACCACATGTCCAAAAGCTCACCTGCAATTGTACCACGTACAAATGACCTCCTACGTTGACAACGAGCTTCTGATGATCCATGCATTCCAAGCAAGCTTGAACGGCCCTGCTCTACACTGGTACCTCATGAAAAAGATCAATAGCCTCAAAACCTGGAAGGAAGCTAGTGAGGCATTCCTGAAGCAATACCGGTTCATAACAGACATCACTCCCACCCGTGATGATCTCGAGCGTGCTCAAATGAAGAAGACCGAGTCTTTCAAAGACTATGCCATTAGATGGAGGAATATAGCCGCTCAGGTCGTTCCGGAACCTATAGACAATGAGCTGAAAAGGATGTTCGTGAAAACTCTCCCGTTCGAATACCGTAATCGAATGGTCGCCATTCCAGCTGATAACTTCAATCAGCTCATCCCTATAGGCGAGCAGATCGAGATAGGGCTGAAAGATGGGTGGTTTGCGGAGCCCTCCTCGTCAACCAAGAGATTCAATGCAAGAAAGGAGAAAGAACCGGCTGCAGAAGTGAATGTGGCTTATAACCAACCGATCCGGCGAAATGCTAATCCTCCCCCGGCAATTCAGGTGGCTGAAGCTCAGCAACAAAACACAGGTCTTCAACCTTTTCAGAGGAGGAACAATAGGAGGCAATTCACCCCCCTCCCCGGATCGTTATCTCAAGTATTGGCAGTGCTCCAGAAGAAAGGTTTACTCACCACCGAGCCAAAGCGGCCCAATCCTGAGCAGTTCCGTAACTTCGACCCGTCGAAAAAATGCGATTATCATATGGGTGAGCTCGGACACTCGATCGATGATTGTTTAGCCCTCAAGCACCGAATCCAGAACCTCCTGGACACGAAGGCTTTCTCATTCCAGTCTGCCAAGCCGAATGTTCAGAGTAACCCACTCCCTGATCACGCGGGCAATGTAACCCGGAGACAATTGCAGAGTATTTTCTTTCAATAGCCTTGACTCGAAGAGTCCCCTTTGCTAAGCCATTGACCAAGCCCATGTTATAGTCCTGGCAAAGACCTCTTGGATTAGTAAGGTCGTACCGCTTGCGAGAATACTCGGACCCTTGTCGACATGATGATGATGAGATAGAGTTATTCTCAGTAAATTAGCCTTTTTGATGAGAATGAGTGAAAGCCTTTTCGGATTGGAAGTCCCTCATTCGACATTTTCAAGACATCCGCTTGTGAGTTCGGATTGTCTTGTCATGATTTTTCCCCAACGGGGTTTGCAATGCCGATTTGGCAAAATCATCGTGCATGAAAAACCAGTTGAATTCATAGTGCATGTGTATATGTGTGAGAATGCATATTACATGTTATTTAAAGTCGTGTCTAATAGGAGACACACTCTCGAGAGTCGGAGATATCACTAAGTAAGTACATCTCTATATCCCTAACCTATTCGAGCAATCGTCAGGTCTCATATTTGATCATTTCGTTGCAATCTCTAGGTGCCTTTGATGATGTGCAGGTGTCTATTGATCAAGCCTTTTCAGGTACCTCTGATGATATCTAGGTACTTTGTCAAGGAATCCTCGAACATTTGGGCTAGTCCCACTGTTCACCAAAATCAGATTGTTGCAATCTCCAGAAGATTCCCCCATGACGCACCTATGGCGATGTATAGGTGAAGCGGCCAAATCTTTACCAGTGTCTATGGCGATGTATAGATGTCTAGTAAAGGTCGGAATTCTTCTTTAATCTCAGGTGTTCCCCCGCGATATGCCTATGGCGATGTATAGGTACAGCGGCCAAATCTTTATAAGTACCTATGGCGATGTATAGGTATCTTATAAAGGTCGGAATACTCTATCCCGGATATTCCCTCGCGACTCACCTATGGCGATGTATAGGTAGAGTGGCCAAATCTTTATGAATACCTATGGCGATGTATAGGTATTTCATAAAGGTCGGAATATTCCCTCAACCCCCAGGTTTTCCCCCGCAATTCACTTATGGCGATGTATAAGTGAGGCGGCCAAATCCTTATGAGTACCTATGGCGATGTATAGGTATCTCATAAGGGTCGGAATATCCTCTTTAGTTCCCCCGTAATGCACCTATGGCGATGTATAGGCGCAGCGGCCAAATCTTTACAAATACCTATGGAGATGTATAGGTGGTTTGTAAAGGTCGGAACGTTTTTGCATTTTTTTATCTCACGAATCCATATGATGATTGGATACGTTAAGCTTTCTTCGTGTTCGTGTGTTTTGACTTAACTGCAGATCACCGACATTCATCAACAGTTTATCAGGCAATATCTATGGGACTGAGCCCAGACATTTGCCAAACAACAAACAAAGTCGAGTCGTACCTCGAATTGCATTATCTCGTACCAGTCAGGTAAGTAATTCCAGGTATGTTTTCTTTTCATGTCAGCATGCATCATTTCTTATTGCATTAAAAAATGGGACTCATAATCCCGACAAAAATAACATTCATTGCATTTGTATAGTTGAAATTTAGGTATCATTTAGTCTTTGAATGCAACCTCTGCGAGCTCACCTTCAAAGAGGGGCAGCTGTTGACACCTAAATTTTGGCACGACATTTAGTGTAATTTGCATAGAAAATAGGGATTAAATTTTTAACCCCTAAACAAAAATATTTAAATTGCATAACATATAGTTTAGGTTCATTTTAGATTTAATTGCATTATTGCATCGGATTGGCGATGGCGAGCGAGCTTAAAATTCATCGAACAAAAAACGGGACGCTCGGGAATGCAAGGGCCCGGAATTTCAAAATGAACGGGCTCGAGTTATTTTAATTTGGGCTTAATTTAGTAATATTGAGTTTAATTAATTCAGCCCATTTAATTTAATTAGAGCCCAAGCCCAAGTTTAAGCCCATTAGGACATTAAGCCCATTTAATTTGACCTAGGTTAGAACTATATAAGTATATTTTAGGTCAGAATTTAGGGGGACGTCACAACTTTCAGATCAGAAATTTTTAGAGTGAGAGTGAAGGAAAAGAAGAGAAGAGAGAAGACCGGCGCGCCGTTCACCGCGACACCGCCGCGCCGGAGGACCACCCCCGCCGTTCCTTCGCGCATCGCCTGCAGCCACGCCGGAGCACGCCACGTCGCCGCCCCTCCGCGCGACACCCCACGCCGAAACAGCCGCTTCCGCCCTCCACACCAGACGACGTCCAAGGACGTTGAGCCCCCTGAATGACGGCCATCGACGTTGCTGCTTCTTCATGCGCCAGCTTCATCTTCTCCAGTCAACCGAGGAACTTGTTGACTCCTCTCCATCCTATTGGTCCATGAAGCAGCAGCCACAGACACGAAGACTTCCCCCCATGCAACGAAGACGCCTCCAGAGAAGCTCTTTGCATTGACGTGAAGTTGTCCTGCTTTGCCCGAACGACGAGCTGTGTTTCCTCTGTCCAAGTCAACGTCTTTTTCTTTTGTTGCTGCTTCTCCCTGACTCAACAGAAGAACTCCCCTGCCTAGTCAACCGTGAAAGCTGATCCCACAAAGTCAGCACTGCTGGACGCTGTTCTGGACTCATCCCAACGTTGACGTTGAGTTGCTGCTTCTGCTTCTCTGATCCTTCACCAACGCTGCTGCTCCTCGTCCACTTCCTCCCAGAATCGCTCACTCCACAGAGCTTATTTGTGGAAACTCAAAACATGAAAGTTGTAGATCTACGAGTCCTTGATCTGTGGCTTTTGGAATCGGGTCAATCCGACGTGTATTGAGGAAGTTACGCCCATTTTTCCGGAATCGTGCAGTCCTGAAATTTTCTGTTCGGAGTCACTCGCCCACGCACGCGTCACACCTCACCGAACAGCCGCTGTCCTTGCCGGTGAAGTCGCCGGAACAGCACATCGAGACTTGCCGGACGTCCCCGCCGTGTTGCCATTGTCCCGTCTCGATCCGCAAGCCCAAGCTCGATCCCGATCCGAGTTCGAATTTGGAAAGTTATTTACGCAAATCAGGTAATATTCTTATCTTGATTTAATTTGAATATTTTGTTTCCTGATTTGTGCTATTGATGTCTAATTTTGCATAGTTAGATAACAAGCATTATTCCAATTAGGATTTTATTTCCTTTTTTGAAACTTTGGATATCTACTTGCTTAATTTGGATAGATTTCAGAATTTCAAAAATATTTTGAATATATCCAATATATTTGAGATATTTAAATCTTTCAAGATGTGATCGATTAGGAAAATTTCCTAATCCGCAACCGCGCACGTGGAAATAAATCTATCTATCAGGCTTTAGATAGAATTATTTCCATAGCGGGAATTTCGAATTTTAGCGTCGATCTGTCAGGCTTCAGATCGAAACTTAATTCGAAAGATTTAGCGGTTTTATTTTTTATGTGTTTTTTTAATTTCTAATTTTCATAAAAAAATACAAAAAAAGGTTGCGTTAGAATAGGTTAGTTTAAAATTGCATGTTTAGATAATTCGTATTTTTAATTCCGAATTTCATAAAAAAAATACAAAAAAAGGTTGTGTTAGAATAGGTTAGTTTAGAATTTGCATGTTTAGATAATTTGCATTTTTAATTCCAAATTTCATTAAAAAAAGTACAAAATATGCCCGTCATTAGAAATAGGTCACGTCGTCGCATGACATATAGTTTGCATGTTAAGTTGCATTAATCGCATGTCAATTTTTTGCACGTCATTACATATAGGTTAGTTTGCATTTAAATAAATGAAAACCCAAAAAAAAATTTCTGCACCATTGAACTTTAAATCAGAATTTTTTCAAAAATTGTCAAATTGAGTGTTTTCCTTGAAATTGGTACCGAAAGGGCGTTAAGGAGTTTAACGTAACCAAGTCCCAAATCCATAATTTCTGGTTCGTAGAAATAAAATAGTACTCCCGCTATTTTATTTAGGTTTCTAATCAACCTACCCTAAATGATTAGTGGCGACTCCCATTGAAAATGTTTGCATTTTCACAATTGGACCTAAGTTGCGATTTGGTAGAGTTTGGGAGAACTCGAGCTAGGTTAATTAATTTAATTAATCTAGTAATCCATTAGCCTAAGATCGAAACGTGCCGATTTTTATTTTAGGTCGCGACATATACGAATTGGACAAATTCACCCGTTAACTATGACGATATCTAGGTGTGATGGCTAAACTTTAACGAGTACTCATGAGGAAGGTATGGATATTTCGTTGAGGTCGGAATGGACTCTATTTCGTCGAATCTTTCTCTCGGGCACTTCAAATGATAACTAGATGCTTTGAGTTTTTCTTCGTGTGTTTTGACTTAATTGCAGATCACCGAAGTTCATTAGCGTGTATCAGGCAAAACCTATGGAACTTAACCCAGACATTTGCCAAAACAACATATAAGTCGAAGTCGTGCCTCGAATTGCGCTATCGTTCTGACAGGTAAGTAATTCCAGGTAGGTTTTCCATTCAGGTCAGCATGCATCATTTCTTAATGCATTCAAAAATGGGACTCACAACCTCGACAAAAATAACATTCATTGCATTTGCATAGTTGAAATTTAGGTATCATTTAGTCTTTGAATGCAACCTCTGCGAGCTCACCTTCAAAGAGGGGCAGCTGTTGACACCTAAATTTTGGCACGATATTTAGTGTAATTTGCATGAAAATTAGGGATTAATTTTTAACCCCTAAACAAAAATATTTAAATTGCATAACATATAGTTTAGGCTCATTTTAATTTAATCTCATTTTTTACATCAAATTGGCGTCGGCGAATGAGCTTAAAATTCATCGAACAAAACTCAGCTTGCTCGGAATCCAAGGGTCGGGAATTTCAAGACGAACGGGCTTGGTTATTTTAATTTGAGTTTAATTCAGCCCGTTGTGTTAATTAAAATTAAGCCCAAGCCTAAGCCCATTAGGACATTAAGCCCACCTAATTGACCTAGGATTAACATTATATAAACATAACTAGGTCAGAATTTTGGAAGGAGGGTCATAATTCAGATCTGATTTTTTTTATAAGAGAGAGAGAGAGAGGAAAAGAGAAGGAGGAACGCCGCTGCCGCTGCCTGGATCCGCCGTGCGCCGCCGCCTCCACGCCGCACCGTTCCAGCCGCGCCACGTTGCCACTAGCAGCGTCCCTGCCACGCTGCAGCCCTTTCGCCGGAGTCGTGTCACCGCCCGTACTCCCCCTTGCCGAAGACCGCCGCGTGCTGCCGTTCGCCTCAGTCTTTCTCGCCGAAGACAACTGCTGTCGCTGCTGATTCTCGCCGGCACCGCCTCCTCCTTACCTCGCCGTTGCTGCTGCTTCCCGGAAGACGCCACAAGCCACCGCCACAAGCCATCGCCACAAGCCACCGCACTGCCCCGCCACCAGTCACCGCGTGAACAGCCGTGTCACCGCCCGCCGGTGAAGCTGTCATCCACACCGCGCCAACAGCTGCACCGCCGTTCGCTGCCTCTCTTCGCCTCAGCCTGTTTCTGCCGGCGAAGCTGCACGCTCACCGTGCCTCTCGCCACGTTGCTGGAGCCCTACCGAGCAGCCGCCAGCCACCGGAGACCGCCTGACGCCGCCGCGTGCCGGAGCTGCTCGCGTTCTCGCCATCGTTCCCCGTCGGTGTCGCTATGCCGGTCCCGTCGTCGTCGTCGGTTGTTTCGATCCGATCCGCGAGCCCGATCCGAGTTCAAATTTGGCAATATTTCAAATTAGGTGAGTAAACATTATCCGATATATTTTCAGAATATTAAGCTTCCTAATTTGAGTGTTTTGAATATTGCATGAATATCACGTGGATAATTAGGTGTCTTAAAATAATATTTGTGATATCCGCAATATTTCTGAATATTCAAAATTAGGAAATTTTCCTAATTCGGCAACGTATCTGGACGACTATCCGACTTTAACCCTAAAGTCCGATGCGCGGTGATATGGAAAATCATTATCCTATTCATAACCACTTGAATACGATAATGATTTTGATTAGCTTTCCAAATTTGAATGATCAATTATCCGTTAATATCTATAATCCTATAGATATGACCGATAGTTCGATTTTTGTGCCTAATCCGAGTTTGAAACAAATTTGGTGGATTGCGTGGTTGATTTGAATTGGTTGCTATCCTTATTTGTTTTGATTGTTTTCCTTTTCAAATAAAACAGAAAATTCAAAAAATATTAGTTAGAGTTTGAATTAGAATTTTTTGCATGTCTAGGAATTTTGAATATATCTAGAGGATAGAGTAATTATTTAATTTAAATTAGAATGTGAGACGATCTAGTTCCTAGTTTAAATTAAGTAATGTTCTAATCTTAATAGATTATTTCAGCAATTTAATAATTCCGAATTTTTGCCAAAAAAAATCCCAAAAAGAAATCATGTTAGGATAGATTAAGTCATCTTAGATTGCATGTTATTTTAGGCATTTTCATTAATTCCGAATTTCCTTAAAGAAAAATACCCAAAAAAAATGATCGTTCTTTCGTTATTAGAATTAGGTCACGTCGTCGCGTGTCATATAGTATGCATGTTAGGTTGCATTATTTCGTATGTCATATTTTTTCACATCATTGCATCTAGGCTAGGTTTCATTTAAATAAGTGGGAAATCAAAGAAAGAGAAATTGAACGATCGTTCGTTAACTAGAAATCATATTAGGGTGTTTGATGTGATTTTCTAGCTAACAATGCAGATGCTTGCGTTGGTTCGAGGTAAGTCATTCCTCCCAATTTGCAATTTATTTATTGCTTTGATTATTGGGTGTTAAATTGGTGGTTTGCGCACCCGCATGAACACCTCACATGTTAGTAATTAAGTTAAAATGGATCCAAACTGCTTGCCAAAACATTTTTGAAAAGAAAAAGGTACCGAAAGGGCGTTAGACTAGATCTAGCGTAATCAAGTCTCCGGGCTTAGAATCTTTGGTTCGTAGGAATAAAACATATCTCCCTATGTTTTATTTAGGTTTCTAATCAGCCTACCGTAAAATAATTAGTGGCGACTCCAAGCATGAAAACATTTGCATGTTAAGAACTTAATCCCTAAGTTGCGATTTGGTAGGGCTTGGGAGGGCTCGAGTTAAGTTCAATCTTAATAATCCATTAGCCCGAAAAATTTGATATAAGTTTTTTAGGGTCGCGATAGCAACTAAGCCAAAGTTGCAAACAACACCAATATGAAACAGACAAATTATAAAGGCAACAATAAGGAAAGGGTTCAAAAGAATCTTCCTACTCCAATGCGTAGGTGTCTTCGTTTTCAGTTATAACGACGCTGATAACGTCCTCTTCAAATAAACCTAGCAAGACTTACTCTGCTTTTGCATGTAAATTTTCCTCTGAAAGCAATTTGGAAGGTCCATGAAAGTTTTCTTTGATATGAATTTGATGATAGGGTAGCTCTCTAGCCTTACCCTTCCACGTTGATAGGTTAATGGTTCGATCACCTCGGCCTCCACAGCCTTCATGATTCTTTTGACCATGGCCTTGGCCTCTATAGTGATTACTAGTAACTTCATACCCCATCTCATGCTTTTTCTTTATGCCAAATAGGATAATATAATTCTATCCGCTTTTGTCCCAAGTCCATCACCAAGGTTGAATCCATATTGGCATAACACTTTTCCAGACATAATGCACGACGCTGAAAATTCCAGAGACTTCATGATACTACCAGCGGGAATTTGTATCATAGAAATCATCTCAAAGGAATGATAACTGGGCTCTTCTTTTATCTCAGGCTCAACATAAGGTATGGCACTTTCCTTGTAAGTGGTGAAGTCCGTCTCCCCGTGCACGGTAATCATTTTACCATTAATAACAAATCTAACTTTTTGATGAAGACTAGAAGGAATGGCGCCAGCCATATGAATCCAAGGCCTCCCTAGTAGTAGGTTGAAAGTCCTTGGAATGACTACCACTTGAAAATTGATCAGGAAAGGCACATGGCCTATATTTACTTCCAGCTCGATGTCACCGATAACATCTTTCTTGATCCCATCGAACGAACGTATAGTCACCTTTAAAGGCTTGACGAATTCTTCATTAATTCCTAGACGATGCAGCGTGCTTAATGGACACAAATTAAGCGCGGAGCCATTATCAATCAGCACACGGGATACTTCCTTGCTCAGGCATTTGACGGCAATGTATAAGGCCTTGTTATGTGAACGGCCATTCATTGGAAAATCTTCGTCAGAAAAAGCTATCTGATCTTTCAAAAGAATAGCTCCAATGAAATCTTCTAGTTGCACTTCGTTGATCGTTTCGGGAACATGTACTTCATTAAAAAGCTTCATAAGCACCATTTGTGGCTTTATGAGGTTTTGAAAAGATCCAGTAATGAAATTTGTGCTGACATCTTTCTCAATTGCTCAATTACCTTATATTCGCTGGTCCTCATGACTGATAACAACTGCTTGATATCTTCTTCAGTTATTCCTTTCTTTTCGTGCTCACCTTCCTTTGGGACATAACATCTTCTCGATTTGGTTATTGCATCAACTTCTTTAGGCGTGTAGTCCCATGGTACACATTTGTATCAAATTTCTCCTTTGGAGGCAAAGTGATAATCACAGGCTGAACCTCTTTCTTTTCAATCTTTAGTTGACCAATTAGGAGCTCAATGGTAATTGGTTCGACATGATCCTTCTCTTCATCAAGCTTATCCACTTCATCAAGATTAATCAATAGTGGTGTAATCATGGACACCATGCTTTTGTCAACTTCAATAATATCCATTCCACCCCAACCGTTAGGCACGATATTTTCATCTTTGGATGCCCATGAAAGTGGTGTGTACAGTAGTTATACCGACCACTGTCTTGTCCCAAATAATCCACAATTTCGCCTTGTTTTCGTGGTTTGCAAACAAATCGTCTGTCTTCTTGGCGAGCCTTTTTCTTCATTTTCTCGTCTTGATCTTCTTTCTCCTCAAGACTTAATTCGTTGATTGAGATTTCATCTATGCCTCCCCATCCATCAGGCACAATAGTTTCGTTTTAAAAAGCCTAGGGCGGAGGTGTATACTTAACACGGAAGTTGTATTTTGCACTATTTTAATCAAGGTCTACAGTGTCACCCCGCTCAAGTGATGTTTGGGTAAATCGCCTTTCACGCCGTCGAATCCTTTCTTTTTGCTCTTCAAATTGATCCACTTCATCACCAGATGGAGTCTCATTTTTTCTACTGAGCTCATCGTCCATACCACCCCAACCATCGGACATAATCAGTTCACTTTTGAAAGCCCATGGTGGTGGAGTATACTTACTTGAAAGTTGTATTTTCCATAATCTTCTCTCAAGTTGTCTATAATTTCCCCTTTTAAGAATGCTTCACGACGAAAGCGAGCATCTCCTTGTCGAGCAGTCTTTAATCTGGCCTCATATTCATTTTCATCATCAGGCCTTATTATTTCTCCTTATGTAAGGACCATATCTACCACATTATGTTTAGGAAGAGGGTTCCGATGCATATTTGGCTTTGGCTCTTGAAAAGTTAATATCTTCTTGTCGATGAGCTGCTAAACTTTGTGTTTCAGGATTGGACAATTGTCTACATCGTGTCCCCTTTCCCCCATATGATATGTGCAATTCTTTGATTTATCGTACTAGGGGGACCTTGTAAGATTATCTATTGACACTTATTTGGCCACCAAATGCCTTTCCAACAGCATCGGTAGTAATTTCGACAAAGGCCATGGCAACGGAGTAAATTGCCTTACAGGTCTTTTCTTTGGTTCAAACTATTTTGGATTTCTTCAAGGGACGTTAGAATGTTTTGGGAATGAAGCATGATTAACATTGGTGCTAGATACCATAGCCACATCATGTACAGGTTCTTTATCCTTTCTTCCAGGATACGGTCTTCGTGCTGTCACTTCTTGAGATTTCTTTTCCTTCAATGTCCATTTGATTCTTTCGCCGACCTTCACCAACATGGTGAATGTTTGACAGCCCAATATATGCAACTTGTCGTATTACTCAATTGGTAACGACTTCAAGAAGATCATCCTCACTATAGCCGGTTTAACTTGTGAGGCTACAGCCTTCCACCTTTGAGCGTAGGCTCTGAATCCTTCGCTTCTTCTTTTCTCGGTTCTGACTAAATCCTTTCGGGTTGGAAGTACTTTAATAGTGAATTTGTACTGGCGAAGGAATTCTCCCACCAAATGGTCCCATTTTGTAAAATCTTCTATGTCGAAAGCGGTATACCATGCCAGGGCTACTCCTTTTAAACTATCTTGAAATGTGCTGATAAGGAGTGGCATATTATCTGAATATCTTGCCATCTTGCGGAGATAATATTTCAAATGGCTTTTAGGACTGCCAGTTCCATCATATTTATTCACGAACTCCAGTTCTTTGTAGTTTTTTGGAACCACCACCTTTATGTAAAGACAAGAATTTGTCGAACCTTTGAAGCTCATATCCTTGGCTTGCAAGGCATTCTTCAATTTTGGCCAATCGTTTGGCCTCCTCTTTCATCCTTGGATGTCTTTCTAATCCGAATGTCTTCTTCCAGATCCACTATTTCAGGTGTAGCTTTTGGAGGATTCTCTTAAGCTGGTTCTTTACTTCTCATTGACTCTTCAGCAGGTACTTCAGCGATATTTGCAGCTCCTGGATTTGAAACTGTAGGATAAGATCCCTTCGCGGCTATAATGAAAGCTTTCATTTCTGCCATCATAGCAGCCATTTGCGTCATCTGGTTCTCCACTTCAGCTAGTCAAGTACGATCCTCGGCCATTTTAATTTGTAAACGGGTTCGGGGTCTTTTGCCTTCCGTTGCTAGAAAACCTGCTTTCATAAAAACCATCGGGATATTAGAATTGGTGAAAGGAATGTGAAAACTCACATTCTTTTAATTGTATGGTTTCTTGTTATTAACAAGGATAAAGACTTTTACACAAGCCTTAGCCTTACATAAAACTTCTCATCAATGTTTTTCTCAAGGAATCATACCATTCAAAGAATTATAATCCATGGTGATCATGTCTTTGAATTTATCCAAATGGATTTTGAAAAATGAGTATTTCATATAAAATCCAAGTTTGCTTTACAAAATAATTTTAAACTCAAATGGGAATTCTAAATCAATCAAGTCTAGGCTTCTTGCTAACTAAGGTAACTTCCGCCTTGTGGTAATCCTTCCATTCCTTGATTTGAAATTCCCATTCTTCGACATCGAGCACGACTTCTTCGGGGATGTAAGGCTCAACTCTAGGCACGTGTAGGACAATGTATTCCGGGACATACTCCTCCACGGGATCCATTATAATGCTCAATGGAACGTATGGCTCAATATCAATTGGTCGTTTACTTTCCATCCACTTGATGTATTCTTTGGATGCCATATAAATCTCCATATCTCCTTCCAAGTTCTTTGACCATTCCACTACTTGTGAAAGTGAATTATCCAAAGAAAGGATAATTTTATGCACCTTGGCTTGAAGGTCATTTTTCTCTTCTTCGGGTATGATTCCACTTGGGATGTCAAAGGCAAACTCCTCAGGGTTCCATGTTGATGGGACTTGTTGAAGCATCCCAAATTGTCTGACAACTCTCAAGGGACAATAGGCAGCTCCCCCATTCAGCCCGTGTAATGGCACCATATTCCCTTCTTGGCTTGTAATCTTTGCCTTGTCAATCTTTGGCCAATTGATCCGCCATTGGATTTGATTAGGAGTTAAGGCTCTAATGAAATTAGCCCAATCTAAGAAAGATTGTTTGGGTAATTTGTTTTGGATACGAATGTATCTTTTGATTGGATTTATTGCCGAACAAATTTCGCGAATGTTCATGAAACGACACCAAGGTCGAATGTGTGAGATGAACCATAAAGATAGAAGACCCGTAGAAGCTTGAAAGATTCTTTTTCCACAATTTTGATATGTGTTCAAGGAAATGATAGTTTGGGCAAGAAGCATATTAGAGAAATCCCACTTGAGACATGCTTGCCTTGCGATTATTGCAATTAAGGGGTCGAATCCCGTTCTAGATATGGGGAACAGAACGAAGCTGAAGAAGGCTAGAATGAAAACCTGAGCCGAAGTGTTTCCCATTTCCCTAGGAAGTTTGGAAAAATTGGCTATTAGAAAGGATAATGAAAATCTACCCGTATTTGATTTGATTGACCTTTCGATTTTGGAAGTTTTTATGTTAAGGAATTCTGTAAGAATGCTTATGGGATTAAGTCCAACGGGTGGCTCTACGACCCTAGGCTTGGGATCAATTCCAATGGTGGCTTGATATTCTTCTAAAGTCGGTGTCAGTTCATGCTCTCCAAATTGGAAGGTGGCGGTGGAAACTTCCCAAAAATGCGCCAAAGCTTGGATTAAACTAACCTGATGTTCCACATGAATCAAGTCTAGAAGGTATCCCAACTTATCTTGGACATAAACTTGATTGTCTTTTGTCGTGTCCTTCCACCAAGCTATGAGCTCTTTTCGTGGAGTGGGAACCACTTGGATGTCTAGTTTTCCCATCGAGCCTAATTATGCAAAAAAAAGTTCATTATTAATCACCATGTATTTCATATCAATTTTAAATGTCCCCATTTTAATTATATGTTCTTTTATGGAAAAAATGGAGGTAAAGTATATTTGCATACTTATGACGTAATATAAATGCCACTTCTAATCCATTTATGCCTTAAAAGAGCATATACTTGAAAATATGAATGAAATCAATGTTTAATGCAAATGCCTTTTGTCACGCTTCATTTTGACCATAAAGTCATATCCTATGGTTTACAACCTCGAATACATCAAGAATAGACTTTTGGCAAATGAGATTGTACATGTCACATCTTGAGCATCCAATCTACTTGAATTACATTGAAAATTGCCATGGACCTATGCATTCCATCTAGAAATGAAAAAAAAATGACCAAACGGAGCATGTCACTCTATTCATTCAAAGGCATTTTGATCAAACATTGATTATCATTTGGGCAGTTTTTTTAACAAAATTGTGTCAACTAATTTTGCATAATTAAAAAGATGAGAGAAGTAGAACGATACTTACTTACCGACACTGTTGACACCTAAATTTTACCGACCATTTAGTGAAATTTGCATAGAAAATTAGGGATTAAATTTTAACCCCTAAACAAAAATATTTAAATTGCATAGCAAATAGTTTAGGTTCATTGCATTTTTTACATTGGATTGGTGATGGCGGACGAGCGTAAAATTCATTGAACGAGACTCGGTTCGCTCGGAACGCAAGGGCCGGGAATTTCAAGTCAAACGGGCTCGGTTATTTTAATTTGAGCTTAATTCAGCCCATTGTGCTTAATTAATTAAAAACCCAAGTTAATTCAGTCCATTTAAATTAAATTAGAGCCTAAGCCCTAGCCTAAGCCCATTAGGTTAAGAAAGCCCATCTAATTGACCTAGGTTAGTATTATATAAACATGTTTAGGTCAGATTTTTGGGACATGACATAAAATTTTCAAATCAGAAATTTGGAGAGAAAGTGAGAGTGAAGAGTGAGAGAGATTGAGGCCGGCGTACACCATCCCCGCCGCCGTTCACCGGCGCCCTTGTCGCCGTACGCCGACGCCTTTGTTGCGCCACGCCGGTCCCTTCCGCGTGCCCCACCGTGCGAACCGTTACTCGCCACCGTCTTCACCGGAGAGCCATCGACACTGCCGCCTCCACCTGTGACTGCCCCAGAGCTGCAGCCGCATAGCCACTGCCACCCGACGCCGTGCCAGACTTCCTCTCCGCTGCACCTTCAGTCCACGGTTCAACAGCCGCTGACTGCCCTGCACGCCCGCCGGACAGCCCTGCCTCGCCTTTAGCCTCTGCTCCACACCTTAGCCTCTCTCACCGTCGTTGACCGGCACTGCACCGTGCCACCCCTGCTCGCACAGCCACAGACCAGAGCTTCCCTCCCTCGCTGATCACCGGTCACCGCCCTCCACAACACCGACGTCCCACCGTACCGACGCTATTGTCCCGCCTTTGCTCATCGGAGCACCGCCTGAGGCCACGAACTGGACGTCCCCACCACATCACCGTCGTCCGGAGCTGCTGTGTTGTTCTCGAAGCTGCCCTGCCAGTTGCTGTTCCCGACGTTACCTCTGCCGCCGTGAGCCGCCACCAGTCCGGCCGTTCACCAGCCATCGTCGCCTGCTGCAGTCACTATCGCCGCCGGAACAGCGTCCAGCAGCCTCGCTGGTGTTGCCATGAGCCCCGCCAGTGCCGTTCCATCGCCGGTGCCGTCCCGTCGCCGGTCATCCCGATCCCAAGCTGATTCAAATTTGGGAATTATCTTCAAATTAGGTAATTGAACATTATCCTAAATTTTCAGAATATTCAATTTCCTAATTTGCATGTTTTGAATATTTTGTGAATATCACGTGGATAATTAGATGTCTTAGGATAATGTTCGATATATCCGCAGTGTTTAGAAATATTCAAAATTAGGAAAATTTCCTGATTTAGCAACGTACCTAGACGACTATCCGACCTTATCCCTAAGGTATGATACGCGGCGATACGAAAAATTATTGTCTTTTCCATAATCACTTGGATACGACAATGATTTTTATCTGCTTTCCAAATTTGAATGATCGACTTTCTGTCAATATCTATAACCCTATAGATATGACCGATAGTTCGATTTTTGTGCCTAATCCGAGTTTGAAACAAATATGGCGGACTGCGTGGACGGTTTGAATGTGGTTGCTATCTTTGTCTGTTTAAATTGTTTTCCTTTTCAAATAAAAAAATTCAAAAAAAATATATAAGTTAGGATTGGAATTAGAATTTTGCATGTTTAGGGAACCCTAAATATATCTAGAAGATAGAGTAATTATTTAATTTAAATTAGGACTTGAGATAATCTATTTCCTAGTTTAAATTAGGTAATGTTCTAGTCTTAATAGATTATTTAGGTTATTTTTTAATTCCGAATTTCCATGAAAATCCCAAAAAGACTGAATTGCTTTATGGTAGATTAGGATAGATTGCATTTTTAATTTAAGTAATTTAAGATTTCGAATTTTAGCAAAAATCCCAAAAAGAAATCATGTTAGGATAGATTAAGTCATCATAGGTTGCATGTTAATTTAGACATATTTTTATTCCGAATTTCATCAGAAAATACCAAAAATAATCATTTGTTCGTCATTAGAATTAGGTCACGTCGTCGCATGACATATAGTTTGCATGTTAGGTTGCATTAATTTGCATGTTATTTTTGCACGTCATTGCATATAGGATAGTTTTCATCTAAATAAGTGAAAAAATAAAAAAAATTGAGTGAATTACTTGTTAATTAGAAATCATATTAGGATTGTCAATGTGATTTTCTAGCTAACAATGCAGATGCTTGCGTCGGTTCGAGGTAAGTAATTCTTCCAATTTGCAGTTTATTTAACGCTTTCTTGGATGTTAAATTGGTGGTTTGCGCACCCGCATGAACACCTCACATGTTAGTGAATAAGTTGAAACGATCCAAACTGCCTGCCAAAACATTTTTGAAAAGAAAAGGTATCGAAAGGGCGTTAGACTAGATCTAGCGTAATTAAGTCCCCGGGCTTAGAATCTCTGGTTTGTAGGAATAAAACATATCTCCCTATGTTTTATTTAGGTTTCTAATCAACCTACCGTAAATTGATTAGTGACGACTCCAAGCATGAAAATATTTGCCTGTTAAGAACTTAAACCCTAAGTTGCGAATTGGTAGGGCTTGGGAGAGCCTGAGTTAAGATTAGTCTTAATAATCCATTAGCCCGAAAAATGAAAAAAATTTTAGGGTCGCGACAAGTTGGCGACTCCACTGGGGACTTGAGTTAAAACTCTTAGTGGACTTAGGCCAATTTTGCTTTTCAAAAATAATTTTTATTTGGCAGCGAGAATCCTAGGTACATTCCTAACATTTTAGGTGTTAAATGTTCTTGCAGAATGGGAGGTATAAGGAGAGGCGTGATTGTTAACCCTTGTTTTGCAGGGAGGTGTTCGGATGTATGGTTTAAATTATGCACGAAGCGCTGTTTGATATAACCTGTTGTGCATGCCTTACATTTACACTTCACCGCACACATTACCTGCTGCCGGACCTGGGTGGCATAGGTTTAAGATGGTACTGAGGTAGTGGATACCCCGACCAAAACCATGTGGTACGGGTCGCCCTCTTCGGTCCCGAAATTTTCTTTCATGGTGTCATTGAATACCCACCACGGTTGCGCCCTTTGCAACCCAGGTCAGCTCTTTGATTAAGCCGGAGTCAGGGGAATCCCAACCTAACCACCACCATGACTGGTTTAGCTCGGTAATCCTCGCGTCTCCACTTTGCAAGCCAGAATCTAGGTAGAAATCGAACCTCACATTTCATGCGCATGTCTATGTGATTGCCATTACCCTACCCGGTGAAGTAAGTGTTATGAACCTTTATCTTGCAATTTACTTACTTTTTCGTACATGTGGTTGGTCTATGATAGGTCTAAGTCGATCGTAATTTTTTAAAGTAATAATTATTGAAATTTTTTTTCAAAGGGAAGAAAAAGAAACAAAAATAAAGTTTTGAAAAAAAATTACTTTCAATTCTTATCATTATTTTTCTAGGACTGTCATAATTCATTATTTCCTAAGAAGTTTGACATCATTTTCACAAATACATGGAGTAATGAAAAATGTCATGAAAAATGGTAATAAAAAAGATTAGACTGAGTCATGGACCGATCGTTTTGAGGACGCATACTTACCATGCTCTATTTTCCAAATTAGGTAACTACGGACCGATCACGATCGTCCATTCGTACACGGTCGAGAGCCAGAATGGCCGATCAAACCGACTTGCAAGAGCGTGTTGTTAGTATGGAAAACCAGATGAAGCAACTCGTCATCGTAATGCAACAGATGTTCGCTGAAATCAAGGCTCTTTGGTCGGCCCCCGTTCCAACACCCCTCGAGGCTTCAGCTCCAAAGCATAAAGGTGGAAAGAATGTTGATCTTGAGGAAGATGACAATATTCCTGACTTGGAAGATGACCTCGTCCAGATTGTCGTCAACAAACCTAAGCCTGATGAACGAGTCAACAAACTCGAAGAGAGAGTGAAGCAGCTCAAGGGCTCACAGGATTCACCTTCGATCGATCTGTCCCTGCACTCACAGATCAAAATCCCAAAGAAGTTCAAGATGTCGGATTTTGACAAGTACAATGGCACCACATGCCTAAAAGTCCACTTGCAGTTGTACCACGTATAGATGACCTCGTACGTGGATAATGAACTCCTGATGATCCATGCGTTTCAAGCAAGTTTGACAGGTCATGCTTTGAACTGGTATCTCATGAAGAAGATAAATAGCCTCAAAACTTGGAAGAAAGCTAGTGAGGTATTCCTGAAGCAATACAGGTTTATAATGGACATCACTCCCACCCGCGATGACCTCGAGCGCGCATAGATGAAAAAGATGAGTCCTTCAAGGATTACGCCATCAGATGGCGAAATTTAGCCGCTCAGGTTGTCCCAGAACCTATTAACAATGAGCTGAAGAGGATGTTCATCAAGACTCTCCCGTTCGAGTACCGTAATCGAATGGTGGCTATTCCGGCTGACAACTTCAACCAACTCATACCCATAGGCGAACAGATCGAGATAGGGCTGAAGAATGGATGGTTTGTGGAGCTATCTTCGTTGACCAAAAGATTTGGCGCAAGGAAGGAGAAAGAACCGGCAGCTGAAGTGAATATGACTTATAACCAACCGAGCCGGCGGAATATTAACCCTACCCCAACAATTCAAGTAGCAGAAGCTCAGCAACAAAACACGGGTCGTCGACCTTTTCAGAGAAGGAATAATAAGAGGCAATTCACCCCCTCCCTGGATCGTTATCTCAAGTATTGGCTGTGCTCCGAAAGAAAGGCATGTTTACTACCGAGCCAAAGCGGCCCAATCCTGAGCAGTTCTATAACTATGACCCGTCGAAGAAATGAGATTATCACATGGGCGAGCTAGGGCACTCAACCGACGATTGCCCTATCCTCAAGCACCGAATCCAAAACCTCATGGATACTAAGGCTTTCTCATTCCAACCCGCTAAGCGGAATATTCAGAGTAACCCGTTCCCTAATCACGCGGACAACATGAATGCCATATTTAGCGTCAATGCTGGTCGAATTAAGAACGTCAAGATGTACACCGCTGATGTCTACAGCGAGTTAGTGAAAGCCAGTTATTACCCGAGTAATGAGGCCGTTTCCCTGGCTATCATGAGAGAAAGAATCTCAAGGATGGTAGAGGCTGAATTGATCGTTTATGCTGACCACACCGGCATCGTCTCTACTATCTCTAAGGTCGTCATTAACTGGGATGAAGAGTTTGCTACGTTAAACACTGGGAAGGACAAGCTCGATCCTTTGCCTGAAGACATGCCTCTGCTCGAAGATGCGACCGATGATGAAGAAATCGTGATAAGCACGCCTGCAGCTGATGAAGGAATAGTCATCGAGATACCCCAACCGTACGAATACTCTGATGATAAGGCAGTCCCTTGGTTCTACAGTCTTGATGTCGACTTAGTCACCAAATCTGGACGTGCCTATGGCCAAGCAAATGCTCAACCTCCAAAACCTGTCATGGACGAAGAAGCTAAAGAGTTCCTGGTTGTGATCAAGGCTAATGCGTACAACATAGTTGAGCAACTGCGCAAGATGCCTGCGCAAATCTCTCTGCTTGAACTCCTCCAAACATCTGTCAAACATCAAAAGGCCTTGATGAAGGTGTCGAGTGAAGTCCATGTGCCCTAGACGATCGATCATGAGAAACTGGAGGAATTTGTGGGTTCCATACTCCTCAAAGACCTTATAGCCTTTTCAGATGAGGAGTTCCCTCTAGAGGGCAGAGGACATACCAAAGCTCTGTACATTTCTGTCAAATATAAGGCCTCACATGTAGCCCGGGTGCCAATTGACAACGGTTCAGCCTTGAACATCTGTCCTCTGGTGACTTTACACCGTCTTAAGATAGATCCGTCTAGAATAAATGCTACGAAGACCTCCGTGCGAGCCTTTGACGGAACGAAGAAAGAAGTGATGGGAGAAATCCACCTTGACATATAAATAGGGCCAACAACATTCAACGTCCTATTCCAAGTCATGGACATTCCCACTGCATTCAATTTCTTATTGGGACGTCCATGGATTCATACTGCTGGAGCTGTGCCATCTAGTCTACATCAGAAGGTGAAGTTCATTATGGAAAGAAAGTTGGTCACAGTCCACGGTGAAGAAGAGTACTCGATTTATCAGGCAATGGCTATCCCTTATGTCGAGCCGGACTGCAAAATTGAATCGAGCTATTAGTCACTTGAGCTCGTATCGACCATTCATGCGTCTAGAGGATCATCACCGCCAGTTCCTGAGGTGTCAAATCCTGCAGTAATGGTTGGAAGAGTAATGGTATCTCAAGGCTTCATTCCAGGCAAAGGCCTTGGCAGGGATGGTCAAGGTATCCGCCGACCGGTCGAAGTCTCTCAAAGATCCCGCACTTCTAGATTGGGGTATCAGGGATCAACTGTGCCGAACAATGAGAGACGTGGATATGGTCGAGGTCAAGGTCAAGGAGTTGAGTAGAATAGACAGCAATCCAATGAAGGGCCAAATAATGGAGAACTCGGGTGTGGTACGCTGCTTCCACACATCCGCACTACATTCCCAGGTCCTGCAAGGATGATGCACGAAGATAAGGAAGTGATCGACACTCTGGGGCAATCGAGTGGCAAGTTTGACTATTATGTGAAGTACTTAACGCCCCCGAGCTTCTATATTGACCCCTGTGACATTGTCCTTGACGGATGGGGTGGTATGGATGATCCAACGCCTCAAATGATGGGAGATTCTAATGATGCAATCGAAGGAATCACTGCCCTGTTTGATGACATCTTCATTGGAGCTATTGAAGGAGGACCGTTAGAGGGAATGGGCACTAGCCCACAAGAGTAATAACTTTTACTTTTCCGCACACTTCCCTGCGTATTTATCTTTACTGTTTTTTTAGGACTTGCCCCGTCTCGAGCGCTGCTTTCCATTTTCTTTTTTAGGACTTGATTGTTGCAATTTCCATTCAATAAATGTAATTCATTTCGAAATATTCAATGAAATTACAAGTTATTTTCAGTTTTGAGGGCATGTTGACGTACATCAAACCAGTCCGGTGATGATATCCAACCAATAAAAAAAATATAGTCCAACGAGAATTCTGAGGCCTGGGCTTCTTTATGCTTCCTTGTCTTAAAACCTTTTCGAAATAAATTTCAGAAAAACAAAAACACAAAATATTAATTACAAATTTTTTTTGAAAAAATGTAATGTGAGCCCTCTTTGTCCTTTTGAATCCCTTACTTTATGTTTTAGGGACAATCTTGTGACACGTGAGGGTACGGGAACGGTCCAAAATGATGAACTATATGCAATCGAGCTTAATCCCGATGATGCCGGAGAACTCGATGATTCCTCAGATATTCAGCGTGACCTAGAGCATCATGAAAGACCTAAAGTGCTGACAGTAGATCAAACTATCACCGTCAATATGAGTGATTCCGGAGAACCCAAGGAGGTGAAAATAGGGGCAATCCTTCCCGAAGGTGAAGCCAAACGTCTGGTCCAGTTGCTGAAAGATTACCAAGATATCTTTGCCTGGTCATATGCCAATATGCCGGGTTTAGACTCTTCTATTGTGGAGCATGGCTTGCCTACTTATCCCGGCATGCCACCCAAGAAACAGAGGCTACGAAGAACCAAACCTGAGCTTTCGAAGAAAATAGAGGAAGAAGTCATGAAGCTCTTGAAAGTCGGATTCATCGAAGTCACCCAATACCCTTCCTGGGAGGCCAACATCGTTCTAATCATGAAGAAGGACGGCTGAATTCGGGTTTGCATCGATTATCACGACCTGAACAAGGCTAGCCCTAAAGATGATTTCCCAGTACCGCACATAGACGTTCTGGTAGACAGTACTGCTGGATTTAAACTGTTTTTCTTCATGGATGATTTCTCGAGCTATAATCAGATAAGAATGAAGGACAGTGATAAGGAGAAAATAGCGTTCATCACTCTTTAGAGTACATTCCACTATAAGGTCATGCCCTTCGATCTTAAAAATGCCGGGACAATATATCAATGGGCAATGGTGACTCTCTTCCATGACATGATGCATAAAGAGATTGAGATCTATGTCGATGACATGATTGCTAAGTCTCGACCCGGAGAGAGTCATGTTGATACCCTGAAGAAGTTGTTCGACCAACTTCGTGAGTTTAAACTCCGTCTCAATTCAGCGAAGTGCATATTCGGAGCAACTTCAGGCAAGCTACTCGGGTTCGTAGTAAGCAGTAAGGGCATTGAAGTCGATCCTTCCAAAATAAAGGCTATATGTGAGCTACAACCCCCGTCGACCGTGAAAGAAGTACGGAGCCTCCTGGGCAGATTGAACTACATAGCTCGTTTCATTTTCCAGTTTTCCGAAACTGTTAAACCGTTCTTCAAACTTCTAAAGAAGAATGTTCAAGTGGAATGGGACGATAATTACCAGGAAGCGTTTAGTGAACTGAAGCAGTACCTGATGAAACCACCAGTGCTAGTCCCTCCGATGCCAGGCCAGCCTTTGATCCTTTACCTCACTATTCATAGTGAGTCTCTGGGTGCAATGCCAGCCCAGAAAAGTCTAGAAGATGGAAAAGAGCGAGCTATTTATTACTTGAGTAAGCAGTTTATCGTCTCGGAGTTGAACTATCCTAAAGCCGAGAAGACTTGCGCTGCACTAGTATGGGTGCTTTATAGGCTGTGGCAATATACATTGCATTACCAGACTTTGCTGGTGACTGAGAATGATCCCATCAAGTATTTACTTGATCAATCGGCCTTGGTAGGGAAGCTGGCCAAGTGGCAGATTTTGATTTCAGAATTTGATGTCCAGATGATGCCTCAAAAGTCAGTTAAAGGCCGAGTAATTGTTGATGTGTTAGCCGAGAATCCTGGAATCTCTGATGACGATAGATATTCCCCAGAAGATCGCATTCTGGTAATAAAAGAAGATACGTGGACTATGTTTTTTGATGGAGCCGTAAACTTGATTGGTTCCGGTACCAGGGCAGTCTTGATATCCCTAGATTGGCAACATTATCCAGTAGCAGCAAAGTTGGTGTTTCCGTGTACCAACAACATAGCTGAGTACGAAGCTTGCATCCTCGGACTCCAAGCCGCAGTGGAAATGAGAATAACCAAATTGAAAGTGTTTGGTGATTCCACTCTGATTATTCTCCAAACTGTAGGAGAGTGGAAGACGAGAGACACCAAATTGCTGCCGTACGATGAATACCTCGAAGAAATCATAAAAGAATTCAAAGATACCTCAGTTGTCCGATTTGCGGCGAGCTCGATTGTCGAGAGAGCAAGAGGAATCATCGCTAGTTCCGAGGACACGATCATCCGGCTCGAGTTCCGAAGATCGGTCCATGCTGGCCCAAAATGTTTCCTCGCCATTCTTCTAAATCAGGCTTAATTCGCGATCGGTCCTAGGTCCATGTATCAATTCCTAGTTGGCCATTCCCATTTGGTCAGTATCCCGAGAGTGATCGGTTCCGGGCGAGACTTACGAAAATGAAATATTGAATAAGACTCGCTTTATTCATTCCAGGGACTGAGTCGAATTTCGGGATGTTACACCCCGAGGCTATTGTCACTGATAATGGGACGAATTTGAACAACAAGTTCATAGATCAGTTATTCAATGAGTTCAAGATCAAGCATCTGAATTCATCTCCCTATCATCCACAGATGAATTGAGCAGTCGAAGCCGCTAACAAGAACATCAAGAAGATCCTGGCCAAAACGGCTGAAAACTATCGTGACTGGCACGAAAGATTGCTATTTGCACTAATGGCATATCGGACTTCCATCCGAACCTCTGTCGGTGCAACCCCTTTTTCTTTGGTGTATGACATGAAAGCAGTCCTGCCCATTGAAGTAAAGATCCCTTCCTTGCGTGTTTTATCCCAAGTGAAGTTGTCTGAAACGGAATGGATGCGACAAAGACACAAGCAGTTGAACCTAATTGATGAAAAGCGATTGAAAGCCATTTGCCATGGTCAAACCTATCAGCAGAGGATAGCTAGATCCTTCAACCAAAAGGTGCGTCCAAGACACTTCGAGGTAAATAATCTAGTCCTAAGGAAGGTGCTGCCAATCTTCTCAGTTCCTGGAGGTAAATTTGCCCCAAACTATATCAGTCCATATGTTGTTAAGAAGGTGCCCTGATTCTCGCAGAGATGGATAGTCGTGAGTTTTCCAATCCTGTTAATTCTGATGCTGTAAAGATGTATTATCCTTGATAAAATCATTTTGCAGCAAAAGTTTTCTAATATTTGGTTTTATACTTTGAATTGCAAACATTTCAGTGTTGAATAAATGGTTTCAATCAATTTCAAGTTAAGATGTTTGCATTGGCTTTAAATTCTGCATAGTTATTTTGTCGATCAGTATTGTTGACTTCAAAGGGGAAGTATATTTAGACAATTTGATAACTCATGTGGAATGAATTGAATGTGTCGAATAAGGTACATCAGGATGATGGAAGGCAAGCCCTATCCTATACACAGTCCCATGCACTAATCTTCAGTGAGTTGAGTGGAAAAATTCCATGTCTGCATGGTAAAGAGTTATCTCGCAAAAGGTACGGCGACCAAAATGACAAGAGGCATTTCATTTCTCTATCTTAAATACTACAAGTTATCCCTTGTTTCGTCACTTTGAGCCTAAATGCTTGGAGGAATTCTTTCAAATTACCCCAGTCAAGAACCACCCCACATCGGGGCAAATCGGAGGTAAATCAGTATCATAAGGTGAAAAATGAATAGAAATTTTCTTGCTCTCACTTGCATCAATCTTCGAGTGCTGCTTTTTCAGATGAATTCACACAAAGTTCAAGTGCCTTAAGATGACGAAGAGCATTTCTTTCTCTATCCTATACACATTTTACCCTTTGCTAAGCCCAATTGAGCCTGCAAATTCATTTCATATAAACCCAGTTGGTGATCATGCCCCACACTGGGGCAAGGCAAAAGGTCATCATTGTTCAAACAGCGTATCCGGAGCGTTGATGGAAGACAGGAATCCTTGAGAGTTCCAATGACAAGTCATTCAGTCAGATATAGCTGACCAGTGTTTATATTGTCAAAAAAAAAAGGGAGGGGGAAGAAAAAGCAATGTGCCTGGTAAAAGCAAGGCCAATGCCCGATAAAAGGATATGACATATCAAAATCATCCCCAGTAGAGCAATAGTCCTACAACTCTCAAAGGAATCAAGTGATGAACTCCTGAAGCCAATGGAACATCTACCGAAAAGACAATCCCTGGTGAAGAAGAAGACCGGTGATGATGCCGAGATGATCACCAACTTATTCACCCCAATTATACGCATTTTGAGTCTAATGATCCATTCATTTCTCAGCCCATGAGCCTAGCCTATGTTACGTCCCTTGCAAAGTCTCTTCAGATTAGGGCACTTGAACTAACGTAGAATTTCAGATGTTTATAAGCTTAGCTCGAAGAAGTGCGAGCAAGTCCATTTCTATCTCATTTTGCAGGGTTCTTAACTTGTAAACCCGGAGATAATTACAGAGTATTTTCTTTCAATAGCCTCGACTCGAAGAGTCTCTTTTGCTAAGCCATTGACCAAGCCTATGTTATAGTCCCAACAAAGACCTCTTGGATTGGTAAGGTCGTACCGCTTGCGAGAATACTTGGACCCTTGTCGTCATGATGATAGTGAGATGGAGAGATTCTCATAAATCAGCTTATTTGATGAGAATGAGAGAAAGCCCTTTTGGATCGGAAGTCCCTCATTCGACATTTTCAAGGCACCCACTTGTGAGTTCGGATTGTCTTGTCATGATTTTTCTCCAGTGAAGTTTGTAATGCCGATTTGACAAAATCATCGTGCATGAAAAACAATTGAAATCATAGTGCATGAATATATGTGTTCTTGATAGTGTGCGAATGCATATTACATGTTGCCTAAAATCGTGTCTAGCAGGACACATAGCCTCAAGAGTCGGAGATATCGCCAGGTAAGTATATCTCTATCCCTTGGATGTCTATGACTATCCAGGTATCCCTAACCTGTTCGAGCATTCGTCAGGCTCTCACATTTAATCATTTTGTTGCGATCTCCAGACGCCTTTGATGATGTTTAGGTGTCTATTGATTAAGCCTTTTTAGGTACCTCCGATGATGTCTAGGTACTTTGTCAAGGAACCGTTGAACACTCAAGCTAACTCCTCTGTTCACCAAATTACAGATTTTTACACAATCTCGAGAAGATTTTCTCTAATCTCAGGTATTCCCCCGCTACTCACCTATGAGCAGATATAGGTGAAGCGGCCAAATCTTTATGAATACATATGAATAGATATATGTATTTCATAAAGGTCGAAAATACTCTCCTTATCTTGGATATTCCCCCGTTACTCACCAATGAGCAGGTATAGGCGAAGTGGCCAAATCTTTATGAATGCATATGAGCAGGTATATATATTTCATAAAGGTCGGAATATCCTCTTGATTTCAAAAGTTCCCCCGCAGTTCACTTATGAGCAGGTATAAGTAAAGCGGCCAAATCTTTGCAGACACCTATAGAGATGTATAGGTAGTTTGTAAAGGTCGGAACTGTGCTCACGAATCCATACGATGATTGGATACGTCGAGCTTTCTTCGTGTGTTTTGACTTAATCGCAAATCACCGAAGTTCATCAACGTGTATCAAGCAATACCTATGGGACTGAGCCCAGACATTTGCCAAACAACATACAAGTCAAAGTCATGCCTCGAATTGCATTATCTCGTTCATGTCAGGTAAGTAATTCCAGGTATGTTTTCCATTTATGTCAGCATGCATCATTTCTTATTGCATTTAAAAAATGGGACTCATAATCCCGACAAAAATAACATTCATTGCATTTGCATAGTTGAAATTTAAGTATCATTTAGTCTTTGAATGCAACCTCTACGAGCTCACCTTCAAAGAGGGGCACCTGTTGACACTTAAATTTTACCGACCATTTTCTGAAATTTGCATAGAAAATTAGGGATTAAATTTTAACCCCTAAACAAAAATATTTAAATTGCATAGCATATAGTTTAGGTTCATTGCATTTTTTACATTGGATTGGCGATGGCGGACGAGCGTAAAATTCATTGAACGAGACTCGGCTCGCTCAGAACGCAAGGGCTGGGAATTTCAAGTCAAACGGGCTCGGTTATTTTAATTTGAGCTTAATTCAGCCCATTGTGCTTAATTAATTAAAAACCCAAGTTAATTCAGTCCATTTAAATTAAATTAGAACCTAAGCCCTAGCCTAAGCCCATTAGGATCAGAAAGCCCATCTAATTGACCTAGGTTAGTATTATATAAACATGTTTAGGTCAGATTTTTGGGACAGGACGTAAAATTTTCAGATCAGAAAATTTAGAGAGAAAGTGAGAGTGAAGAGTGAGCGAGACTGAGGCCGGCACACACCATCCCCACCGCCGTTCACCGGCGCCCTTGTCGCCGTACGCCGGCACCTTTGTTGCTGCACGCTGGTCCCTTTCGCGGGCCCCACCGCGCGCGAACCGCCGCTCGCCACCGTCCTTACCGAAGAGCCATCGACACCGCCGCCTCCACCCGTGATTGCCCCAGAGCTGCAGCCGCATAGCCACTGTCGCCCGACGCCGTACCAAACTCCTCGCCGCCGCACCTTCAGTCCATGGTTCAATAGACGCTGACAGCCTTACACGCCCGCCGGACAGCCCTGCCTCGCCTTCAGCCTCTGCTCCACACTTCAGCCTCTCTCACCGTCGCTGACCGGCACTGCACCGTGCCGCCCTTGCTCACACAGCCACAGACCGGAGCTTCCCGCCTCGCTGATCATCGGTCACCGCCCTCCACAGCGCTGACGTCCCGCCGTACCGACGCTGTTGTCCCGCCTTTGCTCATCGGAGCACCGCCTGAGGCCATGAACTAGACGTCCCCGCCACATCACCGCCGTTCGGAGCTGCTGTGTTGTTCTCGAAGCTGCCCTGCCGGTCGTCGTTCCTGACGTCACCTCTACCGCCATGAGCCACCGCCAGTCTCGCCGTCCGCCAGCCACCGTCGCCCACTACAGTCACTACCGCCACCGGAACAGTGTCCAGCAGCCTCGCCGGTGTTGCCGTGAGCCTTGCCGGTGCCGTTTCGTAGCCGGTGCCATCCCGTCGCCGGTCATCCCGATCCCGAGCCGATTCGAATTCGGGAATTATCTTCGAATGAGGTAATTGAACATTATCCTAAATTTTCAGAATATTCAATTTCCTAATTTGCATGTTTTGAATATTTCGTGAATATCACATGGATAATTAGATGTTTTAAGATACTGTTCGATATATCTGCAGTGTTTAGAAATATTCAAAATTAGGAAAATTTTCTGATTTAGCAACGTACCTGGACGACTATCCGACCTTATCCCTAAGGTATGATACGCGGCGATACGAAAAATTATTATCTTATCCATAATCACTTGGATACGAGAATGATTTTTATCTGCTTTCCAAATTTGAATGATCGACTTTCTGTCAATATCTATAACCCTGTAAATATGACCGATAGTTCGATTTTTGTGCCTAATCCGAGTTTGAAACAAATCTGGCAGATTGCGTGGACGATTCGAATGTGGTTGCTATCTTTGTCTGTTTAAATTGTTTTCCTTATCAAATAAAAAAAATTCAAAAAAATATATACCAGTTAGGATTTGAATTAGAATTTTGCATGTTTAAGGAACCCTAAATATATCTAGAAGATAGAGTAATTATTTAATTTAAATTAAGACTTGAGATAATCTATTTCCTAGTTTAAATTAGGTAATGTTCTAGTCTTAATAGATTATTTAGGTTATTTTTTAATTCCGAATTTCCATGAAAATCCCAAAAAGAATGAATTGCTTTATGGTAGATTAGGATAGATTGCATTTTAATTTAAGTAATTTATGATTTCGAATTTTAGCCAAAATCCCAAAAAGAAATCATGTTGGGATAGATTAAGTCATCATAGGTTGCATGTTAATTTAGGCATATTTTTATTCCGAATTTCATCAGAAAATACCAAAAATAATCATTTGTTCGTCATTAGAATTAGGTCACGTCGTCGCTTGACATATAGTTTGCATGTTATGTTGCATTAATTTGCATGTTATTTTTGCACGTCATTGCATATATGATAGTTTTCATCTAAATAAGTGAAAATATAAAAAAAATTGAGTGAATTGCTTGTTAATTAGAAATCATATTAGGATTGTCAATGTGATTTTCTAGCTAACAATGCAGATGCTTGCGTCGGTTTGAGGTAAGTAATTCTTCCAATTTGCAGTTTATTTAACGCTTTCTTGGGTGTTAAATTGATGGTTTGCCCACCCGCATGAATACCTCACATGTTAGTGAATAAATTGAAACGATCCAAACTGCCTACCAAAACATTTTTGAAAAGAAAAGGTACCGAAAGGACGTTAGACTAGATCTAGTGTACTCAAGTCCTCGGGCTTAGAATCTTTGGTTCGTAGGAATAAAATATATCTCCCTATGTTTTATTTAGGTTTCTAATCGACCTACCATAAATTGATTAGTGGCGACTCCAAGCATGAAAATATTTGCATGTTAAGAACTTAAACCCTAAGTTGTGAATTGGTAGGGCTTGGGAGGGCCCGAGTTAAGATTAGTCTTAATAATCCATTAGCCCGAAAAATGAAAAAAAATTTAGGATCGCGACAGACAAATTTTTGCTTGATTTTAGGTATACCAACTACAAAGATAAGCACATACAACAAGTGAGGTTTTGACACCTAAAAGGGTCAGATATACTAAAGGCTTAAGGTCACCACCTTAATGGACAAGGGATTCCATTCCAATAAACAATCGCCCTAAGGTAATAGAGTATTATTCCATCTCGGTGATCAGTATTGTATTTAAATGATCCCATGAGCAATCGGCTCACAATTTCGCCTAAACACATACCTCCTAAGGGTGATCCTAAATGTAATCGGTGTTGGGCCACGAGTGGTGTGTACAACAAGTGTAGTGCTAAAGTGACTTAAAGGCAAGCACAACAATTTATAACCAAACAGCACTTCTAAAATTTGGTGGAATCACATTCAATCCCAACACCAACCTGCAAAACAAAGGTAAAAACAAACTACACCACTTATACCTCCTACCCGCATCATCATTTAAGACGTCAATATTGGAACGTACCTGGGATCCTTGCGAGCACAAACACAAGCATATCGTTCTATCTAGGCCTAAGTCTACTTAGAAAAAGTAAGTTTCCGCAGCTGAGTCGCCAAGCCTGTCGCGCTACACTCTCTCGTGTTAGAATGGAAGTATTTTTTTCTACAAGGGTCACTCCCAGACCATACCTCACGTGACAGCAGTGTTTATTTGATTTAAACTTGGAGTCACCACTAATCATTTATAGTAGATTAACTAGAAACCTAATCGAGGTACAAGAGAAATACCACGATCCTACGAATCAGAGATTCTGAATACGGGACTTGGTTATGTTAACGATTCCAAATTGAGACCATTAACGCCCTTTCGGTACCTAAAAACGATATGGCATGTCTAACGTGTCACACGGATCCCTAAGGTCAATTCACTAATCTAATCATGAGCAAACAATTAAGCATCCAAAAATTAAATGCACAACCAATGGCAAATCAATCAGAGAGACCCTAATTTGGCCACAAAATGAAAATCAATCAAAACACTAAAAACCTTAATGAAGCTCTAATAGCTTGTACGTTTCATGATTCACACATTTTTAAAATTTAAGGTTTTTCAGGAGTTATAACTCCTAAATTTGGAATTTTTTAAATGCCACCTAGGCACTTCTGAAAATTCAAATTTCAATTTTTATAACTGACCACGATAATTTTGAACCATTCTATGAATTTTCAAAATAGTTAATTTTTTAATTAATTTTTTTAAATTTTTTATGCTATTTAGACATTTTCAAAAAATTCAAATTTCACTTTTTATAACTGGCCACGATGATTTTGGACCTTTCTGTGAATTTTCAAATATTTTGATTTTTCTTGATTTTTTTTTTTCGGAAAAATTGTTTTGAACTGAGAATTGATTTTTTATGATTTTCTTAAAATTTTCATGAATTCGCTAATTTTTATGAATTTTTTATTTTTATGAATTTTTTATTTTTTATTTCTGATTTTCTGAATTTTCTGAAAATTTTGGAATTTTTATGAATTTTCATGAATTTTTTAGAATTTTTATGAATTTTTCTAAAATTCTCGAAATTTCGAATTTTCTAAAAATATATAATTTTTTTTATTTTTTCGTAATTTCTTTTTTTTTTCTATTTTCTAAATTTTTATTTGATTTTCTGATTTTTTATTTTTATTTGAATTTTGTAAATTTTCCCGCCGGTTAGTAAATCAAGCTGGCTCGATTCAACCCGGTTCGGCCTAGCGAACCAGGCGTCGCCGGCGCCGGCGCCGATCATCTCTTCCGGCGAACATGATGCCAAAAACAACGTGGTTTCCTTGTTTGTTCATTGAGGCATTTTATCGAATAGGTGGTGTGCATGGGTCCATTTTTTTTTTTTGTTTTCACGACTGCAGCTTTAGATCGATCTCCGGCGATCTCCCGGTGATGTTTTGGTGTCGATTTTAGGCTCTTTATCATTCTCACATCACCACTTATCATTCCTGCCTAATCAACACGCCATCCGACCTTCGACGGTCAGCAAAAACCGATCTTAAAGAACCTAACCTAGAACTGACCAAAACAAGCTTTTCAGACCTTCAAATCATCACTCAATACGCCCTAGCAATCTAAAATGATCCTAAATGAACATCAATCTATCAAACAAAGTTAATAGAAGCTAACTTGGTTGGCCTTATGGCCACGGTGACTCTCCAGCAATATTGTCCAAGGTCCGACGAGATGGTTTAATGGGCGACTGAGATGATTTATGCACGTTGTTCAACCAAAAATGCAAGTAAACAACATAAAGAATGGTCAGAATCAAATTTTGAGCATCGACAATCAAGAAAGTTGCAATATCTAGCTCAGCGAAGTTCAAATGTTCAATCTGGAATTCTAAAAAAAAATGACTGTGAGCCGACTTTACCTTCTTCGTTTGATGATCAAGAGGAATTGCCGAAGTGATCTACACCTATAGGGTCGTTCCCTGACACTTGTACTTCCACCTGATGGTGTAGGCCTCGCCGGAGGAGCTCTGGATTAGCCGGAATATGCTCGGTTTCAGGCCTTCAAGACCAGCCAAACCGACTGGAACAGTGAAGGGAGAATCACGGCCAAACTTCGATTCGTCAGTGCTCCGCCGTCCACGGTGGCGCTGAACACTCGGGTGGGGACTCTCGACCCTCTCTCTCTAACTTTTTCTCTTTGATTTTGCCTATTTCTCTCTCCTCTCTCTTTGGATTTTCGTCAAATAGGTCCTCCTCTTTCTCCAATCAGTTTTCTTCATTTGTGTTCTTCAATTTTCCCGCTTAAAGTTCGTTCCAACTGATTACTGATCGGTTAGATCAGTTTACTAGTGCCAGTTGGAGATTTTTCAGCTGGCCCAGTCAATTTTCACGTGTCAAAATAGCTGAAAATGATCGGTGAAGACCCCGGCTTGAATTGGTTTTTTTGGGTTTATGTGCTTTAGTTGAGTCGGGTAAGGAAGAAAACTATTCGGGTCAGGCCGGGTCGACTCGCCCAACCCAGCAATTCCGATTTTGTATAAATCTGAAAATTAAGTCCGATTTCGATCAAATCTTCGAAATTTGACCCCAATATTGAATTTCCCATGACATTCCGAACCCAAATATGTGATTTTCCTCAATTTTCATTATAATTGTGTCCCAAATTTTCTCATTGTTAAATTCGGGTTAATAGGGTTTTCTTTAATTTGATGTCCTAATGACTTGATTAGGCAAAATTGATGCCAAAATTGAATTATTCACATCTAATTAACCCTAGAAATGATGGTCTCACAAATCGATAATTTCATATTGGGCGCGATTCCCAATTTGGGTTCAAAATTCTTAATTTTCAATCAAATTTTGGGGATTTTGTATTTTTATGTCAAATTGTGCAATTGGACCAACCATTATGCAATTCAAGATCTTAGAATCAATTGTTGTGAGGACACTATGACTTAAAAATGAGTAGAAAACTTTAATTTCATTTTTGGTTCAATTCAGGTTTAATTTTGCCCAATTTTGGGAAAAACATATACCTAATTGAGATTTTCCAAAATTGACAATGTATTCATGAAATTGGATTTAAAATAAGATTAATGACTATTTTTATGGAATTTTCTGATTCCATTTGCTATTTTTCTTGATTTTCTCGGTTATTTTGACTAAAAGAAATTAAGGAAAAATTCAGAAAAATTCTAAAAAATTATTTTTTGGTTTAGAAATAGGTTTCTAGACTTGGCCAAGATTCCTAGCTCTAATTTTGAAATTTTTGAAAAATTTGAAAAATGAACTAAAAATTAGGTATCAACAGACTCGTCATGAAGAATCAAAGCCACTCACGTTAGAAAAAAACAATTATTATTAATCTAGGTGATAAAGAGAACCTCAAAGAGGTTAAGATTGGAGAAATTCTTCCCTCAATCGAAGCAGAAAGAATAACATATTTGCTCAAGGAATATCAAGATATATTCGCATGGTCTTATGCTGACATGTGAGGCCTTGATCCAAGTATAGTTGAACATGCTTTGCCAATTGGCAAAGAAAATAGAAGAAGAGGTGATGAAATTACTTAAAGTTGGTTTCATCGAAGTAGTGCCATATCCAGAATGGGTTGCCAACATAGTACCTGTAATGAAGAAAGATGGTCGAGTGCGGGTATGCATTGATTATCGCGATCTAAATAAAGCAAGCCCTAAAGATGATTTTTCGCTTCCACATATTGATGTATACTAACACTGCTAGGTTCGAAACATTTTCATTCATGGATGGTTTCTCAGGATATAATCAAATTCTCATGAAGAAAGAGGATAAGGAGAAAACATCCTTCATAACACCATGGGGCACATTTTGTTATAAGGTGATGCCTTTCGGTTTGAAAAATGCTGGTGCCACATATCAAAGGGCAATGATGACTCTGCTCCATGACATGATGCACAAAGAAATCGAAGTATATGTGGATGATATGATTGCAAAATCCAAATAAGGAGAAGATCATGTTAAAGTGCATCACAAATTGTTCGAAAGACTTAGAAAGTACAAGTTGCGCATAAACCCCAACAAGTGTGTATTTAGGGCAAAATCTAGAAAACTGCTAGGATTTGTGGTCAGTAACAGAGGAATCGAAATTAATCCTTCCAAGATCAAGGCAATATATGACTTAAAGACTCCTACCTCACTAAAAGAAGTGAGAAGCTTGTTAGGGTGCTTGAACTATATTGCTCGTTTCATCTATCAGCTTTTTGAGACTGCTAAATCATTCTTTAAACTGTTAAAGAAAAACGCCAAAGTAAAATGGGATGCAGAATGTCAACAAGCCTTCGACAAGATCAAAGAATATCTGGTAACCAGTGTTGGCACTACCAATTCCTGGAGTCCCGCTTATTTTATATTTGACGATTCACTATGAGTCATTAGGAGTGATGATTATACAAAGAAGACCAAATGATGGTAAAGAATAAGCCATTTATTACTTGAGCAAGAAATTCACAACATCATCAATGAATTACCCAGCAGTTGAGAACATATGCATTGCATTGATTTGGGTATTACACAGATTAAGACAGTACACTCTTCATCACCAAATTTTGCTAGTGACTGAGAATGATCCGATCAAATACCTTCTTGATAAATCCTCCTTGGTCAGGAAATTAGCAAAATGGCAAGTCTTGTTATCTAAGTTTGACATCAGAAGTTCATCCCAAAAGTCAGTCAAAGGACGGGCAATAGCATAGATGCTAGCAGAAAATTCACAGAATATCGCTAGATCTAAAGAACGACTCGATGACCACGTATTGACATTAGTCAATGACAAATAGACCATGTATTTTGATGGTGCAACCAACTTATCTGGATCAGGAACTGGAGCAGTACTGATCTCCCCAGAAGGCCAACACTATCTGGTATCTGCAAGATTGGTATTTCCATACACTGATAACATCGCTGAATACGAAGCGTTCATTCTCAGCTTACAATTAGCCCTTTCAATGAAGGTAACAAGGTTGCAAGTATATGGAGATTCTATGCTCATCATATTGCAAATAACTAGAGAATGGTAAACTCGAGATGCCAAGCTGATTCCTTATCATAGATATTTAGAAGAGATGATGGAAAGTTTTGAAGAGATAACATTCGATTATCTTCCAAGAGCTCAGAATCATTTTGCAGATGCTCTTGCAACTTTGTCATCCTTACTACAAGCTAAAGATGGTATGGATATAAAACCATTGAGAATCAATATTCTTGAAGAACCAGCTCATTTTATAATATTCTAAGTAGAGTTCGATAACAAATCATGGTATCATGATATCAAGAAGTATCTTCAGTCAGGAGAATTTCCTGAAGAAAGCCAATCAGGTGACATGAAGTTTATAAGGAAGATAGCCAACAAATTCTTTCTCAGTGGTCAAACCCTTTACAAAAAAATCATTTGATTCAACTCTATTAAGATGGGTGGATGCTACAGAAGCTGAACAGATCATGAAAGAAATTCATGAAAGTGAATATGGACCGCACATGAATGGACATCTTCTAGGATGGAAGATTATGAGATTAGGATATTATTGGATGACAATAGAATCATATTGCATCCAACATGTGAGATGTTGCCATCAATATCAGGTTTATGGAGATAAAATCAATGCACCGCTAAATGAGCTACATTAAATGTCCGAGCCATGACCATTTTCAATGTGGGGCATCGACATGATCGGTCCAATTAACCTTAAAGCCTCAAATGGACACCGGTTCATCCTAGTTGCTATTGACTATTTCACCAAGTGGATTGAAGCAAACTCGTACATAAATGTTACTGCCAAAAATGTTGTAAGATTCATCAAGCGGGACATCATTGCTAGGTACAGAGTTCCAGAAGCAATAGTTACGGACAATAGCTTAAATCTAAACAACATAATTGTAGATGATCTACTTGAGTATTTCCATGCCCGGCATATGAATTCATCTCCATATCGTCCACAAATTAATGGAGCAGTTGAAGTGGTAAATAAGAATATCAAGAATATACTGGCCAAGACAGCCGAAAATTATCGTGATTGGCACAAAAGGTTACCGTATGCTCTGATGGCATACCGAACTTCAATCCGAACATCAACTGGAGCAACCCATTTTCTTTGGTTTCCAGAATGGAAGTAGTGCTACCTATTGAAGTGAAAATTCCTTCATTAAGGATATTGTCCTAGTTAAAGCTTTCATAAGCTAAGTGGATTCAACAAAGATATGAACAGCTCAACATGATTGATGAAAAGAGATTAAAAGCTATATGCCATTGGCAAGCCTACCAAAGACAAGTTGCTAAATCCTTCAATAGAAAGGTGAAATCAAGACGTTTTGAAGTGGATAATTTAGCAGTGAAGAAAGTCATCTTCAACAATTCAGATCCTTGTGGCAAATTCACTCCAAATTATAACGGTCCATACATTGTCAAGAAGGTTCTTTCTGGGGGAGCATTGATTCTTGTAGATATGGTAGGAACAGAACTGGCCTATCCTGTAAATACAGATGCTGTCAAGATTTTCTACCCATGAAATGAAGACGAATATTCAAGAAAAGATTTGGGTCACTTTAGAACATGTGCATATCATGCATATCATTCATGCTATACATTTCACATATATGTTTATCTATTTTGTAGAAGAAAACAAGTTTAATTTTGAACCAGTTGACAATTTTAGAATTCCCAATGGAGTTATCAAAGAGCAGAGGGAAGTATCATTTCCCAATTCTATTTTCCATTACTATCCTCTAATGTGCTTTCCTTTTTACCATTCCCAGAGAGACAAAGAAAGGGAGCAACAACAGAATAATCCATAGTGTAACCAAAGCAAAGGCATGCAAACAAAAGGGATCTTGATAAATTGATCAGACAAGTATCCCTAAATCGTGAGGGCATGTGAGGTCGCCTTTCTAAGAGAAAAATCAAACTTTTTTCTTCCCCAAGTGGAATGACACTAAGGCTGAGCAAAAACAAAACAAAGTGTTTTGCAAAAGAAAATACTTCAAAAATGTTTCAATCAAAGATTTTGAAACATTCTTTCTTTGAAAATGCAATAAGCATCAAAATTCCCTAAAAGGGATAATTTGACAAAAGACTTTGAAAAATTTCATAGAAAAAGTTTGGATCAAATCAAATGGAAAGACCTTCAAATGATGAAAGATAAGGCATATCCAAACACGTTCCCTATATACTCAAAGTTAAAGTGTAAAAGTGTAAAAAAATTCATCCAAAGGAAATAGGGGATATTTATAATGATTACATGGATTGAATTGATGAAAGGCAATCATTTCATTATCACAAACACATGTTTTTTTTGGTAAAGGTAAGAAGTTGTATTACTTATCAAAAATACCATGTACAAACTACCGCCAAAGACACCCATCGACCCAACAAGGACAAGAGATGTCCGAGTGGGGTCAATGATGGCTTAGCAAAAACTATACATCAAGCCAACAGGAGGCCACCGAACCCAATACATGAAGACCAATAACCTAAGGGGTTGCTGGATTGACACCGAAGATAGATGGCGTTATTCTCCAATTCCTTTGTATCTTCCGATTTGCAGGAATGTCAGGAATTGCGCCCATAGAAATAGCTTTGTCCTTCACTACCTTGATAAGATGTTTGCGCATACCAGGAATGAAGACATTTTTATTCCTGAATATGGAGTTATTCCTTTCGATCCAAATGATGTGGCTTAAAGCACCGAAGGCAAATCTGGACAACCGATGAGCAAACGAGGTGCCACCCGAGACCTTTATTGTCCAGGTGATAAGGTCAGGCCATGGTCTATTGCGCCAAGAGAGGTTGCATTTCGTGGCCCAGCATGAAGCTAGTCTACTCGTGGACGGGCATGCAAAGAACAGATGGTTGACTAAGTCCGAGATAGTTCCACAGAATGCGCAATTCACTGTATCAATCCTGCGGTTTTGCAGGAGAAGAGTCTGAGACGGCAGCCGATTAAGAGAAATTATCCAAAGGAGAAAGGCATGTCGAGGAGTGATATGCTTATACCAAACAAATGAGTGCCAAGGAGTTGGCTGTCTTGTTGTCCTAATGTGATTCCAGGCGCTTGCAACAGAGAAAGGTATAGACAGAAAGGGAGCCCATGTGATTTCATCCGGAATATCGTCCATAAACATGGGTGGCGAGTCAGTCCAACTTAGAATGGAATCAAGGGTAGCTGAGGATTGTCATGTTCCATCATAAAAGTCGTGTACCGATGTCTCCCGAGGGATCATGGACTGATATATCATCAAATTGGGGAACAGCCGGTAGAGAGGACCTTTATTATGCCACCAATCGAACTAAAAGGAAATGGAACGCCCATTGCCAACTTTCCATCGAAATAAGGTTTAAGCGGTCGTTCGCATATCCAATATTTTCTTCCATGTCCATGAACAGAAGGTAAGTTTTGAAACAATCCAAAAGTTGGATTTGTTTAAAAAATTTGTATGTATCCATTTACACCACATGCCTTCCTTATCAGAAAATAGCAGCCATATGTGTTTCATGGTCAAAGCTCGGTTGTATTCTAACAGTCGGCGAATCCCAAGGCCTCCTTCCTCCTTGGGTAAACATATTGTATTCCATGCAACCTTAGCTCCACCAGTGCCTAAGTCAGGGCCTTTCAACAAGAATTGTCTCAATATAGTCTTAATACTATTTAACACTGATTTGGGCAGAGAAAAAATAGAGGCCCAATATACTTGAATGGAATGCAACACCGATTTAATGAGATGCATACGCCCCACAAAGGACAAGAATCGTTGAGTCCATGAGCGGGCTCGGGCGGTTATAGTATCTATAAGATTTTTGCAGTCCTCTTAACGGAGCCTGGATGAGATGATAGGCACACCTAAGTATCGAAAAGGTAGTGTGCCTTGTTGGAACCTAAGGCAATGAATTAGTTGGCCATGTAGCACTGGAGTACCTCCCGATATGAAGATATTACTCTTGTTTTAGACCAGACCAATGCGAGAATTTGTGGAGAGATTCCTTAATCAGTTTAGCCGATTTTGCATGGCCTTCCAAAAAAATAAGCACATCATCCGCGAAGAAAAGATAGGATATCCGGATTTTTTTGCAACGCCAAAACCAATGGAAATCCCGAGAGTCCGTTTTAGCCTTGATGATTCTGGAAAGGACTTCCATTACCAGAATGAAGAGGTATGGCGATATGGGGTCTCCCTGTCGTATGCCACGATTACTAGTAAAATAGCCATGCAATTCCCCATTGATTGAGATCGAAAATTTGGGTGTTGTGACACACGCCATAATCATCTTAATAAAGAAATCCGGGAAATTGAATGCCTTTAGAGTCTCTTCAATGAAGTTCCAATCAACAGTGTCATATGCTTTCTGGAAGTCCACTTTGATAGCACATTTTGGTAGGTAGGCATCATGGTGAAAGTCTGCAAATAGCTCTTATGCAATCATGATATTATCACTTATTCTACGTCCCTTAACAAAGGCAGTCTGGGATGGACTGATCAAAGATGGAAGGACTTGCGCAATACGCCTTGCCAGAATTTTGGAAATACATTTATATAGGGTGTTGCAGCAAGCAATCGGTCGAAAATCATTCATGGTCGAGGCATTAGAAGACTTCGACACCAAGGTTATAATGGTGTTGTTTAGTTCCTTAAGCAAAGACCCGGATTGGAAGAAATCTCTTACTGCCAAAAGGATGGAGGGTCCAATGACCTCCCAGGAGGACTTGAAAAAATCAACATTATACCCATCCGGTCCAGGGGCTTTGCCTTTTGCAAGAGAGAAGAGAGAAGCCTAGATTTCCTCATTTGAAACTGGTAGTGATAGGAGTGTCCTTTGATTCTCATCTAGTGTCCCTCTAATGAATTCACTTATTTCTCGAAATGGAGGTTGAACAGTAGCAGAACTATCATTGAGCAAGTTTTGAAAGTGGCCAACGATATGGCTCCTGACCTCAAAAGGATCCGTTAGCAGGAGCCCATCCTATGTGGATACAGAAAGGATTCGGTTTTGTAATCGTCTTTTGTTGACAAAATGATGGAAGAACTTAGTATTCCTATCCCCTTCCTGAAGCCATCGGATTCTTGATTTTTGTCTGAAAAATGATTCCTCTTGCAGCTTAATAGTAGAGAAGGCTCGTAGGTGCTCTACTTCGCTAGCGAGTAGGCTTTGATCAAAAGGATGACGTTCCAAGGCTGTCTGAACAGCATAGAGGTTCAATCTGGCCTGTTTTGTTATTGTGGAAATGGCTGAAAATGAGTTCCTGTTCAGCTATTTCAATTTGAGTTTGAGGAGTCTCAATTTACAGCAAATCACAAACATGGGGGTTCCCACTAGGTGGGTGTTCCAAGCTTGAGCCACTAAATCCATAAAATTTGGATGAGTAGTCCAGAAGTTAAAAAACTTGAAAGGAACCTTAGAGTTTTGAGGCGACAAAATTCTGATCATCATGGGGGAATGATCAGAAATACCTGGTGCCAAGAAAGTAACTTCAGAGAAGGAGAAATGCTGATTCCAAAGGTCATTAATGAGTACTCGATCAATCTTTTGAAGTTTACGATTAGCACTTGAGGAGTAGGACCAAGTGTATCTATGACCCATATACCGAAGATCCTCCAGTCCCGTCTGGTTAAGGTAGTCCCCAAATTCATCAAAAGCCGGGATCCAAGGAGTTGTGCTACCCAGTCTATCATTAGGATATCTGATAGCATTGAAATCTCCAGCGACGAGCCGAGGGATATCCATCGAAGACAGCCAGATAAGTTCAGCCCATAGCAACCGCCGGTTTACAAAGGTATGTTCACCATATATAATTGTGAAGGAGCAAGATTTATGCATTTTCAGAAGCCTTATCTTAGAATGGATCATTTGGGAAGAAGAGCATATAAGGTTCAACTCTATCTCATTCAGATCCTAGCCAATCCAGATTCTACAAAGGGAGGAATATTCATAGTTGGATATCCACCGCCAATTAGTACATAAGCCTCTAGATATATTAGCAAAAAGGGAGGCTTTGACCTTAGTTGCAACAATACCAACACAGGACAGCCGATTAGTCCTAATGAAATCCCGAATTTCTGCTTGTCTTAGAGGTCCAACTAGCCCTCTAATATTCCAAACTCCAAAAAATATATATATAAGGCAGAATAAGTTACCGCTGAGATTTCCTAGGCCTCCTCCTCTTAGATTTCTTGGAGGAGGATAGGCTAAGAGTCTTCATAGGGTGCTTCGAGTTAGGTGCAGAACCGAGAGAGTGCTTGGAAGTCTCTTCTGTGGCATTAGACGCCATAGTTTGTGATCGGGTGTTGGGTGGGCACACCGAAGCAGGTTCCTCCTCCAGCAGCTCTTTGGGAGCAGCCTTTTCCAGAACATCGGAAGAGCCTTCTGTAGAGGACTGGGAGGTTTGGGAGTGATCTTCATCCTACTAGGCAATATTCCCCATGGGTCATCCTGCTGGGTATTGTCTCTGTCCTATTTCAGCATCCCTAGTATGATGTAGATCAGGGCCGGGGTGAGTATGAATATTGGCTGGGTTCAAATCAGGAACCGGAGTGCCTTTCTCCCCTCGGTTGAGTGCCAGTTGAAGTCCCGTATCAGGTTGGGTCTGATTGGGCTCCTGAATAGAAGGAGATTTGCCTTTGTTCCTTAAAACCTGGGTCCATCCATCAGCTCCTTGAGGGCGGATACTAATCTCAGCTCGGTTTTCAGAACGAACAGGGGCATATTCAAAACCATTTGCTCCCAATTTGTGGCCATAGATGCCACAGGAAGAGCATGCTAGGCTTCCATTCATATTCAACATTGATCAGATTCACCTCTCCATCCCACCGAAATTTGATTGCTTCCAACCGAAGAGTAGTGGCCTTAAAATCCACACACACACGAGCATAGGAAATTCTATTCATATGTGTCACGCCCCAAACTCCACGGTACGCAACATCCCGCGAGAAGGTCGTTGATATATGGTGCGACGTCCCAGGACGCGTCGCCGACCCGTCTCCTATAACAAAGCATAAGGCACATGCGGAAGCAATAATTAAAACACCCGTACAAAAACAAATATGAGAACCAGGGAAGCAACACCAAGAAAACTTTAGACAACTTACAAATCCATAAACCCATCAGAAACATTCTTACAATCTCCATTTAAACAGCAATAAAAAAAAAAGGAAAGGTGCAACAAAGGGGCCTTGTCAATTGCTACCATTGGTCAAAAGGGACAAGTGGCTAGGAGGAAAAGCTGCAAAAAGAAAGGAGGGTTATAATTCCAAAAAGTGTATACCCTCATAACATGACTAAGTCTAGCCTAGGGCGCCCAGTTTGGATCGGAATCGTCAGACTCTGATGAGCTCTCTGGTAACTCTAAGTCCTCACTGGAATTCTCCTCCTCGGACTCTTCGATATCCATCGGCTCGGCTTCGTCAACATCCATCGGCTCCAAAACCAGGTCCTCCACTATTGGTTCGTAGTCTACTCCTCCTAGCACCTCATCTTCAGCAGCCTCATACACACCATAAGAACCCATGCTCCACTCCGAACCCATGTCAGCATCCATGATGTCTCCATCCGGACACTGCGGATCCAACTCACCCACTACGGTAAACGGGACATCCATAGTACGGAGAGGTCCATACTCGTCTCCAAAACGTTCTCGGAAGCACCATGCTACATATTCATGGGTCTCAGGATGTGTGGTGCCCACATCTACTCCTATTAGAGAATAATGCCTAAGATACACCTCCCCATTCCCTACGGGATGTGCGGTCATAGTATGCTCGAACTCGACAAGGATCCCAAACCGCACTGGGGCATCTAGCATCGTCATGGACGTGAGTCTAAAAGGTTGGGTTATAAAAACCGTGAGACACTTCTCAGTGAGTGAAAAACCCCTAAACCTAAATTAGGCTAACATTCATCTCCTGACGGGCAAACAAAAGCACACACAAAAATGACTTAGGCCTTTAGACCCAAATCGACAGTCTCAATGACCCTGCAGGTTAGATAAACCAATAATATCAGATCACATGCGCGGCACTCCCAGTCACACGTACGTCACACGCATGCTCATAACTTTGAGTGTCAGTCTCGCATGCGAATCACCGAATCATGCATACTCGCACACTGGCTCAGGCATTTAAATGCATATAAATGCTCAATTATTCTTTACTGCAACCCTGGTAGGGATGCATAATTTCTTTTCCTTTACCACAACACTCCGTGGCCAGCATAAAAACGCCCCAGGCCCAGTGTCTCTAGCCCACGTCAAAACCCATCAGGCGCAACACCGATCTCCTTACAAACCAGAGCCCGCGTAAAACCCATCAGGTTGGTCGTCTTCCGGACGAACCAGGCATTGTCCTGCTACAAAGTGCATGAGGACGGCACACCCCGCGTAACACGCATCAGGGCGAAAGGTGATCACACATTCACACATCAAATTTTATCTGAACCCTGCGTAATACGCATCAGGGTATAATTAGGTGATCACAAACCCATGGCAAACACGCATTCTCGCACAATTTCGACACAAGCCTCATACTCGGCAGACATTATGCGTGGCCATGCAAATCTCGCACACGAATGATGGTGCGACGTATAATGAGCATATTGTTCCACAAGATATAATACAGTTCAACACCAGGAATTCATGCTCAAACAATTCACGTCGCATACTTAACTGGCCCATTAATACCGTGGGGCACCACACACAAAATTGGCACTTACAACTTACACGGGCATCATGATTTCCATATAAATCAATAATTAATCACACCCCACAATGGTCGGCCACACAAGCATGCAACATGGCAATTTCAGATCATCACAGTTGAATAAATCAACAACCAATCCAATCGCTCTGGCAATCCCGGCACCCTAATCAAGCTAATTCTCAAACTTGTCGATAATTAGTCAATAAGTTCCGATGTGGACAGCAGCTAAATCACTTCATTCCGGCCTCCAATCCACCTCTAATTCCACTCGGTACCCCATCAACATTCTCCCGACATTCGCCTTCAATTTACTATTCCATATATGCCCTTAATCGTCACCATTCGACCACTAATAATACAACCCTAAACCCGCTAAAATGCATATCGTCCTAATTAAGGTTTAGAGGTTCACAACCACCTAATCCAAGCTCAGGACGATGAGGAACGGCGGCCGATCACCGGTGAACGAAGAAACCGATGGCAACAATTCCCAAGGGGCGACGGCTAGCGGCAGCCGACGGTCCACAGCACCCACGGGCGGCGGCTCACGGTCGGCGTGGCTTTCGGCTCACGGCAAGGGAGGTAGATGAACGGCAGAGCGGCGGTGGACAGCAGCCACTCACAGCGGCGCTCCGCGATTGGCGTGGACGGTGCGGCTCCAGAGGGCGGCGGCGTCCCGGTGTCCTCAGCACCGAATGAAGAGACAGAGAAAGAATGGTGAAAGCGTGAAAGGAAAGTCGGTGAGGGGCGATAGTGTGGACAGCAAGCGGCTCCGGCAGTGGCGTGTGGCGGTGAGCGGCCCGGTGTCGGTGGCTCACCCGGCCGAGAGAGGGAAAGAGAGAGAGAAATGAGAGGTGGAGAGAGAGAAGAGTGAGCTGCTGCTGGTGATGGTAGTGAGCAGAACAGCAGCGGCGGCCATGGCAAGTGGCAGCGGCGGCACACCATAGCGGGAAGACGAACGGTCGGCCTCCTCCTCAGCGATCCGGTGGTCACCCCTACATGCAGCCGAGATAGAAAGGAGACGGAGAGGGAAGGGTGAGATGGACGGAAGAGGGAGAGAGAGAGACGGCGGTGAGCGGTGGCGGTCTCGGCGGCGAGCTGGTGGCGCGGCCGAGCTCGGTGGAAGGGTGGACGGTCACGGTGAGGCTTGGCCGGTGTGGGAGGGAGAGAGGGAGAGAGAGAGAGAGGAGAGAAAGAAAGAGTGAAAGAGAAAGAGGTGAGAAGGAAAGGGGTTGCATGGGGAAGTCCAAGAGGTGAGAAAGAAAAATGGACAAGCAATGATGGGCACACATGGAGAAGAGGGATGATGACAAGTGTCATCACTCTAGGGCTTGTCACATCCCCACAAAAACTAATAAACAAATCCCCTAAAAACCTCCAAAATTCGGAATACCAAAAGGCTCAAGGGCAAATCCGTCATTTTCTTCCGATACCGGGTCGAATTGCCATTTTTCAACAGTATTAACCATATATATAAGTTGCCAACATAATTCGACGTCGTCCTCATAAAAACCATCCCATAATCCACGAAAATCAGCCTTGAAGTCCGGATTAAATTCCACAATCAAATTTGCCAGATTTCACATTTTCAATTCTCTCACTAACAAGCGGCCGTTTAGGAGTTACGCATATCGACATTGGGTTGTCCGAATCGCGACGATCTCGATTGTCGAGAGAACGAGAGGGATTATCGCTAGTTTCGGAGACTCGATTGTCCGGTTTAAGTTCGGGACTGGTTGGCCACGTGTATTCTCGGTCTTGCAGCATCACCTGCCATCCGATCATACATCGTTGGTCTCGGCCAAACCGAGTCCGTTGTCCTCCTGAAGATTGGTCCACACTGGCCCAAAATACTTCCTCGCCTTTCCTCGAAATCGGGCTTAATTCGCGATCGAATCCCTAGTCCACGTACCTATTCCTAATTAGCCATTTCCATTTGGTCAGTATCCCAAGAGTGATCAGCTCCGGGCGAGACTTACGAAAATAAAATATTGATTAAGACTCGTTCTATTCATTCCGGAGATTGAGTCGAATTTCGAGATGTTACAATATGTTCAGTTTGGGTATCCACATATAGTGGTTTTCCAATAGCACTGGCTATCTGACCGATACCAGCTGGGGACCAAAAAGAGAAAGGGATATCTCTTAGTTTGACCAACACCGAAAGGGTATCTAATGAGCCTTTCTTGAGCTTCAGTTTGGGATGCCATTGTTGAAGCATCATTATACTGCTGAAGATGGAAACCGGTCCCATATCAATTTGCTTCCTACGAAATTCTGCATTAGGCACTCGAAAGAAGTAAAACCCATTTTCATGTAGTTTAACATCAACTACTTGATCTCTCCAAGCTTTCCTAATGGCTTCCTCAGTTAACTTAAAGGGTATTTTCTTCCCAATGTAATGTTCAACAATGCATTCTAGCCATCGTGGATTCTGATCAGCAACTATCTCTGGTGTTATATCCACAATCATTTCACCATTCTCAACCAGCGGAGAAACAAAAGTTAGGTTATATCCTTTGGTCATAACCTTCGCCACATTTGCCTATGTTCGGGGGCCAGAAGCAGCATTATTCTGCCTTTAGGGTTGATTAGAGTGCTGTCCCACCATCTTCTGATTCCCAGGAGGAGATGGTCTGGGAGCAGACCGAGTAGGGAGTTTTGTATTCTGGCCACGCCGAAGAGATCAGCTTCTAAACTTTGAACGTCCCCTACTCCTACTACGACTTGGGGCAAGAAGGGGTGTGGTAGCTGTCCCTGGATGTTCTGCTGCATTTACCCCAAAACCCGATGCCTCCCGAAGAGACACATTCTCAGAGGGATCACTCAGTGCAGAATTCCTAATAACCTCCTCCATTTACTCAAAACTAACAGTCTCCTACACTACTCCAGCAGCCAGTCAGCTCAACATAAATACCAACTTCGGTGCAGACAGTAATGTGCTCCCGACAACCAGTAAATGCGATCATCAGAGGTACAAAGTCCAACCCCCCCATAGAAGAGGAATACAAGGAGAGAGTACCTTCAGAGTTGATGTTACCCTCGGGGTTAAAATTCTAGTGGACAACGTACTCGGAATGGTCGAAATCCTCGGTGAAGGACGCGCAAGGAGCCCAACTCAAATCTGTGATTCCCGTCTCTGTACTAAAGAAGAAGAGAAATCCTTTGGAGGAAAAGAGAAGGAGCAGCCGAGGGCCTAGCCTCCAAAAATCAGCTCGAAAGATCACCGGAGTCAGTCGGAATCATCAGCTTTCCGACGAGTGAACAGTACCCGCGATGAACCCAGAAAAGAGCATTTCTGCTCGAGTGAACAGTGCCCGCGAGATGGTGAATTATCCCTTGCAAACCCAAATTTGAGTCAAAATAGTAGAGAAGTTCTCTCAAAACAACCCTGTTAGGAACCACCCCACACTGGGGCAAATCAGGAGGTTTGTGGATTGATAGCTATGAAGAATAAGATGAAGAAGGATCTTATTGCATACTCTTTCATCAATCTTTTTTAGATAACTTCATATGAAGTCATATGGAAGCTCAAAATATCCTAAGAGGAAAAAGAGCACTTCATTTTGTATACCCAAACATATTACCTTTGGCAAAGCCCAATTGAGCCTGAATATTCATTTCAGAACCCTAAATTGGTGATCATCTCTTCACACTAGAGCATGAACATATGATCCACTTTTAATGGGAAATAAAAGGATAGAACACAGAGTCCTTAGAATTCAAAAAAAAAATCAAGGATAAAAGAATCTGGGGCATGAAAAGCAGTGTGCCTGGTAAAAGTAAGGCCAAATACCCAAGGAAAATGAGAAAGAAAAGAAGAGCGCAAACGAAAGCTCAAAATGACAAAAGTCGTGATAAAGTAAAATCAAAATCATGAAAGATTATAGATCACAACAAGTGAGAATGATCAAAAGAAAAGAGATTGTGATGAATGTTTAGAAGACTCTAATGTTCATAGAAAAGATCCCCAGTGGACAAAGAGAAAAGGTGATGATGCCAAGAATATCACCACTTTCATGAAAACCATGAATTCAAACAAATAAGCCTTTTAAGCCTATTCAATACCAACAATACAACCTCTCCCCAAAGACTCTTCATATTGGGATGTTGAGAATAGAAATATGACTTTATGATAAGGAGTCATCACTCAAAGAAGTGTATGCAATATTATCTTTTCTTATCATCGAGGTTCTTAACTTGTAGACCCGAAGTCAAATATGATGAAATCCTTTTCTTGGCCTCAGAATGCATATCCTTTGAATAGCCATTGACCAAGCCAACATTACAGTCCTCCGAAAGACCTTATAGGATCAATTGGATTGTATACATAGCGAATATCTCTAAACGCCTAAGGATTGGTTAAGAAAGATAAAATTGAGGGATATCAGAAGAGTCCCCTTTTGATCAAATGAAGAAAAGACCAAGTTCATGGATTGAAACAAAATCCTTTCTAATGAAGGTCTTCCAAATGATTATTTCAAGCATTTCTTGAAATTTTGCAAACATTTTTCTCAATACTTCCTTTAAAAGGAAATTTGATTGCCTAAAATGCATTTAATACAGAGAATGCATATTTCAAAACCGTATTTCAAAAGTTTTTGGTCAACTTAAAATCAAGTTTTTCAAATAATTTATGGTAAGCTAAAAAAAACCACATTTCAAACGGTTTTAATTAATTTCAAAACTACTTTTCACAATAGTTTTTAGTCAACTAAAAACCATATTAAGGTTAGTGAAACCTCAAAATCACAAAACTAACGGTTAAGGTATTCATTGTCTGAAGTCTTTCCAAAGTCCTACTGGTAAAGAACCATTAGGTAAAATTCAAGTCCTATTTGACGAGGAGTCACTAGGTAAATTCTAAAGTCTTGTTTGGCGAGGAGCTACTTGGCAGTTCTAAAGTTCTATTTGACGAGGAGTCACTAGGCAATTTCAAAGTCCTATTGATGAAGAACCACTAGGCAAATCCTAAAGTCCTATTTGACGATGAGTCACTAGGTAAATTCCAAAGTTATATTTAGTGAGGAGCCACTAGGTAGTTCCAAAGTCCTATTTGAAGAGGAGTCACTAGACAATTTCAAAGTCCTATCGGTGAGAAACCACTAGGCAAATCCCAAAAGTCCTATTTGACGAGGAGTCACTAGGCGAATTCCAAAGTTCTATTTGACGAGGAGTCACTAGGCAATTTCAAAGTCCTATTTGATGAGGAGTCACTAGGCAATTTCAAAGTCCTATTGATGAGGAACCACTAGGCAAATCCTAAAGTCCTATTTGACGATGAGTCATTAGGTAAATTCCAAAGTCCTATTTGGCGTGGAGCCACTAGGCAGTTCCAAAGTCTTATTTGACGAGGAGTCACTAGGCAATTTTAAAGTTATACTGGCGAGGAACCACTAGACAAATTTCAAGTCCTATTTGATGAGGAATCACTAGGCAATTTCAAGTTCTATTTGATGAGGAATCACTAGGCAATCCCAATTCTAATAGGCGAAGAGCCCCTAGGTAAATTCAAAGTCCTATTGATGATGAACCACTAGGCAAATTTCAAAATCCTATTGGTGAGGAACCGCTATGCAAATTTCAAGTCCTATTTCACGAGGAATCATTAGGCAATCCTAAGTCCTACAGGCGAGGAGCCCCTAGGTAAATTCAAAGTCCTACAGACGAGGAGCCTTTAGGCAAATTCAAAGTCCTATAAGCGATGAGCCCCTAGGCAAATTTTAAGTCCTACTGGTAAGGAACTACTAGTCAAATTTAAAATCTTTAGGCGAAGAGCCTCAGGTGTTCATGGTTCATGGGCTCGTCCTTAAACCACGAAATTTGAATAACCATATGTTGACACCTAAATTTTACCAACCGTTTAGTCATAATTTGCAATAGAAAATTAGGAATTAAATTTTTAACCCCTAAACAAAAATATTTAAATTGCATAGCATATAGTTTAGGTTCATTTAGATTAATTGCATTTTGCATCGGATCAGCAGTGGCAAACGAGCTTAAAATTCATCGAACGAGACTCGGCTCATTCGAAAGGCAAGGGCCGGAAATCATAAGTTGAACGGGCTCGGTTGTTTTAATTTGAGCCTAATTTAGTCTATTGAGCCTAATTAAATAAAAGCTCAAATTAATTCAGCCCACTTGAAATTAAATGAAAATTAGAGCCTAAGCCCAAGTCTAAGCCCATTAGGACTAGAGAGCCCATCTAATTAACCTAGGTTTACATTATAAATATGTCATTAAGTAAGATTTTTAGGGGGGACAAAAAAAATTGAGATCAGAAATTCTAAGTGAGAGAGAGAGAGAGAGAAGAGGCCGACACAACACCACCGCCGTGCCCCCTTGCCGTGTGCCGTCGCCCATCCGAGCTTGCTGCGCGTCACCGCGCCGTGCCACCACCTGCCGCCGCCCCAGAGACGCCTTGCTACATGCCAGAGCAGCGTGACGCCACCTGCTGCCGCGCCCTCTCGCTGTTCTAACCCGCCGTCACCCGGAGAGCCGCGCGGACCGCCGCCGTCCCGAAGACATTCTGCTCTGCCGCCGCTGCTCTTCGCCGGAGACACCGCGCCGCGCCTCCGCTGCAGCTACCGATCGCCGTGTCCCCACCGTGTCGGACTCACGATCCCGACGCCGCGATTCATCCCTCGCCGCGCCAACCACCTGCTGCTACTTCCCCCTTGCTGGACGCCCCTGCCGAAGGTCCTGCAGCCGCCGTCTCTGCCTAGTTGTGCCAGCGCCCCTTGCCATAGTCCATATCTCGGAGCTGCCGCATTGCCGCCCCTTGCCTCTGTTCGGAAGAATCGCCCCGTAGCCGCCGTCCCGCCGCCGCCGATACTATCATCGCCGGCGTGCCTTCGTTTGCTGCCCCATCGAAGCACCGCCACTGTCCCTGTCGCCGGATCCGCGCCTCAGTCACACCAAGCATGCCGCCGTGAGCCACCGCCGGCTGCCCGCCGCTCCTGACGTACCGTCGATCCGCAATCCCGAGCCTTCAGTGATTTGAATTTGGAAATTATCTGCAAATTAGGTAATGATATTATCTGGTACACTTTTGAATATTTAATTTCCTAATTTGAATGTTTAGATTATTTCGTGAATATTTGGTGGATAATTAGATATCTTAGGATAATTAGATATCTTAGGATAATTTTTCGATGTCCGCAATATTTGAAAATATTCAAAATTAGGAATCGTTCCTTATTTAGCAATGTATATGGACGACTATATGACCTTATCCCTAAGGTACGATACGTGGCGATACGAAAAATTATTATCTTATCCATAATCACTTGGATACGATAATCAATTTTATCTGCTTTCCAATTTTGAACGATCAGCTTTCCGTCGATATCTATAACCCTATAGATATGACCGTTAGTTCGATTTCTATGCCTAATTTGATTTTGAAACAAATCTGGCGGATAGCGTGGGATGATTTTAATTGTGGTGGTTATCTGTTTGTTTAATTGCTTTCCTTTAAGAAGAGAATTCAAAGAAAATATAAGTTAGATTTAAATTAGAATTTTCCATGTCTAGGAATTTTAAATTCATTCAAAAGAATAGGATATTTAATTAATTTAAATTAGGACTTGAGATCATCTATTTCTTAGTTTAAATTAAGTATTATTCTAATCTTAATAGATTATTTAGGTTATTTAATAATTTCGTATTTTGCCAAAAAATCCAAAAAAAATAGTCACTTTAGGATAGAATAAGTCATTTTCCTTAGGATTGATTATATTCTTAATTTGGGTAATTTTTTATTCCGAATTTTAATAGAAAATATCAAAAAAGAGAAGTCATTAGATTACATGTTAATTTAAGCATTTATTTTAATTCTGAATTTCATTAGAAAATATCAAAAATAATAAATCATTCGTCCGTCATTAGAATTAGGTCACGTCGTTGCATGACATATAGTTTGCATGATATGTTGCATTAATTCGCATGTCAATTTTTGCACATCATTGCATAGAGGATAGTTTTCATTTAAATAAGTGAAAAATCAAAAAAATTGAATGAATTGCTTGTTAATTAGAAATTATATTATGAGTGTTGATGTGATTTTTTAGCTAACAATGCAGATGCTTACGTTGCTTCGAGGTAAGTAATTCTTCCAATCTAGCAATTTATTTAATGCTTTCTTGGGTGTTAAATTGATGGTTTGCGCACCCACATGAACACCTCACATATTAGCGACTAAGTTAAAATGAATCCAAACTGCCTGCCAAACTATTTTTTTGAAAAGAAAAGGTACCGAAAGGGCGTTAGACTAGATCTAGCGTAATCAAGTCTCCGAGCTTAGAATCTTTGGTTTATAGGAATCAAACATATCTCCCTATATTTTATTTAGGTTTCTAATCGACCTACCACAAATTGATTAGTGGCGACTCCAAGCATGAAAATATTTACATGTTAAAGACTTAAACTCTAAGTTGCGAATTGGTAGGGGCTTGGGAGGGCCCGAGTTAAGATTAGTCTTAATAATCCATTAGCCTGAGAAAATGAAAAACTTTTTAGGTCGCGACAGCTTGGAGACTCCACTGGGGACTTGAGTTAAAACTCTTAGTGGACTTAAGCCAATTTTGCTTTTCAAAAATAATTTTTGTTTGGCAGCGAGGATCCCAGGTACGTTCCTAATATTTTAGGTGTTAAATGTTCTTGCAGAATGGGAGGTATAAGGGGAGGCATGATTGTTAACCTTTGTTTTGCAGGGAGGTGCTCGGATGTATGGTTTAATTTATGCACGAAGCGTTGTTTGATATAACATGCTGTGCATGCTTTACATTTACACTACACCGCACACACTAACCGCTGCCGGACCTGGGCGGCATAGGTTTAAGATGGTACTGAGATAGTGAATACCTTGACCACACTCATGTGGTACGGGTCGCCCTCCTTGGTCCCGAAATTTTTTCATGGTGTCATTGAGTACCCATCATGGTTGCACCATTTGCAACCCGGGTCGACTCTTTGACTAAGCCAGAGTCAGGAGAATCTCAACCTAACCACCACCATGACTGGTTTAGCTCGGTAATCCTCGCGTTTCTACTTTGCAAGCCAGAGTCTAGGTCGAAATCGAACCTCACATTTCATACGCATGTCTATGTGATTGCCATTATCCTACCTGGTGAAGTAAGTTTTTTGAACCTTTATCTCGCAATTTATTTATTTTTCGTACATTTGGTCAGTCCATGATAGGTCTAGGTCGATCGTAGATTTTGAAAGTAAATATCATTGAATTTTTTTTCAAAGGGAAGGAAAAAGGAAAAAATAAAGCTTTGAAAAGAAATTACTTTCATTTCTTATTATTATTTTTCTAGGTCTGTCATAAGTCATTATTTCTTAAAAAATTTCCATAATTTTCACAAGTACATGGAGTAATGAAAAATGTCATGTAAAATGGAAATAAAAAGGGGGCAATTAGAGTGAGTCATGGACTGATCGTTTTGAGGACGCATACTTACCATCCTCTATTATTGAAATTAGGTAATTACGGAACGATCACGATTGCCTATTCGTACGCGTTCGAGGGCTAGAATGGTCAATCAAACCGACCTCCGAGATCGTGTTGTTAGCATAGAGGACCAGACGAAGCAAGTCATCATTGCAATGCCACAAATGTCCGCTGAGATCAAAGCCCTTCGGTCGATCCTCGTTCCAGCATCCCTCAAAGCACCAGCCCCAAAGCATAAAAGTGGGAAAAATGTTGATGTCGAGGAAGATGACAATCTTCCCGATTTAGAAGACGACCCCATCCAGATTATCGTGAACAAAGACAAACTTGATGAACGAGTCAATAAACTCGAAGAGAGAGTGAAGCAGCTGGAGGGTTCACAGGACTCACCCTCGATTGATCTGTCTCTGTACTCACAGATTAAAATCCCAAAGAAGTTCAACATGCCAGATTTTGACAAGTACAATGGCACCTCGTGTCCAAAAGCCCACCTGTAGCTCTATCACGTACAGATGACTTCGTATGTTGACAACGAACTTCTGATGATCTATGTGTTTCAAGCAAGTTTGACGGGTCCTGCTTTGAGCTGGTATCTCATGAAGAAGATAAATGGCCTCAAAACTTGGAAAGAAGCTAGCGAGGCATTTCTAAAGCAGTACAGGTTCATAACAGACATCATTCCTACCTGTGATGATCTCGAACGTGCTTAGATGAAAAAGACTGAGTCCTTCAAAGACTATGCTATCAGATGGAGGAATATAGCCGCTCAGGTCATCCCGGAACCCATAGACAGTGAGTTGAAGAGGATGTTCGTGAAAACTCTCCCGTTCGAGTACCGTAATCGGATGGTAGTCATTCCAGCTGACAACTTTAATCAACTCATCCCCATAGGTGAACAGATTGAGATGGGGGTGAGAGATAGGTGGCTCGTAGATATTGTCCCTGATGGATGGAGAGGTATGGATGATCCAACACCTCAAATGACAGGAGATTTTGATGATGCAATGGAGGGAATCACTGCCCTGTTCAATGATGTCTTTATTGGAGCTATCGAAAAAGGACCGTTAGAGGGAATGGGCACTGGCCCACAATAGTAACACCTTTACTTTTCGCATATTTCCCTGCGTGGGAATTTTTACTGCTTTCTAAGACTTATCCCGTCTCGGGTGCTGCTTTCCATTTTCATTTTTAGGACTTGATTGTTGCAATTTTCATTCAATAAATGTAATTCATTTCGAAATAATCAATGAAATTACAAGTTATTTTCAGTTTTTTTAGGGCATGTTGAGGTACATCAAACTAGCCTGGTGATGATATCCAACCGATAAAAGAAAATATAGTCCAAGGAGAATTCTGAGGCCTGGGCTTCTTCATGCTTCCTCGTGTTAAAACTCTCTTTGAAAAGAATTTCAAAACAAAACACAAACAAAAAAAAATTACAAAAATGCAATGTTTAGCCCTGTTTGTCCTTCTGAATCCCTTACTTTATCTTTCAGGGATGATCTTGTGGCACGTGAAGGTATGGAAATGGTCCAACATGATGAATTATATGCAATCGAGTTTGATCCCCATGATGCCAGTGAGCTTAACGATTCCTCGGATGTCCAGTGCGATCTAGAGCGGCATGAAAGGCCCAAAGTCCTCACATCAGACCAAACTGTCATCGTTAACCTGAGTGATTTCGAAGAACCCAGAGAAGTGAAGAGAAGGGCAAATCCCCCTGAGAGTGAGATGAAATGCTCGATCCAGTTGCCACATGAGTAGGTAAGTCTTTCAACCAAAAAGTGCGTCAATGACACTTCAAGGTAAATGATCTAGTCCTAAGAAAAGTACTGCCAGTCTTTCCTATTCCTAAGGGTAAATTTGCCCCAAACTATATCGGTCCATATGTGGCTAAAAAGGTGCTTCTCGGAGGTGCCCTGATTCTCGCAAAGATGGATGGTCGTGAGTTTTTCACTCCTGTCAATTATGATGCTGTAAAGATATATTATCCCTAATAAAATCTAACATTTTGCAGCAAAAGTTTTCAAGTGTTTGGTTTTATACTTTGAATTGCAAACATTTCACTAATGAATAAATTGTCTCAATCAATTTCAAGTTAAGATGTTTACAGTGGCTTTAATTTATGCATGGTTACTTGTTGATCAGTATTATTGACTTCAAAGGGGAAGTCTATTTAGACAATCTGATAACTCATGCGGAATGAATTGAATGTGTCGAATGAGATACATCGGGATGATGGAAGGCAATTCCTATCTTATACACAGTCCCATGCATTAATCTTCAGTGAGTTGAGTTGAAAAAATTTCATGTCTGCAAGATAAAGAGTTCTCTCACAAAGGATACGGCGACCATAATGACAAGAGGCATTTCATTTCTCTACCTTAAATACTACAAGTTATCCATTATTTCGCCACTTTGAGCCTAAATGTTTGGAGTAATCCTTTCAAATTACCCCTGTCAAGAACCACCCCATATCGGGGCAAATTGGAAGTAAGTCAACATCATAAGGTGAAAAATGAGTAGAAATTTTCGTGCTCTTACTTGCATCAATCTTCGAGTGTTGCTTTTTCAGATGAATTCACACGAAGTTCGAGTGCCTAAGGATGACGAAGAACATTTCTTTCTCTATCCTATACACACTTTATCTTTTGCTAAGCCCAATTGAGCCTGCAAATTCATTTCTTAAATCCAGTTGGTGATCATTCCCTACATTGGGGCAAGGCAAAAGTCATCATTGTTCAAGCAGCATATCTGGAGTGTCGATAGAAGACAAAAATCCTTGAGAATTTAAATGGTGAGCCATTCAGTCAGATATAGTTGGCTAGTGTTTACATTGTAATCAACATATGTCGAAAAAAAAGGGAAGGGCAAGAAAAAGCAGTGTGCCTAGTAAATGCAAAGCCAATGCCAAATAGAAAAAAAATGTCAAAATATGACATGTCAAAATCCCCAGTGGGGCAGTAGTCCTACAAATCTCAAAGGAATCAAATGATGAACTTTCGAAGTCAATGGGGCATCTACCGAGGAGATGATCTCTGGTGAAGAAAAAGACTGGTAATAATGCCAATATGATCACCAACTTATTCACCCTAATTATACACATTTTGAGCCTAATGATCCATTCATTTCTCAACCCATGAGCCTAGTCTACGTTACGTCCTTTACAAAGTCTCTTCAGATTATGGCACTTGAACTGGCGTAGGATTCATATGTTTATAAGCTTAGCTCGAAGAAGTGCGAGCAAGTCCATTTCTATCTCATTTTTGCAGGGTTCTTGACTTGTAAACTCGGAGACGATTGCAGCGTATTTTCTTTCAATAGCCTCGACTCAAAGAGTCTCTTTTGCTAAGCCGTTGACCAAGCCCATGTTACATTCCTAGCAAAGACCTCTCAGATTGGTAAGGTCGTACCGCTTGCGAGAATACTCAAACCCTTGTCGACATGATGATGGTGAGATAGAGAGGTTCTCATTAAATTAGCCTTTTTCGATGAGAATGAGTGAAAGCCCTTTCGGACTGGAAGTCCCTCATTTGACAATTTTTAAGACACCTACTTGTGAGTTCGGATTGTCTTTTCATGATTTTCCCCAATGAAATTTTGTAATGCCGATTTGACAAAATCGTCATGCTTGAAAATCGGTTGAATTCATAGTGCATGTGTATATGTGTTCTTGATAATGCGTGAATGCATATTACATGTTGCCTAAAACCGTGTCTAGCAGGAGACACACCCTCAAGAGTCGGAGATATCGCCAGGTAAGTATATCTCTATCCCTTGGATATCTATGACTATCCAGGTATCCTTAACCTATTCGAGCAATCGTCAAGCCCCATATTGGATCATTTTGTTGTGATCTCTAGATGCCTTTGATGATGTTTAGGTATCTATTGATCAAGCCTTTTCAGGTACCTCTGATGATATCCAGGTACTTTATCAAGGAACCCTTGAACACTCGGGCTAGCCCCTTTGTTCACCAAATCACATATTTTCACACAATCTCTAGAAGATTCCTCTGTGATACGCCTATGAGGAAAGTATAGGCATAGCGGCCAAATCTTTATAAGTACCTATGGCGATATATAGGTATCTTGTAAAGGTTTGAATATTTCTCTAATATCAGGTATTCTCCGCGACATGCCTATGAGAAGGTATAGGCATAGCGGCCAAATCTTGATGAATGCATAAGGCGATGTATATGTATTTCGTAAAGGTCGGAATATTCTCCCTATTCCAAATGTTTCCCCGCGACTCACCTATGAGAAGGTATAGGTGAAGCTACTAAATCTTTACAAGTATCTATAGAGATGTATAGATATCTTGTAAAGGTCAGAATATTCTCTCAATCTCAGGTGTTCCCCCGCAGTTCACTTATAAGAAGGTACAAGTGAAGCGGCCAAATCTTTATAAGTACCTATAGAGATGTATAGGTATCTTATAAAGGTCGGAATATCCTCTTGATTTTCAAAAAGTTCCCCCGTGATGCACCTATGAGGAAAAGTATCGGTGCAGCGGCCAAATCTTTACAAATACCTATGGTAATGTATAGGTAGTTTATAAAGGTCGGAACGTTTTACATTTTTGCTAAAAACTGCTCTCGCGAATCCATATGATAATTGGATACGTCGAGCTTTCTTCGCATGTTTTGACTGAATTGCAGATCACCGAAGTTCATCAGTGCGTATCAGGCAATACCTATAGGACTGAGCCCAAACATTTGCCAAACAACATACAAAGTCAGAGTCGTGCCTCGAATTGCGCTATCTCGCTCCTGTTAGGTGAGTAATTCCAGGTATGTTTTCTATTCACGTCAGCATGCATCATTTCTTAATGCATTTCAAAATGGGACTCATAATCCCGACAAAAACAACATTTATTGCATTTGCATAGTTGAAATTTAGGTATCATTTAGTTTTTGAATGCAACCTCTGCGAGCTCACCTTCAAAGAGGGGCAGTTGTTGACACCTAAATTTTACCGACCGTTTAGTCGTAATTTGCATAGAAAATTAGGGATTAAATTTTTAACCCCTAAACAAAAATGTTTAAATTGCATAGCATATAGTTTAGGTTCATTTAGATTAATTGCATTTTGCATTGGATCGGCAGTGGCAAACGAGCTTAAAATTCATCGAACGAGACTCGGCTCATTCGGAAGGCGAGGGCCGGAAATCATAAGTTGAACGGGCTCGGTTGTTTTAATTTGAGCTTAATTTAGTCTATTGAGCCTAATTAAATAAAAGCTCAAATTAATTCAACCCACTTGAAATTAAATGAAAATTAGAGCATAAGCCCAAGCCAAAGCCCATTAGGACTAGAGAGCCCATCTAATTAACCTAGGTTTACATTATAAATATGTCATTAAGTTAGATTTTTAGGGGGGACAAAAAAATTGAGATTAGAAATTCTAAGTGAGAGAGAGAGAGAGAGAAGAGGCCAGCACAACACCATTGCCGTGCCCCCTTGCCGTGCGCTGTCGCCCGTCCGAGCTCGCCGCACGTCACCGCGCCGTGCCACCACCTGCCGCCGCCCCGGAGACGCCCTGTTGCATGCCGGAGCCGCGTGACACCACCTACCGCCGCACCCCCTCGCCGTTCTCACCAGCATAGCCGTCGTCGCCCGGAGAGCCACGTGGACCGCCGTCGTCACGAAGACATTCTGCTCCGCCGCTGCTGCCCTTCGCCGGAGACACCGCGCCATACCCCTACTGCAGCTGCCGATCGCCGTGTCCCTGTCGTACCGGACTCACAATCCCGACGCCGCAGTTCATTCCCCGCCGCGCCAACCGCTTACTGCTACTTCCCCCTCGCCGGACGCCCCTGCCGGAGGTCCTGCAGCCGCCGTCTCTGCCTGGCTGCGCCAGCGCCCCTTACGATCGTCCACAGCTCGGAGCTGCCACATTGTCGCCCCCTGCCTCTATCCGGAACAGCCGCCCTATAGCCGCCGTCCTGCCACTGCCGGTGCTGTCATCGCCAGCGTGCCTTCGTTCGCTACCCCACCGAAGCACCGCCACTGTCCCTGTCGCTGGAGCCGCGCCTCAGTCGCACCGAGCACGCCACCGTCGGCTGCCCGCCGCTCCCGATGTACCGTTGATCCGCAATCCCAACCCTTCGGTGATTCAAATTTGGAAATTATCTGCAAATTAGGTAATGATATTATTCGGTACACTTTTGAATATTTAATTTCCTAATTTGAATATTTGGAATATTTCGTGAATATTTGGTGGATAATTAGATATCTTAGGATAATTTTCCGATGTCCGTAATATTTGAGAATATTCAAAATTAGGAATCGTTCCTAATTTAGCAACGTATCCGGACGACTATCTGACCTTATCCCTAAGGTACGTTACGCGACGATATGGAAAATTATTATCTTATCCATAATCACTTGGATACGATAATGAATTTTATCTGCTTTCCAATTTTGAACGATCAGTTTTCCGTCGATATCTATCACCCTATAGATATGACCGTTAGTTCGATTTCTGTGCCTAATTTGATTTTGAAATAAATCTGGCGGATCGCGTGGGTTGATTTTAATTGTGGTGGTTATCTGTTTGTTTAATTGCTTTCCTTTAAGAAGAAAATTAAAAAATATATATACGTTAGATTTAAATTAAAATTTTGCATGTCTAGGAATTTTAAATTCGTTCAAAAGAATAGGATACTTATTTAATTTAAATTATGACTTGAGATCATCTATTTCCTAGTTTAAATTAATTATTATTCTAATCTTAATAGATTATTTAGGTTATTTAATAATTTCGAATTTTGCCAAAAAATCCCAAAAAAAAGAGTCACTTTAGGATAGAATAAGTCATTTTCCTTAGGATAGATTGCATTCTTAATTTGAGTAATTTTTTATTCCGAATTTTAATAGAAAATATCAAAAAAGAGAAGTCATTAGATTGCATGTTAATTTAAGCATTTATTTTAATTCCGAATTTCATCAGAAAATACCAAAATTAATAAATTATTCGTCCGTCATTATAATTAAGTCACGTCGTTGCATGACATATAGTTTGCATGATAGGTTGCATTAATTCGCATATCAATTTTTGTACATCATTGCATATAGGATAGTTTTCATTTAAATAAGTGAAAAATCAAAAAAATTGAGTGAATTGCTTGTTAATTAGAAATCATATTAGGATTGTGGATATGATTTTTTAGCTAATAATGCAGATACTTATGTTGCTACGAGGTAAGTGATTCTTCCAATCTGGTAATTTATTTAATGCTTTCTTGGGTGTTAAATTGCTGATTTGTGCATCCGCATGAACACCTCACATGTTAGTGACTAAGTTAAAATGAATCCAAACTGCCTGCCAAAATATTTTTTTGAAAAGAAAAGGTACCGAAAGGGCGTTAGACTAGATCTAGCGTAATCAAGTCCCCAAGTTTAGAATATTTGGTTCGTAGGAATCAAACATATCACCCTATGTTTTGTTTAGGTTTCTAATCGACCTACCACAAATTGATTAGTGGTGACTCCAAGCATGAAAACATTTGCATGTTAAAGACTTAAACTCTAAGTTACGAATTGGTAGGGCTTGGGAGGGCCCGAGTTAAGATTAGTTTTAATAATCTATTAGCCTGAGAAAATGAAAAAATTTTTAGGTCGCGACACCATCATGATCCATCACCACCATCAATTCATGCCCTTGTATAAGCAACAAAGAAACTCTCACAAACAAGTAAGTTTCTCTCTCTCGATCATCAATAATCTTTCAAGATGTGTTCCAAAAGAGTACCTTTGGATTAGATCACGAATTTCAAAAGCAAGACCATAATCAATTGTTATGAAATTTCCATCTTATCTCATTCAGGGAGTTGACTAAAAATTCAGGTGTTACCTTATGTTTGAGATTAACCTCTAACGAGCTCAATATCAAAGAGGGGCAGCTGTTGACACCTAATTTTTAGCTCATTTTTCTTAATTTTTCAAAAATTTCAAAATTAGGTCTAGGAATCTTGGCCAAGCCTAGAAACCTATGTCTAAACCAAAAATTGTTTTTTTAGCTTTTTTTTGCATTTTTCCTTAATTTCTTTTAGTCAAAATAAGTGAGAAAATCAAGAAAAGTAGCAAATGGAATCAGAAAATTCCATAAAAATAGTCATTAGTCTTCTTTTAAATACAATTTCATAAATACATTGTCTATTTCAGAAAATCTCAATCGGGCGTATGTTTTTTCCAAAATTGGCAAAATTAAACTCGAATTGAACAAAAAATGCAATTAAATTTTTTCCAGTCATTTTTAGGTCATAGTGTCTTCACAACAATTTTTTCTGGGACCTTGAATTGCATAATGGTCCATCCAATTACACAATTTGACATAAAAATAAAAAATTCCCAAAATTTGATTGAAAATTAAGAATTTTGAACCCAAATTGGGAATCGTGCCCAATATGAAATTGTCGAAATGTGATACCATCATTTCTACAGTTAATAAGGTGTGTGTAATTCAATTTTGGCATCAATTTTGCCTAATCAAGTCATGAGGACATCAAATTAAACAAAACCCTATTAACCCAAATTTAAAATGAGAACATATGGGACCCAATTATAATAAAAATTGGGAAAAATCACATTTTTGGGTTTGGAATATGATTGGGAGTCCAATTTTGGGATTAAATTTGAAAAAAATCAGTTGAAATTGAGCTTAATTTGAGTTTTTAATCAAAACCGGGCCTGCCTGGTCAACCGGGTCAACCCGACCCGACGCGACAACCCGTCTTCTTCACCTGGCTTGCCTAGAACGTGCAAAAACCCAAAAAATCAGTTCATGCC